>CM053612.1:15592525-15742056 GCA_028646535.1 Procyon lotor
TCTCACACATGAACATTTTTAAAGGCCTCATTCTCTCGAATTTTAGGGAGTGATGATAAATATTTGTTAAATGGGTAAAGTGAACAACGGATATGGGTTTTTTGTTTATTTTTTGCCCCTCCCTTCCCCATCCATGGCCAGCCCACATCTATCTAGGGCAGTACCTGGGTCATATTAGATGCCCAATAAATAAATATATGTCAAATGAATTTTCAGCAAAATCACGCTGCATGTAATTAAATGCCATCAGTCTCATGACTCATTTTGTATTTCACTCATCTCAAATGCTTGAGCATTATAGGACTCAAAGCGCCAGATATGTTACATTCCCATTGACTTCAAGTTCAAATCCAGTTCATGAATGAAGAGCTTTTAATGGCACTGGACTTAATGTCCCACGAACACAAGGAAGCAGCGAAATAGTGTTGATTGAATCTAGGGCTTAAGGTATATTTATATTAAATTGGATTTGTTTAAACTCTTTATATGGCATTTATTAGCAAGTTCTCATAATTTTGTATACCATTGAAAAGAGCCATACCTTTTGTTAAATAAATAAATAAATAAACTTTGACAGACACAGCCAGTTACATGTGTTGATAAAGTTAGGAGTAGTGTGGGGAGAAATGCAATGACGTTCTAAAAAAAAAAATTAATGAAAATGTTCTGCACATAGGCAGAATAGCCTTATTTGTACAGGCTTTTTTTTTTTTTTTTTTTGGACAGAAAAGCCCATTTTCTGTAGGATGCCTATGAAGTCATCTGCGGCGCTGAACACTTCTCCTGAGCCTTAAAGGACGCGTATCGGTAGACCACTAACGAAAACACGTGGGGAAAGAGAACTTGAAGCAAAATCGAAAACTTGGAAGCTTTTCAACCCTGTCAGCTTGCCAACTCAAGCAGTGTGGGGCCAAAATAAATGGTTACAAGAAATTCCGAGCTCATACAGATGTAAGGGAAGCTTAAAATGGAAGGAAAGCAAATATTGTTTTCATTGTTTATCCAGGAGCTTGATAAATGCATTGGAAGAAATGCCTCCTCAGATAGTTCTTTGGGTACCAAATAGTATCTGTGTGATCTTTGGGGCGAGGCGTTGACAATGTTTCCGTGTTATGTGGTGGCTTGTGCGGGGAAGGGAAAAGAGAGGACGGGACACAGAAAGTGTAGGAAAAATGGCCTTGCAACCAGCTTTGGAACAAGTTGCTATTTCCATTATGTCGTCTCGAGAATTCTTATAGATGAGCGCTAATGATCAGTCAAAACGAACCCTTATTTTCTAGGAAGAAAATGTAAGCACTGTTTCTTTCTGTGGCTCCAAGGGAAATCACCAACCCCACTCTTAACTCAGTTTCATCACGCTGATTATTGGGCAAAAACATTCCAAAGATTAACCTACTCTTTGAAGTTATAGACAGAAATCATTTGGGTGTCCCGTGTTTTTAGTCTAAGCCCAGGATAAGATCTCCCTGCAACCAAATGAGCAGGAATAGAGCATTCCTGATGACAACTGAATGCTCCATAGATCAAGAATCCCAGTTCCTGTTTGCATTTTTCTTTTCCAAATGGGATTTGAAGGCCAGAATTGTGAGAAAATATTCAACTTTACAGGGCCAATTGATTCAAAACTGACAGAGGTGGCCAAAGTTCAGCCAGCCTAGAGGGTGTTCAACTGACAAAACGTGCCAGCAAGGTAAACAGAAGGGTTAATATTAAATTCCCATTTACTCTTTGACCTCTCAAAATAGGAATCCTGGGGAATGCTGCATGGCTCCAGCTTCCCATGAGAAAATCGAGCCGGCAAAACTAAGTAAGACGTGATCTCTACCCTCGAGGAATGTGCAGTCTAGTAAGGGAGAGAAGTTAAGGGTCTGTAATGAGGGAGAATGTTTACGAATGCGCTCGGTGCCCTAAGACAGACACAGTATCATGATGTGGTTAAGAGGGGACTCTAGACTCAGGCTGCCTGGGTTTGAACCGCGGTTTGCTCATCTACGGGCTACACGAAGTTGTACAGCTTAAATGAATGAATCATCTACCTCTCTTTCCCCCATCTGTAAAATGGGACGGTGGTACCTCCCCCACCGAGAGGAATCCAGGGAGCAGTACGACTCGGTGTGAGTAATTTTGAGCCCCACATCTTCCTTTTGGAGCTGCCTTTTGATGCAGTAGTGTTTGAGTGTGTGCTTAAGAGCATTCTTAAGTCACGGGGCTTGGTGGCCCACTCATGGTGAATTAGCCTCTGCGACAGTCAAAAGACCTAGCATCTGACCCACACGGGGCCAGCCCTTCATAAACTCTTACAGTCGTTTCACTTCCTGGTGCCTTAGGTTTCTTCTCTAGTTAAAGGAGCACAGGAAGTCCCCTGACAGCTGGGACCTTATCTTGTTCAACATCTCGAATGGTGCCTGGCTAGCTGCTGGCTAAACTCTGGCGCAGCTCAACTCGGGGAAATGAAACAGATGTTGATATAACAGACGTGAACGTAATTTTGAGAAGGAATCAGAAGTACTATGCAGAAATGACTGGCTTTCCGTGTTTAAAGCTCCCAGAGAGATAAGAGATAAGAAGTGGTCTCTATGACATTTCTCTACCAGGATCTAAGCAGGAGATCTCGACTCAAGTCTTGGTTCCACCACCTAAGACTTTCTAACTGTAGATGAATCATTTAATAACCTCTTTGGGCTTCATGTCTTCGTTGGTATTTTGGGGCAATCACTCATGCTTTTGAGTGTTCTTTAGAGCTCCAAAGATCAAGGAAATAAAACTAGGAAATACTACACAAGCACAAATATACCAAGAAATGGTAGCTCTTCATGCTTTACATTAGAGGACGGTAAATCATGAAAAGCAAAGTTATATTCCTGTTACTCGAGTGTAAGGTACTGAAGATAGAGTTGTATCGTCCCCCAGACAAAGTGGATCTTCTTTAAAATGCAGGGGGAAATAGCCCGCTCCCTGCCGCGGACACACGGCCAGACCAGCAGAACTGCTCTCCCTCCGCACCCCACCTCCCTTTAGCTGCTGGGCCTCGCTGCTTCCGGGCCGGCTCCAAAAACTGTTCCAAGTCTGCAGGAAGGCATGCGCTGGCTAGGACCGTTTTTGAAGAATTGGCCAGGGTCCCATCAGAGGTTGCAGGCCAATTTCAAAAAAGAAGAAAATTCCTTCTCCCATTGCCCCACCGTACATAAAGTACATGGCCAGAGTCAGTTCCTGTTTGCGTTTTTCTTTCCCAAAAGTTCAAAATTCAAATTTATTATTTATTGTCTGTTTCTATACTTGATGGATCTCTGTAGAAAAATCTTTTGCCAGACCCTTTATGTTCTGACCAAATTTTATATGTATAAATTCCTTTTTGGTTGTTTTCCATTCACATGTGTGGAGACAGCCTCTATAATTTAGTTGTAAGACTAAATTTGAATATATTTTTAAATACGAACTTACAAACTTGCAGAATGTTCGCTTTTAGAGTATTTTCCATACTGTGCTGAGTCAACTACAGTATGGAAACTAATTTGCTCTTGAAATTCCCTTAGGAAGACTGCATAGAATTCGTGTCTAGGGAGAATCCAAAAAAGAAAGCTTGGGGTAGCCAGTCCTATCACTCGTGAGGTTTTTTTTGGGGGGGGGAGTGCAGTGTTTCTTTAGACTTTTTTTTAATATATGTGATTTACATACTATCCAGTTCATCCATTTAAAGTGTACAATTTAGTGAACGGGTTTTAGTATATTAAAAAACTGTGCACCTATCGCCACTATCTAATTCCAGAATATTTTCATTACTCCCCAAGGAGACCCTGGACCCATGAAGCAGTTACTTCATTTTCTCCTTGCCCGGGAGTCCTCACAACCACTCATTTGCTTTGTGACTCTGTGGATTCGCTGTTGTGGGTATTTCAGATAAATGGAACCATACTGTGTGGCCTTGATGACAGGCTTCTTCCGCTTAGCGTAGTGTTTTCAAGGTTCATCCACGCTGTAGCACGTAGCAGTACTTTCTTCTTTTTAATGATGGAATCATATTCCATTTTGCAGGTATTATCACCTTTTGTGTATCCATTTATCTGTTAGTGGACACTAGGGTTCCGATTTCTCCAACTTCTCTGGTTTTTGCCTTAGCCATCCTAGTGCTGGCAAAGCGGTATCATACTGTGGTTTTCACTTACATTCCCCTAGCTGGCTATTTAAAAAAACATATGGTAAATATTTTCCTAGAGGTCATTTGCCTGACAACTTTAACCCTCTAGGACATGATCCTGTACGGAACATATTGCAAAAGGGCCCCCAAACCAGAAAGCCTTGCACTTTGTCCCCCTAAGGCCCTCATTCAGTAAGTAAGCAACTCTTATTCAACATTCGTGATTGGCTATTATGTTTTCCAGAAGGGAGATAATCCACTATGGCAGGTGCTGTGGCAGGAAGATAAGTGACAGTAGAAGTGATCTGCCACCAAAAGAGGGAAACTGTAATACTTTCTAGGACGTTTATGACCCCACGTCTTCTACTAGAGGTCAAATGATGTTCAGTATTTTGTAAGAAGGCAAAGCCATCCATAATACATTTTAGAAAGGGTTCCACGAAGGATGACTCAGAGAAACACATATTTGCCCTTGGATGGATAAGCTTGCCTGAATTTTCTCGATATTTAATTTCCCGGTGATATCTAAACAATTAGGTGATATTGAGTTTCATCTTGACCGCAGAAAGACAAATGGAAGATTCCGATTCTTTAGAATTGTTAAAAGATCTTATTCAAGAATTTAAGTGAAATGGGGCGCCTGGGTGGCCCAAATGGTTGGGTGTCTGTCTGCCTTCGGCTCACCTCTTGGTCTCCAGGTCCTGGGATTGAGCCCACCGTCAGGCCCCCAGCTCAGTGGGGAGTCTGCTTCTCCCTCCCTGTCTGCCTCTCCCCCTGCTTGTGCTCCCTATCTGTCTCAAATGAATAAATAAAATCTTTTAAAAATTGTAAATGAAATATTTTTAAGAACTTGAATTCTACTTTTTTGATGATGTTGGCCACTGGTTGATTTGATACTCAGAGCTTACCTTTATTTGAGCAAATCTCTGTCATTTCAGTATGCGCCGTGGCATGATGCCAATAAATTAACCTTCTATCTGTTCTCTCAGCTGAGTTGCTAAAAATTATTGGTTGACGCTGGGCTAAACTACAGACCTGAAAGCTGCCCAGTATTTAATGTATAACTGAACAGTTATATATACATTATATAACAGTGTTTTCTGTTTCACTTACTTGTAAATGCTGAAAGCTCATCCTGAGTTAAGTTTCAGTATCCTCTTCAGAGACTAAGAACTAATAGGGCATACACAGAAAAAAAACCCCAGTGGCACCTGGGTGGCTCAGTCGGTTAAGCGTCTGCCTTCAGCTCGGGTCATGATCTCGGGATCCTGGGATCGAGCCCCATGTCTGGCTCCCTGCTCAGTGGGGGCCCTGCTTCTCCCCCTCCGTCCTGCTAATGCTCTCTCTCGTTAGCTCTCTCTCTCTCAAATAAATAAAATATATATATAAAAAAAAACAAAACCAAAACCCAGCATCTTCTCAGAGGATTTTTTTTTTCTTTTTCTGAAGCCCATTTTACATCCCCTCCCCCACCTCATCTGCGGTGGGAGTCCAGCCAGTTACCTCCTGACCATCTGATGTGATCCTCAACAATTACATTTCAAATACACGCACAGCGGGACCACTAAGAGCGACTTAAATTTTCTCAGCAATTCCTGTTCTGGATTTTGAGAGCAGATAAGCAAGCCTTCGATCAGACCATAGCAAAGCCAGATTAATGACAGGTCTTTGGGCTCCTCTAGAAACTGAGGCACTGTCCGGTCCCGCTCTGGCATTTTCTGTGCAGTGAACCCCCAGATGAATTTCTGCCCCCAAACAGGATGAGACCGTCTTTTCTCTTTTTTAACTGGGCTTGTATTTTTTTTTTAAGATTTATTTATTTATTTTAGAGAGAGAGAGAGCGTGTGAGTGAATGAGCAAAGGGAGGTGCAGAGGGAGAGCGAGAACCCTTGAGCAGACTCACGGCTGAGCGCAGAGACCCACGCGAGGCTGGACGCGGGGCTGGATCCCAGGACCCTGAGACCGTGCCCTGAGCCGAAACCAAGTCTGCCTCGTAACCCGACTGAGCCTCCCAGGCACCCCAGCTGGGCTTGTATTTCAACAGTAAACTTAACGCAGCTGCCTCCTTTTACTCTACACTGGGAAATGTTCTTTTTATTCACAAGGGCTGACTGTACTATATTGCACCGTCAATATCGAGACGCTTCCTGTTTTAAACAGGATATGGTACTTCTTTTCCAGATCTGGAGTTTAAAACCGAAGTATTGCATTCTATTAGCTAATTTTTTTTTTTTCTTGCAGGTTGCTGAAAAGTGCCTTTTCTGAACACCGCTGCTTCGATTCTACTCCGGAGCTGTCTCTTTATAAACCCCTCTTCTCTCCCCAGCCCCCAAACCTGGTTTGCTTGTAGGTCAGTGTCAACAACTTGCCCATTCTCTTTTCCCTTTGATTCCCCGTTTTCCTAGTCATTTTCCCTCCTCCTGACTTTGCAGCACATTTTATTTTTACAGTTGTCACATCCTTACCAATCTTACTCATTAAATCCAAGAAATAGGGAGAAAAACATTTCTCCCCTTGATCTGAGACCATTCCACAAATTGAAGGACAACTAGCAGCATATGCTTTTTGCAAGAATAATTGAAAACATCAACTGGAGAGCACAGAATTCTTTTGAAAGCCTGCCAGTTATTTGAAGTAACTTCGGCAGAGGAACAAATTAAGCACTCAATATCTTAACCTTTCCGGTTGCCTTCTTAG
The DNA here is from genome assembly GCA_028646535.1 of Procyon lotor. Lineage (NCBI taxonomy): Eukaryota > Metazoa > Chordata > Mammalia > Carnivora > Procyonidae > Procyon > Procyon lotor. The sequence continues at coordinate 15,599,358 of CM053612.1, forward strand.
GGGTTGGTCTCTCCTTTAATTTTTAGCTATTCCGATACCATTTTTATTTTGTGATCGGCTTTCTGTTTGACCAGACCAAATTTTGGCTGGGACTAAAACCTCAGTGCTAACAAAGAAGCATTTCACCAAAACAACCTGATCTCTTCACATCTCGCTTGAATTCACTTGTAACCTTTTAACAGCACAGAAACTGTCCTAGAGAGGGTGCACTTGATTCTCACTTCGCTTTCACTATGACGGCTGTCAATGTCACCCTGGTTCGAGACACCCAGTGGCTGACTTTAGAAGTCTGCAGAGAATTTCAGAGGGGAACCTGCTCTCGAGCCGATGCAGACTGCAAGTTCGCCCATCCGCCGAGAGTCTGCCACGTGGAAAATGGCCGAGTGGTGGCGTGCTTTGATTCCTTAAAGGTGAGTCCCATCCGCACGCATGTAATGTTTCATTTGAATTTGTTGATGTCTCTGTGTTTTGAAATGTGAGGTGCTTTGAAACTAGTGAAGTTAGTAATAGCATGGAGGTGGTAAGTTTTGTTTGTTCTAAGACAGGATGTAGACTCTGTGCTTGTAGAACTAAGCTGGACTATAGCTCATCTCATCTCCTCAAAGCCCGTTGATCAAGATGGACTTGAAGGAGAAAAAAAAAATGAAAGAATTTTCGTAGGAGTGAGAAATCGCAGCCTCGCCGTCCTTTCCTTTTTTGTATAGGGCTTAAATGTTGAATACAGTGATCATAATTCTCATAGAGCCTAAAGAAGCCCTTTACTGAATTATAGCCGTATTAACTATGTTATCGACATACACTTGCCAGGGACCAGGCAGCTTTCAGAGGACAAGCGAAGTCAGACTCAAGGAGTATAAGGTGAAAATCTCACCATCCAGGAGGAAAATGGCTTTTAACATTTATTTATTAATTTTAGTAATCTCTACACCCAATGCGGGGCTCGGACTCACAACTCTGAGATCAAGAGTCGCACAGTCTACTGAATGAGCCAGCCAAGGGCCCCCAGCATACTTAGTCAAAGTATATTTTGAACCTTTGACTTAAACATGGGTAACCAGACTAGGTTCACTTAATTTTCTTCCTGAAACGATTAACCAATTTCAGATTTGCAAGTACCTTTTATAAGGCAAGTCTTCATGCCAAGGTCATCAAACCCAAATATTATGTACTAGAGTGTAACCAAAATATGTGGGCAAATGAGATATTATGTAGAATAGAACACATGTGATTGCAGAACAAGAAAATGCACTGACTTTCATGTTTTATTCATAGTTATCTTTAAATTAAGGATAAAGATGTATAAATTAAAGCACAGAAGTAAAAAAAAATGGTAATAGATTCCTGGTTTAATAAGATTTGCTACGATGCGTTTGAGAATTTTTTTTTCAAAATACGTGAAAGTGAATTAAGCCTAATAAGAACCTTTTCAATTTCTTGATATTGTTTTAGCCTCATCATGACCAATTTTACCTCATTAACATTTTTATTTATGGCTGCATTGGCTGACAGAGATGTATTCCTTTATGTGATCATTTCTTCAGAAAACATTTCATCAAGTGACACCCTACACAGCTAGTTAATTTAACTTATTTCGTGCTTACTACTTTTTGTTGCAGACCCTCCCAAGTCAAGAATGGAAACTTGTGATTGTAAAAACAAAACCAAACAAAAAACCAGTTTTTGCCATTGAAAATGTCTGAATTGCCCTTATTTGCAGCAGATACTATGATTAAAGGGCTCATTCTCTACATTTCACTATCATCTGAGTTTGATCTACAGTTATTTCGTGTATTATTGAAATCTCCTGCTGCGTTACCCAGCAATGCCTTAAAGCAGGAAAGAGTACTGGGCTCGTTGGGGAGCGGGGGAAACAGGAGATGTCTTTCATCCAGTCCATCGAGAGGGTCTGGGATAGCACGAGGCACTGTGCATATGTTGTTTCCAGAGATCCAGGAGACAGTCTCAGCCTTGCTACTGTGTGTGTCTGACTTTAGCTACTTGCTCTGATAAGACTTACATTCCTTCATCTCTACCTACCTTCCAGGGTTATTATGGAGATGCCATGAGATTACATAAACAAAAATGCACAGATCACTCTAAGAGTGAATTAAATGGAAGATTATTTACTTGCAATTCACTAAGATGTTTGTTTGAGTTCTTCAAAATAGCTCTATTTAGTTAGGGTTTATTGTTTAACTCTACAAACTCCTGTTTCAAATGGACACACCCAAATCCTGTTGTCATGAGTGTCATATTAGTTCTTCAAGATAAGTATCACTCTGTCTTTATAGTTTACTCTTTGTTGTTGTTTTTAAAGATTTTATTTATTTATTTGACAGAGAAAGAGATAGCAAGAGAGGGAACACAAACAAGCAAGGGGAGTGGGAGAGGGAGAAGCAGGCTCCCTGCTGAGCAGGGAGCCAGATGCAGGGCTCCATCCCAGGACCCTGGGATCATGACCTGAGCCGAAGGCAGTCGCCCAATGACTGAGCCACCCCGGCGCCCCTATAGTTTACTCTTTGATCGAGAGTTCTTTGCAAGCTTTGCAAATTCTCTCCAGACATCTGATGAAATACGATAGGCGATCCTCCCAATCTTTGGTATACTTCAGGTGAGTTCTACTTAAAGCGTGCCATAAAGGGAACATTTTGGAGAAAATAATAAGCAAAGCAATTGTTAACAAAACACATACTGCAGTACCGCTTCGAAGGTTAGAAAATGTTTAATTCAGAGACTACGTAGATAATGGCCAATGAATATTAATAAGCCACTTAATTATTTAAATGTACTGTCTACTCACCGCATCCAGTGTTTTTAAAGTAATTTTTGCGTTATGTTGGTATCTTGATGACCAATCACACAGAAAAAGGACAATTTATATAATCCTCACATTTTCAAATTTTAATGAAAACTTTGATATTTTGAATACACACAGCCTTTCAATTAATTAATTTGCCATTTAGACAGCACATTTATCACAGTTCCACGTCTGCCGAAAAGCTTTGTGGTTCTCTGCTTTTATATTATTCCTTATCCAGGATATGCATGAACACTAAGTTGAGGGTAATTGACCTATGTGGATTATCTGAAATACACAAATAACAGACCTCAATGTTTATTGTAGCATTTGCTACTCTCCTTGAGCTTGTATCATTGAAACACCTTTGAAATGCATCTGTGTACTCTTTCTATTTCTGTGAGTGGTTAAATAATGGAAGCAATCATTTGATGAGTTTTGGGCTGCTGCTTTTGGTTTTCCATGTTTTGTTTTTATAAGGATTCCATTAGCACTAGGTACGCTACCAGATGATGATGGTTCTTCGCCTTCGTAATAGGCACAATACACACAATGTTCTATGCTCACCTCATAATGAGGGAGTGTTGTAAAAACAAGGAGGGCGAGCTTGATGGCTAATCGTGCATTGTGCTGAAGTGAATGTTGAGTGTTCGTTGGTGAAGCCTGCACAGTCTTCAAATGGAGCTCTAGACGGTGCAGCCCACAGACTGATTTCCAGCTACATAAAAGGATCTCATGTCATGTTGATATGCAGCTGTTTTTGACTCAATTGCCTAGCCTGCTTGGCACATTTATTTCAAAATTTCTCTCCAAAATATTGCTTACCCTGTTCTGTGCCAATTTCTCAGTACGACAGTCTGCCACTCACCTCGCCTGATACTTTGAGGGCATGTCCCTTACATTTAACGAAAGATCGTCCCTAAAAATACCATGCTGGAATCTTCGTGATCGTTTCCGTAGCCAAGATTGTTATCGTCATGTATTCTGCTTTGACGATATGACATCTTGCTCTGTCCCCTCCATACGTGAAGCCGGGCGACATCAGCCATGTGTTATCTAAGAAGGGTGTAAATGCTCTGATCATTTCATTATGGCAGATCAATGCCCATTACATCTGCCCCCTCTACTCCCCACATTGAGTAGTTTTGTAACAAAAATTTCCTGGCAAAGGTCTTGGCAGCGGGAGGCGTCGGAGGACAGTCATGTCAACCCATCTACATTCCTAAAAGATGGAAACTGGGTGCAGAATGCACATAAACTAGCCCTACACGACGTCTTCAAACATCACATATGATCACAAGCATAATCACACTTTGACAAGTGAAACCTGTTGTGTAAGCACATGGATGTGAATCCATCCTTGTAGGTCAGGTTGACTCAGGAGTCACCTATATATTCTGTACTTTGTCTCACTAGTCGCAGTCATTTTCACCAGTTTAAAATTTGACTGAATATTTATGTCATCTCTGTTTGCTAAGGGAAAACTTGCTGGGAGCAGAAGACTCCTAGCAACATAATCCCAAGGGTCACTGGATTATGCAAGACTTAGAACCATTTCTAAGCTTGATCAGAATGCATTTCTAAGTACAAGCTAAGTGTGCTTGAACTATAAAGATACATAGACAGCACCTGTCATCCTGAGATTCCAGGAAAATAATATTTTACTTGAGGATCTCTGTCTTCGGTGATACCGACCTTGAAAAGGAAATATCTTTGGTAAAAGTCAATGCTATTTCAGACATTTCAAAACCTTTTTTGAAAGAAAAATGGAATTACAATTAGAACCTAAACACATACACATTGATAGCTCAACCTAACTTTTTAAATATTTTATTTTGAAATAATTTCAGGCTTACAGTAAAGTTGCAAGAGTAGTACAAGGATTAGGGGCACCTGGGTGGCTCAGTCCGTTAGGCAGATGACTCTTGATTTCATCTCAGGTCATAATCTCCGGGTCCTGGGATCAAGTTCCCCATTGGGCTCTGTGCTCAGTGGGGAGTCTGCTTAATATTCTCTCTCTCTCCCTCTGTCCCTCCTCCTGTTCACTCAGTCTCTTTCTAAAATAAATAAATAAATCTAAAATAAAATAAAATAAAATCTTTAAAAATAGTACAAGGAGTTCCTGCATAGCCTTCACCCAGCTTCCGGTAATGTCAACAACTTACATACCTTATGTAGCCCATCAAAACCAGGAAATTGACTCTAGTACAGTATTATTAACTAAACTAGAGACCTTATTTGAATTTCTCCAATTTTCCCCCATTGTCCTTTCTCTGTTCCAGGATCCAATCCAGGATCCGACTTTGCACTTATTTGTCACATCTCCTTAGTCCTCTCCAATCTGGGACAGTTCCTCAATCTTTCCTTGTCTTTCCTGACCTTGACACTCTGGATGCATACCAGTCAGTTATTTTGTAGAATGCCTCTCAATTTGGGTTTGTCAAATGCTTTCTTATGATTTGATTAGGGTCGTGCATTTTTGGCAAGAAAACCGCAGGAAAGATGTGCATCGTATCTGAGAGTTTGTATCGTATCTGATGTTGGCGTATCTTATCACTCGTTTTATTAACCTTAATCACTTGATTAAGATGGTGTCCGCTGGGTTTCTCTGCTGTAAAGCGATCAGTTTTCCTTTTGTGCAAATTGATAAATATCTTCTTCATTTATTCATCATCTCCTACAATATGCCATTGATTGTAAGGGGCATCCTAATATCTAAGCTGTTGAAATGTAAATGAGTCTCTTAGAAGTGATGGGTAGTGCATTTCTATAATTACGGTCAATCAAGAAGGGGAGGGAGGAGAAAACAGACCAATGGCATGACAGAAAAGGAGGCAGTGCCGGGCCCTCAGAATGACAGAACCCTGGAGGATGAGAAGCCCAAGAAGTTTTGGGATGTGTGTGTGTCCCTGTCGTGTGCTACCGTGGGGTGACCCTTGTGCTGAATGAAATCAGTGCCCCTGGCCGCCTCTAACTTGGGATCCTCCTGCATCGGGAACCAAGCGTTCTGCCTTTGTTTCCAAGATACTGTTTCCCCCGATTGTAAAAGTTCTCCATCTCTATGATGGGGAAGGAAAAGACAAAAAGAAATCTTACGAATCATATGCACGAAGGTAAAAATAAAATATAACTCAAGGTAGATAAAGTGTAAGCATCATTCCCACTGCGCCAATATCACCATTAATGTTTCTGTGTGTTTCCCTCCCATCTTTCCGTCCTTTATATGCCTGTCCATTTGTCTCAGAAACCTTGCCTTACCTCCTGTGTCCTCACAGACCTCCCTCCCTCCCCGCTCCCCAGCCATCCTGGACAGCCAACCTCTCCCTCCTCCGATACTTCCTGTTAGTCTCATGTTCTTCCCAGGGTACAAAAAAAAGAGAAAAGAAAGAAAGAAAGAAAAATCTAGATAATGCCTGATCTCTCATTCAGAGACTATAAAAAAATATAGCACTTATAGTAGCAATTTTTCTGTTCAGAAAATAAATACATCATTTCTAGAAAACTATAAGAGACAAAGATTTCAAAAAAACAAATCTGTAAGTCTGTTACCTGACCAATCTTTTCAATACATAAGTCCTTTCAAAATTCTTTTAATGACAACTGTTTCCTCAAAAAAAAAAAAAAAAGGGTTTCAGTCATTCCATGGAATTCCAAAGGCTTTTCATACTTGTGAAAGAATAGTATTATAGAAACAGACTTAATGTAAAAGATACTTTATTCAAATAATTTACAGCCATCAGAAATTATGTTTATGAAGACTAGGCAATCGTAATAATAAGCTCTATCTTCTACTGAATGCCTGCTATATTCCAGAAACTTCACACATGCTGACTCTAGTCCTCACCACAACCCTGTATAAGCTTTACCATTGGATGGGCAAGGTTTTACCAGCTGTGTGGTCTTGAATAAGTACCCAACCTTCCTGTCCAGTCCCTATATTCCCTCACCTGTGAAAACAGAGAACCTACTAGCACCTACCTCTGCAGTTACTGAGCATTCAGATGAGGTGATCCACATAAGGCACTTGGAACAGAGTGCTGATCATCAGCACTCAAGAAATGTCCATGTTCACCAAATAAATTCCGGGTGCCCTAAAATTTCAACATGAAAAATAAAATTGAACCATGACTGTAGTAGAAGAAAGTGTAGGTGAATACTTTCGTAATCTTGGGGGTGGTCAAGACCTTCTAAGCACATTATCAAAGGCAGAGGCAATCAAAGCAAAAGATTATTAGAACTGAACACACAATAAAAATCATGGCTGAGCACAGAAAACACCAAAAAGTTAGAAGATGAGCAATAATTAGGGGGAAATTTTTAACGAACTTGACAGATAAAAAGGTGGGGGGCTCGATCCAAGCACCCTGGAATCATGACCTGAGCTGAAGGCAGACGCTTAGCGACTGAGCCACCCAGGTGCCCCAAGAGAAGTTTTATGATATTAAATATAATGTTTGCATACTCGAATCCTGAGAGAAAAGTTGAGAGTTTCCTTGAGCATCTCCTCTACATTCTGACATTCTGGAGCTGAGAATAAGCAATCTTACATGTTCCAAATACCTCCCTTCTTCCCCTCCACTCAGGGTCCGTAGATAGGTAGATAGATGCAATTTATTCATCTGTTCACTGGACAGGTACTTAAGGAGCACCTGTTGGGTGCCAGGCATCGCGCTAAGCAGAAGGATCTAACGGTGAACTACAAACAGTCCCTGCCCCCATGAAGCAGACAGTCTAGTTGGGGAGGGGCAAACAAAAAGGAAGTCAATATTCAGGTGGATGACATCGTCCAATGTGAAGAAAAATGGGGCAGGGAAAGGACACAGAATGACAGGAGCTTCTGTTTTATATAGAGTGGTCAGGCGGTGATATTTGAGGAGAGGCAGGAAGGAGGTGAGCGGGTGAGCTATGAGGATTCCTGAGAACATTCCAGACAAAGAGAGCAGCAGCAGCAAAGGCCCCAAAGCAGGAGTGAGCCCGGTGTGTGTGATGACCCTGGAGGTCACCAGGATGACTGGAGCAGAGGGATGAGGAGGGAGAGTGGCAGGAGATGAGGTGGGAGAGGTAACGGGAGTGAGGAGATCAGGTGGGGCTGTGTATGGCGTGGCGAAGACTCGGAGCGTGTCCCAGAGGAGGAAGGACACTGGAAGCCTGTCCGAGATGTCACTGGACTCTCCTGATGTAGGTCTTTTTCCTGCTGCTTTTGCTCTGTATTTTCTGCTGTAATAAATCTTAGCTAGCGAGTCTTAGAAGTCCTCTGGCAAATCACCAAACAAAGGTCTTCCATACGTTGTTCTTTTTCGTACATTATTTACTCGATGATTTTTTCCTTTACTTTTGACTTTGTAGAAAAATGTTGTGAGTGGATTATTTTCTTTCCCCTTTGATTTTTTTAATTTAATTTTTGAATGGATAATGTATTTTAATCATTCGAAACTTTGAACAACAAATGGCCATCAGTTGAATAGATGTGTTTTCTGCATACCATGGAAGAGTATGGATGACCTTGAAAGCATTATGTTAAGGACCAAAAGGCAGTTCAGAAAGACTCCATATTGCATAGTTCCATTTATATGAAGTATCCAGAGTTGGCAAATCCATAGACGGAAAGCAGGTCAGTATTGCCAAGGGCATTGGTGGCAAGCGGAGAATAGGTTGAAGGAGCAGTGGGAAGTGACCGCTGATGGATAGAATGTTCTGGAAGTAGACAGCAGTAATGGTTGCACAACTTGGTGAATGAACTGAAAACCACTGACGTGTACACTTTACGAGGGGAAGCTTTATGGTATATGAATATCTCAAAAAAAGTTTAAAAAATTAAGTATAAGAGGTTTGCAATAAAAAACCAATAAAGGGTATGCAGTGAAGTTTCCCTCTCATTTTTTTTCTGCAGCTAACCTGTTGACCTCACAACCGATGTATTGATTTTTCTCTCTCCCATAGATATTTTATGAACATACATGCAAATATATATGTACACATTCTCACTTTCTTACACAAATAGTAGCATACTGTTCTTCTCTTGTTTTTTTTATTTAGAAGTGTTAAAAGGAGAGGAAAAGACATACCATGCTGACATTAATCAAAAAAACCTGGAGGTGCTATATTTATATTACCAATATATAGATTTATATTACAGAGAAACAGAATTGCACACAAGTACTGGGCTCTAGTTAGTAAATCGGTTACTCACAGGCACGCGTTAAGTACTTTATATGGATGCTGGGGTTGAACAAACCGGTGAATAGAGAATAGATCAAAATAGCTGACTTCCTCACCATCAGAGAAAAGAGTTAAAAATAAGGAAAAGAGAAAGGCTAGGATGAACCCTGTGATGGGGATTAGAGTAGAAGCATCAGCACGTTCATTTTCCTATGTCCACAAATAGATACAGAAATAGACATAGAGTTGTATGTATGCAGGGGTCACCGTACATGCCTGTGTCTCTTAGCTCTGTCCTAGGAGGACCTACAAGCAAGGGCACCCCAAAGGTAATAAACACACCTAGCACCCAGATTTTTAGTCTCTACCATTCTTCCGGGAAGGACCCAGGGCTCCCCAGAGTAATAGCTGATGCCGACCGAGCCAGGGAAAGTAAAAGTGAGCCTGTAATGTCTTGTGGTACCAGAAAGTAAGTGCTCACAAGAGAGTGGGGCATGAGAGGACACGGGAGCCAGTCTGAAGGAGCTCCCACTGGCCAAAGTGTCAAGGTCATGAAAGACAAGGAAAGACCGAGGAACTGGCACAGATTAGAGAGACTAATGAGACGTTGACAAGTTAATGCCATGTGAGATCATGGATTGCGTCCTGGGACAGAGAAAGGACACTGGGGGGGAAATTGGTGAGAATCAAAAAGTCTCTAGTTTCGTTAATGTTGTACTAGAGTTAATTTCCTGGTTTTGATAACCCTGCTACCTATGGTGTGGAAGTTGCTGACATGATGGGAGTCTGAGTGAAGGGCAAGACACAGACTCCATGTACCATTTTTGCAATTTTTCTGTAAGTCTAAAGCGATTTCCAAATAAAATGTTTCTACAAGTCAGCTTTTGTGTTCTTACACGAGCACCTCCTGTCCTCTGTTGCTCAGAAATACAGGGAGATATTGTTTCTTTTCACTTTGCCTCCTTTGACCTAGGATATGGTAATGAGAAAATGCTGATATTCGTGCAAGGCTGATCCTGGGCCCGACCCCAACCGGCTGGATGAGTCAGAGAGTGAAATCCTTATGAAAGCATTCCTACCAGACTAGCGCTTCACAAATGGAGAAGAAAATCAAGAATTTGGGCTGGACAAGGAAGACCACTGAGTTTAGACTGTTAGCACCTCCAGATAAGGAAGCTGGAGACCCAGTGAGTTAGAGTTGCTGGCCCAAGATCCCATAAGCAGTTTTCAGAGGGCCCGAGGACTCCAGGGTTCCAGTCATTTCCGTTTTTCCCCCTGTGGAGAAGAGGGAAATAGTGATAACATCAATTGAGCTATTATTTTTACTAGATCAAAATCATCTGGCCCTTACCTTGCTCAGATTGTGTCATATGACACTGGGGGTGGGGTTGTGGTTCCCTTTCACTTTTTGTACTTCAAAAGGTGGGCCTGGTGTGGGGAAAGCCAACCTTGCCTTTCCTAATCCCTCCCTCGTTTATTGTTTCATGACGTATTTAGATTAAGACTTTTTTTGAGAGAGAGAGAGAGAGAGAGAGAGCATGCGCAAGGCTGAGCAAGGGAGAGGGGTGGAGGGAGAGGGAGAATTGTAAGCAGCTCTGCACCTGAGGTGAAGCTCGATCTCATGACCCTGAGGTCACAACCAAAATCAAGAGTTCGACGCCCTTGACTCAAAATCAAGAGTCCGACGCCCTTGACTCAAAATCAAGAATTTGACGCTCAACCGACCAAGCCACCCAGGCACCCCGCATTTAGGTTAAGACTTTTTATGTTAAGGCTCGTATTTAGTTCTTTGACAACCACCGGGGCTATTAATTTTGAGAAGAAAGAGGAAGAGAGCCCTGGTGGTTTTTATTTGTAGACAAAGTGATCTAATTTAGTGATTTAGTTAGTTTCTTTAATTGCTTTATTGAATGGCCAAGAGTCGGAACACTGAGCTGTCTCAATTCTCTCGTTTCTCTCTCCCCCAAACCCTGTTGTTGCTAAGTTAGTTAGCTAGAACTGGAGATTGTAACTGGCTGTGGGTCCTGTCCATCTTGACTGCGTGAATCTCTGGCATCTGATTCTATTATATACTCAGTACAGTTGCAATGACAGTTCAGATTTATTGTGGGTCAAATATTCTTCCTCCAAATCACTCGGAATCCAACCCAACACATTTGAAATGTTGTTTTATGGGACTATAACTCAAGAGCATTTCTCTCCACCTCAAAGCCAAGGTTGCCACTAGGTTGTATTTTTCAACCACCATTTAATGCCCTTAAGACCGACCCCTTGCCACGGGACCCCCTGATGAGGGTGCGAGATCTGAAAATCAGAAGTGGGAGAACTATCTACTATATGTCAACTCTTTTGATGAAGAGCTTCCAAGACCGGCAAAGTTTAAGAGTATGTGACCACCAAGCCGGCACTACAAGAAATATTAAAGGGTTTTCTGTAAAAGTAGAAAGAACCCACGAGTGACTTAGAACAGAAATTTACAATCTATAAAAACAAGGACTTCACAGGAAACATGATGTTTATATGTCAACACTTTTGTTGGGAAGAGACTCTTACGTGTTAGAGAAATATATACCTGATCCTACTTGATCATTAAATGATTCTCTTCATGTCGTGGGGCTGTCTGGAGTCATTACAAATGTTGTCTTTTTCTGTATTTCACGTTTTTGTGAAATGTCGATGCCAGGTACTTCTGTGCATCTGGAAATAGCAATTAGTTTTTCGAGAAACCTGACTATATTCAGAGAACGTCGTTTACCTGCTGCTCTTTTTTGCCCTTACAGATTAGCTTCCTGTTTGTAACGTCCCTGAGCTTACCCTCTTTTCCTGTCTCTGTCTGCTGCTTGATTATTAACCTACAAGGTTAGATAGTCCAGAGGAATCTTAGCTGTTCGTTTTTTCCTCGTTATCTCTAAGTAATCTTCTCATTTTCTTCCATATTTTCTCCTCTCTATAATCAGCCTTCAGTTTCTTAAATTGATGTGTTTTTTGTAGTTGATGCTGTAGAATCCAGATTCACCCTCCTGCTTGGGTTTTTGAAACAATGCTTTGATGTCTGTGCCTTCGGATCTCAACCACAGGGTCAAGTTTGACTGCTAGATGTAATTAGAAGTTTGATTGGCTTTAAAAGTCAGTAAATGATTCCATTTATTTTTCCACCTTTTATTCTCTAAATAATCTCCACTGTTTGGACTTGGCCACCTTGTCTCCAGAGTCAGGGTAGATCATTTCTTTCAATATCTTGTTCATAATGAGTCTGTATCATATTGCTTAGTCTAATCCGTGATTTAGTTAAGTACAGTAGATATGGCTGTGGGATCCATCAATTTTGGCAGGTATAACTTGACCATGAGCATTTAAATGTTGGCTGGAAATTGGATTTTTTTTTCTGTTTTTTGTTGAAATTCAAATTTTTATTTACCCACTGGAAATTGGTAGAAAATAAATTTGCTCCTACCCATGTACTCGTGGATATGCAGTGGAGAGTGAAGGCAGTTTCCACACTGTGAAAACCATCCATAAGTTTGAAAATGTAGGGTCCACAGTGATATAACTGTTAAATATGTGGTAAATATGACAGATGCCCTCAGCTAAGACTATCCTACGTGTCAGCCATGATTTGCTAGCTAACTATAAAGTAGTAAGGTTCTAATTTCTGTCTTTAGCACACAGTGAGGCAAACAAGAAACCTTCTTCTCCGGGACTTGAGACACTTCACCTGTCTTTTATATGCATCTGGGTACGCTGAGTAAGCAGCACTATAGTTGGTATCAATCAGCTCTTACTCAGTTGCAAATATTTTTTGGAGACTCCATTTTTAAAGACGATGATGGTCTTTTTAGACCAGCCGCATTGTCACATTGCCTTAACATTTTTGTTCATTGTATTTGTGGAAGAGTAACACTGAAGTAACACTTTGAGAATGTTTAATATTGTCAAGAACTCTGTGTTCTTGTTTTAAACATTTGGTGAATACCTATCTCAGAAGTTGTTTCTCTGTTGTTAATGTTCATGCTTAATCACATACTCCATTAAACAAAAACTTTTCAGCTTTTGTAGGAACATGACCTCTAGAACTTTTGCAATTTCTTGGTTATTTCGCTTTTTTTTTTATTAGCTAGCAAAGCATTCTATGTGGAAACAAATGAAATCTTAAAATACGAGTAACTGAAACATTTTAAAACCTTGTTTGTGTCTATTTCGCCAGTCCCTTGATGGAGGAAGGATTTATATTTTTTCCAGCTTTATTAAGCTATCATTTGACATATAACATGGTGTAAATTTAAGGTGTACAACATGATGATTTGATACAAGTATATAGTGTGAAATGATTCGCAAAATAGGGTTAGTTAGCCACTCTGTTACTCCCATAATTACTTTTTTGTGGTGAAAATATTTAAAATTGACTCTCTTAGCAACTTTCAACTATATGATTCAGTCATCGTTCACCATATGGTACATTACATCCTCAGAACTTATTTGTCTTATAACTGAAGGTTTGTACTCTTTGACCAACATGTCCCCGTTACCCCCAACCCCCAGCCCCTGGTAACCTCCACTCGATTCTCTGTTTCTGTGAGTCCGTCTTTTTTAGATTCCTTGTATAAGTGAGATCTTATAGTATTTCTCTTTCTGTGTCTGTTATTTCACTTAACATAATGACCTCCAGGTTCATCCATGTTGTTGCCAAGGGCAGGATTTCCTTCTTTCTCGTGGCTGAATAGTATTCCATTTTATATATATATACGTATACATATATATACACATACATATATGTGTATATGTATATACATATGTATATACATACTTTATTAGGCAAGATTTGCAAACTCCTCATGGGCATATGTATATACATATGAATATACTTGTATATATATGTATACACATATATGTATATATATATATATATTGCCTTTTTTTTCAAAGAAGGCTTAGAAGTTGTCTTGATAAATGTCTGTTTCTTTGGGTGAACTATAGATGTAACCATGGAAATATCTAAAATGAAGCATGGTATCAGGAAGTAGCATAAACAGAGAAAACGCTGCCTTGTAATAACATCTCAAACAGGGGCTCCTTGTGTGGTCTTGAGCAGGACACAGGAATCCTCCTACTTCTGTTTCTCTTCATACAAGAGCAAGCCGCAGTGCTCAATTTGTAGGGCTATTGGTTGTGGTTTTACTACAAAGATTTTATAAATGTCAGGGGTCATTTAATGCTGAAAGTCCTGTTAAATCCATTAAGAATTCTATACACATTCAATTCCCCAAAGAAATGAGTCATTCAACAAACATTTATGGAAACCTATTACTTGCAAGGCACAAGGCTCAGTACTGTGCCGGCTACAGTCAGGGAAGACTTGATCCCTGCCTGGCCCCTTCCGATGAAGCCGTCTGTGTTCTGTACCATAAGCTAGGTACAAACTAGCTGCTAAAAGAGCCCAGGGGGAGAGGCAGGGGCTGGGATTGCATCCAGCTGTGGCGCTGAGAAATGCGGTCACAGGAGAGGTGCTGTCTGAGGTATTCTTTGAAGAAAGGATAGGAAGACATTCCGGGCAGACGGCATAATCTGAGCAAAGACAGAGAGGGGAAAGGTGGGATGTGTGGGGAGGGAGTTACGTGGGAAGTCGGCCTGGCTGAAGTGAGAGCTGTGTTAGCCAAGGAGTAGCCTTAAAAGCCACTGAGGAGTATGAACTTGATTTCATAGTTCTGAGGAGTCTGACCGGTTTTAAGTAGAGAAATGACATCATCAGCCATGTGAGATGAATCGGGAGAGCACAAGAGACTGGCAATTTTTGGCGGGGCGGGGGGATCCTCTTAGAAAGTGGTGAAGTACTGAAGGTATGAAATGGTAACAATCTGAGCTAGGTGTGGCAGGGGGAAGAGAAAGCCAGTGACGGGGGTGAGGTGTTGCTAAAGTCAACACGGTTGATTAAGGAAGAGGGGGTTGATGTTCTTCTCCAGCCCATGGCCACTGTGTGCCCTTGAATATCTGATCTCATTGAGTTTTAAGTGAACGTCTGCCATACTTCTTTCGGTTTCATGTCAGACGCCATCTTGTTTACCACATACCTTCTGTGCCTAGCACATGTATAGCCCATATCGGGAGCTTGGAAAGTATTTGTTGAATGAGATGCGAGCGTGTCGAATCACTTTGACAAAGGGAGAATAAATACGGGCTCACCTGCCTGGTGCTCTGTCAGTTTTCTTTCTGCATCTGTACTTCTACCCCCCCATTCGGTTTTTACTTAAATATGAATGAAAATTGTATACACCCATGTGCTGACTCTCCTCTCTCAATCACATTTTAACCTACGTTTGATGGCTTACACATTGCTGATTTTTGCAAATTTAATTTCATCCCTTAGCATTATAGAAATGTTCTTTGGCCGCATGCTGTTTGGATGGTCTCCAAGAGTTGCATTTTGAATGCTTTTATCCTATATATGGATTTTTAAAAATATTACTGAGTGGCCTCTGTTAAATATTATTTTAAAATAATTAGTGTGATAATCTAGTAATATTCAAGCTTTTTTTTTTTTTTTTGGCCTTACAATGTTTGAAGAAAAATTTTACACAGATGGCTAGCTTGCAAATCAGAGTATTCTTGGAAACATGATTAGTGCTAATAAGGTCATTCTGAGTCAAGTGCAAGGTCATAATCTGCAGAAAAGGGTTCCGTGTAAAAAGTGACTGCCTGGTCCAATAAAAAATATACTTGAAGCTTAATTAATAACTTACTCTGAATGTACAGTGATCTTTTAAAAGTCCAAAGAGTTTGAGCATAGAAGGGCAAAGAAAAATTCTCAGAGAGGGAGCCCATGCACTGACATTTTTAAATAAATTGGCTAGAGACCTCAATAGCTAGAACTGAGTCCAAGTAGTCGGCTTTTAAAAGAAATGGGAAAAATGATTTCAAGATGTGTTTTTAAAAAGGTTCTCTAGGCTTATGAGCTATACCTTGGAGTTTATGTAGTCAAGCTCAATCTCTTATACCTTCTCCATCTTCCATTCCTTTCTGCATGGTGATTTTTTTTTCAGAACAGAAATTTTTTTTCAGAAAGGAAAAAAATTTTCCACCCCACCTTCCCTGTTTTTCAGAACAGAAATTGCTGTGGGTGTAATTCTCAGGAATCAAGATATAATTCAGGTTTGGGCACCTGACTCTACTTTGAAACACAGGAAAGATGCCTGGAATATTTTAGAAAAGCGTCTCAATGAAGAAGGAAACTTTAATAATTTTCACGATTTAGCAGCATTCAGCTGACATCATTAATATTTTGCAATAATATGCGTAATTGTGACTTGCAGTTGTTATTGGGCAACTGATAGCTAAACCAGAACTGAGACTCTCTCATTGCTCCCCAGTTCTTAAGATCTCAGTCTGGGGGCACAGGATATTGACTCCATCTTTGAAATATTAGCGATAAAACATATTTAATCATATTTCACTTATTGCTCCCTCTAATTTCCTATTCTCCTTCCTGATAAATGCATAAGAAAAAATGACATTGCTTTTCAGTCAGAGATTGTGGAGAAGAACTAAAGAGAGAGAGAGGAAGGAAGGAAGGGAAAGAGGGAGGGAGGTAGGGAGGGAGGGAGGAAAAGGGCGTTGGGGGGAGGGAGAACGGGAGGAAGGAAAAAAAATTCAGAGACAGTTATTGGGAAAGGCTTTTCATTCTGCAATACTTCAGCTCAATAATAATGTATTTGAAACAAAACCAGAATGAAGGTGTAATGACACTAATGAAAAGGGGGTAATAGAGAAAGTAAGACTCCCCCAGGGAGAATTATTTGTGCCATTTTCATCATACATTTTCCATGATAAACTCCTTGGCTTTCCTTGAAGCCAAAATGAAGAGCCGTGATGAATTCCAGCTCAGAGAAGTGTCCTCTCTCTATCAGACGCTCTCCTGCTTCTCCAGGGGACACCATTACACGGAGCACCTCCGTGACCTTTGATTTCTCCCCTGTGGTTTTGCTGTGGTTTCTAGCACCATTATGTCCAGTGCTAGAGCCTCTCATGCCTCTGCAGTCCCGGGAGAGATAAGATTTGCAAACTCCTCATGGGCAGGCTCCATGTCCTGTTCCTCTGTGTGCCTTCCACGGTATTGAGCAGTCTTTTTTTTTTTTTTTTTTTACAAAGAGGTGCTTATTAACCAGTATACTTTCTTTTATTAGGCAATGAGAACAATGCAGTTCAATCCATTCTCCTTTTTACTGTGGTTGCTAGAAAGCCCCAAGCTACATTCAGGGCCCCCTCTGAAGCAATTAACGGAGTCTAGAGTTTGGGAGTTTTTGATATAATTATTCCTATCGCCCCGCCTTCCCCATTACATTGTATCTCTCTTACTGTTTAGGCTTATGATAATGATCTTGCTGGCAATGTAGGTTTCTTGTAAGTGGTTTCCAAGTCTTTGGGGGAAGAATGTAGTTGTATAACTAGTGAGAAATCGAGGGGGCAGAGGAGGGGGCTAATTCCACGTCTGAATCTAGTATTTGCAGCCTATTAAGCTACCCGATTTTCATTTAGATGTGTCCTTGTATTGCAGTCAGCCCAGTATTGGAAACTGGGACCCCGGTTGGAAATGGGCTTGCCATGATACTCGGAAATAAACCAAGTGCAGTTGAGACTACTCATCCTATAGAAAGGGAAAAATGACAAATACTTGACACTCCTTAGACCGGTGTTTATTTTCTTCTGGCCAAGAGGACGAGAAGTGTGGTCTGAGATAGATTGTTTCCTTACCGTGTGCTGCACGTACCATGGATGAACTTTGTGTTCGGTGCTTGCTTTGAGGTTTGGGAATCTATCAGTACCCCAGCTTTTGATTATTCATGCTGAAACACCGCGGTCAGCATTGGACTGTTTGCTTATTTAATGCAAACAGTAGTTCCCTCCTTTAAGCTTTCTTTATCCAGATGTCTTTTCAGGGGGTGAGGAGAAGGGGTAATCCTCCCAGATAAGTGTGCTTTCTGTAGTAAGTAAAGGTATTTATTGGAGAGCTGAGAAGAATTTACTTAAATACCCTTTGTTGCTTAAACTTGGGTACATAGCAAACATTTAGAGAAACACTCTAGGGAGGCTTGTAGAGCAAATGCAAAAGCAGCATGTAATAAATACACAGCTCTTAGTATGCCCACCTTTAGAACTAATAGCACTACTTTGTAAATAGAAAATGAATGTGTTTTCTGAGAGTAATAGAATAAAATTTCAAGAAGCCCAATCCCTTTTCTCCATGACCTGGGCTGGCCTTCTTTTAAATCTTTTTTTTTTTTTTAAGTCATCTCTGCACCCAACATGGGGCTCGAAGTCACAACCCCGAGCTCAAGAGTCACATGTCCCACCAACTGAGCCAGCCGGACGCCCCAGGACTGGCCTTCTTTTATATGATGGTTAACATCATTACTGAGGTCAGAGAGGTGGGATTCCAGATATCAAAATCCTTTCAGTCTGACCTTTTGGAAACTGAATTATCGGTAACATAGACAGTACTTAATAAATAGCTAAATCCATTGTCAGATAGGACAGTATTACCGTAGAGCAGAACTTCTCGAGGCTCTTGTTGGCACGCTAGCAGCCCCGGCTTCACCGGGGAACTTGTTAAAAATGTGAATTCTCGGGCTGGGTCAGTAGCTCTGCGGGGGTGGGGGGCTGACGGTGTTGGGAGAAACCCTCCCGGTGATTCTGATAAATGCTGGGTTTGAGAACCGCTAGCTCAGAGAATTCTCTGTGCTCTGCATTGTGCCCATCGTGCGTCTGTCTTCCTTCCTGATCACTTTTTGCCCAATGACCTCAGACTTGGGTTATTTGTTTATATTCTGACCTTGCAGGAAGAAAGCGGCATCTGTTCTAGAAGCCTCCTGTATCTCTAGGAAACTTATTCTATTTCTCCCCTCAAGGAGCACCACGATGCTTATTAGCTAAGATCAGGCTCTGAGACGTACTGCCCTGAAGACGACAGCTGGGTTCTGTTGAACCCAACATGTCTTTGACCACAGAACCTTCTTTTTGTAGAGCGTATAGAACCTTCTCATTGGTGTCTGAGTGTATGAAACCAAAAAGAAAAAGAAATGATTTTAATAATTTATCTATTCTAATCCTTTGGAAAGATTAGTGACTTTTTTCATACCCCCAATGCTCTATTGTAGGTGTTGCTAGCAAGAGTGGGGACTTGCTTATATATAGAAAAAGGACGTATATTGTGAGGGTGGGAAAGTTTTCCCTTCTGCCCTTCTGGGTTCTCTGGCTGGGGTAAGAATTAAATTGCTATCAGACAGATTAACAAGAGACAAATAAAAGTGAATAACGTGTGTTCCTCCTGTGTCCATGGGAGAGACCCAGGAAAACTGAGTCATTGCCCCAAATGGCCCAAGTCATCACCTTACCTACCGTATTTAGCTAAAGACAAAAGGTGACCAGGAAGAGCACAATAAACAAGGGTCTGAGCCTTATGCAGATTTAAGATTCTATAGATTTAGAGTCACCTTCCTCTTCTTGGTCTAGCCAGCAGGACATACTCACAAATAGGGTGAAGCTCTGAAAACCTGTGTCTGCTGTTTCTTGAAAATAGCCCCTTAAAATAATCAGTATGCCAAAGAGGCCTCATCCAGGGTGGCAAAATCCGATCCCCTCCCATATGTGCCTCTATATATGCCTATATGTAATATACATTATATATTCATTAGTTCTTTACGATAGAAATAGATACATCCCATATTCAAACATGTTTTACATTTGTACGAGTCAGTCTTGACTTCTAAGAGGTTGACTTATTGAGGTGAAAAATAAGAAAATTGAGAAATTATCTCAAACCTGGATAAACGGTTTTATAACAAGATTCAATTTTGTTATTTATCAATTTATGTAAATAATAATCAAAATCCCTTTGATCAGGGTGCCTGGGGGGCTCAGTCAATTAAGCATCTGCCTTCAGCTCAGGTCATGATCCTGGGGTCCTGGGATCAAGCCCCCTGTTGGGCTCCCTGCTCAGCGGGAGGCCTGCTTCTCCCTCTCCCTCTCCCTCTCCCACTCCCACTCCCCCTGCTTGTGCTCTCCCTCTTTCTGTCAGATAAATGGGTGAAATCTTTAAAAATAAAATCCCTCTGTTCAATTACTTGCTAGTATTTTAGGCACCATTACCATTTTCCCTTATAGTCTATTATTTGTTCTCCTTTATCCTCCTAACTTGCCAGGAGAAAGTGACTTGCTTGATTTCTTTTGATCATCTTAATATATGTTATAAATAAAATACAGCAGCAGTTGTGGCAACATAAAAATTGAAGAAGTGCCAACCAAAAAGTGTGATGGTCCAAATTTTTCATATGATCAAAATGACTTTGAGTGTTTTATTCGTTAGGATTCCAAAGTGAATTTGTGTTCCGTGAGATCTTCACGTAGGAAGCCTGTGATGGTAGGAAAGTGGCTCTTCACTGGATACACTGGTCTCCCCAGTAGGCCCTGACTTACCGTCAGTTGGAAAGGGAGCAATAATTTTTCTTGTTTCAGTTATTTACAAGGATAAGATTAAAGCTGGGATCTTGTCTTTTTCCTCTGGTCTTTCACTTGCCATACCACCGAGCCGTGGGAACAGCAACTGTTTAAAGATGGCCAGTTCTGAGAAAAGAAGCATCCTTGGCTTTTTAACATTGTGTATAAATTCGGACCCAGGGCACATGATAATTTCTGTTACTCACAAAAGCAAGGATTACCCATATAGTAATGCAGCACCTTTTGTGGGAAGCGAAATGCCAAAGCGTAGCTCGTAATCTGTAGTATTTCCTATACTTAACTCACAGTAACAATTTTAGTTCTACTATAAACAACTAATAAAGAGAAATAACTGTAATATTTTTTACACTTTGTCCTGATTTTATTTCCAAGGCATACTAAATTGCATTTTCTTCCTTTATTCTCTCCAAGTACCCGTGAGGTATACAGGGGCCTGTATACCCGTGAGGTATACAGGAATTGTTCCTAGCCAACCTGATTACCGTAACTGGAAAATAATTTAGCCATGATCTAAAGATAATCAGAATCCAGGACACTTAGATCCCAGTCTAGAACTCTTTCTGATAAATTACTGGTTTCGTCTTAAAATTTAGATGTATTACTGCCTTGTCTAGGAACAGATACATTTGAGGTCGAAAGTACAAATAGCCTGTGACCTGATTCTAAGCAACTGATTCGTGTCAACACTGGATTTGTTATCCTTATTGTTTTCCCTATCGTACAGTCTTTTTAAAAAGACTTATTTATTTGAGTCAGAGAAAGAGAATTCGAGAGCAGGAGGAAGGGCGGCGGGGGGGGCGGGATGAGGAGGCGAGAAAATCCCCAAGCAGAGCCCCCTGCTGAATGCAGAGCCCCACTCGGGGCTCCATCCCACGACCTTGAGATCATGACCCATGAGCTCATGACCAGGAGTAGGATGCTTAAGCAACTGAGGCACCCAGGCGTCCCCCTATCACATACTTTCTTTAAAAGTATAAGTATTCCCTAGTGTCATCAGCAAATACCTATAATACATTGTCTTCTAAAAGCTGTGGAAAAGCCTAAATGATCAAGTTGTGTTGAATAGAATGGGTATGTTCATATTATTGGCGTGCTTACCTGATGCATCTAAACACCGATTCGTAGTTTGAAGTCTTTAGTATTCTAGTTCACTAAATTCACAATTTAGTATTGTGAATGATGCGCTTAACCCAATTGACACATTGGCAACATAGAGAAGAAATAAACATAGTTCTTGTTCAAAGGCTGCAGCTAGAGCGCGGAAAAAGTCACTCCTAGTTCCCAGGTCTACACCTCACCACCCCACTCTGTGCATAGACATGCCCTAGTCGTTGAAGTCAAATCCTGCACTAAAACTGAGCTCCACGGTGGCACAGACTTTGGACAGACTCTTGTGAGGTGGTGTGTGTTGCGTCTGTGGAATACCTTTTGCCTGGGCTTTCAGTGGAATGAAATGCTCCCGAAGAACACTTCAGTACTGCTTCGTGATAAGGTTGATCTTCCGTCATTGTTGGGAGATTTTCTCTGCTTTGTGATAGTGGGGAACCTCCGGCACTCGGACCTTTGTGGTCTGAGGAAACCTGCTTCTTCTCTTAAGGTGGTAACCGGAGTCACAAAATGCCCACCAGCCACTCTCCGGCTGAGCCTACTTCCACCCGTTGGGGGTCCACGGGGTTTCTGAGGGACTGTTGCTCAAACACAGATGTCCATGGCTTAAGCTCCCTGACCCCAACCCCTGCTAATAGGACGCTGCTCACCCCTAAACCAACTGGCAAAAATTCTATCATGCAAACATTTATTAAAAAGTTGTGCTAAGAGAGGACGTGTTGGTATTCATTATTCTGCTTCGGTAAGGACGAAAGACTTAATGCGTATAGGGCATATAATAATGCACATAAAGCAAATGATTGCATATAAAGCACTCTGAACAGTGCCTGGTGCCGGGCAAATACACAATAAAGTTAACCGTGATTATTAGCGTGGACGTTCGGTGACCTTCTCTTACTCATTTCCAAGTCCCTCGAGATCCCTCCCTAGGTGCTTAACTGAACATCCCACCGCCATACATTTATCTGTTAAATCATCTCGAGGCATAACCTAACAGCCAGTTGATGTGCAATCTCTGGTACGATCTTGGAGGTGAAATAGTGGCCCGGGCAGCAGAAGTATTCGAACTAGCTCATTCCTCCGTTTAACACATGCCGAAGGATTGCAAAGCGATATCGTCCTGGTTAAGAATGTGAGCTCCCCACCCAGTGCCCCTTGGTTCAAAATCTCGTTCTGTCATTTGGTCTGTCACTGGGTGGGTGTCTCTTCACCTCGCTGTGGCTCAAGTCCTCAGTAAATCACTGACCCAGGGTTATTGTGAAAATTACACGAGGCGACGCACGTAAAGCACTTGGACTGGGTATTTACCTGGTAAATACCCAGTCAAGGCAGCTGTTACTCAGAGGGAAAAAACGCAAACCAGACCGCACAGCGTTCTATAAATGCCCCAAATGGGTTTTGTCGTTGTGACTGCTTTCAAGATATTAATGGAAAATATGATTTTACAGGTCCTCAACCTGGTCTCCAAATGTGTGTCAACAATTATCACACACCGAGTAGTATGTGCGAAAACCAGAGATACAATTATTCCCCCGGCACCCTGTAAATGGTCAGAATCCGTTCACTTCTGAAGGATCATTTGACCTTCTGTTCTGGAGTCTGGTATATAAAGTCGATGTAAAACACAAAACAAAATAAAGCCAATTACATGCTCCACTTATCTTTAGTGGAAAAACAAGTGTAAAAGATTGGCAGACTGATGTTTTGTGCTATCTACTTTATTTCACTGTATCGCTTTTTTCTGAAATATTTTTTTCTAGAATGGAATTTGATTTACTCGATAAGAGAGACACAAACTGAACTTTTTTTTTTTTTTTCAGAAAGCCACATTCTCTGAAGTTTTCTAATTTTATTCTGATTTTCAGGGAAGGTGCAATGAAGGTAGAGTAGATTTGTTTTCTTTTATAAGAATTCCAGGAATTAAAAGGCACCAGTTAGAATCTCACCATGATTCTAGAAGCCTTCTTGTGCTTAATATAGAGGGTACACATAGTTAAAGAACACTATACCCTTACAAGTGTACTATTCCCCCAATAACTCTTGTTCCAGCTGTTTAAACTGACTTGGGGAGTACAATTAATAGATTTTAAAATGATTTAACTTGTGCTGTTCTTTGCTTCATTTTATTTTTTTCCCAGTTTTAGATCTGGAGATAGGCATTCTTTGGCCGAGGTCATATTTCAACTTCTCCTCTGTAAGGATTATGAGACATTTACGGTTGAGGGATTGATTTATTTGAAAACATAAAACCTCCACTTATCATTTTATCTTCTTTAAACTAACCCCATTTCTATTACATTGTTTGTAAATGGCCTTGTTTGGTTCTTTAAATACTAGGAACAGTTTCATCATCATCAAATATTAACCGCTCACTGAGAGCAGAAGGTGAGCTTGACAAGATTGCTGTATTTACTAAGAGCAACTCATTTTAAACCATATATTTTTTAAAAAGTAATCTCAGTAGTTTCATCTGGAACTTTCTCAATTCTGTTCACATCTCTGAAACACATTTCAGATGAAGCTTAATACTTGGTAGATATTCAGGCCACGCAGAATACATCTTTATTTTGAAAAGAGAAAACATTTGTATCAATAAAATTGCTTGTTTTTATGTCTTCAGAACAAAAACGAACAGGAAGTTGGCCTAGTTTTCAGATACTCTTAAAAAATTATTTGGTTTAGGGGCGCCTGGGTGGCTCAGTGGGTTAAAGCCTCTGCCTTTGGCTCAGGTCATGATCTCAGGGTCCTGAGATCAAACCCCGAATCGGGCTCTCTGCTCCGTGGGGAGCCTGCTTACCCCCCTCTCTCTCTGCCTGCCTCTCTGCCTACTTGTGATCTCTCTATCAAATAAATAAATAAAATCTTTTTTAAAAAAAACTATTTGGTTTAAAAGGCCACTTTCTTTAAATACACCATGTTTGGAGTTTGGCATTTTCTTTGCAGATTTGTCTGATACTGTAAAATGCCTACAGTTTTAATAACAAGTTAGCACAGAGTTTTCCTTAAGACTCTTGTTGATAAAAATATATTACCATTAACAAAAGGTAAACTTCGTCCCTGCCTCAAAATATTTGAATGGCAGTGGATACCCCTAAGACTTTCTGCTTGGAAATTGCATATTTGCTATTAGTCCGGTGGTTGGGTAGGTGTATGAGGAAAATGCTTATTTCAGGTGGACACATTTGACCTCCATTTGGGGTTTGAAACAGGATTTCACACTTGTGAATTTAGCAAGACCCCGCGCACAGCCATTTTGATATCATGCTTTTAAATTTCTTTGTAAAAGGCCCTGGGTTTAGCAAAAGACGGACTGATTGTCATCTCTGTGCCTCTTAATTTCAAAATACAAAAGGTAAATCAATAACTATACCTGCCCTTTGCATAACCTCCGGGTGGAGGGATCTGTGGCTGGCTATAGAGATGTAATTATTTAACGTATTCTCAGCAGCATGCTGAGCTTTGCAAAGATAAATTGTTTAAATCCGAACAATAATCAATGCCTTTCCCACCTTATACTCTCTGTAGACGTTTGCGAGCTATTTGAAACTTTATCTCTTTGAAAATTCCTTGTTACTCAGAGACAGGAAACTTAATTTTGCTAAGTGGAAACCCCAAGGTGTAAGTCGAGTGCAAAACTAAGACCCTTAGCAATCGCAGGGATTGCCAACCACCTCCTTACTTCCCAAGTTTTAAGGGACAGGAGTCACAGTGTAGGGAAAGCCCATTTGAGAAGTCCTAAAGTTGTTATTCCAGACGTTCTCTGGCTGAAGCATTCAAAGAAAGGAAGAAAGCTGGGGAGATGATCGTGGGATCTTTCTTCGTGGCAATCGTAGGGAAAATCTCCATCTTGTTAGCTGTTGGCAGATCCGGTATAGGCAAAAATGTTCAATGTCATTTCAACGGAACACTGCAGTTTGGCTGTGTGGGACACGTATGAGAGAGACCCTCTGATCCGCTCTGGTGTGCCGTCAGGCTCCGAGAGAGGAATGTAGTAGGCTGTCCTTACAAGAATTCCCCCAGGAAACTGGACTTCTGAGGCTCCTCTCTTGGGATCACTGCTCCCAAATGCTTTCCAACTTTTCTCTTTGCATTTCCATCCTGTGTTGTCTACAAACCTGTAAACTTGCCCAGTGTAGTGCGATTTCATTCTTTCTGACCATACCCGTTCTGAATCTTCGAGAATCCCAACAAAGGCATCTGCATCATTTAAGACGGTTTTGCTCTTATCCTTTTAATCTCTCCATTTAAACATGCAGAAGTCATCTGTTACACTCTTCCTTCTCTTGCACTCATGGGATATGAATGTTTTGGAGTGCACCGTGCAATTAAAAGTCATTTTTGTGTTTCACAACGGCTTGTGAACAAAGTTACAGGAAAAATATGAAAAAACTTAAATGAGGTTTGTGAGGTATTGAGATTTGGGGGTCAAAAATCAGTTGGGGGAGCAATCACTTGCCAAGCTTTGCTCTGGGCCAACCACTAGCTTCTGCGCTAGAACATGCCTAGAACACAGCTTCTGTCCTCAGAGTTTACAGAGAGGATGCTCCCTACACCAGTGATCGTTGCGTACTTACAAGGGACAGCAGTACTCAAAGTGTGGTCCAAGGACTCTAGAGCGTCACTACAACCCTTTCTGGGGTCTGAGAGATCAAAACTGTTTTCATGATCGTATTAAGACCGCATTTGCTGTTCTCACGGTCATTCTCTCGAGAGTGGAGTTTTCCAGAGCCCGCGTGATAGGTGATGTTGCAACAATTGAATGCAAAAGCAGGCAAGAAGGGAGACTGCATGCCTAATGACTTAAAAAAAAAATTCAGGACTGTGTCTAGTAACGGATTCCTAAATGTTCACAATTACCACTTTTGTGATCGGCGTTTTCTGCCATGTGGGGCCATTATGGATCGCCATTTTTCCCTGGATATATGATTTTGTTCATTAGAACTAACCATGCCCCCTTACTTCTCCCTCTCTTAATATGAGTAATCAAGAGTTGGCTGAAAAAGACATCTATGCAAATAATGGCTATTCGTGCCATTTTCTGCATGCTTTGAATATGTATCTGCGTAGATCTTAGGTGTGCCTACGGAAACATGATCCCTAAGCCATCATTTCCCTCAGCTTTAATGGATGACTCTTGCTTGAATCTGAGTATTCCACAGACGAGACTGAAGAAGAAAAAAAAGCTTACCACCCCTCCTCACCCCTCCCACCCAGAAATGAAACCTTCCAAACACAAAAGCCTCGTCTTCCTGTAGTAATTACTATGTTCCAAAAATGTGTATAAATTCAGAGTCAGGAGTCAGGCGTGGTGGTCACTGAGCCTGGCCCTCTTCGTTCCCCACCTCGGGGAGGAGCCCCGGGCAGGCTCAAAGTCATTTGAATATACGATTGCGCCACTGTGGGTGGGAAAGGAGGGTGGCTGACGGGTAGGGAGCTGTGTGAAGCTTTTGGTGGGAGGAGCCATGGATTAAAAAATTGCGTTCTCCAACAGCCAACTTCCTTAAATTCCTTGCAGCTGGTCAGGTAAGCTGGGTCTGGGAGCACCTTCTGCTTTGCTTGGGGCAGTTGAAGGCCTGGTGGAGCCCGGGTGGATTCCATGGAGGGAAATCCTTTTGTCCTTAAGGTAAATGGAGTAAAATGGGTTTTTGAGGATTTGACTTCAATTTAGCTCAACTCTGCCAGGGTAGAAGAATGGGCAGGGAGAGGGTTGCCACGTGATACAGTAAATGCAGTGCGTACTTATCCCAAAACATTGTTCATTGCCTGTCTGCGATTCCAGTTTGATTGTGGCTTCTGTATTTCCACTTGGTAGATATGGCAACCCTGGGTGGGGTTCCGGGCAGAAGCCCTAGCCGGGAAGAAAGGGAGCAAGCAGCTGGTGCCCTCTTTGTCCTGGGTCTGTGTCACTACAGTAGGTCACTAGATGGGGTGTCTAAAAAAGGGAGGTGAAGGAACCCGAAGAACCCAACATTTGATGACGGGCCGAGAGCGAGCTGTGCCTTTATATTGTTTCATGACCAAGCCTATGTCGCGTGATTTTATGGGTATTTTATTTGTTGGAGTCACAGATTGAATGCCATTATGTTTTCTGTATTTTAATGACATTTTATGTTGGCAGCCGTCAGACTGCTTTAAAAAACAGCCTCCGTGAGTACTTTTGGTGACTTGGTACCTACGTACTTTCACTGTCTTTGGTTTTCATTTGATTCCGGTGAGCTGCTTTGGAAACAGAGGGGGTGCGTTCTTGAGGAGCTTATTATCGAACAGATATTCAGTTAATATTTTTCTAGCACCATTGAAGGTATTCGATTAGATCGGGGTGGGGAGGGCAGCGGGGACCTGGGGGGGGCAGGAAGCAGATTTGAGGTATTGGTGAGGTAGGCTTGGTTTCACTGTGAACAGCCATTGGGATTTTTTTAGTGTTATTTGCTCTTCAAAAACTTTTATGGAAAAATTTAAGCTCATGATTATTTGAAAACAAGTGTTTAATGTGAATGCAGTTGAATGCAGGGGAGCTGTGGGGGAAGCGGGTCTCGAAGTATAGCGGGGACAGGTTTCTTGGAAGAAGCCAGCGTGTGCCATAGAGACCCACGAGAAGGCCCCACCTGACATGATGGCCCTAAAGCCACATAGTCTACCCCTGTCTAAGTAGCTTCAGGGATTTTGACTCAGGCTGATTACATATGAATCTGCTGTAGGTTCCTTTGTTCGGCTCTGTGGGGCCCGGTGGCCCGGGGGGTTCCTGTGGCTACGGACCCCTAGAATTAGACCAGGGTTCGCGTCTGTGTGCCTCGTGGATTCCTGACACTTCTGGCTTCATTATACTGAACTACTGGGAGTTTTCAGCCATCGCGATCACAGACACCCCAGAGTATATATTCACAACAAAAAATAAATAAATAAACATATACATATATATATGAACTCACTGTGTTCTAGACTGGACTAGAATAACCAGTCATTTGAGACAGACCGCCAGAACAGCCTTATTCGTAAGTTGGCTATGTTCTCTTGTTGGAGGAAGAAGAAAGAACTTAATGACAGCAAACAGCTGGAGAAGCAAGTAGGCTTCTTCTTTTTTTTTTTTTTTTTAAAGATTATTTATTTGAGATACAGAGTGAGCAAGAGAGAGAGAGAGAACACAAGCTAGGGGAGGGGCAGAGGGAGAGGGAGAAGCAGAGCCCCCGCTGAGCAGGGAGCCCAGCACAAGGCTCGATCCTGGGACTGAGCCGAAGGCAGAAGCTTCGCCAACTGAGCCACTCAGGAGCCCCAGCAAGTAGGGTTCTAAGGCAGACTTAGTGTTCCTCCCTATAAAATCATTCTCACAAACTCTATTCATTCGCTCAGCAAACTTATGCAGTGACCACCCTTCTCCAGGCACAGAAACCTCCCTGGAGGTTCAGAGATGGGGAAGATAGAGTCCTGCCTTTGGATAAGCTCAAAGTCTAGTGGGGAGATAGGCATGCAAACAATTTATCGATGTGCACAGTGATAAGAGCTGGGATAAAACTGTAAGGTGCAGGCGGAGGCACAGAAGAGGGGGAGGTAAATGAGAGTGGGGGTGGGGAGAGGAGTCCAGGCAAATCTTTACAGGGGAAAAGTCATTTGAGCTGAAAATCCGTGTTGGAGAGTCCGAGCCTGGGAACTTGGCTTCTGTCCTTACTGAGCTGCTCGTCAAGTGGGATGAGCCCTCTCACTTCTTCGGTCTTGACTTTCTCAGGAAGATAAAGGCACACGGGATGTTCCTTAAAGTCCGGTTCAGCCCTAAATGTTACAAGCTGGTGATCAAGCTGTCTCAGGGGAGTGTTTCAGAACAAATTTCGTCATCGTTGAGCCCTACTCCCTTCATCTTTTTGGAGGTCAGCATTTGAAAGCTTTCTTGAAGCAGATGGGCAAGAAAACTCTTCTGCCCCCCTCCTAGTTTCTTACCTGATTTCAGACTTGGCGTCTGGTTTGTGCCAAAGTCACTTCCCAGTGTGTGCGTACATGGGACGTCAAGAAAGAGTTTAGTAGCAGAAGGAAATGAGATGCCGAGCTGACTGCCGTGGGGCGGGGGTACTTGGCTGGCCCTCTCCACGGGGGTCTGTGTTCAGCCTCATTAATCTTGCCTTCAATATTTTCAGGAAATGGTTTATTAAAGACTTGTAAAAAAATAAAAGCTTTTCGTCTGCATCCCTAACTTTATATTACAAGTTGTAGGTCAGACTTAAGGATGCTCTTTATGCATATTTATCAATGTTCATAGATGGTATGATGTTGGAGGAGAAAATGATGGAGATTATATCCATTTTTAGAAAGACAGAACCCTAAGAGGAAGAAAGTGGGAAATTAGCCATTAGTATGCGGACATCTGGCTAATACTCCGTTTATGTTGATGTCCCCTCACTTTTAGCTCCTTTAGATCGTTCCTAGCCTTTAAATAGGTCTCGCTGGTGGTCGGAACCAGGCAGCCTCAGACGTGTGATTTGTAATTCTCGAATCACTGTTACTTCCTCTGAGCAGCCGTGTCTATGCATGTAAGTGTGTGTCAGTGGGCCGCTGTGATCGACAGGATTTTTCATTTAACACTCGATCATTAAAAGGAAATAACATAATTTGTTTCATAGAACAACTCATCTGTTCGTTGCCTCTATTTAACATTTCAGTTTAACTCTTGGTCGCCTAACAGAGCTGTGAGGTGTCTTTGAAAAGGTAACCCAGTTATCATTGTATTTGAGGGGAGGGGTTCCCCCCAGTACCCCCTCCCCGTAATTCCACATGTATTTGAAGAAGCCAGTCATTCTGCAAACAGCTGTTCCTGTTAAGATACTGTGACTGACAAAGGGTAATTTTCAGCTTCCTAGGGTCCTTTTCTTATTCTGATGGATGGTAGAGCTTTCTCTTAGTAAAAAAGTACATTTCACAGGGTTTTTCTACCACCAAGTGCATGGGAAATCTTGGATCTGACAGACTCACCCTCATAACTCCCAAGACTTAGGTGGGATTTGAATCTCTACAATGCTACTTTTCTCTCTCCGTCAAAGGCTTTGTACTCATTTGTCAAAAGCCTGAAGGTAGGAAAAAGGAAATAGATTGAATTGTGGAGGTTTTACAAATGCTCGGCAACTTTTTCCTTTGTCTGTCATCAACTTTTTGATGCAGACGGATTTCAGAAGTTTCATTGACCATTTTCTCCCCCTGCTGCTTTTTGGGTGCAATTTCAAAGCGAATAGATGGGAGAGCGTTCTTTCTTTATTTTTTTTTAAGATTTATTTATTTATTTTAGAGAGAATGTGAGAGAGAGAGTGCGCGTGTGCGCGCACACGGTGTGGGAGAGGGGCAGGGGCGGAGAGACAGAGAGAATCCAAGCAGACTCCCTGCTGAGCACGGAGTCTGATGTGAGGCTTAACCCCCAAGATCACGACCAGAGCCAAAACCAAGAGTGAGAAGCAGAAGCCCAACCAACTGCGCCCCCACCCCCCACCCCTCGCCCAGGCGCCCCATAGAGAGTTCTTTGTCTTGGCTAGCTTTAGCTGCTGTTTTCCCCATAGAGCCAGCTCTGCTGGTGGATGGCAACTGTCAAAGGTAGGAGACTTGTAGAGTCCTTTTTGACACGGTCCACTGAGCGCATGGCAACTCTGAACCTGTGGGTCTAGAAGGAGGACTTGGGACACCTTTGACGCAGCTTGAGAAACGTGAGGAGTGGTTGTTTTCTAGACCAAGATAGTTTCTGGGCTGTTACAGACACAGTGCGATAGGATATCTTGTGACCCATTCAAAGGGCTAAAGAAAATGCTGGAACCTTTCTAGTCATTAGTTTTCCAAAGGCCAAGAACGAGTTTATCCCTCGACAACTCCAAACTCCAATGAAAGTATTTTGGCCTATAATTAAGTTTGGGCCTCGTGCAGAATGAGGACTGTTTGTTATCACCGAGTGTTGTGTCTATCAATATGTTATCCTGAGTTCCAAAGTCATTTTGAAAAAAACTCAAGAGGCTTGATTTTCTTTTGAAATATTGTGCTCCCCGGATAACATCGATATTACATTATTTGGCCTCATCATCTGTTGTTTGGATAGAAAATGCAGATTTTTTTTTTGTCTTTTATAAGCTTTCTTTAACATAAGCAGCAGTCCCCGGTAAGGTAGTATTGCTATGCATTTGCATTGTTATAGAATTAAATTATGAATTCTGTCATTCAAAAGAGAATGCTTTATAAATCAAGTAAAATCTCATAACTAAGACAAATAAGTTGTGTTTAAGTCTTCGGGGGCCTCATATTCCATACTTTTCGTTTTACAGCTCAACTTGATATAATTATTAAAGCGCAATTCTCTTTTCTTTTTCTATTTCTGTGTACTGTTTTTGCTTTGTACAAATGTCATTAGTTTTCCGAGACAAAGCTTAAGAAAAGTTATTATATGTAAAGGACAGTAATGTAAAAGTACAAAGGCAGGTAGTAATTCTTTATCTGTAGATTGGCAGGAAATGTGCCAAATACACCGCGTTCTCTCCCTCCCTTGCTTTCTCCCTGCTCTCACTGATAGCTCTCAGTGTAAATGATGTTAAGACTCTAAACTATAACAATGGTAAAAATCCTAATGTATTCCTTTTCTTTTCATTGTTTAAACTGATCCATTGTTTGGAGCTCCTGACTGTGTTCTGTGTAAGCGTCTATGGTTGTGTTTGCCACTCCTCGTCTGGAAAAGCTATCGAGGTGGGTTTGCAGTCCTAAGGCAACCCGGCTCAGCAGGCACCTCATTTCTTTTTTCACTGCTGCTGTGTAAACTGTCCCAAAGCATGGGAATCGGAGTGTTGGTCCTAAATGGGGACGGTGCCGGAAGAGGAAAAATCATCCATGGAGAAGGAAGGTCAGGAGTAAGTTATTGAGACCTGGTTAGGGGGCAGCATCTCCAAATGCAGCTGCAGTCAGTGACGGAAAGCCCTGAAATTCCAAAGAGGGAGCAGAGGTAGAGACGGGGATTTACGATCTGAGCCAGTGCGGTGATAGATGAAACTTTACAAGAACTTCGTTTCTCCAGGGAATTGAGATTAGAGAGGAGAGCACAGGATTTAGGACTGACCTTTGGGGAAATCTTAATGTTAAGGCGAGGGAGGAGGAAGAGGAACCCCCAAGTATAAACTGGCGTGCTTGGCCGTGGATGCCCCTCTCCCCGAGGGGTTGTTAATTCCGAGCCAGAGAACCTCCGTCACAC
The DNA here is from genome assembly GCA_028646535.1 of Procyon lotor. Lineage (NCBI taxonomy): Eukaryota > Metazoa > Chordata > Mammalia > Carnivora > Procyonidae > Procyon > Procyon lotor. Next base: position 15,632,120 of record CM053612.1, read on the forward strand.
TGGATGGAGGCTGGAGAATCCAGGGACTAAAATCCTTGCGACTTTGCTTCGGTGCAGGTTGTGGTAGGTGTAAAAGGTGTAAAAGGAAGCTTATGTTTTCTCATAGGAGGCACATTCGTGGGGCGGGTGAGGGGCGACCCTCCATTGTTGTGTTGTTGAGCACATAGAAGATGTAGCCATTCCTAAGCTTCTTTTCCAAAATCAGAATGATTGGGTTAATACCATTTTCAACTCTTCCTACCAATAAGTGCTTCCTTTTCCAGGATTTGCAGAGGAATGTAAAGGTACGTGGAAAGTAAGATATGATTTGATTTTCTAAATCAATTGATTTGGTTAAAATTAAATTGGTCATCGGGAGAAACGGAAAGACAAAACTGACAGGAAAAAATCGTGGCTCCTTTCATTTCTCAAGCTGTGTTCCAAGTTATACTCAGCTTCTTGCTGTGCATCGGGGTTTGCGTTCACTGTGGCTCTAGAAAGTTTTGAAGGCCGCACCTGGATTCACAGTGAAATTATAGGAATGCTTGAATGACGAGATAACTCCGTGTGGAGGAGTGATTGTGGAAACGGTTTAGCCGTCTGAAGTAAGGGAGATTCCTCGCATGTGTTAAAAGCGCTTGATGAACTAACCCATTTCTCATGCGGATTCAGGGGGCCTGGGAGCTTACATTACACTCTTGGGTACCTCCCCTAAAAAAGCTGCTCTTTTCCTCCACCCTTCTCTCCAATAAGCTCATGCACTGTAAATGCACTGTAAAGAACTTTAGCATCGGTGGGGAGAATTGCTCGCAGTTGTGCTTGTCTGAAAAGGATAATAGGGGGCCTGGTCATACAAACGAGAGATCCAGTAGCCTCTTTGGAGAGGGCTCTCCAGTTAAACGAACACAAGAGGTCACATTTGACATCGTGATAAATCTCTGTCCATTAGATGTCCTTTGGCACCACATGGTAGACACCATAATTAGCAGCCGTGTCGGCATTTAGGCAACACCACAGGCATATTTGATTGCCCAGGACTGACATATCATCCTGTCTGGCGGTTCGTAAAGCGTCAATAAAACACTGAAAGAGCCGAGACTCCAAAATACACTTTGGTCACAATTATCCAAGGGATCTAGGGCCATTGCCTCCGGAACCTGAGGAACAACATGACTGTCAGGTATAGAGATTTATTCTCTGATGAACAGAACGTTCGGGGATTTCCAGATGTTTCTCATGTTGTATGGATTCAGGAAAAAGAACTTTAAAATTGCCCAGAAAAATGGTTGTAAAATTTATCAGGTAGATTTATGTGTGTATAGTTATCTAATATTTTCCCTTAATTTTCTTGATGGTTTCTGTATGCAGATTCAAATCCTGAATCTTGTTTAATTTGACATGCATGATTTTACATGTCAGGACATTTTTATTAAATCTGGAACGTTATGAGGGTATCAGAGTATTCCTAATATTTTATGGTTTTTTTTTTAAGAGAGTGCAGCGGTGGGGGGAGGGGGGACGCAGAGAGAGAGGGAGAGAGTCTCAAGCCGACTCCCTATGGAGCACGGAGCCCACCCTGGGGCTCCATCCAAGATCAAGACCTGAGCGGAAACCGAGAGTTGAACCCTAAATTGACTGTGCCACCCAGGTGCCCCCTAATATTTTATATTTTAAACATAATTTGATGTATATCAAAGTAGGGCAGAGCAGAGTGGCTAAGAGAATGGGTTCTGGAATCAGACCGACTGGGTTTTAGTTCGAATTTTGTCACTTTCTAGCTGTGCCAATTTCTCTTAAGTCTCAGTTTCCTCACCTGGAAGGTGACGATTAAAAGGGTATCGATCCCAGGGGGTTGATACAAAGACTAAGTAAATTAATTCATGCAAAGTGCTAATTACAGGACTCCACACAGGCTTGGGACTGCATAAACTTTTGTTACTTTGTTGCCGGATTCTGAGAAATACCAATGTGGGTTCATCTAATTCTTCATTTTCAGGGTCGCTGTGCCAGAGAGAACTGCAAGTACCTGCATCCTCCTCCACACTTGAAAACTCAGCTGGAAATTAATGGACGCAACAATCTGATCCAACAAAAGACCGCCGCGGCCATGTTCGCCCAGCAAATGCAGTTTATGCTCCAGAATGCTCACATGTCATCGCTTGTAAGTCACAGCTATGTCTTTGAGAAACTGCATATATGTGTCTTTTTTTTTTTTTTTTAAGAGTATAGATCAATGCCGGAATCCCCTTGCTGGGCTGTCGGATGTGTTGGGTTTAACACCTGGGTTGTATTTACTGTGAATTCAGTTTAAAGAAGAATATTAATAAAGGAGCAGGGGCATTTTAAGATGAGGAGGTCTGATTGTTATTACAGGTAAACTGTTGAATTCTCGCAGGTCTGATTGTTATTACAGGTAAACTGTTGAATTCTCGCATATTAGCCAAAGAAATTCCCTTGCTCTTTCATGGCGGTTTTGTTACTTCTTAATAGGCTTCTTATTTTGAAATAATTATAGGTTGAAGGAAAAGTTGGTAAAGACAGTACAGAGAGTTCCCATATTACCCCTCACCCAGTTTCCTCTCTGTTAATTTCTTACGGCATATTTGTCAAAGTGAAGAGACTGACATTATACATTGCTATTAATTAAACTCCAGATTTTATTCAGACTTCATTAGCTCTTCCTTTAGGATCGTCTTGCTGTTTCAGTGTCGAATCTAGGGTACCACGGTGCATTTATTTGGCTCCTGTCTCCCCTCTCTCGTCTGGTCTGCGACTGATTCTCAGTCTTTCCCTGTTTCCCATGACCCTGACATCCTTGAGGAATCCTGGCCAGGTATTTGATGGTGGTTTAGCTGAACTCAGCCACAGAATTTCCCTTTGCAGGAATTAAAAAGATTATGTTGCTATTTTAGACCAGCATCTGGTATTTTTATGGATCAATGAGTTGAAATGGATCCTTTAAAAAGTGATTTTGTCCTGTCAAGAATTCATCTTGTCCTGATACCTTATAATATAAAGTTGCAGTTTAGTCTTAGACCTTTCATTATCTCGATACTAATTGGAAAGGGGTCTATTGTCTTCATCTGTTACCCATTTGGTCAGTGACTATGTAGTAAACTCACCGAAAGCTGAAGACCATATAGCTTTTCTGCTCTGTCGTATTTAGATGGCTGCAACGATAATGTGCTCTCAGCAAAGCCTGTTTCATTATAAAATCGATTCTCGGAATTCGAGGAAATCTGTGTGGACAGGGCAACCCCTTCGTTGGTACATCTTTATAGTTAGTGCACAAAACAGGTGGTAGGGGCATTGATGAGTTGCTGAAACTTTGCACCATGATCCTCTTTTTCTGGAAGGTCCAGACAACTTTAAGTAAAATGAGTAGATTTCATCCCCCATACTAGTAGTTTGCCAAAAACATTTGCCTTAGCACTCAGTGCTGATTAATTACATTGTTGATAAGTTAGTTCCCAGAAGGTCATCAGTGAGTTCCTCCGAGCTCTTCTTTGACCTTTCACAATACTTCATATGGTTGAACTCCTTTTTCAAACTCTTTCGTTAGCTTTCAACACACCGAGGTGTTTTAGTTCCTCCCTATTTCTAAAGGGGTAGGGAAGAGAAGGTGTTCTAGATTCTGGGAAGAGTATGAACAAAACGACGGAGAAATGAATGTGCATGGCGAGTCCAGAAAAACGTGATTAGTAGGGAAGTAAAGCAAGGGAGCTTTTCACCCACCGTCATTACTGCTCGTGGCCTCTCATGGATGTCCCAATTTCAGACTGAGTATAGAATACGGGCCAGATTGTATTACACACCTGAGCCCAGTGTGTGTGAGTGTGTATTTTTTTTTTTTTTCCGTAGGTCAAGAGATCGCATTGGGGCATCAATCAAATGCCGGGTTTCAGGGAATCAGAGAGCAAGGCCTGGGATAAAGTAGGGGTAAAGGCAGAAGGCAGACTATTTATCTTCTATTCAGCCTCCAGGAGAGTTTTTCCATTCTCCGTCTCAACCATTCATGCATTATTGATCATGCCGGCTCACCCTGGAGACTAGGGAGTGGCTTTTTTTTAGAGTCCAATAAGAGATCCGTTGAGTTCTCCAGCCTCTTGTGCTTTCTAATTGAATTCTCCATGCTTTCTATAATAGAATACATTTCCCTTTTTTTCTTCCATGAGGGTAATTTCTGATTTCAAGCTGCAGAATATGACTGATATGACTCACAGGAGTCCAATTTATTTTATAGCATATCGTAAGATACAAGACATTACTTAGAAGACCCCAGGGAACAATTGGAAATTGCTTTTCTACCTTGTGGATTATTTAACAATAGCTGTTGTGATGTGATAAACTGATAAAAGATTAATTTCTGCCGTTATTATGTATACAAAAAACTAACCCCAAGATGATTGATATGATCCTATTTTGTGGTCTAGAAAGCTTTGTAGGCGTGTTGTAATTGCACTAGTGTGAGCAATTTTAAGTGACATTTACCAGTCTGATTTGAAAGAAATGTTCTTTATTATGGATCTTGATATTACCATAGAAGTAACATATGATTTTACTTGACTTTTCTGGTACCTACGCTCCCCAAACAACTCTCTATCCCTTTTAACCCCCCACCACCCCGATAATCAGATTCTTCTCCCTAGAATCGCTAAGCTTTTGTTTAAATTTCCAGTCCTGATATTTAGATGGTTGCATATTAAGCCCCATTTGGTATCACTGGCTTGAACTTCAGGTCTTTCCACAAAGCGTACTTGGATCCGTTTCTAGGATACCAAGAGAGCACATCTGTTTTCAGAAAATTGAGTATGGTTTGCTTATTATGAGCCCCAGATAAAGGGGATGTCAACCTAAATGGGATGGTAGCTAGAGAAGAGATTCTGTTAGTGTGACTGAACAATGAATAAAAGCCACACCTAGTCAATTTCGGGGGAATGCTTGCCCCTAGCAGGCAAGTTTGTTCACTGTAACAGTGCTAGTATAAAATTCTGCTCCTGAAAGCCTTTGTTAGCTTTATTAAGGAAGTTTAGCAAGTGAGACAGGGGCGTGACTCCCCAGTGTTTCTCGATGCAGTTACGAGATAGTTTCTGATGTTCACAGAAAGAAAAAAGGGTATAAGAACTCCCCCTGACATAATTGGGAGGCAAACAGGAGCCCTGCAGAAGAATTTTAGGGAAATCAGACACACTGGATTGCTCTCAGGCAAACTAATGTTTTTAAATTTCAATTTCTCAACCGGGAATTTTCATTATGGGAGGAAGGATTCTCCCTGGTGGATGTAATGCAGGCATATATAAAGTGCATATGGTGTAATAAGTCTATTAGAAACATTTCTGATTTAGGCATTTTGCATAATCTAGATCTATCCATGTCTAGTAAACCCCTTTAGTTTCTCTCTTTGAATGTGGTGATGCACGTGGAAACAGTTCTTTACACGCAGGTGAACTTGACTGACCCAGTCAAGTGTATTCACCTGATGATTTATAATAGAGGTTATTGGTTCAGCCGTTGGGGTGTGCCAAGTCCGCTGGTCTGCTACGTGTTTTCCGTGAATTGCATTCCTGCAGCCAAGTTAGGGTGTTTCAAACCGCAGAGCCTACCAAAAACGGGTTCCACTCCAGACTTGTCCTTCATTGCAAATAGTATCATCTGATGTGTGTCTGAACTCTCCCTACCTGTTTACATCATTTCTATAATTCTGCGTACCAGATACATTTCCCATAAGCAAGCTCGTATGTTCATCTGATATTAATATAGCAAGGAATGAAGGTGAAGTAGCACCTCAGAACCAAAAGAGGAAAAAAGGGAAGTTCCAGGGGCGCCTGGGTTGCTCAGTGGGTTAAAGACTCTGCCTTCAGCTCAGGTCATGATCTCAGGGTCCTGGGATCGAGCCCCGCATCGGGCTCTCTGCTCAGCGGGGAGCCTGCTTCCCCCTCTCTCTCTGCCTGCCTCTCTGCCTACTTGTGATCTCTCTCTCTGTCAAATAAATAAATAAAGTCTTAAAAAAAAAAAGGGAAGTTCCAGTAGCTAGGACGAAGGGAGATACACTGACAAGGAACAATATCTAGAGACCAGCATTTTGAATGCTTTTCTCCCTTAATTAAACAGGAGCTATAAGGTACTGTATTCTGTGAAACTTTGGACTGCAACAGTGTTAAGCAAACAGAAGCCGAATTTGCAAAATAATTTATTAACTTTTTGATTTTAGAAAATGTTAAGTGCTTCAATGATTCAGCCATTAAAGACAAAGGAGAGCATCCTTCTTTAACCGTGACACATTCTATATTTTGCCGATTCCCACCAGAGTTACAGGTTTTCTAGTTCACACGGTTCATATACAAAACTAACTTCATTGGCTGAAGTATCTGCTATCTCCCTATTGTCATCGCTCCTTTATTATAAGTTATCATGAGGGACACCTGGGTGGCTCAGTCGGTTAAGTGTCTGCCTTCGGCTCAGGTCATGATCCCAGGGTCCTGGGAGCCTGCTTCTCCATCTCTGGAGAAGATGCTCCCTCTGCCTGCCTCTCCCCCTCTCGCTTTCCCTCTCTCTCAAAATAAAATCTTCTAAAAATAACTAAAAGTTATGTCAACAGGTGAGTAAGTCATTTTGTAGATTTAATGGAAAAGGAAACCATATCCACATTCCAGATGACCAGTCTCATGATCAGTACAGAAATTACAGTGTATCTTAATGAAGGTTCTCGAGAGTATTTTTCAGCTTATCTACTCTCAAAATGAAAAATGAGGACATTTCGTCCTTTCATCTCGATGTGCTTACATCTACATGTTTTGTAAAGTGATTTTTGCAGAACGTTGAAGTTGGTGACGACAGGCATTATGTAATTATCAGGTGAATATGCTCCTAATATAATCACGACTGTCGTTACCATGCAACATCCCACACTGACCAAGGTTGACCAGATCACACCGCAGGTGTGTGTGGAGTGCAACCAGCCCCAAATTCTTCTGGATTTTACCACGTTTGCTGAAAGGTTAGCCAAGATTTCACTTTCAGATACAGCGACTGAAGCCTAACCTCATTTATTTGTTCAGCAAATTGTTCCCACGGGTAGGCTTAACCCTGAGGTTAGTGAAGACCCAGGGCCCCTCATTTGCACGGTCTCCATCACAGGCCCTGGGAGGAGCCCTACCGGTGGATTTTATAATGTGTTTGTAAAGTTTGCAAAATATATTTGTATACTCTTTGTTCTTAAGGCTCCCCTCCCTAGGCTGTGCATGCCACACAGCTTGAAGTTCCTTTTACAGTCAAACGAAGTAAGTCCCACCAGTAGTCAGTTTGAGCCTTGCCCCAGCTCTGTTAATACACAGCGTGAAACCTTGTTTGCACAAAGGTGAAATGGAAATGCCACAATTTTGCAGCCAAACAGGAATCATTTGTACACGATATCTTTTATGATGCCCGTTCCTCTGAGAGTAACAAATCTCAGCATTCGCCTCCCTCATATATTCCCATGTGATAAATTCGACATAATCTCCCCTCCGCCCATTTCGTGTCCTTCTCCTCTGGGGCTGCTCAGCTCCCGTGGCTAGAGCCTGGAGCTAATGAGACCACGTGGGCCCGTCAGCGTCTCTGTTCATGATCACGGTCTAAGCTGCAACCAACTGTCTCAGAACTGCCTGATTCCCCGGTGAGCTGAAGGCAGGAAGTTTGGAGGGCTCTGTGAAAATCTTTTTCTCTGATGGAAGATAAAGCAACAGCAACCGTCAACAAAATCAATGCTTGACAATCTCACCCTTTCGGGGATGATTTCTTTTTTCTTATCGAAACCTTCCCCTTGCTCAGATCAATAGAGTTGACTAGATCAATAGAGTTCACTAGAGAGGGCCATCAGGAGACCTCACGTAAAGCCTGTGGTTGCCCCCAGCACGTGATCGTGACCTTAAACTTTTTCCCCCCCAAACGATCCTATTTTGCCTTAGTTTCCTTTATGCATCTACTAAATATTTTTTAAGGATTTATTTATTTATTAGAGAGAGAGAGAGCACAGGCGAGCAAGGTGGGGGGGAAGGGCAGAGGGAGAGGGTAAGAGAGATCTCAGGCTGACTCCCCACTGAATGTGGAGCCCGGTGTGGGGCTCAATCCCACAACCCTGAGATCGTGACCTGAGCCAAAATCGAGAGTTGGGCATTTAACCGACTGAACCACTCAGGTGCCCTGCATCTACTAAACCTTTTAAACTCCTCTTTAGCTAGTCTCTGCTCTTAAACCATTCTGTGGATGCCAGTCATATTAACAATTCGCTAGTCCCCTGGAACCACACGTTTTGTAATAAGAAGTTACATCTTTTGGTCTATAGTATCACTAAGCCATTTTTTCCCCAGAACTCTGCATTAGATATCTTCTGATACTGATGATTTAGCCAGTTTAAAAATGCACACATACGGGCGCCTGGGTGGCTCAGTGGGTTAAGCATCTGCCTTCAGCTCAGGTCATGATCCCCAGGTCTTGGGATTGAGCCCTGTGTTCGGGCTCCCTGCTCAGTGGAGAGTCTGCTTCTCCCTCTCCCTCTGCCCCCAACCCCCCCACTCATGCTCTCCCTCTCTCTCTCAAATAAATAAAAATCAATCAATCAAAATGCACACACACGTATATTTGTGTATGCTTGCACGGGCAACCGCATGTGTATAAAGTATCCTTTGCTTCTCATACTGTTTGATCTAGCATTTCCCATCTATACGAAAAGACAGTTTGGGAGTGGCCTTCTGCTTAAAATCTTCCTCAGCAAAATTGATGGATTTATTTAATCTCTGTGCTACCATTTCTAATCCCTGCGTGTTTCTTTTGTACCATGATGTTTGAAATGGATTTTTCTAACTGGTAAACCTAAAAGTAATCAACGGCTTAGGAATCGGTTTTCATTCAACTCTGTAAATATTTATTGAGCATCTACTCTGTGCCAGGCATTTAAGAAGGTAAGAGGTAGATAAAAAGATAAACTAGAAACAGTCTCTACCCTCTAGGAATGTATGCTCTAACAGTATTAAGATGGTGAATTCATGTTATTGTGATCCTCTTAATTTGATTTCTACCTGACCTTCTGTATTTTTTTTATAGCTTTGGCCTCTTCTTTTTTTTTTTTTTCCTCTGTAGAGTTCTCTTTCTATTAGCCATGCAAGGTTTTGCTTTGGTTTGCGTTGTTGTTTTGGTGGTGGTGGTGGTGATGGTGGTGGTGGTGGTGGAAATTTGTTGAACTGTTGATAATCCTAACCCTTAGCATCCATTTATCCTGGACTCTCATGGAAATGTTTAGTCTCCAGGCATCTGGCAGCTTCTTTGCTTTTCTCAGCTCTTGTCATCTCTCCCCAATCCATATTTCCTTCAATACCCTTTGTTAAAATTGGGCAACACTTGATCTCTTTAGACTTTCCCTTTCCCAGTGGAGTACTAATTAATTGTCCACTATTACTGCATGGTGGTTCGCCAACAAATCATTTCTAGGTCAGTCGTTGTTCACTTTTCAGGAACAGTCTGAAAATTGCCTTGCCCATTTAAAGAAGTCGTTTGCCCTCTTGCCAGATTCGTGCCTGCAGTCACCATGTGGCGTTATGCAGATCTAATGGAGTTAGACACTCCATTCTGAGTGCTACTCTACTTGGCAGCTTCTCTTCCACGGAACATGGGCACATCCAAACCATAACGTGTTCTCCCTTGCACGCTATATTTTATACCTTTCACACTCATAGTCCTCTATTGATCCTTTGCCCACCTGCCTACCTTTAGTGCTTCCTCTTACTTGGACACGAGATCAGAAAAGCCAGACCTCGATGAGGACAACTCTTCCCTTTCGACCCTTGAATTTATTTTTTTTTTCCTAGCTCTCTCTTGGGCCACAGTGACTTATTCATTAACAAGTCTGATTCAAACATAAACACCACTATCAGCTTGCATCTGTTTATAAAGTCAAGTCTCTATTATTAAGGGACCAATTAACCAGTCTGGAGGTTCCATGGGCCTCCTGCAGTGTGCCTTTTGACCACCTCAGTCCCCTCAGAACATCACTCAGAGAGCATGGAGATGACCCAGCAAAAACTCTGAAACCAAGCTTTTTCAGTTGTGCTCCACGTGAAGTTAGTCAAGTCTGAGGGAAATGAAAATTGTACATTTCAGTGCGCTTGGGGATTATCTAAGGATAGAAATTCACATGGTGACAGTGAGCAGGGCTTAACTTTTATACTATTGAATACTTGTCAATGAGCAATAAAATTTAGGTATTATGAATGCTAGTCAAAGTTAAGAGTGTTATTTTTCTGGTGTTAAAATTGAGTCAACAAATCGTTACCAAATGTTTGCCATCCTATAAAAGAAAATGTTTGGTCGTCCACCTCTAGACAGGAGCTCAGAGAGAAGAGGCTTCAATTACATTGACCTCAGGCCAGGAGTAGTCTCAGTGACCCAAAGTATTTTGCATTCATCCAACAATGATTGTAACTGACCTTGGATATCACTGAAGTAGCTACAAATAGCTTAGATTCCTTTAGCGTCGCATTTCACTTCAATTTCTTTATACTAGTTTGAGGGATCACCCATTTTAAATAATAAGTTAACATTCCTAAAATGTATCTGTAAACTAGAAATACTTATTTCAGGCATAGTTTTTTATTGAATTCTGTTACAGTGCAAAGATGTTTCAGAATCCTTTAAGACCCAATACTCGCAAAATTTTACCTTTACAAGTTTCCATCTCTTCCCATTCTTAGTCACCAAGTAGTTACCATTGTATAAAGAAAAGTTAAGAATCCTAACTTTAGTACCAACTAAAAAAATATTTTAGTGAATCCTGTAGTATTGGTTTCAACTTGCAGAATCCTGCTGCAAGTATGAAGTTTCTATACATACACATATAAAATTAGCGCTTTACTCCAGACTGATGGAGTGCTTTACTCTTTGGAATCCTCTAGAATGAGGGTCAGCAATGGTTTCTGTAAATGATGCAATCGTAAATATTTTAGGCTTCGTGGGACAAGAGGCAAAGTTGAGGATATTGTCTACAACTTTTTGTTAATACGGGTCTCCTAATGAGCACGGTGGAATTTATTTAGGGATGCTGAAATGTGAATTTCATATACTTTTCATGTGTTACAAAATATTATTCCTCTTTTACTTTTTTTCAGCCACTTAAAAATGTAGAAACCATTCTCACCATCTGGCCATCCAAAAGCAGGCAGGCCAGATTTGGCTCAGGGGCAGGAGTTTGCCAATCCTTACCGTAGAACATAAGCTCTTAGATAGTGGGTAGTCCAGAGCCCAGCACCAGTGGTGAATTCCACAAGGGCTTTGAACTTGCTGAGGAGTTCCATAGACTAGAGTCCATAGCTTTCCAAGAAGTCCAGGATTAAGGCAGATTAGGGGCCACTGTTCTAGAGATAATCACTGACTTTTAAGAGGCATTTCCTTGGGCCCTGGTCGTTCCTAGGTGCCGTGCATTTGCTCTTGGGAATTCCTACCCTAGTAGCTAATACTGTTAGAGACACTGGGGTAAATAATTGTCTAGATGCTCTTGTCTTTCATGAATCAGTTGTCTCCACCATTCTTGGTGGCTTTATAAGACTCAGAGGAAGCTGAAATTCCACACCTCTGGTCCTCAGAGGGAAAACCTTCTGCTATTTTTAAGTATTTAGTAAATAATTTAGGTTCAAGTGAATGTCTGAAACACGTTTAAGTGTCCAGACTATTTGAGGCTATAAGTAGAAATCAGATTCAACCTGCTAGGAACTTTTCTCTTTAAAAGGTTCTTTACCCTGTGGATGGGTTCTTGTTAGCTCCCCTGATGAGAAGGACTACAGTAGAGGTATAGGCAGGATGCAAGTTGCTTATTAAAACTGAATGTGTGGGGCGCCTGGGTGGCTCAGTCGATTGGGCGTCTGCCTTTGGCTCAGGTCATGATGCCCAAGTCCTGGGATCGAGTCCCGCACCGGGCTCCCTGCTCGGGGGGAGTCTGCTTCTCCCTCTGCCCTTCCTCCTACTCTCGTGCTCTCTCTCACTCTCTCTCTCAAATAAATAAAGTCTTTAAAAAAAAAATAAAACTGAATGTGTGAGCTTGCAGGCTGCTTAACAGGTGGCTGTTAGCCAAAGCTAAGCCCTTGAATGTTCAGATTCATGAATTGGAGTAGTTACCCGGGAGCAGAGGTGGTGGTGAGAAAACCAAAAATGTCCATTTGAAAGTAAATACGGGGGCGCCCGGGTGGCTCCGTCAGTTAAGCGTCTGCCTTCAGCTCAGGTCATGTTCCCGGAGTCCTGGGTTCCAGCCCCGGGGCAGGCTTCCCTGCTCAGTGGAGAGTCTGCGTGAGGATTCTCTCTCCTTCTCCCTCTGTCTCTCCCCCCACTCAAGTTCGCTCCCTCTCCCCCCCTCTCTCAAATACATAAATAAATCTTTTTTTAAAATTCAGTAGTTTTTAAAGAGAATTGTAATGATGGTTCTCACATTTATAAAAAGCAAAAAGGGGGCGCCCGGGTGGCTCAGATGGTTAAGCGTTTGCCTTCGACTCGGGTCATGATCCCAGGGTCCTGGGATCAAGCCCCGCATTGGGTTCCCAGCTCAGCGTGGAGCCTGCTTCTCCCTCTCTCACTACTGTTCCCCCTGCTTGTACTCTCTCACTCTCTCTGTCAAATAAATAAATAAAATCTTTAAAAAAAATAAAATAAAAAGCAAAAAAATATCCAGGAGAAATAGCACTATGACTTCAGTGAGAAATTTACTATGAACATCGGAGAGAAAAGAGACTCGAAACAGAGTACTCTTGTGTGGTTCAAATACAGAGTTTTTACCATGAGAGATTCTTGCTGATTTTGAGACGACCGTGAATCCTCAAATTGATAAGGCATGCCTTCTGGAAGCATGCCTGGGTGGTTGTTTGCAAGAGATTTCCATCTCATTCTGTAAAATAATATCACATCAGCTCATTGCTGGAGCTTTGTATCTCATTGGATGAGAAGTGTGACAGGGATCCCATCACAATGGCTCGTTAGGCTGGGGCAGCCCTAGACAGCTCGTCCTCCAGTGTTCAAGCCCCTCTGTTGACTGTACCGTCTTTCCAGGCACCCAGTGTTGCCAGTGTTGAGGGGTCAAGTTCTTTGTGTCCTCCCTAATACGCCAATTAGCTACTTTGATAAAAATCATCTATGGTCGAGTGCGATTCAGGAAGCCCCTTCCTTCTAAGTACGCGTGTGGCTTTTTTAATGGGCTTCACGGAGAAGGTGTGCAGGTGAAAATCTCAAGTCAGACCAGGGTGTGGGTTGGTGAGTATATATTCGCCCCTCACTTCGTCCTCCACAGCCTCCCATCCTATGTGCATTTAGAGCTGTTCCTCTTCGTGTGATTTAGCAGAAGGTATGGGTACAGCTTGATGGTGCTGAAGATTCGTTCTTCAGTGAAAGAAATAAGAAGAAAGCGGGAGAGAACACATGCTGTTAGTAACACACAGTGAGACACCAGGTGTGCACAGTGCACTAACGACCCCATAGAGTCCCTGCTAGAAATGTACCACATTTCGCCATGGTTTGTCCTTCATTCATTCAGTGATTACATTTCTTTTTAAACTTTATCGTTGATTCTATCAGTCTATCTTGCAAAAGTCCTAATCTCAAAGATGCCCACTTTTCTTCTCAACATGGTTCTAATTTTTCTTATAATTCTCTTGTCTCCACTACAGTGGAAAAGTTAGATAGAAAAGCCCACAGGGGCCCTGTCTGTTGCCCCTGCTTTCCTTTACAAGCCGTGCTCTAGTTGATATACCTTAAAATCCTGTCCTCTTATTTCTTCCTGCCTAACAGGAGTCCTTGGAGCATTTTTTAGGGCCCCCTTTTGGACTGTGGATATCATCTGGCCCCCTAGGAGAAGACGAGGCTGGGCAAGTCAGATTCAGTTGTGAAATAGAACCCCTAATTTAAAAAAAAAAAAAAAATGACCATACCCATCTCATTTCGGGTAGACAGCAGGAAGTTGTTAGAACTCTCACCTTTCTTAAATCTACTCCTTTCTTCCACACTCCTTGCTGTCTTCCGTAATTGATAGTGGGCCCAGAAGAGAAGTAAGTTGTTGATAGGGTTGGTGGGAACTTCGGCAAGCGTAGAGCAGGGCAGTGCTGATAGGAAAGAAGAAGGAATGGGAGACGGAGGGGCTTTCCAGAGAACCTGAAGTCAGCCTGCAGGGCACATTGCCTGCATATATAATATCATCAGTGGCATGGTTTTTAGGTTAAAAACAGAAGTGCAACAGAAGATGCGTTTCGAAGGCCTTCCATCAATGAGACTTAATGTGGCTAATTCGTGACTTAAAATTGTGTGCCTGGTTTGCTCAGTTTACCAATAAATTTGTTACTCAATGAGATTTGTTGGCTTAAAGCAACTCCTATGTGGCAATTAATATGAGACTAAAAAGAAATCGGAAGAAAACTTACCAAATGGTAAATTTGGATATGACTTTGGACTTTTTGAAAGAATGTATCCTTGTGTAATAACAGAAAGAATCTATTTACCTCTAATATCTTTTTTCTCTTTTAAACATCCAGACTTCTTTTCCTGTGAGTCCGTCACTTGCAGCTAATCCTGCAATGGCTTTCAATCCTTACTTACCTCATCCTGGGATGGGCCTGATTCCTGCTGAACTTGTACCAAATGCACCTGTTCTGATTTCCGGAAACCCGCCTCTCGCATTGCCAGCAGCTGCTGGTCCCAAACTGATGCGTTCGGATAAACTGGAGGTATTGGTGGAGAAATATATAAATACCTATAGGGTTGATATTAACCTCATACACAAAGCAACATGCTCAGAGCCCGGTATTGTGAATGCTTTAAATAAGTGCGTGTAGGTTTCTAGCTTATGGAGTCCAACCTGGGGAAAACGGTAAAGGTTTTACTACTGCGGTTGTGCCCTGCTGTGCAGGGCATTGATTCGGTTGTAAGACAGGTAAAATAGTGTCTTAGCGTGCCCAGCCACGGACTTGCTGTGGGACAGGAAGCCTGGTGGGAATACTCCTTTTCCCCAGGCTCCTGCTTTATAGACTGCAATGAACTGTATTGTTAATGAGTCTCTACTTACTAGAATAATCAATCTGGGGGGGGGGGGGATAAAAAAAAAGTAGACTAATCTAACTCTCTATGAATACGGAATGTGAAACGAGTATCATAGTGTCTAAACCTTTTTCTCCGTCTTAAGAATGATGGATTAGATAATAAGTCCCCCTCCCACCCCCACGAAAAGGCAATCTAAAAGAAACTTGAAAGAGCGTTTTGATTTACGGAAGTCCTTCAGTCTTCCCTTGTCATTCTTCATAGATTAAAAGAAATAGCTAGTCCGTTTCCTACAGAGCCAACGCCATTGGCTGACTCGAATGCCTCGCAGTGTATCGTAGTAGAATCTGACGGTACAGGTAGCTCAGTCGTGAGCCACAATTTTGCTGGGGAAAACTACGTGGCTATGTGATCAAGACTCATCTTGGACTTGAGCAAAACAGCCCCCTCTTGCAAATTTGGCTAATTACACTTCAGGCTGTGAATTAACTGGAAGATTATAAAGTGGTTTTCCATAATACCTTTAAGCACTTTTATTTCAACGTAAGGAAAACAGACGACTTTCCTTTGGAGGGAGCAGAGTATTTTTTCCCCTAGGACTAGAAATGTCTAGGTTTACACCTCACAGTGACTAGGGCTTTACCTTCCCCTTCAGCTTTGTAGATTTTCCCTAAATGGACGACAAAATCACGTAGGCCACCGCTCTTGCGCTCGCTGGCAAAATAAATGAAAGCTCATCACCTTCCAGGCATCAGTGTGATGTGTGTTTTGTTTTAATTTCAGGTTTGCCGAGAATTCCAGCGTGGAAATTGTACCCGTGGTGAGAACGATTGTCGCTATGCGCACCCTACGGATGTTTCCATGATTGAGGCAAGTGATAATACCGTGACGATCTGCATGGATTACATCAAGGGGCGGTGCACCCGCGAGAAGTGCAGGTACTTTCATCCTCCTGCACACCTGCAAGCCAAACTCAGGGCAGCGCATCACCAGATGAACCACTCAGCTGCCGCTATGGTAAGTGGGAAGGAGCCAGGTGTTGTGGGCCGTTGTGGTAAATGATAGTATGTCCCCCAGCTTGTCGAATACCCTTATAACCATAATCTTGGAGAGTCATGAATGGATCTCACTCTGATTAGCCAGGGTGATGAGCTGGAAAAGAGAGAACCTATTTATTCTGCTTCGTTCACTGAAATTTTCTCAAGATAATCGTTTCAAAGCTTTACTGACGATTTTCATTGACTGTGCTTTTTTTCCCCATCTTTAGAGGAAGGCTAAATTATATAATTTAAGCAGGAAGTTATTTTTGAGTGCTTTTTGATAGCCTGACTAATCCTAATAACCTACAAGGGCAAAAAGTTACCCCTCAGCCCCGTGAGGGACACTTTGCTCGTAAGGTAGGAGGTAGGGAAAACACACACGCAACACTCCAGTGTGATGGGTTGAGAAACAGGAATTGGGGTTATTTAAGTTGGTCATAGCTGTCAATGACTTCGATAAGTGACTTGCAATTTCTTTTTTGACGTGGGCCTCTCCTTGCATCATAGGGTATAATAATTCCAAAAAGGGACCAAACCCTGAGGAAACGTCATGTTTCCGGGCCGTTGCGGGGAGGGGGAAATACTCACCCACATGATCCTAAAGCCCATGACAGGAACTTACCTCTTCCGAAGAGAGATACATTTATTTTCAAACATTCCTATTTGTGAAGAAGGTTTTCCTCACATTGAGTTGAAATCTACCTCGCTATCACCAGAGCTTACGCTTATGTCATTACACAAAATGAGTCAGTCCCTATTCCACAGGAGTGGGGCTCTCGTGTCTTTTTTCTAAGGCAAATATTCCAAATTTCTCTGAACTTTTCCCAGGGAGTATAGATGGAAGGACACAGCACCAGTTCTCGCCCTTGATCTGGGAATCAGTCTGTTGATGAATTTAGGAAAAACTTCACCAAGTGGTTTTTGTCTTAAATTCTTTTGAATGAAGGGATTTTAAGCTACGAAAATAGCAAGGTCTCCAGAATGTTCGGTGCAGATTTCAAACCTCCAATTCTTTGCTCACTTCTGTTGGTTGCATAGAGTTTAGAAGCAGTGTGGGTCTATAATAGAGAGGACGAGTGCAGCAGGCCCCCTAAAATGAAAGGTTCTCATATGCCTGGGATATACAGGGAATGGCTTGCTTACGCCATTGGGCACCTGCTCCGTGCTCAGTCATGGGGCCTTCATATGTTTGTGTCTGTTTCTCATGACTTGGGTGTGTTTGATAGAAGACGTAGAAGTCAGCCCCAAAGTTCCACATGGAGAGTTAACTGTTTATTACCTGATAGGCCTTCATTTGATACTCGTGAATATCAATATAAAATTCCTTTCTGAGTAAACGATCAGAGCAGAATCTTAGCGGTAAGGTCAGATTGGCCACCAGAATTGGTTTGAGGTAAGATCAAATAAAGGAGGCTTCTTGAAATAATGGAAGCTTTCTGGAATACTACGCAGCCATCAAAAAAAGAAATCTTGCCATTTGCAATGATGTGGATGGAACTAGAGGGTATCATACTAAGCAAAATAAGTCAATCAGAGAAAGACAGTTATCATATGATCTCACTGAAATGAAGAATTTGAAAACAGGATCATAGGGGAGCAAAGGAATTAATCTTGTAACACTAAAAAAATAAACATATTTGGGAGAGGAAAAAAAAGGAAAGAAAAATAATAAAACAAGACGAAACCAGAGAGGGAGACAGACCACGAGAGACTTAATCATAGGAAACAAACTGAGGGTTGGCGGAAGGATTCAGAGCTAAAATGCTTCGTAAAAGATTTTTTTTTACTTTCTTCATGTTCATGTGCCTCGCTCAGCTTAACTTCACTGAAAGTGGTCTGTATGCATTTAAAAGCGAAAGATGGGAAGGATAAATATTTAGTTCCCAAAGAAAAATAGAGATACCTTTAGACTTTGTGATCCACAGGAAAAAGGAGGTCATAGCTTGCCCTCTTCTTGGTATATGGAATGCTAGTCACTCGACACAAGTGTTCCTGTCTCCTTAAGAATTTGGAGCATACCCAAGTCTTGTCGCCGGGATATGTTTTTTAAGTCACGTGTAATTTGCTGACAAATATATATATATATAAAGTCATGTCAAACTTCTCCAGTGAATCTGATCCAGGAGCAAATTTGACTGATTATTATAAGCACAGTGGGACTTTGAAACAAGTGTAGACATGAAAGAAGGATTTTAAATTCCAATGCATTTTAGAATTAAACCTGACAAGGACTTAATGAAGCCAGTGATACATCTTGAAATGCACAGCGAGCATCTATAAATGAGAATTGCATGCATTTTGCTAACTGTATCATCTGGGAGAGGCGGGCAGTGGGGAAGAAAATTTATCTAGATCCATGTTAGAATTTTAGCTGGCAAAAATCCCTTTCCTGATCTATCTGTTGCTTCTGCTCATCTCATTGTAATAGATTCATGGATGAACATCCCGAGATGTTAATTCCAAATAATTATTTGCTGTTAAGCTTCGGGTCACATCTTGCTCAAATGAGGAGGCCCCTTTTTAAATTTGCCTAAAGGAGTGAAGTTGAAAATCAGGGTTGTTTTTTTATCCCCCTGTATGTTTATTTCCCATTTGGGACCAAGTACTCATCTAGTCAATTGCTCAGCGGATAGGCTACCCTGGCAAAGGGTTCCCGGGCCGTGCCTTATCTAACCGCGGCTTGCTCGCTGTGAGTACGTTTTTTACTTTCTCTGGTGCTGTGTATTAATCCCTCCCTCCCTCATAGGCCCTCCAGCCTGGTATGCTTCAACTGATACCAAAGAGATCGGCACTTGAAAAGACCAATGGTGCCACTCCGGTCTTTAACCCCAGTGTTTTCCACTGCCAGCAGGTGCTTGCTAACCTGCAGCTCCCACAGCCGGCATTTATCCCTGCAGGTGAGAACAGGGCTCTGGGCCGCGCGAGTCTAGCGATGTTGTGAATGTGTACAGCGCACGCCAGCTGCCAAAGAGCTTTAACGCAAGTTCTGTCGACGGGTTTGGGGTTGGAAATAAAACAAGGCTGTTAGACTTGATCTGCCAGTCTATAGGACCAAATGTTTCTGTGATTCCTTAAGTGTCATGGTTTGAAATCAAACGAGGAAAAACCGTCGACATTTTTCTTTTTAGCATTTCTGAGTTTTTGCTTCTGATGATTGTTTCACTTGGTTCAGTCTCAAACTAATTCCTTGACTCTTAGGTATCCCTTGAAAAGATACGAGTCACCCCCCCAAAAAAAATGTTTCTCAGCTTTGGCATTGCAAAAATACATAATCTGTGTATCTTCAATATGCCAAAGATAGTGATAATAAAACTACCCTTGAACTTATAATGTAGTTATAAGACAGTATAGTGTGTATGTGTGTATATATATACATATATATGTATAATTTGCCTAAAGTCAATTTAGGCAAATATATACGTGAATGTATATATATATATATATGATATGTATATATATGTATATATCATTCAATCATTAATATATCATTAATTCATTGAATGAATTAATCATTCAATATATCACATACCTTTAACCTTTAACTCTTATACCAGTTAATATAAAAAATAGAGCAGTTTATCATATTTTCCTGATACTATGCAGGAAATTTTGTTCAAATAAATATCATATATGAGGGGAAATACTGTTCTTCCTGTGGTTCAGTACTTAAGAAAGAACATATAATCTCTTAGGAATAAATTGAAAATACTAACCACTGGGAGTACAGATTTCTCTTTTTTACCAGAATCATAAATGCCCCAGTTGGGAAACTATTATTAAATGAAGCTGAAATACTTTAAAATTAGTTTAGAAAGCATTATTAATTATATAAATGTACTGAACACATGGTATTGTATACCTGCACCTGAAAACACCCGTTGGTTAATTGATAAATTAATCAGCTAATTAATTTAGAAGGAAACCTAGGAAACCAGTCTTTAGTTACTAAGCACAGTAGTTCTTTATTTAGAAAACAGAATTTTATCATTTTTAGACTTTTTTTTGCTGGATATGGCCAAGTTAAAGTCTAGATTTAGGAGCAAAATATCAGAAGAATCCCTTTCCCCTTAATTAATGACAAAATTAAAACCTATCGGGCTCAGCGCCCCCTCTTGATGAAAAGTCTATTTGCCCTCTGTTCATGGTCAAGTTCACGGTTGTGAGGCACATGAGACTGTGGTAATAGGTGTCCAAAATAAAAATGCAATTTAAGCGAGATAATTCCTTTAAGGAAAAAAAAATTAACGTTCATTTGTATACCTAAGAATCCACGAATTACTTTGATTACCTGGGTTGGGGAGCTTAAAATTAAGCTGTAATTGTAAGCATGGGAGTTTACTGGGTTTGCATGTGCTCATTAATTAATATTGCAAAGAATATCTTTCTAATTAAAAGTGATTTCTCTCCATAAAGATTTAATAATGAAATCTCTCTACTTTTCACGCTTTTCTGTACAGGGCCAATACTGTGCATGGCACCCGCTTCAAGTGTTGGTAGGTTTCGTACAAACATTCTGACCTTTTTCTAAGCAAAAAAAAAAGTGTTTTTCTGTCATGACTGTGAAAGGTACTTACTTCTCACTCCAGTTTCAACACTGTGCCTACCGGACCTTTCCCTCTCCTACTGTTATAACACAGATAGACCATGATTGGAATCATTTATATGTCCAGATATCCTAGAAAACCTGTTGCATCGCCAAGCTGTAAGCAGGTTAGGGTACTCCGTCCCAAATAGGAAGAAAGTAAAAGAATTCTGCGCTTTTGTATTTTAAAGCTGATAGTTGAGCGCTCTTTGGACATTTGCTGGATAGTGAAGATTTAATAGGGTGCTGTGTGTTTCACATCTCTGTGGACTGGCAGCAGTGCTACTCTCTCAAGTCCTAGGTCCGAATGCTGACCCTGCCATTTCTCTCCTTTCATCCTAAAAACTGCAGCTGAAATATCTTGAAACATTTCCTTGGCCAGCCAGAATGGGCAGTTGCGTCCTTAGCTTTATATCTGTTGCTTTCAACGTGTAATGTGTAAAGTGTAACAAAACAGTTCTTCCCCTCCTGCCCCCACCAAAGTTATCCAGAAGATCTTAATCATTCAGTATGTTGACAAGGGATGAGTTAGGCAAAGCTAGAACCTTCTGTAGGGTTCTGGACTGAATTCTGTGGTGTTCTGGGAGGAAGCGCCAGGCGCGTGGGTACTAGGCACAACAGAACCGTTTCAAAATGACTCTTTGGGGATATGTGATTCTGAATGATCACTTACCCACGGATCCTTTAATCAGCCACCAGTACAATCTGGTAACCGTCTCGAGACCATTTTTACATCACGAACACTGAAGAAGACAAGAAAGTGACCTGTTTTTGGGGTAGTTCCCAGTTCCTCCAGTCCATGGACACAGACCAGGGGGCAATAGCCCCATTTGACACAGGGAGAAATTGTCCCACTACACTCCCCACCCCACCAGGTCCGATGCATCCAATGCTTTTCATCCTTTTTTGAGAGCTGGCCACAGCCTGACATCCGTCCTGCTGGTTGACCAGAGCACATGCAGAACCCAAAAGGGACAAACAGGTTTGCTGAAATAAAAAGGTCAAAAGGAGACACAGTAGTAGCACCCACGAACATAGCGGGGGGTGACCCCTGGCCTCGGAGGTGGGGCCTTCATTATGGAGGGATCGGCTGTGCCCTGTAGGAAGTAATACATGTCCACTGATACTAACAGGAGCACCACCCGCATATGATTAGAACAGACTTCTGCATGTTGGTGGACTGCGTCTCTGTCTTCACATTTTGTGACTCTGCCACCCTGTCTTTTCACCTACGAGCTCTGTGTAGGAATGCGAACTGCGTGCTTTGGTGGCACTGCTTCTGGTGTAGTTGGTGTGCTCCGAAAGGGAAAGCAAGGGTGTTCTTAGACTCGGCAGGTGATACACTAAGGGATGTCTGTAGGTAACAGGTAACTGGAGATACGCTTAAGGGTTAACTACAAGGTTTCTGTTAATCACCACTTAGGGTACGTTTGTGGTTTCTGTGACATTGTTGTATATTGATTTTCCTCTCTCCCGGCCATTTACTTTCTCTGTAGGCTTTCAGAATATCTGAATTCAACAGATGTAGTCATAAAATATTATATATGCACGCTCGCCATTCGCGCTGTACCATTCACACATCGCTTCCTTAGTTTGCTTTCCAAAATGAGCTAGAAATGAGAAAAGCATCCCAAAAGCTTTTAAAATGAGATACAAACTAGAGAAGTTGGGGAAAAAAATCCTGAAAGAGACATGACAGCTGCTAGCCCTACAGTCATCGCTTTAATAACTGCGAAGAAGACAAGGTTTTGTCTGATATTTACTAGGAAGGACCCCATGTGTTTGTTTGACAAACAGCCTAGGTTTTCAAGGGATTTGCCAGAGGTGTACTTAAAAGCCTGCATGCATAGCCCACTGTATTCTTCATATCTGCTCCCCCACCACATACTTACCCATCGAACTGCTTTTTTTTTTTTTTTGCATGTAGATCGGGTAAGCCTACCCGTAACTGTCTCTTCACACCTGCCAATCTGGTGACGATACTCAGGTCTCTCTAAGTTAACGAACCTGAGCACCAATTCACACTTTCCCGCTCCCATTTCAGATGCGCCTCCCAGTCCCTTGTCTGCTCGACTAGGCATTCCGATAGCTAGCCTTGGTACAAATCAGCTCTTGCCGTACGCGCTCCTTGTAACCCCTTCTGAAAATGTGGCCTTTCAAGTCAACTGTATGATGGGATTCCGCTAAACAACGAGCTATTGAGAATGAGTCCGTTTTCCTTAATGGTGACTATAATTGGCTTTCCCCTTTTCTCTTTTTAAATTTTTCCCCCTTCCATGCTGTGTTGCTTTGCACTGACTGTGATTGCATGTTGCACCCCGGTGTGTCCATTACGATGATGTCACACGGCTTGTTGCTGTGGTCCCTACCACGCCCCCTCCCATTGTTTCTGTCCTGGTCGTGTAAACCCTCTGCCCTCCCGTGTGTCGCTTCTATGGTTTCCTACTGAAAGTGCCCATGATGCACGGCGCACCTCCCACCACTGTGTCTGCGGCAACAGTACCTGCCACCAGCCTTCCCTTCGCTGCAGCAGCTACAAGCAATCAGGTTTGGCCATTTCTTTTACCTGTTCAGACCTAGACAACTATCGTGTTGGTTGGTAAGGCCCGGTATATGCCTTTGGGATTGGTGAGAGACATTGATCCGTCCTCCTGTGTGTTTCTCAAGGAGTTGTTACATTTAGAACTTTTGTTTTTGTGTATCTTCCTGCGATGAGCCGGCAGTTTCCTCATTTTGAATCAGTTACCGGAGGTCGTTCTTCCCATGCTATGCTATCGTTGCTGTCACACCAATCCTCAAACACATATACGAAGTACTCTTTGAATGCTTCCTCACTGGTCAAGAGAAGGATTTATTTTATTTTATTACCGTGGTTGGGATTATTGCGTTTGAACTTGCACTTGATACTATCATCGCCTTTTACCTTCAGATCTGCTGGAAAGAAAGCCAAATAACGCATTTCTTTCCAGGGCACAGATATCCTTACCATTACCCCGTGATGACATCAGATCTGTCTCACTGACACTCTGACACTCAGTGACACTCGGCGATGACATCAGACATCTCACACGGACACTAGATGTGCCTGTGTTGTTGTTATTTTCATTTGCTCTAGGTATTTACAAGCGGAGTCCCAAGACAGATTTTAAACTAGGGGAGAGTCTCCAAATTGTCATGAGATACGTACAACAATCATCGGGTAACATGAGGGCCGTTTTGCCTTATTAAGGTGGTAACCACGCTTCCAGACTGCACGTTCGACAGCTGCTTCAATTACAAGTGTGATAACCACACAGCCCATAGAGCACTAATCCACTGGGGGAATAAGCCACATTCTAATCTGTGCTTTGCAAAATTAACTATTAGTGGATATGGTTAGTATGTCTCAATTTTTCTGTGAAATCGATTATGCTTTTTAATTGCCATGTCCAAAGAGTGAACAAAATAAATGGGATTCTCTCAAGAAACTATTTTAATCTACAATCTTTTTTACTACTATAGATACCCCCATTATCAATAGATGAACTGAATAGCAGCATGTTCATTTCACAGATGTAGAAGTTACCAGTAGAACAGTAAGTTTCTTTAAGTATTAATATGAATATTATTTATAGATGATTTTTTTATTTACGCAACTGCATTTGCTAAAAGGCTTTGGTAAATATTTTCATTGATAGGCGTCACTTATAACTTAGAGCTTGATCTAAGCATTCCAAATTTTCCAAAGTGAAATGTGGAGAGCAAATATGCAATTTTTTCTATGAAAAAATGAGAGCCAGGACTGTGTTTTCCCAATGAGCTCACAAATTCTGAGATGTTTCCCTGTTGTTAAAGGAGTGTGAGTGGTCAGCCCAAGTCACAGATCACTTTTGAATATTAATTCTTTAACACTTTTCTAGCTTCGTTTTTTTTGTGGCTGTTGAAGCAAAGCCAAGTAATTTTGTCACAGCGTGACTACAATGACTGTCTGAAAGACAGTCAGCAATATGCTTCTCCCATGATGTCATAAAAGATCGTGCTTTTTACACTCTGCCATTTTGTGTTGCTTTCCATGTGAGTCTATCAGAATTGCTCCAGGTGTTTTGAATTTTGAGTGACATAATTTAGTAATGTAATCATTATTTTCATTCAGATCGTGGCGCTTTTTTTTTTTTTAATTGTTGTTGTTGGATTCCCCTTCCGCTACCCCCTACCCCTTTGATCTCCTGTTTGCTGGGTCCAGAGCCAGGCACAGCACCCACTTAATTTGAGTAGTCCTTCACTTGGAGAATGTGACTTTTCAAGCCGATTAGGACTCCTAGGTATCTTAATTAATGACTGATAGGGACTTGCGAAGCAAGTGTACGAATTCTGAATTGCATATATGTTAGTCATTGGAAGTTTGAGGTTCTCAGGACTGGAGTGTTTCATTTAATTGATGGAGGTGGTGGTTGTGTTCTCTTGGTGAACTAGTTCCCCAGAACCTGGCCCAGAACATGTTTTGAAAAGACACCTTTGAGTACACAGAATAACGGAAGTAGCTGTAAATTGTAGTTGTTTTCAAGGGAATCAATTGGGATGGTGGCAACTTGGGATTAGCATCCAACATGAGCATATAGGTTTTGCAAACATCTGCCTGGTTCTCATGGGCTACTCTACAGTAAAGTAGACAGAAGTTGTCAAATATAATGACGAGCTTTCCAACAGCACATGTTTGAGAATCGTGATTCCTTTTCGCTAGATTCCACTAGAAAATTTAGATGTATTTGGCACACCATAATCACTTCTGTGTGTAACAGATGTTGAAGATTTCTCCAAAGTTCAAAAAGGTAGTTTTATAAAATGCCATATACCTAGTTTTCACACCTTGGCTATTTCTGCATGGCTCCAAACTGTTAAGATAAAAAAGTTTAAAACATATTTAATATTTGCCTATTTCAAAATGGTGGGTATCAAACATGTTTTCCCAATGTACGTTTGAATGAAGTTGAAGGAAGTGGAGAGATGGGTGGCTGTTCATCCACACATTCAGGCATCGTGTGGATGACGCCTTAAATGGCTGAGCGCATCTCTGTCACCTTAGGGTGATTCTGCACACTAGCACTCAGCGAGGCCATGAACTGTCATGCCCTATGACTCTCTGTGACCTCCATTTTCACAGATGTAGGGTAGGAAACTCGGAGTAGGGTATATATTGGCAGTTCACATACAGAACAGGTGCAAGAACCAAGTATCCTGACTCCTGCCTCAATAACCCCTTAATATTTCTCACTCTTTCTCTTTTTCTTTTTTTTTTTTTTCCATTTCAGTTGAAATTCTGAACAACAGAGTTACGGAGTATCAAGATCTCTCCATGAGAACCTCCATATGGCCTTTCCATGTATACTCTCGTAGGTCCTCTTCTACGAACGCAACAATAAGTATGGTGCGGTCAATATATTAAACAAAACGCGTAGACCAACCAACAGATTCAATGGATAAAACCAATAAAGCATTAAACAGTCAGTGGAGATATTAAAACAAAACACGCATAGAAAATGAGTAACTACCATTTATCTTATTTGAATTAGTAGGTAGAACACAACTGTAAAGTTTTGTAGTTTGTTGCATTATTCTTTGTGAATTTCCAGTAACCATTATGCTGAGTGAATCTCCACAGTGGACTGTGCATTATTGGTGGGTAAATGTTCGTCTGTTTTGAAGTGTTACCTTACTGTTTTGTTTACACAATAGTCTATTGGGTTGATTTAGAATGTAACAAAGGTATCCAGTACCATTTTCCTCACTGTTATTGTATTGTATTGTGGTGTGTTGTGTTAGATTTTTACATACTATAGTGTTTTCCTCTAGATGTGTGGTGTTTGATTTCAACTAAAATATTACTAATGGGAAACAGAAATTTGTGTGTTTGAAAAGCATAACAGATTAATGTTAATATGCTTTCTCTCTCTTCAGAACATTTCTGTAGGTTTCTTAGGGCAGACATTCATCATAAACATGCATGTTAAATTTGTACTTGCCGATGTGACCTTACATAATACAATCACATGACTAGGGTTTTTGGGGAGAGAGAAATAATTACCTGCAAAAAAACAGGGAACTTCTGAGAATATGAACCCCTAATCTCACTCCTCAAAAAGCTTGCAAAATTACAGTTTACCTTTAAAGGAATTTCTCAGCATTTATGTGAAGTGCCCATTATGTTTCTTGTGGTTCAAGGATCCTGTCTCCTAGATTGAGCATCTAAAGCTGAGACATTTGCCAACTTCAGCTGAAGATTGATACTTGGAGGCTTAAAAGTATGCTGATTGTAGGTTATAAATTAAACAGAGAGGTGAGGGCGTGGAGATAGTTTTCACATTTTAGAGGAAAGTGCGTGAAAACCATTGCAACGTAACCTTTTACACATGGCCATTCTCTGGCTGAAAATGGTGCATGCTCTTTAGACTACTCTTTGAATAATAAGAGGCAATCTTGCAAAAAGTCAAGGTGAAGAGGAATTGGTTCCAAATGAGGCCTTTCCTTCCCAAATGGACAGTCTTCTCCACTGATCACAGCTGGAGCGTGAGTATTGGTCTGGAGAAATAGCGGGGGTGAGGAGGAGGGTAGGAAGGCATTTCAAGTGAGTCTCTGGTTTCTTTACAACCACTAGGAAGGTGGTCCACAGTTGATTGTAGCTTCAGTTCAAGTGAATTTCCAGTTTATTGTTTCTTCATTTAGATTTGTTTTTATACACTTAGATGCAAATGTATCTGAGAATTGTAATAGAGAGATTCTCGGCACCCTTTCGATGAGACAGACCGGCTACGCTCCATAGAGCCGAGCTGAATTCACGTTACTAATCCTCCTGGAAGAATTGTATAACCAAGTAAAATGGTTCCATAAGATACTTCACATCAACCTAGGTTTAATGTTCTCTACTAAATACATATTCTCTCACTAGAAAACAGACAGTCAGCAAATTTAATATGTATAGCAGGCTTGTTTTCCTTCGTGAAAATGACAAGCCAGGAGAAAATCAGATTTAGGATACCTTAAGCCGGCTAGCAGCGTTTGAATCACAGAACAATGGAGTTGGCACAGCCTCCTCAGGAGGGATGAATTTGGGGCCCGGGGCACGTGGCCTGCCCACAGCTACCTACCTAATGGGTGGCAGTCAGACCCAGAAAAATCTCCCGGCTTTCCGTGGTTCCTCTGTTTCGCACTGTTGGTGCTTCACAACATTCGAGATCCCATCCCAAAGCAGATCCATTCTGCTCAGAATATGAAAGAGCAAAATGAGTTGCGCGGTAGCTGATACCCCGTTCTCGATGATCAATCCCAAATCACGGTCACCAGTCATTTCTAAGTGGTCTTGCTTGCGTCAAGACACTGTCATCTGTTAACAGTATTGCCTGGAGTTAGAGAACCAGAGGGGTCCAGACTTTGACCTGTTGATTCTTTGAGCCACTTCATTTCTGTTTCCCAAAATCTTAGCCTTGTGACATAACTTGTGTATAGATCCTGTGCCAGTGCTAATCCCACAAAGCCAGGAAGGAAGCACCCGCGCTAGTCTGGGCTTCTTCCTGAAAGGGGATAGAGATGTCTTCAGTGTGAAATGAACTCTTTTGTGTAGTTTTGATGTTTTGATACAACGTACTGTCTCATTTAAACTTTTAACCTTCTGACGAAGATGTACGTAGACCAGAAGCGTAGCGCACCGTGTTTTTATGATGCTGTGAGCGCAGGAAGACATCAGTGATGACTTATTTTTCAGTAAGAGGTTCAGTGAAGGATATTCAGGGTAGTTGCAGTTTTGGGCGCCACAATATTTGAAAGAGCTGGCATTTTAAAAGTTATCTTTGTAAGTGAATTTGAAGAAGGAAGATTCAAAGCACTAAAAGTTTTGATCAGGTGCAAAAGAACGTTGACAAAAATGCAATTGTAAGATAGCACTCTTTAAACTAGGTGTGCAATGACTTAATGCAGATTCTCTTTATTCAAGAAAAGAAACGAAGAAAGGAGAGTCATTAGACTATAAATTTCCAGTTAAAAAGCCAAGTCACAAAACTAATCAGTGACTCTAAAGAATAATTTACTGGATGAATTGTATATATAAAATTCTAACCACTTGTGATTCTTAGTTGACGTTTTATAAGCTTTGTATTGTACAAGGGCTTCTTATTTATCCAAAATTATTGTTTTTGTCCATTTCTCTCAGCCTTTTGCAAAAACAGGCAAGAGTACTGAAACTTGGATAAAACAGGTCAGATATACAGAGAAAATAATCTAAAAGTTATCTGTTAAGAGGGTTTTAGTAGTTCAAAAAAATTTTTTAAAGGCACTATGTGAACAGAAGTATATTTTAAAGAGGGATTAAGATGAAATTAAAACCAAATGGATTCATAAAATTGCTATTTAAATACAGTATTCACTTTTGCAATTGGAGCATGATTCTCTAACCAGCTGTTGCATTTCATCTCACTTGTCTAGACTAGAGTCTAATTTGTAGTTCATTGTCAAGTGAAAAGCCATCTTCTCCCTCCTCCATCAACCTTCGCCATCCGTTTTTGAGCATGCGAAAGCACTTTGATCTTGCCATTAAGTGTTGTCCTGCACCGCAGGGCTGTGTTCACTAAGGTTCTGACTTACTTTAGTCTGTAGGGTAGGCTGTAATGCACAGCATGATTGGAAACCAGAATCCTCTTTCTTTTTGTCCCTTCTCCATTTCTACACACATTGAAATAGAAGTAGGGAAATAGGCTCTCCCAGTTGTGTTGAACAGATGTAGGAAGATAGTGGCCTCGTTGTTACTTTTACCAGTCCCTGTTGAAGGCACCAGAATGAATAGTATCTAAAAGAGTGTCACAACTGTTTTTGCAAACTTAGTTGATAGCATCATTAAATTGTAGATAATAATTGCAAAGATAGGTTCTGGGCACCAAGTCACTAACTGGTGCCAAGTTTTCACTTTTCTTTTGAGTTTTTAAGGTTTTTATTAGACTACATTTTTATATCTCTAAGTCACTAATGAATTTAACTTGGCAGGAGAGTTAAAGATTTTACTACATGTACTCAACCCACCCAGATAGGTTCTAAACTGACACCGAAGCATGACAAGACATAGATTATAGTCCGTAACTATTCTTTACAGTTCACAGTTTAAGAACAAACTTAACTTTATATACAAATAATAATTTTTAATTATATTTAGTCGTTGCTTTAGCAACAAAACTACAACATGGCTACCTTTAGACACGTGTGGGGGTTTTTTTGTGATAATTTTACTTGTTAACTATACATGGTTTTTGACAGTATGAGCATGTAGAAGGCACAGCTCAAAACTCAGAGAACAGATCTGGCTGAATTTTTCTTTAATCCAAATTGTCACACGAAAGCTGAATTTGTGTCCTTATATGACTTTCTTATCAAAAAGTTTACAACACATGGATTCTAGAGTCAGGCTTTATAGCTTATAGAATTTGTTGTGTGGATAGGGTTATTCCACAGTATTTTGACTTTAAAACGCCATCATTGCACTTCTAATCTATTCCCCAACCTTTTTTCATAACACTATTTATTCCAAATTATTCTATGCAGGAGGCGTAGCTGTCCCTACAAAAATTCTCTTTTCTGGAATTATATACTGGCCCCAACACATCCAAATGAGGATTAGAGAATGATGGATGCGTATTTTGAAATCAATTCATATTTGTAAAACCATGCGTAAAGATACTGCGGAATAACCCCTTAACAGTGTTTGAGAGACATATGCTGCAGTTAACTGATGGTCTCAGTTAGGGTGCGACTGTGTGAGACACAACTTTTTTGCACTTATGTACATAGTCCATGAATGCTATGCTTGGAGCTTTTGTTTTTTAAATATAAGAGATCTGTGATAATAGCGACAAAGTTAGTAAGATAGAGTTATTTGTAAGGCCTTGAGAAGGAGGGGGGTTTTGCTAGAAGACTTAGCTAAACCATCATATTGCTTTGCTGTTGGGAAGTTTCCTGGTTGGCTTGCAGTTCACCAAAAGAAAAGACTGGTAACAGGTAATAGGTCACCTTCAGCTAGCTAACAGCACTGACCAGGAGCAAAAGTCCTTCATCTTTTAGCAAGACCAGTAGGAAAGATTGTTGACTTTTTAGATTAATCTCCAGTGTAAACACACACACACACACACACACACACACACACACACACACACACACACACACAGCAGGCAGGTTTTCTGGCAAAGGTTTTCTGTTTTCAATGGTTGCAAGCACCGAAATGCCCTGTAGGTTGCAAGACGGATAGGTCCATTTTGATCAACTTAGATTTCATCTTTCACAGAAAATTACCGATTGGGAGGTATCCCTTACATCAATTAATATCTACTTAAGTGACAATTGAAAGTGTTAACGTTCACCACAACTTCTTTAAAATGCAGATCCCAAGACCCAACTGGCAACCATTGAAAGACTTAATTTCACAGCACGGGCCATTTCGTTCCCTCCAACAAAAGAAAAAAGAAATGCTCCTGACTCAACTTGATAAATGGCTTTACCTACCTTATACCTGTTTAGTGGAAGCTGTTCTCTGACTTGCCTTTACCAGATTAGAAGGTGCTTCACAGTGCCATACAGCCTCCCACTGTTTTAAGTAAACAGAAGAGAACCAGCCCAAATCTCACATATGTAAGAGTTGGGAAAGGATGTTTCAATCAGACCATCTCTGTCAGTTTTAGCTTCCCGATCACCTACCATTCCCCCATCTAACTTTTTGTTGCCTCCAGGCAATGGGGTTAGAAAGGTGTGAGGCTAGGTCACCAGGGGTACTATCCTAGGGTGTGTCGCCCTTGCCTTGGAGAAGGAACCCACCCTGGGATCGAGGGAGCTGGTATCAGTATCACTACCCACCTTGCTGGTTCTCACTTACAGAGAGAGGAAAACAAGCCAAAGCCAGAGAGCAATCCAAGCCTTACAGTTGTCCAATAGCTCAGGGCCCAGTTGGTTAGAAATTTCTCTTTTTTTTTCCTCCTTCTGCCCTTAATCACTCAAGAGTCAGCTCTACAACTAACAGCCTGACCACCCGACCAGCGTTTCCACTGGTAAAAAATGTAAGCAGTCACGCCTTCTATAGTTAGGGACCCAACTTTCACCTCACCACCAACGTATTTTCCCAACTTACCCTGTGTTCTTGTGTTGACATTTCCCTGTGAACCCATAAGCCACAACAATATATTTTCATAAAGTCAAGAGAAATATACAATTTTAAGTGAAGAAGAATCATCTATAATACAGTAAGAATGAACCTAAAAGCATCAAAGGAGAACCAATTAATTGATGGCACATTGTCCATGCTGACCACCATTGGGCCACACTCTTTGGAGCTAAAACACAGGAGCTGTGTTTCAGTGAGTCAGGTTAGAGAAGGAGACCTAACAAAATGTGAATGACTTGAGGCCCCAAAAGGGCCTATTTGAAGTTATTGCAAAAATTCTCACTAGTCACCTTCTACATCATATTACTTTAATTTTTTTAAGTACCTCTGTAACAAGACCTAAAAGTAACCCCACTTTAGGCCATGCTCTTTCTTCCAAAACACACAACCTAACGATTTACCTATCATAGAACTGCATGGTTGCAAAGCTTTATTTCTGTATATGGATGCTCTCTGTTCATGATGGAAACCAAATTATTCTATGTTGCTATGTCTTTTGTGTCTAGCAGTTGAGAGAATGATATAACCATCCTATTGTTGGGTTCTGGGGTTGCCCTTTTCAAAATAAATTTCCCTTTATTATTGTTGTTGCTGCTTTAGTTATTAGCAAATGAACTATTTGTTATCATACCCCCAAATTACAATCATTTAAATTTTAATAAAAGATATTTCTAAATGTACTCTTTTTTTTTTTCTACGGGCTAACTTTGTGCGTTTATATAACAATGATCCAGTACAATGCAGAAAATGAAGCACAAGTTTGGGACAAAAGAACATCAATTTAAAAATACCTGTAGATAAGAAAATTATTAGCCATGTGCAACAATTATGGATTTAAGTATTGACCACGATATTTCACAGATGAAAACTCTGCCCAACATATTTTGCCTCCAAAATGCCATAGTTCATTCCCTCAACTGCTATCAATAGGGTAGATGCTTTGATTTTTTTTTCCATTTTCCCCCCCAAGTTAATAGTGCTGTACTGCTCATTTATGTTTAGAAGTGTGCATTATGCAAGTCATTTTAGTATGCTACTTCTGTGTTGTTTATTTTTTGGTTCTTTTAATAAAATGCATAAATTTCATGGTTCTGTCTTTTTTTATGAATCCATATTCACATATTAGGAGTTTACTTAAAAGCTATTCCTGTTCTAGTAGATTAATCCTAATATTTAGTAATTCTAGGATAAAATTTAAATTTATGACTTGGTCCCAAGTTCTACTTCATACGTAGAAGAAATTTATTTCCAAATATACCTGCAGTATTGTGAATTATATAGATAATACAGTCATTGTATTAGATGTATTATTTCTCTGATGTTAAAGTCACTAACACAACGAAGGCATATTTATATTTTAGTAAAAGAAAACGAAACATTTTGAGAGAATGCTTGCTGGCTTCTATCATGCTTCAGAAATTCTGAGGCGTTTCCTAAGATACGTTACTAGAAGTTCATATTTTCCAGTGATTCGTTTCTATCTTGCATCTTCAGTGGAACATACGAAACCTGGGTTGTTCATTCCGTTTTTGGTTTTGTTTTGGTTTTTTTTTTCCAAGATGGGCATCAACGGTTTCATAACGATGAGATGCATGGATTTTCCCATCACAATGTTTCCTCTCACTTAAGATTGCTTTTCGCCAACAAATGGCACTGGCATGAAAAGATAATCATTTTTGTTCTTTAAGAAAGCAAAATGTAACTCGGTAATACTTTATTCTGTCAGATTTCTAAATACTTAAAAACATTGGCCACTGTTCGGTAATCAGGCTGATAGAAAATGGAGGTGAAGAGGCTTTGGATGAAAGGTTGGGATAGATTCGAGTATTCTTCACGTGTCTAGAACTGTGCTGGGGGCCAAGGAAGAAATCCAGTGTCGGCTGAATGCTGCAGAGCTAAGTGCTCCCTTGTCCCCCGTGCCCCCGTTTACTCTTTCTGAGTGTGGTTCCCACTGTGGCATTTCCCAGTAAGCTGACTTGGAGCTCTCGGGTGCGTTGTCCATGTTTCTGTGAGTCTGCGATAATCCCAACATGAAGACCAGTTCAGTATATAGACATTTACAAAAGGTCTTTGGCCTCTTCAGAATTCAGTTTATGTCTTCTTTGAAACTGGCACGTGATAGGTAAGAATTCGGGGCAGGCATTCCCAACCCCTATCAAAATGGAGTTTCTATTGGGCCAGAGGGAGGTTGACCGTCAGGCAAAACAGGATGTATACTGTTGACCTTGGCACTTTTCAGCCTCTGTTCAGCAGCCTTCTAGAGCCTCCTTTTCTCATCCCCCCTGGTGGTCTCTGGCTCTCTAGAAGATCCACGGTAGCAACTTATCAGGCCTGCTCACCCAGACAGATCTGGACTTCGTTCCTTCAGAACTTCCCCGTTGGGCATCTCAGGCTATGGAGGGCAGCTCAGAGCTGAGATCTAAGAGACCAGTCGCCCTGTGGTGCTAGACTGGCCGTGTTTATGGGCTGCCCCCGGGAGTGTATCTAAAAGGGCATGACCTGGGGCACCTGGCTGGCTCAGCCGGTAGAGTTACACGTGGCTTGATCTCGGGGTCCTTAGTTCGAGTCCCACGTGGGGTGTAGCATTTACTTAAACAATAAATCGACAAAAAACAAAAAGGCATGACTCTACGGTGACCAAATACCAGAAGGCCACATGCCCGGATGAGGGATGCATGTTTTTTACCAGAACAAACAGCATTTAGGCAGCAATCACATTTTCTGTGGACGAGTGGCACGGTCATTCACCACCTCATGCAGGCCCAAAAGGAAGGCTCTTGTAATTTCGTTATTGTCAGGAAAGTTCTGATATAATAATGAACCTAAAATACGGACCAGATGGTAAACGTTCCAAAATGCTACAGGCCAGAATCCACTCCCATGGTCAGTATCTGTGGTTAAGAGCATGACACAGGATAGGCCTGATCCATGATCCCATTTCTCGAGGAGTCTAACGCCAACACTTGGCTGATACTCAACAGAGAGACACACAGACTCCCATATTTCTCTTTACTCTTTCTTGTAGTGGCCATGCTCATTTAACTGAGCTCTCCCAGATTTTCCTTTCAGTGCTCCGACTTGGCTTTTTCCCTTAGGCAGGAGGACCGTGGGTATGTGGGGACTAAGAGCCGAGAGCTCCAGTGATAGCAAGGACAGCCACTCGGACGGAAGGGTGACGTTTGTGAGAGGAACAGCAGGTCTGATCCTTGTCCTCACAAACGGATGCCCGAAGCAAAGGCACAGCATCCCAAAACGGGAATCAGAAGAAGAAATCAGTGTGAGAAGGAAGTTCTGGTCAGGGTAGCCGGCGTTTGGGTGTCGTGCGTGGAAATGGGGTGCAGAGGCAGGCAGAGCACCTGGGGCAAAGCGGAACAGATGCAAGAAAAATCGTAGGTTTTCCCGATGAGGACGAAGGAGGTTGCCTCCCCCCTCCATGAACGATTCAGCACATTGCCCGCATGTACAGGTACAAAGAGGGAAATGGGTGAACAATCAGAGGGTAAGAGTGTGCCCACAGCAAAACGCAGTGGCGACCAGCACTGGCTAAAGCAGACACCCCGGTCGTTAACCAACAGGACCTGCGAGAGTGCCGAAGGAGTCCGGGGAGTTTCTGCAGTCAGCATGCTTCTAGAGATGCCGTGGCTACAGAAGGTGATGGTCAACTCGTTGAGGGTCAATATCGGTTTTAAGGAGAGGGTGGGGAAGAATAAGATCGGGACCGAAACGTTGCCTTTAGCCTTCATGAACTGAAGAGTTGAACAATTCTTTCTTGGGGAAATTGGCAGTTAAGAGAGAAACGTATCTGTTAATTTTATATATATATAAACATATCTGTGTGTATGTAGTGAGTGGTTATTGACGTGCCTTTGTCAACTATTTAATAAATATATGTGTAGTTCATTCAACGTGTTTTGGTTCTTGTCAATTTCTATTTACAAAGTCCCATGTGAAAGAAATCCATTGATGAGTCGTTATAGTAGGAAAAGCTAAACTCACATGAATCCAGGCATTCAATGGTCACAATCTGGGGCTCCAGGTAGGGGCTGCTAATAAATGAGGCTTTGGTGCCTCACGGAATCTCAAGTGAGTGTTCACCATAAACTGAGGACTAGCCAGTGGTAGAGACCACTGTAATAAGCAACTCCCTTCTGAAGGTCACCGTCAGAGATTTTGTAGATCCTGAAGATGCCTGGGACTTCCAGAGCCATTGGGATGAGATCGTAGGGCCAGAGGGGCACTCGTACCATTCAGGAAAAATGGCCCAGGAGGGGCAGACATGCGGCCGCAACCACAACTTTTGCCCTCTACCCTCCACATCCAGGAGAGAAGCCCCTGTAGTGAACATAGACATTCACAGGTCCAGATACTGTCACGGGGCTTAGGGAAAGTTCAACCCAAAACAGACTAAGTGATAACAGACTAAGAAAAACCTTAAATAGTATTTTAAGATTATTACCTTGCCCACAGTTAATGCTATGCCACCTGACCCTTCTCCCTCCCAATCCACCCAATCATTTTTCTAAGATGGAAAATTCATTCTCTTCCCTGACTATACATCTCCCAGATCTCTTCACTGCCTCGTGGGATAAAGCCTACACTCTAACACAACTTTTGTGCCCAGGCCTTAGGCTTGCCCTCTGTACAACTCCAGACAATCCAAACCACTCTTGGGGAAATATAATGAAGAACAAGGCCTTCCAACCCAAAAATACCCTCCACAAAGGTAGTAATGAAAGAAAACACTTTTGTTATTGGATGAATGTTAAGCCAAAAGGGGACGCATGCCAATGGCAATCCACCAAGAAATTGCAAAGGCAGAAAGGAATCACCCCCTTGTATGGCCAAGTGGATGGAACCCATTACATACCTGTTTACAAGATAAACAATTACTGGTCCTCAGGTAAAAGGACTTGACAGCCCCTTTTGTCATTCGTAGTTGGTCCTAACTTTATCCTGCAGCTGGGGAGACCACCTATGTTCACTTTATCCATAGAAGAAGCAAACTTTTCATATCTTTGCCTCCAAGAGATAGTTTTGCAAACTGAAGCAAGGTGTCCAGGAAGTTAGGCTGTGACCCTCCTACAGGAACAGAAATCTGGGGCTCCATAGACCTCGATGTTTGCATTTCAAAGAGGGGACTCCCAGGTTCCTGAGGAAAAGTGAGGGGGTTGTGAGGCTAGGGAAAGACTTGTTTAGCCATTACTAATATTTACGTTCACTTGACAAGGACAGAGGAAGGAATTTTGTCAGAAAAGGGGCAGTTGAAGGGAAGTCTCTTCCCTTATTTCCGACAAGGAAAACTAAGCTTCTTCTTTTTAATTTGTATTTGTCCTCACACCACTCACATTTCCCAGACACATACTACAGCTTCCCATACCTTTGTGCAAATTTCTCTCCACTCCAAACACCTTCTGTCTCCTTCCCCTCTTAAAACTCATTATTCAAGGTATAGATCAACCCCTCAAGTCTTCCTTGAAGTCTTCTCTGGCCTTATCAGATACCACTGAGATGCAGCTAATATTTACTTAGTGCTTAGCAAGTAATCTCAAAGCTCAGTAGCCACCTTTTGACATTGTCTATATTTATCCTCTAAACTGGGCTTCTTAGGGGCAAGAACCAAGCCTTGTTGACTTTGGTATCCTCTGATGCCTTGAACAGTAGCCATGCAGTAGAAGCCTAAGAGATTTTTGGAGAAATTGTCAACCAGGGAATCAGAGCACTTTTATTGTAAAACCAAACAAAACCAAACAACAACAACAACAACAACAAAAAAAAAAAAAAAAAAAAAAACCCTCGTTCAAATAAAAGGGATCTGTGCAATGACACAGGGAAATGTTACAAATTCCTATTGCAGGAAGAACAACAAGGCCTCACAGAACTGGAAAGTCATCAGGTAGCTTGTTTCTTCTCTCTCTGTCTCTCTGTATACATCTGTACCTGTCTTTTCTCTTCTGTTCTCTCTCCCCCCCCAACCCCCTTCCATCTCCTGCTTCTCTGAAAACCAGCTTTCTCTGCCGACTTACCACATTCAGGTGACTGATCAGGGCTGCTTCCAGAATGCTAGTCTTCTCCTAAGGGTCCACATCAGTGATAGCCTGCACCAGAAGCACTTGGAAGGCTTGGAAAACAGGATGCTGGGACCCACTCAAGAGTCTCTGATGCGGTAGCTATGGGATGGAGTATGCAAACTTGCATTTCTAGCAAGTTCCCAAATGGTTCTGATAATCTGGGGACACAGTCTGAGAATGACTGATCTACTGGACCTTCAGACTTGGTTCCACACAGTTGACTCAGTCCGTGGGTCCCAATGCCTGATTCTCAAGAGAGAGAATTTGGTTGGTGAGTCATGGTATTCTTCTCGGTAACATTCCGAAGTTGTGTCCAAAAGGCTGCAGCCACAGGATACATATGAAAGTTTGCCTCTTTGAAGCTGTGAGCTGGGAAACATTTCAAAGAAGTGGTTCTCTAGCACAATCACTCCCATGGTTCCTTTCAATGCTCTAAGAAATTCCACACTGAACTAGCTCCTGAGTCTATACGGTTCACGTCTCTGTAGCCAATAGGGCGAACAAGGACGTGATGACCTTCTATTGGCATCTCCCAGCCGCTCATCTCAAAGTAAATCTTTACCCTCATCCCTAAGTGCATAATCTCCCTCAAACATGCTGCTCCTCCACCCAGATGTCTGAGCAAGAACCCTGGGAATCTTCCCTCTGACTCCCTGCCCCCACAGCCTATCAAGTCTTATCAATTCCATCACTGAGTTATTTTCTCTCTCCCCAATATACCTGGTTAGTTGAACTTGACACCCTGGCTCCGGTGCCATTTTCCTGCAGTGCATCCTTCACCCAACTGTCACGGTGCTCTCTCTAAAACAACTTCTCAATCTCAGCCCTCGAGCCGGCTGTGTTGGGCCAGGGGCAGCAGAGCCTGGGCCTGTCACCTCCGGCAGCACGAAGCCGCAGGCCTACCTGCTTCCATGCCATACAAGAATTCTCATGCTGTGGGTACTTTGATGGAACAAGAAAAAAGATTGGGAAGCTCTGATCTAAAACCCAAGTTTGACGACGTTAACTTGTCTGCTTAAAACCTTTCCATCACTCCCCATAGGTTTCAGGATAAAGCCTAAACACACCTTACAATAGCCTCTAACAGTCCCCGTTTACCTCTCCAGCCCCATCTCTTGCCACTGCCTGTCTTGGACGTGCTTCTTCAACTGCAGGTAGATGCTTGTAGTTTCCAGAACACGTCCTGCTATTTTATGCCTGCAAGCCATTGCTCATGGTTTTGCTTTCTGCCTGGAATGTTTGCCCTCCCCCTTTTTACCTGCCTAGCATCCTTTGAGACCAAGATGGTGTCAAAGCACCATATCCCTCAGGAAATCTTCCCTGTGCCTCTCTTTGAAACTCTCATAATACCTTCAATATACAACTGTCATTGGATTTACCACACTGCATTAGAATATAGTCCACTTCTCCCACTAGCCTGCAAGAGTCTATATTTCCAGCACCTAACACAGTGATGAAAAAGTATCATCATACAACTCAACAACAACAACAACAAATAAATGACTGGATTAAAAAATGAACAAAGGATGGATGGCCTTGAACAGATATTTCTCCAAAGAAGATACACAAATGGCCAATAAGGACATGAAAAGATGCTCAACGTAATTAATCATTAGGGAACTGCAAATCAAAACTACAATTGGTAACCACTTCACACTCATTAAGATAGGTTTTGGAGGGGAGAGGGGTGGGGGGTTGGGCGAGCCTGGTGGTGGGTATTGAGGAGGGCACGTATTGCATGGAGCCCTGGGTGTGGTGCATGAACAATGAGTCTTGGAACACTGAAAAAATAAGATAAAAATTTAAAAATAAAAGATAAGTATCATTTAAAAATGGGAAGTACCTAGTGTTGCTGACGATAGGGAGAAATTAGAACCCTTGTGCATTGCTGTAGGCATGTAAAATGGCACCACCGTTATGGAAAACAGTCTGCCAGTTCCTCAGAAAGTTAAACATAGAATCCTATGAATTAGCAATTCCACATCTGGGAATAGACCCCAAAGAATTGAAAGCAGGGACTTGAGCAGATACCTGTACACCAATGTGCACAGCAGCAGTATTGACAATAGCCAAAATGTGGAAACAATCCAAGTGTCCATCAACAGATGAATGGAAAAATAAAAGTGGTGTATATATAATTTATAAATTTATATATGAAGCATATAAAATGTATATATGTGTATATATATATATATATATATATAAAATGGGATATATTCATCATTTAATAGGTCTAAAATTCTGACACATGTTACAACATGGATGAACCTTGAGAACATGATGCTAAGTGAAAGAAGCCAGACAACAAAGGGCACATACTATACGATCCCACTTATAGTCGGTGTTAGAATTGGTAAATGCATAGAGAAAGAAAATGCAATAGAGGTCGCCAGGGGCTTGGGGGAACTGGGAGTTATTGTTTAATGGGTAGACTGTTTCCATCTGGGACGGTAAAAGAGGTCTGGAGCTGGATAGTGGTGACGGTTGCACAACATTATGAGCATACG
This sequence comes from Procyon lotor, assembly GCA_028646535.1. Classification (NCBI taxonomy): domain Eukaryota; kingdom Metazoa; phylum Chordata; class Mammalia; order Carnivora; family Procyonidae; genus Procyon; species Procyon lotor. The sequence goes on from CM053612.1 coordinate 15,672,496, forward strand.
TCACTGAATTGTTAAAATGGTTTTATATATATATATGTATGTATGTATATATATATATGTATATATATATCCATATTTTTTAAAATGTGGTATCATGTGTTGAATGAACAGATCATAGAAATGCCCTTTTGTCCTCTCTGGAGGCTTTAGACTTGAGATTTGTCACAGATCTCTTAATGGTGTTTCATACAATTAACCTTTTTTGAATACTTCTCCTATAGAGAATAAAAAGAAATTATTCAGACTTGGATTCTGTTATAAAGGAACTTAAAAACCAAGAGAGGAGGAAATATGTTAAGATTAAGTCTCATTTTGTGGCAAATAATAGAAATTTAGTCAAATTAGTGCAGATGCTATAAAGAATAGTCCACAAAATGGGTCTATTATTTCTCCAATTCAAATTTAATCTTCTCTAAGTCCCCATCCGATGGACTGAGTAGTAGAGAATTTGAAGCCTTTCCCTCTGCCTCTCACCAGATGCCTGTTTAAGGACCTTGAGGGTTTTACACCTTCATAAACATTCAAAAAGAGGCATTCTGGTTTTATGTTCATATTAGTCAATATGCTCATTGTCTGAACTTGCATGTTTTTTAAACTTTTTTAAAGATTTTATTTATTTGAGAGAGAGAGTATGTGTGTGTGTGTGTGAGAGAGGAGAGAGAGGAGAGAGAGCGTGCTTGCACGCATGCACACGAGCCAGGGGAGGGGCAGAGAAACAGGCTCCCCGCAGAGCAGGGAGCCTGATGTGGGGCTGGATCCCAGGACTCTGGGGTCATGACCTGAGCTGAAGGCAGATGCTTAACCCACTGAGCCACCCAGGCACCTTGAATGTTTCTTTAAAAGCAAATGACTCAATTGAAAGCAGGGACTCAAACATATTTGCACACACTCATGTTCATAGCATGACAATAGCCAAAAGGTACAAGCAACCCATGTGTCCATCGATGGATAAATGGATAGACAAAATGTGGTCTATCCATGCAATGGAATATTATCCAACCTTAAAAAGGAAGGAAATTCTGACACCTGCTATGACATGGATGAACTTCGGGGACATTATGCTAAGTGAAATAAGTCATTCATTCACAAAAGGACAAATACTGTAGGATTCTACAAATATGAGGTATCTAGAGTTGTCAAATTCATAGACACAGACAGTAGATGGTGGGGACACCCGGCTGGCACAGTCGGTTAAGCGTCCAGCTCTTGGTTTCAGCTCACATTGTGATCTCATGGTCATGAACTTGAGCCCCCTGTTGGGCTCCATGCTCCATGCAGTCTGCTTGAGATTCCCTCTCCCTCTTCCCCTCCCGCCCATGCCCTCTCTCTCGCTCCCACACACATAAATAAATCTTAAAAAAAAAAAAAAAAAAAAAAAGTAGATGGTGGCTTCCGGGGCTTGGGGCTGGGGACGAGGGGAATGGGGAGTTAATGTTTTATGGGAAGAGAGTTTCAGTTTTGAAAGATGAAAAGAGTTCTGGGTCTGGATGGTGGTGACAGCTGCACAACGTGAATGTACTTCATGCCACTGAATTACCCAATTAAAAGTGATTAAAATGGCCCGTTTTTTCCAGCTTTAGTGAGGCATCATTGACATGTAACACGTGTAAGTTTAAGATGTATAATTGATGATTTGACGCACATATATATTGCCAAGTATTTAGCACAATAAGGTTAGTTAACGTGTCCTCCCCCTTTCATAATTGCCATTTTGTTGTCACTGTTGTTGTCGTGTTAAGACACAACTGTCACAGCAACTTTAAAGGATACAATATAGTATTGCTAACTAGAGTCACCATGCTGTACATTACGTCCCCGAGCTCACTCACCCTGTACCTGAAAGTTTGTACTCTTCGACCAACATCTCCCCATTTCCCCTACCCCTCAGCCCCTGGCAACCAACATTTTACTCTGTTTCTGTGACCTTGATGTATTTTGATTCTCTACAGGAGTGGTATTATACAGTGTCTTTGTTTCATGCACCAAAATGCCCTCAGGATCCATTCATGTTGTGGCAAATAGCAGGATTTACTTCTTTTCTGTGACAGAATAATATTCCTTTCTTTTCTTTACCCATTCCTTTTATGACGGTGAATTGTATTTTATGTGTCTTTTTCCAAAATTAAAAAAAAAAAAAAAGAAGAAACAGGTGACACTGCCCCTTCAATGCAAAGCATCAACACGAGAATCCCACTTGCAAGACCAGGAGCCACAGGTCCGAGGAATCAGCCTCCCTAATTGTACCCCCCAGTTATTTCCCCCTGAAGTTCTGTCCTCCCCCCACCCCCCGAACTCTGAGAGGGTACAGGGCACCCAGTAAAATAGCAACAGCCTCCTGATGGAATGCTCTGCCTTCTGTTCGGTCCTCTAGGTCTGCCAGGGAGTTTCCTGAACCTCTTTTTCAATTTGCTTTTCCTGTCTTTTCCATCCCCACACCTTCACCTCTATTCCTTCCCCCTACAGGACTATCTGGAATAATTCCTTAATAATACCATAATAGGGCAATGCTTAAAAAAAATAATAAACCGCATCAACAAACAGGATGGGAGTTGGCTTCTCATGTGTGGCTCAAAAGCAGATCAGACAAGGCAGAATAGATACGGGAGGAAAAACATACCTAGAGCACTGAGGGGAAAAACCCACAAGCTACTGTCAGTAAGTGATCCTTAGCAGAAGTCAAATAGGAACGGTGGTACGTTATAAGGATACAGGTGTCTCTTTGTCAGCGTCCTTCTGGTTATAACAGAATTCAAAACCAAAATGGTTTTAGAGGACATAATAGTATCAGGTCACGTGGTTGAAAGATCATGGATGAGTTGGCTTCAAACACAGCTGTACGCAGGCTCTCAGTCTGCAAGGTCAGAGATCTAACACTCTCATTTTCTCAGCCCGAATTCCCTCTCTATTTGTCATGGGAAGGTCCACACTTGCGTCTAACTAGATTAGCATTCTAAAAGATAGAGAGGGCAGTACGAGTTTTGATTTTCTAAGGAACCTCCATACTGTCTTCCACGGTGGCTGCACCAACTGACATTCCCACCAACAGGGCACGAGGTTCCCTTTTCTCCACATCCTCGCCAGCATTTGTTATCTCCTGAGTTTTTTTGGTAATCACCATTCTAACCAGTGTGAGGTGATAGCCCATTGTGGGTTTTTAAAAGTTTGAGTATAGTTGACACACAGCGTTACCTTCGTTTCAGGTGTACAGCGTAGCGATTCAATTTCTCTATCCGTGTGGCTATCACCGGTCACCATCCAGCACTATTGCAATGTCATTGACTGTATTCCCTAAGCTGTGCCTTTTGTCCCCGTGAGGTATTCGTTCCACAACTGGAAGCCTGTATCTCTCAGTCCCCTTCACCCTTTTCATTCATCCTCCACCCTCTTCTCTCTGGCCACCATCAATTTGTTCTCTGTATCTGATTCTGCTTTTTGTTTGTTCACTTGTTTTGTTTTTAGATTCCACCTATAATTGAAATTTCATGGTATTTGTCTTTCTCAGTCTGACTTATTTCACTTAGCATAATACCCTCTAGCTCCATCCATGTTGACACAAATGGATGGCAAGATCGCATCCATTTTTATGGCTGAGTAATAGTCCATTGTGTTTATATACATGTGCATGTACGTGAGATATACATATATATATATATATATATATATATACACATTATAGTCACATTTATCTATTGATGGACACTTAGGTTGCTTCACTATCTTGGCTATCTTAAATAATGCTGCAATAAACATAGGGGTGCTTTCGTTTTCTTTGGGTAAATACCCACTAGTGGAATTATTGGATCATATGGTATTAATATATTATTCACACTATCTAGGACATGAAAAAAAAAAAAAACCTAAGTGTGGATGAATGGATAAAGAAGATGGTGTGTGTGTATAATGGAATATTAATCAGCCATGAGAAAGAAGGAAAATGTGCCATTTGCAACAAAATGGGTGGGCCATGATGGCACTATGCTAAGTGAAATAAGTAACAGAGAAAGACAAATGCTGTATGATCTCAGTTATATGTAAAATCTAAAAACATTGGAAACAGAAAGCAGAATGGTGCTTGCCAAGGGCTGAGGGGTGAGGGAAATGGGGAGATGTTGGTCAAAAGGTACAAACCATCAGTTCTAAGACATATGCTGAGCATTTAAGGTAGAGCATGATGACTGTAGTTAATAATACTTGTATACTTCAAAGTTGCTGAGAGAGTAGAGCTTTAATGTTCTCACTGTAACAACAAAAACAAAATGGTAATTATGTGAGTTGGAGGGTGTGCTAACTCACTTACCATGATAAAAAATTTATAGTATACACACACACACACACACACACACACACACACACACACACATCAAATCGTCCCATTGTTCCCCTTAATATTACACAATGTTGGGGCGCCTGGGTGGCTCAGTTGTTAAGCATCTGCCTTCAGCTCAGGTCATGATCCCAGGGTCCTGGGATCGAGCCCTGCATGGGGCTCCCTGCTCAGCAGGGAGTCTGCTTCTCCTTCTCTCCCTCCCCCTGCTTGTGTTCCCTCTCTCGCTGTGTTTCTCTCTGTCAAATAAATAAAATCTAAAAAAAAAAAAAAAATTACACAATGTTATGTGTCAATTACATCTCAGTAAATTTGGGGAAAAATAAAGAAGAGAATGGGGCACCTGGGTGCCTCAGTTGGTTAAGTGACTATCTTTAGCTCAGGTCATGATCCCGGGGTCCTGGGATCGAGCCCCAAGTTGGGCTCCTTGCTCAGCGGAAAGTCTGTTTCTCCCTCTCTCTGCCTGCTGCTCCCCCTATTTGTGCTCTTGCGCTCTCTGTCAAATAAATAAAATCTTTTTTTAAAAGAGAAGAGAATGCATTGCTCTCAGCAATGTCAGCATCATTCCAGGGGCTGATTCATTGGTCTAGTTTTGGGCCCATGATTATACCTGCTTAGATCACATGCCCATTCCTAAAGCCAGGAGATAGGACATTCTAATGGGTCAGATTAGAGTTTATGTACCTACTCTTTGAACCAGTGAATGGGACGTCTCTGCTTAGAAGTTGCGGGTTGAAAGAGAAAGAGAGAGGATGTATGAGAGCGAGAGAGAGGTGGTCCCTCGAAGGGAAGCCAAAGTGCTGTTCCCAGAACAATTGGAATGTATGCTGGAGACACGAAAACAACATATGAATTTGATAGACCACCTTATTTACAAAATGTCTTCAACTAAAATCATGCTACTCTACCATACATAAGTGCAAATGTACTCATGCCTTCTATATAGAAAGACAATCCAAATTCACATATCCCAAGTGCTCTCAACATTAAGCTTGAGATCCTTCAGTAAGTGAGTCATCTTGGATAGGTCTTAATGTAGTTCCCCATGGTTTCACATCTATAGGTAAATGGTACATTTGACCACATCCCAAACACCCAGTGTCTACTATTAGAGGGAAAACAGGATGAATTAAATCAAACCTCCCATTTGGAAATGGAAAAAAAATGGATACAATATATGAAGATTGCCAATCAATAGCATATCGGTTTATGTATCGTATACACAAATAACAAGAACTCCTTGAGTGAGTGAGTTCTTGGTCAGCCCAGCTGGATGTCTCAGATTCTTTTCTCTCAGATCATCCCTCTTGTGCATTGTCTTACTTGGCTGCTCCTGAAAGGGGAATTGGGGAGGTCTACCTTCTGGAGACTGCACCATTTCAGCAACCCTCTTCCTGTGGATGTCAGTTCAGTGTCTTGGGGATTACCTTAAGGGTTGAAAATCATAAGCCTACATGTTTTTGACCATGCTTGGCTTTTCTCTAGCAATGTACTTCCTTGGGTATGGCTGTCATCCTCATGGCCCAAGATGGCTGACAAAACTCCAGCTATCATATCTGCATTCCAGGAAGTAGGATGGGGAAATGTGCAGAAGGGCATGCATCTTTCTTTTCTAAAGAAAATCCTCAGAAGGCCCATGAAACACTGTTGCCTATGTCTCATTGTACACAGGCAGAACTTGAAAGAATGGCCATACCAAGTAGTAAGGGAGGTTGGGAAATGTAATATGGTCTTTTATTGCAAATGGTAATGTGCCCAGATAAAAATTGGGAGTCTGTTACTTAAGGTAGAGAACAGAGATAGTGGAGTAGGCAACTGGCATTCTACATTCTAACACATTCTACACAGTAGGTTTGATTTAGATTCCATTTCATGGGCAGTAATCAAAGGAGAAGATAAGAGCTCATGTCCTTGATTCTTCACACTAGCTTAGATAATTGTGTTCTTTGGCAAAAGGCTCTAGGACTCTGCCCAGTCCCCCTAGTCCTTCAGTTAAATGACCTCTATCTTGGCTTTTTGCATTGGGATCACAAAAAGTCATCTTAGGGTAGATGGAGGACAGCTGATCTTCTTTCTTTTAAGATGCATCTGAGGTGTCTCCTTTTAATAAGAGTAGGTCCTTGGGGGATCCCTGAGGGGATCTGGATTTTCCCAGGCTCTGTGTTTATGTTCCACTGTGTTTCTGTTTTTATATATTTTATATATATTTATTTTTTAAGTTTTCTTTTATCCTTTTTTTATGTACTCATCTCTGCACTCTTCCCATTTCTCTAGCCCTAAAATAACCTTAGTTAATAAGACATCACTCATAATTATATCACTGTCAGTTGGCTTTTCCACTGGTCCTGACACAGAACTGTGAACAGAAAGACATAGACTGCCAATTGTGTCTTCGGCTATGGCTGCCAATTCTTTGCCACTGACTGGCTTCAGTTTTGAGATTCAGAAGTCATTGGTTTTTTCCAATCCTAAGTCTCCAAATAATGGAATAATCAGTCCATTTATACTATAGTCCCTAGGCAGAAAGCACTTACCTTAGAAATGCTGTATTACCTTTTCTGTTCCCTTGCAGACTTGAGTCAGTTCCCCTCTTGTGGTAAAGCGACAGGAAGTAAGTAGTAAGTGCCAACCTCCTGATTTTCCCCTGTAATCTCTCCTAACACTACAGCCATACCCCTTTACACATCTGCTTCATTCTTCTTTGGCCAGAACAACTGTTTTTGTTCCCCTGTGCCTTCTCCTGGCCCTATCAACTCCTGGATTAACATATCCTCAGTTTAGTCAAAAGCACTGGGACTCAGCAGAATCACAGAGTTGCAAATTCATATTTCCTAGGGAGAGAATCTTACTGAGTCCACGTGGTCAGTTCCCCAGCCATCACTAACTCAGCTACGAAAGGGGGTAATGATTGGGTACTAAGAATGTGGCAGAGAGAACTCTCCCCTGCTGCTTTGGATTATTATTCCCAAGGTAGAGATTTGGTTGTCTGGGCAGACAACTGAAAACAGATGCAATCATGAATAACTATGATGCAAGATAAATACCAAAGAAAGATAAGAATTAGATGCCATACGAGCATAAAAGAAGAGATTTCTTACAGTGAAGAAGCTTCATGGAAGTGAAGATGGAGGCAGAGATTGGAATGATGGGTCAACAAGGCAAGGAATGCTCAGGATTACCAGCAAATACCAGAAGCTAGAAGAGGGAAAAAAGAATTCTCTGCTACAGTTTTCAGAGGGGGCATGGTCCCACTGAAACTTTGATTTTAGACCTCCACCTTCCAGAACTGTGAAAGAATAAATTGCTTTTGTCTTCAACAACTCAGTTCATGGTACTTTGTTACTGCAGCCCTAGGAAACTAATATACACCCTGAAGTGACAGATACTATGTACCCCAAAGCCTTACCTTACCTCTGAAGGACATCATAATTAGTAACTTCACCATTACAAACAGTGAATGGCTTCACATGGGGAAATCTTCCCCGCTACCCACTCCACCTCTCTGGCCTCTCATTCCCTTTAAGGATCTTTTCCTTGTAACTTATTTCTTAGCACAAAATTATATATAATTTCATCTTTCTAATATTATAAAGGAAAGACCTTACCAAAAAAAAACCTAAATTACTTTTGGGAATGCTGGTTTATTGTGTAATTGGTATGAACGGTACTCCACAAACTTGGGTATGCTAGAACTATCACATTTCTTCATTTCCCTTAAGTCGAATTTATTTCAACTCTACATCTCTGTGCTGCCAGACTGGCAAAAAAAAAAAAAAAAATTAAGTTCCAATCACTTTCTGGAGTTTTCTACACTCCTTAGGATCACACAAACACTCAGCATCTCTGTGTGGCAAGTGTCAAATAGAATAGCTCTAATCATCAGGCCATCGTGCTTTCTAGTCCAAACTTGCACGCTCCTGTAAAAGCAAGCACTTCTCCCACGCCTAGGGGAAAGCGGCAGGACCTAGAATCTAGCTCCTAAAGTTGACCATAGATACATTACCCCTCAGGGGTTTTGCCAGGGAGTGGTCCCAGATCTTACTACTCCCAAACTGGAAGCTGTCAGTCCTTTCCAAGGCTTGGAGAAATCTCACTCTCTCTTCTTTCTATTCCAAAGTCAACTGCTTCCTTCCCCTCCTTTGAGCTTAATACTTACAATATGCTCAGGATTCCAGGTAAAACAAGGCTAGGAAGACAAACTTTGGGCCCTGCAACACAACTCACTCTTTCCCCTAGGAAAGAAAGCACAGAGGGCTTCCATTCCTCTTTGGAATACAAGAAAGGACAAGTAGAAGGAGAATAAACACAGTATCTCAACAAATTACTCTGCCTCACTTAAGTACCAGGACAAAATAATGCTAAGAATTTGTATTTTTTGAGCACTTCCCATGTGCCAGGCATTGTTCTAAGTGCTTGGAGTATATTAACTCATCTCAGACTCACAACTGATCTGATAGGTGCTGCTAGTATTCTTGTTTTCCAGATGGAGACCAAAGGCACAGAAAGTTGAAGTCACTGGTATAAGGTCACACAGCTACTAAGTGTCAGGGCTGGTATCCAAACATAGGCAATTTGGTTCCAGAGACTACACCCAACTTTGTGCTCTACTGCCTCTCAGTGGAACATATCTTCTTAACCACATAGATATTTTAGACCCCAGCAATTCCTAGGTTTGGATGATTATCAGGTTTCATTCAGAACCTCAGAGTTACCTCCTTCTTCCTTACCTCCTCTACATCTATAGGGGCTCCAAAAGTTGCGTTTCTCAATAAGCCACTGCAAGGACACATAACCTTCTTTATGTCCATTCTATGGATGTTAGCCCTTTCCATCTAGAACTCTAAGTCAGTGTCTCAAGCCAAACCGTCTTAGGTAAGAGTTGGCTATGATCACGTGCCGATCTTCGGTTCAACCTATCATGGCTGAAGTTAACTATATTCTTGGCGTTAGTTGCTCACCATGCATATGGCATGGGCTCTTACAACTTTACGCAGAAAGAATCCTGGGACTGATTTGTTCATAAAGGGGCTGTGGGAGTGGGGGGTCACTAAGACCATCAAAGACTACAGGCCAGTGTCATGCTAAATAATGAAGATGTAATAAATTTGGCTGGAGCTTAGCAAGTATTCTAGTGTCACAAGGCAGTCCATATAGTAAGTCAGGCCCTACTTTCCATGTACCCTCTGCTGGTGAACTGCTGTCTTTTCCAGAAGGAAGCCTGAGTTAAATAATGGGCTCCAATGGTGAATAAGTGCCTTCTTGCCACTCTCACTCTTTCAAGTGGTGACTATGGCCACATCTAAGAGTTCCTTGTAATCAGTAAATTGATAATAAAAACACAAAAGACGAACATGGAAGATGTCTTTGAATATATACTTGTACTAGCCAGAAGGATTCTTGGTTAGGAAGCCGAAGCTTTTGCCTGAAAATGTCAAGACACGATGAGACATGATCAACACATTCATAGCTTTTCCAGTGCACGAGTGTGATCCGCCCAGATGGGTCCCTCAGAGCTCTTAGGTGCAGGACTTGAGGAAATAAGCAAGAAATATGAGCCGAGGTCATATATATATATATATACACCTATATTGCATACACATATATTTTATATCTAAAATATCTTTTATTCTGCTTTCTTTTCATTGCCCAATGATAATCATGACATGTTAGATCTGGAATCAGAATCAAAGGTAGGACAAGGTCAGAGAAGCCAGATAGAATCAATGATCAACTCACGAATTGGAACCAAAGGAGAAAAAAGCTACTGTGTTTATTGGACAAAGAGTCCAGTCAAGAAAAGTCATCGTAAGTGGTGAGTTCATGGTCCCATCCCCTTGTTATTCTTTAAGATATGAATTACAGAGATTTAAATATATATCTTTAGTGATTTTTTTTCATCTTCCTCCTTAGAATATTTATTAAGATTGGGGCAGCTCTAAGATCAGTAGAGGATTTTTCAAGTCATGCATCAGTGAAACAACTCCTACCTGTGATTATGTCAAATCCTCTATATACTTTTATGTACAAAAACTTAAATGGTTGTCAAGATGAATCAGCCCGCAAATGCCTGGGCTGGAAAATCACTCTGACTCTTTCTATTCTTCATATTTACCATGCTAACTCTTCTTTTGATGCTTTCATCCCTGCGAGCCTCTCCCTAACTCTTCTCTTCCTTCTTGTTAAAAATCTGAATCATGTATTTCCTTCAAGGATCAGTCCACTGCCCAATGATAATCATGACATGTTAGATCTAGAAATATCCTTAGGGCCTTCAAAGCCCACTCACTTTCCTTATAAATGAGGAAATTGAATCCCAGAGTAAGGAAATGACCTATCTACTAGTTTTGAAACCTAGGGAATCTCATTCCCAACTTGGTACACTTCTTACTCCTGCAAACCAATTCGGGGGGCATTAGTCGTGCCCCTTTGCTCAGCTACATTTAGAAACATTTGGGAAAAATAGATATGGAATCAGAGACAAAAATATCAGCTTTATTGTTGATAAGGCTTGGAGAACTTGGCCTGGATCCATGGCCTCAAATGTGCTTCCAATACCTGTTACTTCAACCGTCCTTCACATCAAATTGGACTGACTTGGCACCAAGACCAAGAGCCAAGAGAATGTAGGCCTAGGGTTGCTGATTACCATCTTTGTCATCATGTGAGAAGAGTCTGCCTAATAATGATGCAAATATAGGGGAAAGTGAGCTGACACACAGGCAATGACAGAGGGAGAAATGTGAGGAGATCCTGTTGGTACTGGGTACTGGGTACTGAGCCCCAGTACCTAGTTGTTCCTTAAGCCAGATTGACCTCCAGACTTTTTAACTATGTGAGCAAATGAAACACTTTTTCTGCATAATATTTTAGTAATCTGGAGTAGGGTTTCTATCATAACTAAAAGACTACTGATGAAAACATCTCTTTTGATAAGGCTAGAATGATTCCTCTCACTTTCGTGGTTTTCAGATCCACAGTTTTTGCCTATCTCAAAATCCATTAACTTAGCATTAGGATGACACACACAAGTTGTTTCTTTTTACTCTCTTTCTTTATGATTTTTTTTAAAAGATTTTATTCATTTATTTGAGAGAGAGAGCATGAGCAAGGGTAGGGGCAGAAGGAGAAACAGATTCCCTGCTGAGCAAGGAACTCAACGTGGTGCTCAATCCCAGGACCCCAGGATCATGACCTGAGCTGAAGGCAGATGCTTAACTAACTGAGCCACCCAGGAGCCCCTCTTTTTTATTATTATTTTTTATTAACATATAATGTATTATTAGTTTCAGGGGTGCAGGTCTGTGATTCATCAGTCTTAGGCAATTCACAGCACTCCCCATAGCACATCCCCTCCCCAATGTCTATCACCCAGTCCCCCCATCCCTCCCCTCCAGCAACTCTCAGTTTGTTTCCTGAGATTAAGAGTCTCTTATGGTTTGTCTCCCTCTCTGGTTTCGTCTTGTTTCATTTATCCCTCCCTTCCCCTATGATCCTCTGTCTTATTTCTCAAATTCCTCATATCAGTGAGATCATATGATAACTGTTTTTCTCTGATTGACTTATTTCACTTGGCATAAAACCCTCTAGTTCCATCCACATTGTTGCAAATGGCAAGAATTCATTCTTTTGATGCCTGCATAATACCACATCTTCTTTATCCATTCATCTGTTGATGGACATCTAGTCCAGGAGCCCCTCTTTATGATTATTCTTTTTTTTTTAAAGATTTTATTTATTTGTTTGACAGAGAGATATCACAAGTAAGCAGAGAGGCAGGCAGAGAGAGGGGGAAGCAGGCTCCCCGCTGAGTAGAGAGCCCAATGCGGGGCTTGATCCCAGGACCCTGAGATCATGACCTGAGCTGAAGGCAGAGGCTTTAACCCACTGAACCACCCAGGTGCCCCTATGATTATTCTTAATGCATGAATTTTCCCCTTCCCAGTTACTTTGTAAGTATTTACATGCCAGAAATAAGATTTTACTCTTCTTTTTCTTTTCTCTTTTTATCCCCAAATTTACTGAGATGTATCTGACATACAACATTATAAGTTTAAGGTGTAAAACTTGATATATGTATATGTTTTGAACTGATCACCACAATAAGGTTAGTTAACACATATGTTTATTTCTATGAGTTCAATTTCTTGTAGATTCCACATGTAAGTTAGATCACACAGTATCTGTCTAGACAAAATTTAAAAAGCAACCTATAGAATGGCAGCAAATATTTTCTTTTTTTTAAGATTTATTTATTTATTTGGCAGAGAGAGAGATCACAAGTAGGCAGAGAGGCAGGCAGAGAGAGTGGGGGAAGCTGGCGCCCTGCTGAGCAGAGACCCCAATGCGGGGGACTCAATCCCAGGACCCTGAAATTATGACCTGAGCCAAAGGCAGAGGCTTTAACCCACTGAACCACCCAGGCGCCCCAATATTTTCAAATCATATATCCGATGAGGGATTAATATCCAAATGTATAACAAACCCATACAACTCAATAGCCAAAAACAAAAATGTGATTATTCTTCTTTAATCTTCACATTGATGGTAACTTAATAGATCCATTGAGTCAACCTACTAACAGCCTTGTAAAGGCCTGACTATGCAAATAAAGTATTGAGACTACATCAAAATAAAAAGTTTCTGCACAGTGAAAGAAACAATCAACAAAACTAAAAGACAACCTACTGAATGGGAAAAGTTCTTTGCAAATGACATCTCTGATAAAGATTTAGTATCCGGAATATATAAAGAACTTATATAACACAATACCAAAAAAAACCCTCCAAATAATCCAATTAAAAAATGAGCAAAAGACATGAGCAGACATTTCTCCAAAGAAGACATCCAGATGGCCAACAGACACACGAAAAGATGCTCCACATCACTCATCATCAGGGAAATGCTAATGAAAACCACAATGAGAGCGGCGCCTGGGTGGCTCAGTCAGTTAAGTGTCTGCCTTTGGCTCAGGTCATGATCCCAGGGTCCTAGGATGGAGCCCCACATTGGGCTTTTTTCTCTGCAAGGACTCTGCTTCTCCCTCTCCCTCAACCCTCCCCCATCTCTCCCTTTCTTGTGTTCTCTCTCTCTCTCTCTGTTTCTGTCAAATAAATGAACAAAATCTTAAAAAAAAAAAAACTAAACCACAATGAGATACCACTTCACATCTGTCAACATAGCTAAAATAAAAAACACAAGAAACAACAAGTGTTGGCAAGGATGTGGAGGAAAAGGAACCCTTGTGCACTGTTGGTGGGAGAGCAAACCGGTGCAGCCACTCTGGAAAGCAGTATGGAGGTTCCTCAAAAAATTAAAAATAGAACTACACATGTTCCAGTAATTCCACTACCGGGTCTTTACCCAAAGAACACAAAACACTAATTTAAAAAAATATATACACCCTTATGTTTATAGCAGCATTACTTACAATAGCCAAATTTTGGAAGAAACCCAAGTGTCCATCGCCAGACGAATGAATTAAGAAGACATGGTAGATATATACAATGGAATGTTACTCAGCCATGGAAAAGAATGAAATCTTGCCATTTGCAACAACATGGATGGAGCTAGAGGGTATAATGCTAAGTGAAATAAGTCAGAGAAAGACAGACACATGATTTCGCTCACATGTGGAATCTAAGAAACAAAACAAACGAACAAAGAGAAAAAGGACAAACCGAAAAAACAGACTTAACTATAGAGAACAAACTGGTTCTCTCAAAATGGTTACCAGAGGGGAGATGAGTAGAGGGACAGGGGGAAGAGACGATGGAGACTAAAGAGGGCTCTTGTTGTGATGAGCTCTGGGTGATGTACGGAAGTGTTGCATCACTATATTATACACCAGAAACTCATATAACACTGCCTGTTAATTATACTGGAATTAAAAAATTTTAAAGCAACTAAAAAAATAAATGAGGAAAAAAAATAAATAAAGAGCCAAAAGCAACAAAAAAAAAGAGTTTTAGACACAAAGGAAAGCTGAAAAAAATTTTTTACAGCAGAGTGAAAAAAAAAAAAAAAACTAGAAAAAAAGTTCTTGAAAGCCAAAAGGAAATTACTCCAGATATAAACATAGAAGTGAAAGAAAGCATGAGCAGGGCTGAAAAGGGTCAATATCTTGGTAATTATAAAAGACGATTAACTTTTTAAAACAACAATAGTGGTGTGTTTTGTGGGGTTAAATGTAAAATACGCTATGTAATAACTAGAAGGGTGGGAGGGCGAAATAGAGCTAAAGTGCTCGGAGGGGCTGGCAGTCGCTCTGGGTGTGGTAAAGTACACATTTAAGATAGACTGTAAACAGCTATAGATGCATTTTGAGATTTTTAGGGTGACTTCTGAAAGAATAATACAGAAAAGCATAGCAAAAAGGCTAGTGGAAGAGACGAAAGAGAACAATAAAAGAAAACACTTCATTAAAACAAGGGGGGAGGGGCGCCTGGGTGGCTCAGTCGTTAGGCGTCTGCCTTCGGCTCAGGTCATGATCCCAGGGTTCTGGGATCGAGCCCCGCATCGGGCTCCCTGCTCTGCGGGAGGCCTGCTTCTCCCGCTACCATCCCCTCTGCTTGTGTTCCCTCTCTCGCTGTGTTTCTCTCTGTCAAATAAAAAAACTTTAAAAAAAAAGGGGGGGGAGGGGAAGGAAGAAAAGGGAAAAATAAGGAAACAAAGACTGAGTGAGACCTAAAGAGTGCAAGTAGCAAACCATCAACTATATCAGTAAATACATTACATATAAACACACACAACACTCTAACCCAAATAAATGAAATGATCAGACTGGAATTTTTAAAAGTC
Organism: Procyon lotor; assembly: GCA_028646535.1. Classification (NCBI taxonomy): domain Eukaryota; kingdom Metazoa; phylum Chordata; class Mammalia; order Carnivora; family Procyonidae; genus Procyon; species Procyon lotor. The sequence goes on from CM053612.1 coordinate 15,687,617, forward strand.
GACCTCCCCCAACTATGTACATTTACAAGAAACAAGCCACACACATAGCATTTACATATGGATGCACGTATACCTTTCGACCGCTGCTAAGAAACATGCAATTGGAGTCAACCGGCTAGTAACCAAAACAAAAGATAACAGTGAATCATGGTCCTCAACTCTGGACCAGCTCCCATTTAAGGATTTTCATCTTTTTGAAACAAGTCTCCATCTCTGACAAATGGGCTGGATTAGAGACAGGGATAATTTATTCCTTGTTCTCAGGCTGTATTCCAATGAACGGGTCTTCGCAATAGACGCCATTATCAAATTGTTTCAGGAAGGGAATACAGGTCAGGGTCTGGGGTGTTTCAATTCCCAGGCCCACCTGGTCCCAGTCTGATTTACCGGTATTTCCAGACTCCCTGTGTTTTCTACTCCCTCCAGCTTTAACATAGAACATGGACTTACACACTTACAAGGACTCTCAACCATCTAAAATGTTTGGCAGCAGGAAGATATGGCCTCACTGAAGGAAATTTTGTGCTCTTTGTCTCCCACTTAGATATGGGCCAGCATGGGTCAAAGCTTCTATCATTGTAGGTACTTACTGAAAGCTACAAAAAGTCGCAACCACCTCAGCATCTTGACCTTGTCCAAGATTCAGACCAATAGTTCCACAGACTGATCTACAAAATGCAATAAAAGCAGCTTAACCAGACGGTTTGCAAATTTATAATAGAACTGACCATCTTCCCAGTGGGAGATGAAGGGATCTTCCTGCCCGTCTTCCTATTTCAAAGCAGCAAATTTCATATCGTAGGTCCGTCACTTTCCACAAGCCAGTTCTGTTTCCTGTTTTGATTTAGACAGGGCTCTTTCAGATAAAGGCAACAGAAACCAATTTCAAAATAGTTTAAGCAACAAAGAGATGTACTGGCTTCCATTACTGGGAAGTCCAGGGGCAGATCTGGCAGAGCTAGATCTAGGGGCTCGGCAAAGCTATCTGGGTTCTTTTGTCCTCTGTGCCTCTCTTCACGCTGCTCAATTCTTTGCTGGGCTCTCTCAGTTTGTCAGGAGAGATGGTGGCCCGCGGTTCTCAGGCTGGGTTTTTACGACCCCAGATTACAAAGGTGAATAGACCTTTTTTCCTCTGTCTCAGAATACTCCCAGAAAATCTCAAGAAAGGATTCTCTTGGGCTCGCCTTGCTTCATGAGATGTTCTCTGTACAAGTCGCTGTGTCTAGGGGAGATCTAGTCTAGACTAGATTGGCCTAGTCTGGGCACCATAACCCATTTCTGTGTCCATGGGAGAAATGTGTCATTTGTGAAAACAACCCATAGAAGGCAGCGAGGGAGGAACTGTTCCTAAAGCAAAGTGTTGCTGGGCCATCAGAGAAGTGTCACATTCACTAGAGACCTTGATCCTTTTTTCTACTTACAAAAACAGTACAAGTTCGCTGTAAAAAAAAAAAAAAAGTCACAGTTTACAGAAACACAGCATAACATCTTGGAGAAAAGCTTATCTCTGAAATCAGATAGATCTGGGCTTGAAATATGACTCAAACACATTTTATTTTGTGACCTCGTGTAAAATACTTCCTTTCCCCAAACCTTAGCTTCTTCACTTGTAAATTGGGGCAAATGATAATACTGTCTTCATAGGTTTTTTATGAGAATGAAGTGTGATAATGCATGAAAGTGTTAAGAACACTGTGTTTTTGTTTAGGAAAAAAGGCATATGTAGTGTGGGGGGTGCCTGGGGAGTGCAGTGGGTTCAGCATCTGACTCCTGGTTTCGGCTCGTGATCTCAGGGTTGTGGGATCGAGACCTCCGACGAGCTCCGTGCTCCGCAGGGAGTCTGCTTGGGTTTCTCTCTCTCCATCTCCCTCTGCCCCTCCCCCACATCTCTCTCTCCCCCCTAAAATAAATAATTGTTTTTAAGAAAAGATATATAGTAAATATAGACATGTAATAATAAAAGCATATAATAAGCCCTTAACCAACGTCAGCTAAAGTCATTCACAACATATAATGTCCAGGTCATCGGTAGTTCATCTTCTGGTCCGGAATTCAGCCCCTCCAAATTCTTTGCAATCTGGAGTATATTCCCTGCATTTTATCCTATATTTAAGTTGACACACATTTCTTCTGTTTCACCGAGTAATCATAGGAGAGTATCATATATGCTGTCTTGAACCCTGATTATTTTTTAAATCTACAACTCCCCATTCCTTCATATAACAGTAGAGAATACGTCCCAGCTCCTGTGTGAGGCAATCCCCTATTTTTGTCTTTATATTTGCACCAGTCTAACAAAAAACAGCCCTTCCGAAAGCCATCAGGGACCTCCATGTCACCAGCCCCAACAGACGCTCTACCATTCTCCTCCTAGGTAGCATTTGACCTTATTCATCATTTCATCATACTCCTTCTTAGAAAACTCCTTTGGCTTCCAATAATACCACCTTCTAGTGCTTTTCCTTCTATCACTCACTTTGCTCCATTCTTCCCCATCTGCTTTTCAGGTCCATGCTCTTATTTCTAGGCATTCAATGTTGGAGTTCTTTAAGGTTCTGCCCCAATACTTCTACCCTTATATGCTCCATACTCACTCCCTAAGTGACCTAATCCACATCCATAGCTTGAATTATATCCAAGTACCAGTGACTCCCAAATTCAATTGCTAGCCTAAGATCTTGCTCATAAGATCCACTTGATATATCCAATTTGATATCCTGAAGACGCTCTAACTACACGCCCCCAGATCTAATCCTCCTTCAGGGTTAACTATCGTCTGTCCAGTTCCTAGAACCAAAAAGCTAAGTGTCACCCTTGACTCTTCCCTGTCCTTCATCCTCCCACATCGAATACATGATGAATTCCGGGTAATTTTACCCCCTAAATATTATTAAGCCCATCAAATTCTCCCCGTGCCGTCTGCCACCAGCCTGCTTTAGCTGAAGCACTGCAGGAAACCTCCTATCTTGTCTTCCTGAAAATTCTCTGGCTCCCTTGCATACATACTCTGAACTGTAGCCAGAGTCCTCTTTTCAAAAAGCAAATCTGATCATATCATTCATTTCTAAAATAACACTTGAGTGGCTTTACATTGCTTCTGAGATCAAAATCAAAGTCTGTGATGTGGTTGCATAGTTTCTCCTTGGCCACCCTCCCCAGGCTTGTTGCTTATCGTTTCCTATCTTATCAAGGGCTATTTCTACCTATGGGCTCCTCCTACAACAAGGTTTGGGATGATTCCCAGAGTTCTCCCCTGCTACTCTTTTATCTATTTAACCCTTTCTCAGCACTCAGACCACAGAGCAAGTGCCCATTACCTTGCCCACTCCACTTTTCTCTAGACTGCATAAAGGTGGTTTTTTGGGGGTGTATGATCTTATGGAACCTTTATGAAATTTTTAACTGAATTGATTTTTCTATTGAGTGCCTAGTTGGATCAACTCTTATAACTTACTGGCTTTTGGGGGGTCTTCGGGGGGGGGTCTTCCATCTACATTCTTTGGTTTTGTATATCAGATTCAGGGTGTATTTTCGTGGTGTATCTCAAAGCTTTCTCGAGGATGTATTTTAGAGTATTGCTTTTAATTTTATTTAACTTTGTGGCTTTTTGGGGGGGAGGTAATTTTCCCCCACTTGTTTTCTGATTGATTCTACAGTCGTTTTGTATACATGTGGTCTGCTTTTTTGGATGTTCTATTAATTTCATGGACAGGATTCCTAGTTAGAGAACACTTTCCTGTCTGTTCTACCCTCTCCTGCGAAGATTCTTCTCTGGATGGTGTTATCGGCGCAAGGGAGAGATGGGGGGGGGGGAGGTTGGTGTATCTTGTTCTCCTTTCTTGACTGCAGCAGCCTTAATTTCTCCTCTACTTTTCCTCTTTCCCTACACAGCCTACTCTAGAGAGTACCAACACCTCTCCCCCCCACCCTCTCTCCTGTGTGTGTGTGTGTGTGTGTGTGTGTGTGTGTGTGTGTGTGTGATTCTCCCAGAGAAGGATACGAGGCTGTCCTTGCTGGTCTCCCACTCTTGCAAGCAAGTTGCTTCTTGTAGTCAGGGCTGTGAACTACCAAGTCCCAACCTGTGTTCAACATTTTGTCATTTTAATGTCGAATGTTTGCACTCAAGGGTGATTTTATCTGTGCCTTGTCTAACTGCTCTGGTCACGTCAACTCTTTTTCGAGGAACTTCTTAAACCTCCCCTTTCCCGTTTTCTGCACCCACAGGCTTTTGCAGCCAATGGGCAGAGAGAGCTCTGCTGAAATTGATTATTTTGTTTCTCCTTAAGGGTAATTTTACAGTTACAGTGTTCTCTGTCTCCTAGACGTGCTGCAGGTGATGGGTTATGTATGTTTTCATATGTCTTCCTTGTGGATTTTATGGGTTTTTGAGAGGACGGGATGGAGGAGAGTCAAACAAAGCAGTCATCACTGTTCTCTAAATCTGTTCTCCTTGCTTTTAAGAAATGGTTTAATCAAAAAAATAGTTGAATCACAGATGTCTGCTTCCCTAAAGGCTATTTTGCTATCTTTTGCTTGTATTGAGCTTTATAAAGATGTAGTCATACTATATGTATATGTAGTATATGTATATGTAGTATATGTATATATATGTAGTCATACTATATATTCTTTTGGGAATTGCACATTCCCTCATCATTGCTAATATTCATCCACGTGGTTGTAGAGCTATAGATCATTCATTTTTACCACCACCTAGTATTCCATTATATGACTATTATTCATACTGTCATTGATGGCCCTACAGATCATTTCTTACTTTTGTTACTACAATCAGGGATCCTATAAATTTTCCTGTACATATCTCCAGGGTTGCACTGTCCAATATGGTAGGCAGTAACTACCTTTCACTACTGAGCATCTGAAATGGGCAGGTAAGAATTGTAGTATGCGGAGCGCCTGGGTGGCTCAGCTGGTTAAGTATCTGACTCTGATTTCTGGCTCAGGTCATGATCTAAGGGTCATGAGATCAAGCCCTGTGTCAGACTTCACACTCAGCACAGAGCCTGCTTAAGATTCTCTCTCTCTCTCAAAATTAAAAAATAATAATAATACAAATAGTACAAATAAAATAAAAATGCTTTTAAAAAAAGAATATGCTCTAAGTATAAAATATGCTCTGGATTTCAATTACTGAAAAAATTAAAGGATGTAAACTATCTCACTGGTGGGGCGCCTGGGTGGCTCAGTGGGTTAAAGCCTCTGCCTTCGGCTCTGGTCATGATCTCGGGGTCCTGGAATCGAGCCCCGCATTGGGCTCTCTGCTTAGCAGGGATCCTGCTTCCCCCTCTCTTTGCCTACTTGTGATCTCTCTTTCTGTCAAATAAATAAATAAAATCTTTAAAAAAATCTCACTGGTAATTTTTATGTTGATTACATATTGAAATGCACTGGTTACATTGTGTAATATATCATTAAATTACTATATACAATATATATTGTTATTATATGTATATAAAACATATATTTTTTTTACTTTTTAATGCAGCCCCAAAAATATTAAAAATCACATTTTTGCCTGAACCTGTGTATCACGTTAGATTTCTATTGCCATGTGCTGCTTTAGGGTAAAAACTAAGGAATAGAATTTCTGGGTAGAAGATTGTGTGAATCTTCACCGACAATGATAAAGCCAAATTATTTTTCCGTGAGATTGAACTAATTTATAACATGAGCGGTACTGCACAAAGGTTCCCAGTGCTCCACATACTCTCCAATACTTGCAATTGTTAGACAGTTTAATCACTGCCAATCAGATAATTGTAAAATGACACCTTATTGAGATCTTAATTTTCATTTTTCAGCTACTAATGAGAGAGGACAAATTCTCATACTTTTAAATTGCCACTCACGTTTCTGCTAATATGAAGTGCCTATTTTGTCTTTGTCCTTTCTCCCTCCCTGATTTTGTCCACTACCTTTTTTGTGCGTTTCTCTTTCTGATGTGTAGAAATATTCTCCCTATTTAAGATACTAAAACTTTGTCTGCTACGCACGTTGCAAATATCCTCTCCCTGTTTATGGTTTGTCTTCTCATTTGCTTTATGGTATATTTTTATAAACAAAAAGTCTCCATTTTAGTGTCAATTTTAGGACCTTGGTAGTTTTTTTCGCTACTATAAACGGTGTCTTTTATAAAATATGTTTTCTGTTTGTTGCTTGACTATCTACAGTTACATTTATATGTTGATCATATTGTGAGCCATGTTGCCAAACTCTTACTATTACTATTTGAAATAATTTGCACATTGATTCGTTCTGGTGTTCTAAGTTAAAAAAAGTTCCATGGATTGCAAATAAAAACAGTTTCATTCCATCCGTTTCACTTTGTTTCACATCTCAATCCTTAATCCATATGGAAATTATTTAGCTGTAGGGTGTGAAGTAATGGCTTTATTTCATTCTCCATATGGATAACCAATTCTTTTATTGAATGATGAAATCTTCTTTATCCAATGATTTCAATGCCTCTGTCAGATACCAAGATCCCATTTATGCATGATTCTGTTTGTGGACTCTCTATTATTTTATATCGATTATATTATTTCTTTTCTCTAAAATACTTTCAGCCTTTCTTGCAAGGTAGTCTACTGGCAACAGATTTCCTTAATTTTTGTTTGTCCAAGAAAGGATTTATTTCTCTTCCACTTTCAAAGTACAATGTCACAGGGCACAGAATTCCAGGTTGGTGGGTTTTTTTTCCCCCAACACTTTATTTTTTTAATTTTTTAAAGATTTTATTTGTTTATTTGTCAGAAAGAGAGAGAGAGCACAAGCAGGAGGAGCAGCAGAGGGAGAGGGAGAAGCAGGCTCCCTCTAAGCAGGGAGCCCAATGCGAGGCTCGATCCCAGGACCCTGGCATCACGACCTGAGCCGAAGGCAGACGCTTAAATGACTGAGCCACCCAGGCTTCCTCTCCCAACACTTTAAATGTTGCACTCCCCTCTTCTTGCTTGCCTGGTTTCTGAGAAGTCAGATATAATTCATATCCTTGCTCTTCTATACATGAGACATTATTCTCCCCTGTGGTTTTCTTTCAGAATTTTTTATTTATCTTTGATTTTCTAGAGTTTGAAAATAAGATCCCTAGGTGTCTTTTTTCAGGCATCTATCCTGCTTAGTGTTCTCTAAGCTTCTGTGATCTGCAGTTTCGTATCTGACGTTAATCTGCATGTTACAACTTTTTTTTTTTTTTTTTAAGATTTGTTTATTTATTTGAGAGAGCGCTCATGGCGGGGAGGGGCAGAGGGAGAAGGAGAGAGAGAATCCCAAGCAGGCTCCACACTCAGTGTGCAGCCGGCCGAGGGGTTTGATCTAATGAATCAGATCATGACCTGACTGGAAATCAAGAGTCGAATGCTTATATAAAAAAAAAAAAAAAAAGAGTTGAACGCTTAACCAACTGAGTCACCCAGGCGCCCCTGCCTGCTTCACTTCTTGTAGTTGTCCTTCAGTCCGGGATATTCCGCTCTTTTTTTTTTTTTTTTTAAGTCTTTGTTCTCTTTGATTTTTAATTCTGGAAGTTTCTTCTGAGATAACCTCAAGCTCAAAGATTCTTTCCTCACCCGTGTCCAGTCTACTCATAAGCCCATCAAAGGCTTTCTTGATTTCTGTTACCATTTGTTTTTATCTCTACCGTTTCTTTTTGGTTCTTGCTTAGAATCTCCATCTCCTTGTTTACATTGCCCATCTGTTCTTGCTTGCTGCTTACCTTATCTATTAGCACCGTATTCACTGTTGTTTTAAATTCCTCATCCGATAATTCCAGCATTGCCGCCGTATCTGGTTCTGTCACTTAAAATTGTGTCTTTTGCCTTTTGGAAAGCCTTGTAATTTCTTTTCTATTCAGACATGATGAACCAGGTAAAAAGAACTGTAGTAAATAGGCCTTTAGTAACACTGTGGGGAGGCGCGAGGGTCGGGTAAGCATTCTATAGTCTTATGGTTAATTCTCAGTCTTTCAGGGAGCCCATACCTCATGACTGTGAACTCCACATGTGATCCTCAGTACCTGGCCCCACTAGGTGGAATAGATTTCCTAGAGGGGGCTGTGGCTGGGTATTTCCATTCACCCCGTTCAGTTAGGCTCCAATCATACGCCAGCAGGTTAGACTCCCGACTAGTTCCCCTGAGGACAAGTCTTGTTAAGAAAAATAAAATGTCCGGCACATTTCAAAATGGCTCCTTTTCCTCTGCCCCTGCCAGAAGCTTATAGAAATGTTTCTCCAATATTGTCTGTGAGAACCTGGTTGAGCTCCTGGATGCAAAACTCACAAAAGCATGGGGCCCCCTCTAGGACTGGGTTCCTTTGGACTTTTTAACTCTCAGACTCGTCTACACTGAGCCTCCAGCAATTTGTCCGTGACAGTTCCAATTTTCCTCCCTGGGCACTGCTTCCCACAGCAGTGTTGCGAGTCTGCTCTAGTCAGCCATCATTCCTTAGTTTTGCCTTTTTGTCTCCGCATTCGCGGGGACAGTGGTTTGCCCTGTGTCCTTACATCTCTTCTGTATGTAAGAAAAGCTGACTTTCTCCAGGCCTGGGTGGCTGAGTCTGTGAAGCATCCGACTTTTGGTTTTAGCTCAGGTCCTGCTCGTGACATCAAGTCCCTTATCTGGCTCTGTGCTCAGCAAGGAGTCTGCTTGGGATTCTCTCTCTTTGTCTCCCTCTACCCCTCCCTCCACCCCTGTGCTCACTCTTTCTCTCTAAAATAAATAACTATTTCCTGTCTTGTTAATTTTTGCCATTCTAACCGGTGTAAGGTGGTATCTCAGTGTGGTTTTGATTTGAAACTCCCTGATGGCTAAAGGTGATGAACATTTTTTCCTGTGTCTGTTGGCCATTCGTATGTCTTCTTTGGAGAAGTATCTGTTCATGCTTTCACCCATTTCTTGACTGGATTATTTGTTTTTTGGGTGTTGAGTTTGAGAAGTTCTTTATAGATCTTGGATACCAGCCCTTTATCTGTAGTGTCATTTGCAAATATCTTCTCCCATTCCATTTGTTTTGTTGACTGTTTCCTTCACTGTACAGAAGATTTTTACCTTGATGAAGTCCCAAAAGTTCAGGAAACAACAAATGTTCCTGAGGATGTGGACAAAGGGGAACCCCTTACACTGTTGGTGGGAGTGCAAGTTGGTGCAGCCACTTTGGAAAACAGTATGGAGGTTCCTCAAAAAATTAAAAATAGAGCTACCCTTTAACTCACCAATTGCACTATAGGATATTTACCCCAAAGATACAGATGTAGTGAAAAGAAAGGGCACATGCACTCCAATGTTCATAGCAGCAATATCCACAATAGCCAAACTGTGGAAGGAGCTGAGATGCCCTTCAACAGACGAACAGATAAAGAAGATATAGTCCATATATACAATGGAATATTACTCAGCCATTAGAAAGGATGAATACCCACCATTTTCATCAACATGGATGGAACTGGAGGGGATGATGCTAAGTGAAATAAGTCAACCAGAGAAAGGCAATTATTATATGGTTTCACTTATATGTGGAACATAAGGAATAGCATGGAGGACATTAGGAGAAGGAAGGGAAAAATGAAGGGGGGCAAATCGGAGGGGGAGAATAACCATGAGAGACTATGGACTCCAGGAAACAAACTGAGGGTTTCAGAAGGGAAGGAGGCAGGGGATGGGTGAGCTTGGTGATGGGTATTAAGGAGGGCATGGATTGCATGGAGCACTGGATGTTATATGCAAACAATGAATCATGGAACTCTACATCAAAAACTAATGCAGTACTACATGGTGACTAACATAACATAATAAATAAATGAATAAATCTTAAAAAAAAATTTTTTTTAAAAGAGTTGACTTTTTCACCTGTTTAGCTTTTTATCTTTTGTTAGAATGGAGTAGTAACTTCCAAGTTCCCTACACAGGAAACCAGAAGCCAAAAGTTTAGTACTGATTTATTGAGTTGTGAGAATTGTTTATATATTCAGGATACAAGTCTTACCAGATATAAATTTGCAAATATTTTCTCTCATTCTGTAGGTTTACTTTCACTTTATTGTTAGTGTCATTTGAAGCCAAAAGGTTTTTAATTTTAATGAAGTCCAATTTAGCTACTTCTTTCTCTTAACATTGTTCTTGTGGCGTCATCTCCAAGAAACTACTGCCTATGCCAAGGTCACAAAGATTTATTCCTATATCTTCATTGAAAGGTTTTATAATTTATCTTTTACATTTAGGTCATTGATCTATCCTTCTATTTTTGACCTATTTGTGTCTTCAAGTCTAATATGTGTTTTATGCAGACAGCATATCATTGAATTGTTTTTAATCCATTCTGCTGATTTCTATTTTTTGTTTGGTGTGCTTAGTCAATTATTAAATTATTAAATTTTTAAATTTAATAATTATTTATTAATTATTATTAAATAATTATTAAAACAATATTAAACATTTAATTAAAACATTTAATTTTTAAAACAATTATTAAAACATTTAATATAATTATTGATAAGGTAAACATTGTGTCTGCCACTTTGCTGTTTGTTTTCTTTTTTTAAAGATAGATAGCTTTATTTATTTGTTTGTTTGTTTATTTATCAGATAGAGTACAAGCAGGGTGAGTGGCAGGCAGAGAGAGAAGCAGACTCCCTGGTGAGGAAGGAGCCTGATCCAGGACTCGATCCCAGGACCTTGGGATCACGACCTCAGCCAAAGGCAGATGCTTAGCAACTGAGCCACCCAGGCATCCTGTTATTTGTTCTCTGATGTTTTTTTCTTTCTCTAGCCTTCCATTACTGCTTTTTCAGGGCCATATATATATGAAAACAAGTTAAGAATTACTATATGTTTTTTTCCCAAATACATTTATTTTTTCAGTGTTACAAGATTCATTGTTCATGTACTATATATTTTGAGTCAAGTTAGCCTTTTATTCTGCAGTTACTGTTTCTATCCATAATAATGATGTTTGTCTTAGTCTTTTTTTATTTTATAGTGATATTGCTATCCTAGCTTTCTTTTTGTCCACTATTTTGCTTGGTGAATCTTTGTTTTTCCAGGTGTACTTTTTGATAATCTATTATTTCAACACTTCCTGGAGGTGTTTATTTATTGAGATTATTGATATATTTGGACTTGTCTCTATCATCTTACCAGTTTATCTCTGTTCAAACTTCTTTTTCTATACCTCCCTCTAATTCTCTCCCTCTCTCCCTCTCTCTCCTTCTCTCTCTCTCTCTCTCTCTCTCTCTCTCTCTCTTCCCCTGATTAAGTTACAACCCAATTCTTGTATTTTGTTCTTTTCATATTCCATTCTCTTTTCCAGTAATAGTTTGCAATTTATACATCAGATAATATTCTCTAAGTGGTCATCATTAAAATTTTGTTTCATAACACAGCCTAAAGTCAAAAATACTGTATGGGGTGCCTGGCTGGCTCTTGATCTCAGAGTTGTGAGTTCGAGCCCCATGGGCATTGAGTAAAGACTACATAAAAAAAATCTTAAAAACCATAATAATACTTTACTCTTTCTCCCCAACAAAACATGGTTGTTAGTACATTCTAACACCAAGCAACCTTCTTCGGACCCCAACTGCAATAACCACTCACATGCCATTTGATCCAACATTTTATTTTTGTCCTTTTTATAGGCCAATAAATTAGACATGATTGATATTTCGTACATAAAATGTTTACTTAGATTGACAGGTATGCTTACCATCTACTCTGTTCAACATTCTGTCCTTTTCCAAGACAACTTCTTAAAGCATAACTTAGAAACAGTAAAATACGTAGTTGAATAAGTTTTGACACATCTGCCCACCCAATGTTGAAGATGCAGCCACACGCACATGCTCCCTTCTAAATGGAGAGGCTGCTACTCATTCGGCCATTGCCATGAGGACCCAGTGCTGTCCGTTCTTTGGATTTTTCATGGGATGCTGGAAATCCAGATATTATGAAAAATATCTAATTTGTAATTGCCAGCAATGGATTCGAGTGTCTTAAAACACGGAGCAGGCCAACAGAAACTTTGTGCAGGTGGTACCTCCTCCTTTGAATCACTGTTTCTACTTTGCCAGAAATAACGGAAGTCTGTATATTAGGTTGGGGTTAGCTTCCCTCAACTTCAGAGTGAGCTCCATCTGTGGAATGCAGATGCTTGCCTCTCACCCTCTTTCAATTAAAACCAAAACTACGTGTGGAAGATGAGGAATGAAAAGGGGGGCAATCACAGTAACTGAGACAGTCGTGGAAACACTCAACAGGATCTTCTCTACAGAGGAGAGAAGATGAGAACTTCAAGTGGTGGAAACGTGCCCTGACAAGGACCGCTTGGCTCTCAGAGTGAAAGAGACAGATATCACTTAGGGGTGTTTGGCTGTAAGCAATGGTGTTCTCCTTCTCCCCTTACAAGGAGTTTGGTGGTTGGCAGCCCGGGGTTGGTTTAGTTGCTCAAGATCAGTCCTGACACCAATCTTCTTTACCTGCCATTCCTGCTATTTGTCTGATTTTCCCTCTGGGTTTTAGATAGCTATTGTAGCTCTAGGCACTGCATTCATTTTCCCTGACAAGGAAAAAGGGGAAAGAGCAAAGGCAAAAATGTGTATGATAGTGCAGTTTCTATCTTCTTAGAAGGAAAACAGCTTTCTCAGTAGCTTTATCTATTAGCTTGCTGTTTCCATTTAATAGGCTGGAACTCTGAGACGTGTCCCCCTAAGCTGCAGGGGGAGGGGGTGGGGCTGCCCTAAATAAAGAGTTCTGTTAAGAAAAAAGGAAGAAATGGATATTGAGCAGACATGACTCAAACATAGAGGGCAAGGAATTCTTGGGCAGATATCCTTTTATGTTGCTTTTATGTTCTTATGATAATGCAGGTTATCTACTTCCTGACCGCATCAGCAATCTGAATTTACCCCTGGTGTTTCAGAAGCTGTGATGTGTCTGGAGGAAGTCAAAAGAGCAGAAAAGCTCTTGTCCTATCCCCTAAACCCCAAAATAAGCCATTGTCCTGGTTCACTTCTACTGCCTGTCAAGTACTGTTTGGCACTTAGAAATCTGTTTTAGTCATTCTTTCCTTCCATCCTTTTATCATTGACTGATTGATTCAACAAATATTTAAGTAGCTACTTATGCCAAAGAGCTGGGTTCACAGTGGATGTTGAGATTAAAAGAATGCTCTCAAGGTCGTCATTGAAATGTAAGATCTTGGGTAAATGTGAAAACTTCATGGGAATTGTAAAAGTGGCACAGTGGGGAGTCTACAGCCAGGCTCTTGTGTGCCCCTGATTTGAAAACTACATTAGTAACTTGAGGATATTAGGGACAGCCAAATGGACTCTGATTTACAATCTATTCCCTGGAGCAGATAGAGAGGGGGATTTGAACACTGAAGAGTAAGTCACAAAAAGACTTTTCACCAAGACCTCTGGAAGGAAGACGGAATGGTGTCCTTAGATCCCTCGCCATGAGGTCAGAAAACCAAAAGAGCCTATATTACGGTTCCAGATCAGAGAGGATGCAAGGAATATTCCCGAGGCAGCATGGCCAGGTGCCACCAAAATGTCCCCACAAGCAGTTCATGATGAATTGCTCCAGTGTTCCTCAGAGAAGACCACGAAGTTGAGAGGCACTCTGGGGCGATGGGGGAGACAGAAAGAACTTCTGTCTCCAACAACTGCAGCAAGTCGTAGTCTCTCAAATGCTAGACAGTTCCTTCTGACCCAGAAATCTGAAATCGCTGAGGGACAATAAATTGGTCCTCTGACCCTGAGACTGGTGAAATAGAACCTTAGAAGTAGACCCTCAAAGTGGTGACCAGCAGAGCAAGAGAAGAACTACAGAGTGACTGTTTTTGCCAAGAAAGAGCCCCATGGGTTATAAGGGAAAACGAGAGGCCTGTGAGGGTTGTAATTTATGTGGGGCTCAAAGCCAAATATCACTGAGCTTGTGTTAAAGCCTTTGAATGTTCCTAAATCTCGACTGCCACAGAGAAGCATGTCTTACTTATACTGATTAACTTAACCTGAGTGTGTATTTAAAGCTTCTATGTTCTACCCAAAGTCACATCATTCACACATTTACGGATTATTTTCTTGGCATACAACACTTGAAAATTGTTTAATGCTCTAATCCATTCCCCTCTTTGGGTTCCAGTATTTGTGAGCCAGGTTTAATAAAAACTTTATCTAGAGTCAACTCTGTGAAACCCCCATGGCAAGGTTTCTAAGTTCATTTTTCAGGGGCCTCCAACAGGACAGAAGAGAAATGGGTTTTCCTTCTTCCTGGCTTTATGACTGCTTAGCTCTTTTTGATCCATTTTTTTTTTCTGAGGAGAATACGAAGTAGAAATAAATATTTTATAAACCCCTAAGAGTTTAAATGTAAAAGAGCCTTTCAAAATAAAGGGCCATTCCACACACACACACAAAAAGTTATTATTTTAGCTACTGAAGCTGAAACAAGTTCGGGGATGGAGAAAAAAATGAGCAAGTTGAGGGCTAAAGTATAATTCTTAAGCTTGACTCTTGTGAGGAAACGGTGAAAAGGACTTCATTTAAAATAAGCCTCTTTTTTCCCTTCCCGAAGTCTTTGTGTTGTGTCTGGTGAGTAGATACTTGCAAGTCAGCAGATATACAGAATTGAAATAAGAAGGCTTTTAGATGCTCAGGGACCATGGCCAATGCAGTGAACCCCCAACCATGCATCTCCTACTACCTGCAAGACTATGACCGAAGACCCCGGTAGGACCCACTGACTTGTAAAAGGGAAGATTAAGTAAGAGTGGTTAAGATTCCATCACACCCTTGCTGCCATAGCAAACTGTAGTCTGGGTCACTTGAACTTAGGAAGCTAAGAGAAGTCAGGCCCCTGTTCACGGTCACGTATCCAGAGGGTACTGGTGTAGAGTGCACAAAGGTAGGCCTTCTCACCCTTTCCTACCATCTTTGTCATCAATTATCCTATCAAGGGACGTAGGTTTCACCATGATAGAAACAAAAGCCCACATTTTCCAAGAAGAGCTTTTATGTGTTTAGAGGCAATCTGTTGTCCTATGTATCACTGGGAGCGGATTTTAAGGCTAGAAAAAATTGCGGTAGTGTTGACGGTAATAATTGTATTTACTTCTTTGCTTCCTTGGCTTCACATCATGAACCAAATACACCCTCTAAATAAGGGAAAATTGTAATAATGTTGTTGAGTGCAAATTTTACTGTTATAGTAACTGTAAAAGCATACTGATAATAGATTCTTTTTTAAATTAGTGGTATATTGGGATGGGATTTTAGTGCAATGGCGAAAGCCCCGGAAACCAAATTTAATACAAATGTCGTTGTCAGGAGTATTATATGTCATGATATAGGATCTCATGAATAGGACAGATCAAAGGATTCTGACTTGAACTGATGGTGGAACACCAAGGTGAAGCAATGACATCTCCAGATGGCTGGGGGCTGGGGGAGGGAGCAAAGACACAAGTATGGCCCGGAGGTCCCCCCCTTGCTGAGCAATGTCACTTTACTGTCTGTTTCCTGGGGATCGTTTGATTTTGGGGTTTTTTTTATATTGTTGCTATTGATGCCAACTGCCACTGAACCTTCCAATGCTTCTTGTCACCATCAAATTTCCCAATAGTCATCCTTTCTGAGAAGTGGTATTTCTGCGAATGCCGTCACAGGAACCGACTCTAGCTGGCCCTCTCAATATTCCTCAGAACAGCGTCACTAGATTATTCATATCCGTGTGGGGAAACCTCCAGGCAAACTTTGCCCATTATTTTGGTGATGGCCCTAATGTAATTCCCTCGCTTGTGTAGAGCAAGTGTGGACATAGCATTCCCCTCCTCCATCTTGGATACTGTGCCGAACTTTTCCAGAGAAATAGAATCGAGCTTCCAAGCCTAATGTTCAGAATCATCCCTTTCTCCTCCCTAGACAGGTCTGTCTTGTCATTCTTAGCTGGATCTTTGGGTTAAGTCCTACGTGCCCCGACCTCCTACTTTCCATCCTCCTTTTTGGAGCCTTCGGTTATCATGTAAAGGCTAAAAGTTTGGACCTCAACATCGAACTGTTGCATCTGGACATCCAAAAACCGTGGACTTCAATTAGGCCACTTCCATATCCTAACAACAAGCAATATGCGTGCCACAGACAAAGCATCTCAGTTACGGGACCCAGAAATGGCCCAGTGTAGAGATGGAGAAACTAAGGCTCAAGGGAAGAAAATTGCTGGCTCAAGGGTACAAAGCTAATTTCTACAGAGTCACAACCAGAAGGCTACTAATTTTTCTACCACACTATCGTGTCTCTACTAATACCTACATTAAAAAATATATATTATCTATATTATTAAAATAATACTCTATCATTATATATCATTGATATTGTTAGACACTAATATGTTATGTATAATTATATATTATAGATACTATATTATGTATTGTGTTGTATTATAAATATTATTTATATAATTAAGTATAATTAATATATAATTACTGATATACAATTAATTAACATATGATAATTATATAATAAGTAATAGAATTAATGATCTATGATAATATTTATAATAATTTAACACACATAATATCATATCATATAACACTTAATGATATATAATGAATTGTGTATAAGATAATGATACATAATAATATTAATAATGTTATAATGTTATTACATATGATATATTTTGTATTATATATCAGGCATATTATAAAATATATATTATATGTATTATATTATTATATACTATATAATTATATATTTATGATATATTTATAAATTATAAACTTAGTTTTATATTAAGTTTCTATAATTTAAGTATACTATAATATATATTAGTATAGTATAAGTGTGGTGCATGAACAATGGATCTTGGAACACTGAAAAAATAAAATAAAATTTTAAAAAGTTATTTAAAATTAAGTTTATGTAATTTAAGTATTCTATAATATATATTAGTATAGTATAATTATTATATTATTATAAATATCATAGTATATTAGTATAGTATAAGTATATATAATATAAAGTACATAATAATTAGTATTAAGGAGGGCAAGTATTGCATTGAGCACTGGGTGTGGTGCGCAAACAATGAAACTTGGAGCACTGAAAAAATAAAATTAAATTTAAAAAATAATAATAATTAGCATATATAGCAAAATTAAGTTTATAATTTATAAATATCTAATACATATATGTATTAGATGTATATTATTTATGTATGTATATACAAGTATATATGTATGTATAATATACATAAAATATATATCAAAATAACATAACATATAGTATATAACATTATGCACTACATACTAGAATTACATACTATATTATATAGTGTTTATTATACAATATAATAACCATATATTAAAATACAATATATGATACATGCAAAAATATATACTATACAATAATATGTTGTATTTATAATATACAATAGTATATTTATTACATATTGATATACATAATCAATTATGTATATATATGTATAGCTATGCATAAGGATATACATAGATATATATACATACATAATCAGTCTTCAAACATCTTGAAGCACTTTAAATGATTTAGAGACACTTTCACGTCAGATGTGAGGCATGAACTTAACTAATGAACTTTGAAGTATTATCTTCACTCTGAAAGAGGCTCAGAGGTGATGTGACTTGCAGAGCTGAACACAGAACCCAGTTGACAGCCCCCTTGCTACTGCGATACACCAATCAGAATGTTGGTTGCCACCAGGGAGCCAACAAGCACAAATATTACACCTGCACCGAAGTCACGTCAGAAACCAAGCAAGAAAAAAAAAAAAGAAACCAAGCAAGAGAGTCAGGCAATCATGTGGATAATTAGGACAGAAACACAGGAATCCATCTGTGTAGCCAGATTATCAGTCCTCCACCAGATTCTTTCTGACCTAGGACAATATATATGCCTGCTCGAGAGCTTCCTGCAGACGAGGTTCACAGACCCCTCCAGAGAATTTCTGAGCCATTGCAAGTTCCGTAGTAGCCGAAGTGTGGGTACCATTTCTCTGCTGAGTACAGGAGATGCTTCTTTCTGTCTACCAAAGAAAGGATGCCTTGATGTCCTGGGGATCTGTGGTGTCCAGGGGAGCAATAAATCTCTCCCCGGAACCCAGTGTTGTACCCTATGTGAGAGCATTTGGCTTTTCCTTTCTTTTCTTTCTTTTTTTTTTTTTAAAGATTTTATTTATTCATTTGACAGAGAGAGATCACAAGTAGGCAGAGAGAGAGGGGGAAGCAGACTCCCTGCTGAGCAGAGAACCCGATGCAGGGCTCGATCCCAGGACCCTGAGATCATGACCTGAGCCGAAGGCAGAGGCTTTAACCCACCGAGCCACCCAGGCGCCCTGCATTTGGCTTTTCCAAGTCATTTTCTGACTATAGTTTCGTCGTAACACAATAAGCTATTCCAGTTTTGTACCTCAGATATTTACTGAATAGTTACTATGTTCTGCACACTATGAACAGTGTGGACTGGGGAGGGGAAGATGTTAAACAAAACACAATCCCTGGGCTCTAGTAGCTTATCAGGCAATGAAGACCAGAAATAATGGTGTGAATCAGATTTGCATAGACATTGAGAATATAAAGCAAGAAGTGCTAAGAGCACATGCTATTCCTTCTTTCTGGAACATTCTTCCCTTCTGCCTCTCCCAGCTATTATCCATTCTACCAAGAAACCCTCTGTATCTTGATTCCTCAGTGGACTTGGCGTCTTCCACTATATTATCACAATATGGCCTTCTACTCTTGTTGAAACGTGTTTAAAGAAGAGAGACTTTGTAGTTCTGTATCCTCAGAGTTTGTCACAATGCCTAGAACACAGAAAGACTGTTTAGCTTTGTACAGAGGAAATGAAGGAATGCCTGGACGCACTCTGGTGACCCAGAGAGAGATTGCTTCTGAGAGGTATATGAAAGGCTGAGTCTTGAAGAACAGATATGATTTGAACATAAGAAAATCACAGAGACCAGGGGCACCTGGGTGGCTGGGTCCTGGGATCGAGCCCCGCATTGGGCTCTCTGCTCAGCGGGGAGCCTGCTTCCCCCTCCCCTCCTCTGCCTGCCTCTCTGCCTACTTTTGATCTCTCTCTTTCTCTCAAATAAATAAAATCTTTAAAAAAGAGAGAAAAGAAAAGAAAATCACAGAGACCAGAAAAAACCAGGTTAGGAACGTGCTCTAAAAATTATACTTTGAGGGGCACCCAGGTGGCTAAGTCAGTTAAAGAGCTAGCTCTTGATTTTGGCTCAGGTCATGATCTCAGAGTCCTGGGATAGAGTCCCACGACTGGCTCTGTGCTCAGCAGGGAGTCTGCTTCAGGATTTTCTCTCTCTGCCCCTCCCCCGGCTCTTACTCTCATTCTTTCTCTCTCTCAAATCATTAAACAAATCTTTTTTAAAAAAAGAAAAATAATAATACTTGGGGAGGGTTTCTTTTTTTTTTTTTTTTTAAAGATTTTATTTACTTGACAGAGAGAAACACAGCGAGAGAGGGAACACAAGCAGGGGGAATGGTAGCAGGAGAAGCAGGCTTCCTACCGAGCAAGGAGCCCGATGCGGGGCTTGATCCCAGGACCCTGGGATCATGACCTGAGCCGAAGGCAGACGCTTAACGACTGAGCCACCTAGGCGCCCCTTGGGGAGGGTTTCTGCTTCTACCATGAAGTATTTGGTATCAAACTTGCCGCCTTACCATAAACAACTAGAAAACTGAACAAAATATGTGAAACAAGTGTTTCCTGGCACTGGAATGTGAGCCATAAGAGTATCAAACCATCAAGCGGAGCCCTACTTGCTTGTCTACAGTGCAAGCAGAAGGAACTCAAGTTTTATTGATATAATTCATTAACTATATAGTTCACCCACTTAAATACAATTCGGTGGTTTTTAGTAATACCCACAGAATTGGGCAACATTCACCACAGTCCATTTTAGAACATTTTCATCACCCTGAAGAGAAGCCCTGAACCTTTTCGCTATCACACCCATATTTCCCCCACCCTGGCCCGAAGCAACCACTTAATCTACTTGCAGTCTCTAGATTTCTCTACTCTGGACATTTCCTGTAAATGGAGTCACACAATATGTGAACTTTCGTGTCTGGCTTCTTTCACTTAGCATCAGGTTTCCAAGGCGGCAGCTATCCGCACTTTTTTCCTCCATATGTTGTTTATCCATTCATCAGTGGTTGGACATTTCAGTTCTTTGTACCTTTTGGCTACCATTAATAATGCCTATACAAAAGCTACTTAGAATAAATCCCAAACTTCTTACACTCTTCCCCTACAACCACGACTGCTCACTGCCCTTTGGTCCCATGGACTTGCTTCGTGTTCCACAAACATGCCAAGACATGTTCCCACCTCAAGATCTTTACATTTGTTGTTTCCTCCATGGGGACTGCTCTTCCTCAGGTCGCCCCACAGCTGTCTGCTTTTGATAATTCTGATCGCTGCTCAAATACTTTCTTACCAGAAAAGTCTTCACTAACCCTCATTACAACATCCCCCGCCTTCTCTCTCTCCATTCTAGAAGTGGGGCTCATTCTCTGCATAGCAATTACTGTAATTACTATTATTGGTTGATTTGCATTCTTATTTATTGCCTGTTTTTATTCATTTGAAGGGCAAATTCCAAGAAAGTGCCGACTTTCTGTGTCTTATCTCCCGTTGCATCCCCAGGAACGTTATCTGGCTCATGATAAGTCCTCAGTAAACAGTTGGTAAATGAAGACTTCCAGTGGATGGGTAAGATACATACTTCAAGAGAAGGGTCAGGGACGCAGATAAAACTTCAAGAGTATCAGTCAGAGAAAGACAAATGCCATATGATTTCACTCATATGTGGAGTTTAAGAAACAAAACAAACGAGCAAAGAGAAAAAGAGAGAGAGGCAAACCAAGTAACAGACTCTTCACTGTAGAGAACAAATGGATGGTTACCAGAGGGGAGGTGGGGGGATGGGGATGAAGGAGGGAACTTGTGATGAGCAGCAGGCGATGTAAGGAACTCTGCCATGAGCAGAAACTCACACAACACTGTGTCAACTGACTGGAATTAAAATAAAAACTTTTTGAGATCTCTGGGTGGCTGTCAGTGAAGCATCTGCCTTCAGTTCAGGTCATGATACCGGGGTCCTGGGATTGAGTCCCACGTCAAGCTCCCTGCTCAGTGGGGAGCCTGCTTCTCCCTCTGCCTGCCACTCCCCCTGCTTGCGCTCTCTCTGACAAATGAATAAATAAAATCTTTGAAATAAAAATTTTTTAAAGTTCAGGAGTATCAGCAGAAGGGTGATACCATATCTTCTTGACATTAAGGGAACATTTTTTTTTCTTTTTAGGATTTCTGAAATGAGAAAGCACCTTACAATGAAGTTTTGTAAATCTATTATTGAATCTATTATTAAATCTATTACCATCCATGACGTCTTAGAATCATGGAAAGATAGTATATGAGACACAAAGGGTGACAAGAAAAGGTGGCCAGAGGTGGAACCTTGATGAATATATATACAGGGATTAGGTGGAAAGTTACCTGGGGAATTGAGCAGTGCTCTTGAAGACCCCAAACTTTTCTTTTGCATTGAAACCAGCCTATGGGAATCTATTAAAAGTATTGTGCAGTTTTCTGCCTTCTAGAAACATCACTGAATGTTTTCCTGATGAGTGAAGGGACCGAAGAGGGACATTTGGAGAGTGCAGCAGGGCTAGAAGGTAGAGGTGGGTGCCAATCACCAAGGACAAACTTTCTAGACTTGCAGGTGTCTCTTTAGGCCTGCTGAGCTGGAGAATAGTCATACTTTCCTCGGCCCTATCCAGGAAAAGGACAAGAAAATGACGATGGAATAGAGTAGTCAGGGGATGCACAAATGGGCATGAAGTTTGAGGTTCTGATGCCATTACCAACTTCCCTGCAAGCAGCCCTAGGCTCACTTTTCCCACCCCCTACAGACTCACCTCTAGAGCAGGAGGTGAGCTACAGCTTTGCCTGGGAAGCAGGACAAGCTGAATAACATACTCTTGATCTCCTGTCAAGTCTGTCCAGGCTGATTTGGAGGAAACTTGGAGGTGGAGAGCTGGAAAAACAGGTTCAGCAGTTCAGCTAGTGGGAAACTGAAAGGAAACTTTTTGCACATAACCTAAAAGGGTTTTCTTCACTCCAAGGAAAATTTGATCTTTAGGTCCACAGGGCATTTCCAGAGACTTCTTTCCAAGCTCAGAGAAACTGAATAGATGTTCAAGTGATACTGAACATGGAACAATCTTTTGGTGTTCTTCTTCATCTTCCTCTCCCTGAGGCCAAAGGCCGGACCCGGGAAACACTTCTGTGGCCAGGGATCATGGCTAGTTGTTCTCATTCCCAATCAGGACTGGCTTTGGGAGAAGCTGCTCGAGCCTCTGGGCTGCAGTTACCCACAATGGGAGCTCTGCATCCAGGCCTGGAGGGGTACACATTCAAGCCCTCTGGATGGACTGAGGCAGGGTAAGCAAGTTAATCCTAGATAGAAAATCCTTCTTGGAACTCTGGAGGGCATTGGAGCATATCAGGTATCTTTAAACCTTTCAGCTCCTACATTGTACCCTATTTCTAAGGCTCAACCATCCAAGTTATGAACTTCCAGCCGAGGAAGAGCTACAAAGTGAGGAGCAGAAACCTGGATCTGCATAAATCACTGACATTAAAGTATCCTGGGGCACAGTTAAACAGTGCACTGTAATACAAAAGGGAATGGTGAAAACTATGGCTCACAGGTGAGACATTTCTCTGCTTAAAGATATTCAGATTCAAATCTTCTTTATAGCTGTGCAGCCAAGTATGTTCTGTTGGCAGGCTGCAGCCAGCCTCCAGGCAACAACAATTTTGGCAATCTGAGAGAAATCTGCAAATACTGAATGAATGTATTTTAAATGGGAGCATTAGAGGCATAGTGACAAGCACTGGCAGAGGCACATTGCAAGTCACCCTCCATTACTCCTCAGGGCACACCCAAGGAGGTGTTCACCTGGTCACAGGGCTGAGTCTCCTGCCAGGGAGTCATCCTGGCAGCTCCTGGGAGGCATCCCTTGGAACCCAGCTCCCAATGCAAATGTATTTCCTTCTTGGGGGAGAACTAGAATCTTGAGAATCTCTAGCTGCTTGTTTAATTACATTCACAGAATGGATTGCACACTTGTCCTGACAAGAAATCAAACAAGCAAAAATGCAACTGTTAGAAAATTGGACCCACCCAGTGAGTTATGCCAAGCATGCGAGCACATGCACTAGGAAGTCAGAGACGACCTTCTGCTCCCAAAATGCCTGATGAGGATTTTCCTTGTCACAGACAGTCAGCACCTGCTCTGGCCTTGGGAAATGTTGCATTGAAGGTCAGGATTGGCAGGGCTCTTAGTGGCAACTAAGTCCAGCCTCTCCTGTTATATAGATGGAGAAACTAAGTTCAAAGAAGATAAGTGATTTGCCCAAGGTCAAACACAAATGGTAGAGCAAAGGTATGAGCTTTATTTTGACTCTTGGAATGTCAGAGCTTTTAAGGTCCTTACAATATAGCCTACTCTTCCTCTCATTTTGCAAAGACAGAAACTGAGGCCCAGGAATTGAAAGAGGATTGTTCAAAGTCACACAACTAAGTAATGGCTCAACCAGATATTAGAATCCAGTGTTCTCTTCTCCAAAGAAGACATATAAATGGCTAGCAAACACATGAAAAAATGTTCATCACCTTTAGCCATCATGGAGATTCAAATCAAAACCACACTGAGATACCACCTTACACCAGTTAGAATGGCCAAAATCAACAGGACAGTAAACAACAAATGTTGGAGAGGGTGTGGAGAAAGGGGCACCCTCTTATACTGTTGGTGGGATCACAAGCTGGTGCAGCCACTTTGGAAAACAGTGTGGAGATTCCTCAAGAAATTAAAAATAGAGCTACCCCATGACCCAGCCATTGCACTACTGGGTATTTACCCCAAAGAAGCAGATGCATTACAAAGAAGGGCCACATGGACCCCAATGTTCATAGCAGCAATGGCCACAATCGCCAAACTGTGGAAAGAACCAAGATGCCCTTCAACAGATGAATCAATAAAGAAGATATGGTCCATATATACAATGGAATATTATTCCTCCATTAGAAAGGACAAATATCCAACTTTTCTATCAACATGGACGGGACTGGAAGAGATTATATGGAGTGAAATAAGTCAAGCGGAGAGAACCAATTATCTTATGGTCTCACTTACATGCTGAGCATAAAGAAAAACATGGAGGGCATTGTGAGAAGGAAGGGAAGGATGAATGGGGGGAAATCAGAGGGGGGAGATGAACCATGAAAGACTGTGGACTCTGAGCAACAAACTGAGGGTTTTGGAGGGGAGGGGGTGGGGGGTTGGGCGAGCCTGGTGGTGGGTATTGAGGAGGGCATGTATTACATGGAGCACTGGGTGTGGTGCATGAACAATTACTCTTGTAACACTGAAAAAATAAAATAAACATATTTGGGGGGGGAAGAACCCAGTGTTCTGAACCCCAGACAAATCCTCTTTCCTCTATACAGTGCCTCTTCTTGGATTCTGTTTGCAAACAAAGGAGATTCAAAGCAAGGAACTGAAGTTTTGGGGTCACTGATGCCTAATCTCTGAAACTGTCCCAAGCCGGGCTTCAAGTCCCTAACCTAGAAGAAAGCTTTGAGTCAGGTGAGCTGGAGTCAGCAAGGCTAAACAACGGGCCTCTGAAGGCATTTCTCTATCTTTCATTTGTCTCTCTGGTTCCACTGCTTTGCAATTGGTCACATTCTACCTGGTTGCAATCACTTAGTAATTTTGACCAATGAGAGTCTGATCTAATAACGTAACTCAGTCCCGGACCCCTTAGACTGAGACTGATGTGATTGTGAGTGGAAAGAGGAAGAAACTTGGGTAGGGTATCTGAGGGTTACTTGCTGGTTCCTTGTGAGTTGCTCTCTACACTCTGCTTATTTTCTCTGCCCATGGGTAGCACAGAGAGGAGTACTTACGCAGAGAACACCCAGAGGAGCCACCGGAGATACGGCCCTGAAGACGAGGAGAAAAGAGAAACCTGTGCTTGGGACTGGACCAGCATTAATGTTCTAGGAAAGTCTGATGGGAAAATATGCATAAAGCTCATTCTAAAAGCACCCAAAGCAGCCCCCACTGCCAGCCTCCAGGCCACTATTCCTGGCAGACACGGAGAGCTACTCTGGCTGTGTAGGCAACTTGTGCATGTCACGACCACACTTCTTGTGAGGAGCTGGCTTTATTCATGGACCTGTTCCTTTAAGCACACAAAATGAAAGTCTTGTGCCAGTTAAAATAGCAGGATCTATCACCCAAGGAATGAGATTTACTTTCCCCTGAGCCAGAGCCTGAACAGCAATCTCCTTTGCACGGAATCTAGCACAGAGCAATTCAGTTGCATTCTATTTTCACATGAATTCTGCTTCATATTCAGAGAATTCTGAAGAGCAAAGACCATGGCGGAAGCAGTAAACAGTGAGATCTCTATAAATGATGAAAAGCAGAGCCTTTTCAAATGAGAACAAAGGGCCACATCTTCCATCTTACTGCTAGTCCCATCTGTTATTCCATCAACATTTTAAGACTAAGGAGACTTGCTCTCGCAAATAGATAATGTGGAAAGAAAGAAATGTGCAAGACAAATGTTTTAGGTATTGGTGGTAGAATTTCAGGTTCTGAGCTTTGGGTGGAGAGATATTTGAGGGATTGGAAATCATGCTTGTTACCTCTCTGACCACACTCACGTGGAAGCTCCATGTCACGTGGACACTCTTATAACACTTGATATATTTTGCTTTAGGTAATGTCTTGGTGTGATTTGCAAAGAAAGCCCACTTCTAAATAATAATCCATCATAAATACGCTCAGATTCCAGAGGATGGTACCCATGGGTTTTCACTTCAGTGCAATCAAAGTCCATTATTGATGATAGCCCCTGATCTCCCTCTTCTTCCCCCAACTGGTCCCAGCTTTTTAAATGATCTGAAACTTTCAGTGTGGCCAAGGCTAGGGATTCTTCCTTGTGAGGGGAGTAGTGATGGTCGATCCTCCTATCCAATGGCTCCTTACAGTCTCTTTTGGGAGTAGGCATGTGTCTTTCAGAGCCTTTAGCATAAGGCAATCATAAGACATTTTTTTTCTTGCTAATATTGAAGTGTACTTAATGGAACGACTTTGATGCGTCATTATACCAAAAGCTCTCTCCCCACTAAAAATGAGAAGAAGAAACGAAGAGATCTAAGAAGACCAGGAACCCTGTCCCACTAAAGTTATCTGTCTTTCCTCCTAGACACGGTCTCCTAGAGGGTAGGAACTGTGTCTACAGTAGTGAAAATATTAGTAGCTCAACAATATTGTTCAAGGAGTGAATAAGTACATGAATGAATAGTCCATGAGCCCACTTCTTGGTGAAGACTGGCTGCAAGGAAATTCATCTTTGTAATGGATTGAGAAAACTCCCCCAAAGAAAGAGTGAAGTAAAGTAGTTATTCTTGCCCTCAGTGAAATCTCCGGACATAGAAACACTGGTCTATGTGCCTGCCTCTTAAGTCTGTCAAAGCCAATGTTTGCCTTCTGTATGACTTTTGAGGATCAGTTCTGTCCATGTTTTCACTTCCAGTTGTCTGGAAGTCTTCTATTTGAGTTGCCAACTGCTGCTGTGATATCCTCATAGATCTTCATCAAATGTCTCCAATTCTTGCATCAGCCCAGATTCATTTACAGGTGTATGCAAATTCAACCCAGGTCTCTGTCCAACTCTATTAGTTTCCTATTGCTGCTGTAACAAATTACCATGAACTTGGTAGCTTTAGACAACACCAATTTATTATCTTACAGTTCTGAACATCCGCAGTACCAAATGAGTCTCACTGGGCCAAAATCAACATGTTGACAAGATCGCATTCTTTCTAAAGGCTCTGGGGAGAGAATAAATTTTCTTGCTTTTTTCCCCTTCAAAAGGGTTCCCCTTCCCAAATTCTTTGGCTAATGTCACCTTTCCTCTATCTTCAGTGCCAGCAATGGTGGATCAAGTCTCTCTCACACTGTATGGCCCTGGATTTATTTTTCTTTCCATTATCACATCTCCTCTTATGATTCTTAAGGACCCTTGTGATTGTCTTGGGCCTACTTCGGTAACCCAGGATAATTTCATCACTTCAAGAACCTTAACTTAATCATATCTGCAAAGTCCCTTTTGCCATGTAAGGAATATAGTCATAGTCTAAAGATTAGGATGTGGACATCTTTTTCGGGGGCATCATTTTACTTACTACCCCAATTCATTTCATTTCCAAAGCTTTGCCTTACTTTCTTAATGTTCCATGATCTCTTTCTGTTCAATTTTTCTTGCATAAGAGTATCACTGTTTAGCAGTTGATTGGGCTTTAATTAGCTCATATCCAAATATTTACTCATCAATTCACTTATTTAACTGGTATTTATTGCCTTGCACATCTGCCGCATGCTGGTTACTCCTCTGGGAACTGGAGAAAAGACACGGCACTTGTCTTAGAGGATCTCACTGTTTAAATGAGAGAAACAAATATATAAACAAATAAATACAAGATGAAGTTTAAAGAATAAAGTTAGAATAGGTATAGGCTATGGTTAGTTTCAAAGTAGAGCCTCATTGGTTCTACCCAAGAACAGCCTCAGGTAGGAAGTAGTATTCGAGCTAGATTAACAGGTGTTGGCTAGGGACGAAGGAAGACTAAAGAGAAAATTTTGAGTAAAGAGAACAGTGACTTCATACTTGTTCTCCTTTCAGCTGATCTGTAAGTTCCTTGAAGCCAGGAATGCTGTTTTATTTCTTCTCTGTGTATCATTTGGGATTTGGCAGAGGATGAGACTATAGAAGCTATTGAATAAAAATTTATGGATCAATGAATTCTGAAGGTGACAGACATCCTTCTGGCCATGACGGTACAAATGGCAGCAGATTTGAACTTCCACATAAATAATTATAAAAATAGACAAAGTATATGAAACAACAGTTGTCAAACATTGGGCAACAAAAAGTACAGGACTGTGATTCCTTAGATATGGGAAATAAATAAGGTGGGCCCTATGATTGCCTCAGGTTTCTGAGTGCATGTACTTGCCAGACCATTAGCTCGGGGAGAGGAAACTCAAGGGTGGTAGTCTCACTGAGTCAAGAAAACACAGATTAAAGCTCACAGAAACTGAAACATGTGGAATCATGGGACAAAGTGCCACATAAGAGGGAACTCTGCAGGGGCGCCTGGGTGGCTCAGTGGGTTAAAGCCTCTGCTTTCAGCTCAGGTCATGATCTCGGGGTCCTGGGATCGAACCCCGCATCGGGCTCTCTGCTCCGTGGAGAGCCTGCTTCCCCCTCTCTCTCTGCCTGCCTCTCTGCCTACTTGGGATCTCTCTCTCTGTCAAATAAATAAATAAATTCTTTAAAAAAAAAAAAAAAAAAAAAGAGGGAACTCTGCAGAGAAAAAGCCCCAGAAAACTGCTTGGGATCCTCTTGCATCTTTTGCTGAATACAAAGTTGCCCACACACGTGGTGCAACTTCACAAGGCCAAGGCAAGGTAAAACTCCTGAGGAGCTGTACCCTGGCTAGGAGACATCTCAGTTCTAAGCAGTCAAAGTGCAGAGACCACATCGAACACCTGGAGCATTCGGTCAAGAGCTGAAAGAGTCTTGCGTTTCTAATAAGTTAAATTAACACTAGTCTAGAGGTTATACTAGAACCACCCAAACAAAACTTACAAACAAACCTTGAAAGGATCAGGTTGATCCACAAGTAACTTAACTTCCTGCCAGAGTAAACTTCAACACTCTGAAGGAACATAACAAAATTCAGACCCTCAACAAGGTAATATTCTTGATATCCAGCATTCAATAAAAAATTACTAACACAAAAAGGCAGGAAAATGTGACCTGTAGCCAGGAGAAAAACCAGTCCATATACACAGACTCAGAAATTACAGGGGTGATAGAATTAGCAGACAATGTCTTTTTAAAAAATATTATACATGTAATTATAAATATATTTAAATGCTGAAAGGAAAACATGAACATAAAAAGGAGAGAAAGGGAAGATATGGAAAAAAACAAATGGGACTATTTCCATAATGAAAAATTAATAAACATATTTGGGGAAAAAAATAAAATAAAAGGGATTTCAAGAAAATGAAATAAAGGTGAAACACCTAAAAAAAAAAAAGAAAAGAAAAATTACAATATCTAAATGAAAAACTTACTGAATGGGCTTAATATCCTGCTAGATGGACAAAAAGAAAAGATCGGTGAACTCGAAGAAGGTGACAACAGCTGAGTATAAGATGGGTTCCACTCCCTTTTGAGCCCCTGAGCTCTGGTGGGGAAATTCTGGTTCAGGTCATACCATTCTCCCCCCCTATTATTTAAATCAACTTTAGCTCTCTCCTTCTCAAGAGACAGAGGAAACATCTCTAGGTTAGATTCTTGGTAGAGTGTTGAACTCTGCCACCAGTTTTGTTTGATGTGATTCACAAAACATTGCACTGCACTTCCAAGGTTTTCCATTTATCCAGAAAGCACTTATTAAGAAACCATCTATCAAGAATACGTGAAGTTCCAGGCATAGTGCTAGACACTGGGGGTAGAAAAATAAATAAGAATGGCCTCTGTGCCCTCAATCTCACGAAACAAACTGAGGGTTGCTGGGGGGTTGGGGGGTAGGGGTAGGGTGGCTGGTGATGGACACTGGGGACAGTATGTGCTATGGTGAGTGCTGTGAAAGGTGTAAGCCTGATGATTCACAGACTTGTACCCTTGGGGCAAAGAATATATTATATGTTAATTTAAAAAATTAAAAATAAATTAAAAAAAAGAATGGTCTCTGTGTAGCGGGAAAGACAAGAGTGCATAGATCAGTATAATACAGAGTAAGAAATTTGATTCAACACGTATTCAGTAAATGTTAACTCTGTACTAGTCATTGCTAGCTGCTGATGAAGTAAGTCTCTGTCTTTAATTTGCTTAAAGTTCAGGTTTTTGTAAATGTGGTTAAAAGCTAGAACCAAAGAGTACTAAGGCTCAGCTGTCATGGAGACCGGGAGATTTGGGATACATGGAGTTTTTCCTATGCTAATTGACTAATTCTTGATATTAATGGATTTATTTACCTCACGAGGCTACCACACATCTATCGGTGCATAAAAATGAACTTTGAACACCCACTGGTATCCAAGAAAGTTTGCTTGTTTTTGTTTTTTTTTTTAAGATTTTATTTACTTATTTGACAGAGAGAGACACAGTGAGAGAGGGAACACAAGTATGGGGAGTGGGAGAGGGAGAAGCAGGCTTCCTGCTGATCAGGGAGCCCGATGTGGGGCTTGAACCCAGGACCCTGGGATCGTGACCTGAGCAGAAGGCAGACGCTTAATGACTGAGCCACCCAGGCGCCCCAGCTTTGCTTGTTCTTAACATGCTTCTACTGAGATTCAGTTTCTTCCTGGTATCTGACTCTGGATTCTATCCTGCATTTATCACCTTTATCATGCAATTCACATTGGTCCCTCCTGCTTTTTACTCTTGTGTTCATTTCCAAGACTTTTTGCTTGAATTTATGCTACTATACCCCGAAGAGCCAAGCTCCGTGCTTGTCTACCATAGTTACTTTAAGGACAGGTGGTTAAGGAAAAAATTTCCATAAACATATATCATCGTCTCCTTGAAAATTACCTTAGGTCATCTTGAACTTGTACGTGTTGTATTTCATACGTTCACAAAGTTGAGTAGAGATATAAAAAGTATTTAAAAAGAGCCAAATTGACATTGTAGAGATGAAAACTACAATGTCTAAAATAAAAAATACACTGGATTGGGATTAATGGCAGAGGACACACTGCAGAAGAGATTAGTGAATGTGAGTATATCAATAGAAACTAAAATGAAATGCAAGGAAAAAATGTTTTTAATGAACACAGCATTTGTGAACTCGAGGCTACAAGTGGCCTAACACACATGTAATCAGAGCCTCAGAGGGGTGGGGGCAGAAAAAATCTTTGAAAAACTAATGGCTGGAAAATTTCCAAATCTAAAGAAAACTAGAAACCCACAGATCTAGGAAGCTCAATGAACTCTTCACACATGAAATAGGAAGAAAACGAGAGCAAGGCACATCATAATTGAATTGCTCAAAACCAGTGATAGAAAAATCTTAAAAGCAGCCAGAGGAAAAAGAGACATGCTATGTTTAGAGGAACGGAGTTATAGATGATCGCAGATTGTAAATTATGTAACTGGGTAGGCAATGGAGCAATATCTTGTTAGGGGTTGGGAAATAAATCCAACAAAAATCCAGGGATCTTCTATCTCAGTGAAATTTCTAGGCTTCCAGTGGTTTGAGGTATGTCAAGATATCCCTTCTAAAGTGAAGGATAAGTTCTTGCAACTGGTCCCTTTCACAACCAAAAAAGACACACAACACCTGGTGGTCCTCCTTCTTTGGATATTGGAGGCAGCATATTCCTCGTTTGTACTCTGGCCCATTTCCTGAGCGACCTGAAAAGCTGCTAGTTTTGAGTGGAGTCCAGAACAAGAGAAGGATCTGCCACAGGTCTAGGCTGACATGCAAGGTCCACCACTTGGGCGGTATCACCTAGAAGATCCAGAGGTTCTTGAAGTGTCAGTGCATATTCAGAGCCTCTGACAGGTCTCTGTAGGTGAATTGCAACACAGGCCCTTAGTATTTTGGAACAAAGTCCTGCTGTCCTCTGCAGATAACCACGCTCCCTTTGAGAAACAGTCCTTGACCTGCTACTGGGCCTTAGTAGAGACCGAACACTTGAGCATGGGCCACCAAATTACCATACAACCTGAGCTGCGGGTTATGAACTGAGAGTTTTCTGACCCACCAAGCCATAAAATCTGCCATGCACAGAAGCACTCTATCATCAAGTGGAAGTATGATTGGGCCCAAGCAAACCCTGAAAGGACAAGGAAGCTACATAAAGAAATGGCCTGAATCCCCTTGATCCGCACTCCTGCTACACTACGTTCCCTCTCCCGCTCTGCACCTATGACCTCATGGGGACTGCCCTAGGATCACTTGACAGACCTCATGGGGAGTTCCCTAGGATCACTTGACAAAGGAGGGAAAGATTCGTGCCTGCTTTACAGATGTTTCTGCACGACACACAGGCACCACCCAGAAGTGGGCAGCTGAGGCCACTTTGGGCTCCTCATACCTCTGAGTCAACAAACGAACAAAGTTACTGTACTGGTTGGGGCACTTGATCCTGAACACCAAGGGAAAATTGGGCTATGGCCACGACCATACTTGCTGAATACAAAGGTAATATGGAATAAACAGAAGAGTGTTATAAATACCAGCTATGGCTACATAACCAGCTTCTGTCCTCCTTATTTTGTGATGTCGGTTTGTATATATGTTAACACACACACACACACACACACACACACACACACACACACACGCACACGCGCATGCGCACACACGCACATGCACACACAGCAAGGACCTTTGTTTGTTAGAGAGAGAGATTGGAAATCGGTGATTCTATTCCTGATGCCAGCTCTTGAGCATTCCCCAGGAGGGCACCTCTCTAGGCAGCATCGTCTTCTCCTGCTGCTGAGCCAGCACCCAAGTGCCCAGCTCTATGATAAGCTCATTCATGATATGATGTTGATGGCTGGTGGATGGCATAATTCGGAATTTCAGACTAGTGGATACGATGGATCAGAAGCAGGGAACCCTTCTCAGCCATTCAAGTTACACTTACATATCAACTTTAAAACAAAGCGGAGGGATAACACTTGGACCATAGCAGTAGCTACTATTTGCAGAGCCTTTAAAAGTTCCCTTAGCTCCTTTACATTTAGTCTCTTACCTGAGCCTTGCTCAATATCTCTGAGCCAAACAGAACAGGGAGTTTTATTATCAATTGAAAGTGAGCAAGATGATGATTGGAAGGATTGAGTGGTAGCAAGGATGTGGCAAAGCAGGAATTTTAAGGGGATTTCCTGCTACCCATGCCCCTATCCATGACAGCCTTGGCTTGATTATTTTCAGGCACAGGGGACCCAGATTCTCACAGGTCCCAGGAATATAATTCTCAACTAGTTTAGCATCACTGCACTTGTATCTTTGGCTTCCCCATTGTGATTGTAGCCTTTTTGTCTCACAGGTAAAGCCATGGCACTGACATAATGTCTTTGTTTGTAGGTACTTTACTTTTTCTCCACCATCCCAAATGCATCCGGCTGATTTAATCAGTCTCAAAAGTCATCTCTGAGGTGGT
Organism: Procyon lotor; assembly: GCA_028646535.1. Taxonomy (NCBI): domain Eukaryota; kingdom Metazoa; phylum Chordata; class Mammalia; order Carnivora; family Procyonidae; genus Procyon; species Procyon lotor. The sequence continues at coordinate 15,720,951 of CM053612.1, forward strand.
CCCTTGCAACCTGCTCCCTGTTTTGGAAATTTCCTTTCCATTTTGATGTATAGATATTTGTCCTTCTGCTAGTTAGGGCCAAGCTGATCCATGGTAGGAGGCAATCAATGCTTGGAGGTGGAACCCTTTGTTTAAATGGACTCTATGCAGAATTGCCATGTAATTTTTATAAAGTAAAAGGAGAGCTGCTTAGATAAGGGAGTGGGGGAGTGGGTAGAACCATTCCCTTGGTGAGACCTGGGGCTTACATAGTTTAAAAGCCAGTGGTGAGCAGAGATGAAGATTCCCCAGAATTCTTTTTATTTTCCGACTTTATTGAGGCATCTTGGACAAATAGGAGTCGTATACACTTAAGGTGTACAACTTATATTTTAATAAGTGCATATGTTGTTAAATGACCACCGTAATCAAACATATCCATGACCTCACATAGTTACCTTGTTCTTTTTGTGGTCAGAACACTTAAGATCTACCTACCCTATTAGTAAATTTCACTTTATGATACAGTATTGTTACCTGTATTTATATTGCTGTATATTTGATCTCCAGAACTTATTCATCTGGAATAACTGAAATGTTATACTTTTTGACTAAGATAACCCCATTTCTTCCTTCCCCTAGTCCCTGACCCCATAATCCTACTCAGCTTCTATGAGTTTGACTATTATAGATTCCATATCTTTTTTTTTTAAAGATTTTATTTATTTGACTGAGAGAGATCACAAGTAGGCAGAGAGGCAGGCAGAGAGAGAGGGGGAAGCAGGCTCCCCGCCGAGCGGAGAGCCCAATGTGGGGCTCGATCCCAGGACCCTGAGATCATGACCTGAGCTGAAGGCAGAGGCTTTAACCCACTGAGCCACCCAGGCGCCCCTAGATTCCACATCTAAGTGAGATCCTGCAGTTTTTCTCTTTCCATGCCTGGCTTATTTCACTTAGCATTCATGTTATTGCAAATGACAAAATTTCCCTTGTTTTATGGCTGAATAATTTTTTATTGTATATTATACCAAATTTTTTAACCATTCATTCATTGATTGATAGACATTGAGGTTGTTTCCACATCTTGACTACTATAAATAGTATTGCTGTGAACATGGAAGGCAAATCTCTCATCAAGACTCAGATTCCATTTCCTTTGGGTATACCCAAAAGTGGGATTCCTGGGTTGTATAGTAGTTCTGTTTTTACTTTTTTGAGTAAATCTCCATTCTGTCTTCCATAAATGGTGTACCAATTTATATTCCCACCAACAATGTGCAAGGTCCACTTTTCTCCACATTCCTTTTTTTTTTTTTAAGATTTTATTTATTTATTTGACAGAGAGAGAGAGATCACAAGTAGGCAGAGAGGCAGGCAGAGAGAGGGGGGGAAGCAGTCTCCCCACTGAGCAGAGCCCGACGCGGGGCTCGATCCCAGGACCCTGAGATCATGACCTGAGCCGAAGGCAGAGGGTTTAACCCACTGAGCCACCCAGGCGCCCCTTTTCTCCACATTCTTGCCAACACTTGTTACCTTCTGTCTTGTTGATGATAGCCATCCTAACAGGTGTGAGGTGATATTTCATTGTGGTTTTGATTTGCATTTCCTTGATGATCAATGATGTTGAGCATCTTTTCCTATGCCCGTTGACCATTTGTCTGTCTTCTTTGGGTAAGTGTCTATTGAATTCCTCTGCCCACTTTTTAATCAGGTTATTTATGTATTTATTTATTTTTGCTATTGATTGTAGGAGCTTCTTATATATTTTGGATGTTAACTCCTTATCAGATAGTTGGTTAGTAAATACTTTCTCCCATTCCATAGGTTGCCTTTTCAACCTGTTGATTGTTTCCATTGCTGTGTAGAAGCTTTTTTGTTTGATGTAATCCCACTTGACTATTCTGGCTTTGTTGCTTATGCTTTTGGTGTCATATTCAAGAAATCATTGCCAAGACCGATCTTTTCCTCTGATTAGGTCCAAGATGGCAGAGGAGTAGAAGACCTTAGTTTCATCTGACCCTAAAAATTCATCTAGGTAGCTCTCAAATCATTCTGAACACCTGTGAATGCAACCAGAGATCTCAGAAAAGAAAACTGCCACTCCACAAATAGAAAAGAGATCACTTTCTGTAAGAATGATGAGACAGAAAAACTCACCTCAAGGAAGAGAACAAGAGGCAGTGCTGACTACCAGGTGACTAATCAGTTCAGAATTGTAATTATTCTATTCTGAGAGAATAGAATGCAAGCTGGTGCAGCCGCTCTGAAAAACAGGATGGAGGTTCCTCAGAAAGTTGAAAATAGAGCTACCCTACGACCCAGCAATCGCACTACTGGGTATTTACCCTGAAGATACAAATGTCGTGATCCGAAGGGGCACGTGCACCCGAATGTTTATAGCAGTGATGTCCACAATAGCCAGACTATGGAAAGAGCCCAGATGTCCATCCACAGATGAATACACAATGGAATACTACTCAGCTATAGAAAATATGAAATCTTGCCATTTGCAACAACGTGGCTGGAACTAGAGGGTCTCATGCTGAACGAAATGAGCCTACCAGAGAAAGGCTATAATCATATGATCTCACTCAATGTGAAATTTAAGAAACAAAACAGAAGATTGTAGGGGAAGAGAGGAAAAAATAAAACAAGATGAAATCAGGGAGGGAGACAAATCACAAGAGACTCAATCATAGGAAACAAACTGAGGGTTTCTGGAGAGGGGAGGGGTGGAGGGATGAGGTAACTGGGTGATGGACATTGGGGGGGTGCATTATGCAATGAGCACTGGGTGTTCTAGAAGACTGATGAGGATGCCTGGGTCGCTCCGTCGGTAAAGCGTCTTCCTTCAGCTCAGGTCATGATCCCGGGGTCCTGTGACTGAGCCCCACATTGGGCCCCCTGCTCAACAGAGAGTCTGCTTCTCCCTCTCCCCCTCCCCAACTCATGCCTGCTCTCTCTTTCTCTGAAATAAATAAATAAAGCCTTAAAAAAATAAGACTGATGAGTCACAGGCCTCGACCTCTGAAGCTAGTAATATATTACATGTTAATTAATCAAATCTAAATAAAAATAAATCAATCAATAAAATGAAAGAAAAAGAACCTTTTTCTTTTTGTTACCTTCTAGGAGTTTTACATTTTCAGGTCCTATAGTTAAATCTTTAATCCATTTTGAGTTTATTGTTATGTACGATATAAGATAAGGGTCTAATTTCATTTTTTTGCATATGGATAACCAGTTCCCAAACACCATTTATTGAAGAGACTCTCCTTTCCCCACTGTGTATTCTTGGCACATTTGTTGAAGATCAGTTGACAATAAATGCGTGAATGTATTTCTGGGGTCTCTATTCTGTTCCCTTGATCTATATGTCTGTCTTTATGCCAGTACCGTACTGTTTTGATCACTGTAGTTTTGTAGTATGTTTTGAAATGAAGACATGTGATGCCCCAGCTTTGTTCTCTTTGCTCAGGATTCTTTGGTTATTCAGAGTCTTTCGGTTCCCATATGAATTTTAGGATTTTTTTCCTTATTTGTTTAAAATATACCATTGAAATTTTGATAGGGGTTGCATTAAATCTGTGGATCACTTAAGGTAGTATGGACATTTTAACAATACAAAGTCATCTAATCCATGAACACTTGGGATATCTTTCCATTTATCTGTGTCTTCTTTCATTTCTTTTCTCAGTGCTTTATAATCTTCGGTGTACAGGTCTTTCACTTACTCGGTTAAATTTATTTCTACGTAGGGGCACCTGGGTGGCTCAGTGGGTTAAAGCCTCTGCCTTCGGCTCAGGTCATGACCTCAGGGTCCTGGGATCGAGCCCCGCGTCGGGCTCTCTGCTCAGCAGGGAGCCTGCTTCCCCCTCTCTCTCTGCCTACTTGTGATCTCTCTCTCTATCAAATAAATAAATAAAATCTTTTAAAAAAAATTATTCCTACGTATTTTATTATTTATATTGATACTGTAAGTGGGACTGTTTTCTTGATTCTACTTAAAGTGGCTCTGAGCCTCACTGATCTCATCTGGAAAATGTTCCTCTCTCCCTCCAAAACAAAATCTGATCCAGGAGTCCAAACTATAAATTAACATATACAAATAGAGATCTTTTTGTTAAATCAGGCGTGAGGGCCTGCAGCCCGCCTGCTCCCCCGTGACTCGTACCCCCAGTGGCTCCTGAAGAGACTCCATGGAGTCTAATACCTAGATAATCTCTAAGGCTCTTCTTAAGGAAAAGAATGTCGTTTCTGGAGCACCAACTATGTGCTAGGCCCTGGGCCAAGCAGAAGCCAAGATCTAAGGCATGGCATTCTCAGGGGGGGAAAACGATGCAGCAAATGGCAGGAGTAGAACTGGTTGGAAGGTTCCTGGGAGAAAAACAGACCTCAAACCATTTGGGGATATGAAGCAGGAATTCAGAAGGGGAAAGAGCAGACCAGCTTTGCAATGTTACTGTTCCGACTGCGTGGGCACAGATGTGCTCTTAACAATCTGAAAGGGCTCTCGGATTGCCTCCATGTCCCAGCTGCTTTTAAAGAGCTCTCCTTTTGGAGTCTGCATGAAGTCATGCTTACCTCCTATAGGGGCCGCTCAGTTGTCAAGAGCTCTCCAACCCTCCCGGAAGTCCTCTTGAGACAAAGGGACCTGTGTGAGGCAGAAGTGCCCAGACTCCTATGAGTGGGCGGGAGATGGAAACAAAGCCAATGGGATTTAGAGCAGGAATACGTTCGAGTCATTCTTGGTGATGTCGCTAGGAAACGGAAGCAGTGGAAACAAGCACCAGCCTAATTTTGTAGTTCAACTTCATTTCTGAGAGGCTGAGACTAATGGGCGAAATAGGGCAAAGTGAAAAGCCCACGTCTTGGGGACTCAGACTTAGTGGAAAGTTTACACTGAAAATAGAAGATCTATAGAGTAGAAGTATTTGAAAGTTCCTCTTCAGTCTTAGTAGAAAATGAGCCTGACATTTGAGAGTTAAACAGTCCAGTGCCAGCCTACGAGTCTAGGCTTATCTCTGCTTCTCTTTGACCATCGCCCTCTACTGAAGTCGTGGGCTTTGACTCCTGAATAATTGTAATTGTTGGATCTCCCACCTCCAAGCTTCACCTAAGTGTCGACCCCTCCACCTCCACTCACGGTCTTCTCTCTCCTTAGAGCTCTCTTCTCTGAATCCCTGAGCCACTCACACACGTCAGCGTTGCTCCTCCACCACCCGATCTCAGAAAGCATTAGGTCTTCTTTACGGTATGTAAGTCTGTCTTCCCATCTGGATTCGACGTGCCTGGAGGACAGGTATCCTGTTATGTCCCTTGTCTCCCTCCCCAGATCTGCAGCCATGCTGGCACAACCAGCAGAGCGAAATGATCTTCTGGTTGCTTTGTTGATTATCATAAATATATCAAGAGCCTCTGACCCCTAGACTCTGCCCTGAATTCTTTATATGACCTTGGGCAAGTTTATGCTCCTTTATGTGTCTCAGTTGCCCGATCTGCCAATGATGGGGCAATTGGACTCAATTAGACTCAATTAGGCAATTAGACTCAATGGAGTCTAAGAGTCCTTTAAGCTTGGACAGCATGTGATCCTACAAGCCCATGCTCAAAGCGACGAAAGAGGATCAACCCAGCTCGCTAACCAGGCTGGGGAGGGAAGGAGAAACGAATCTGCCTTAAAAGACGAACAAAACAGCAGCCAAAGAGGGACTAAGAGGATAACTAGGGGAGAAGGTTTTGTGGCTAAGGTTTTGTGGCTAGGAACTTGTGTGACAATCGAAGTGGGGGGACAAGACCTACTTAGACAACAGGCTTTTCCAGCTGTCAGTGTTTTACAAACACAAATTGCCTTGTCCTTGGTGGTGGACAAAGGGATCCTGCGAGGTCTAGTGCCCTTGGTCAGCAACTGGTTGCAACACAGTAAAAGCTGAAATTCCCCACTGCTCAGCCCTCCGGCACTCCTGAAAGGCTGGGACAGATTAGCAATATTCCCAGACACCGCCATCTAGCGGCAGCCCAGAGCTATCTGGGACAAGTGGCCCTTGCATTCTCAGATGGAGGGGCCAATCTTTGGAGAAACGTGGGTCAGCCCATAGATGAAATATTGAGCTGATGAAGAATGAAAAAGTCCCCTGAGGGAAAGAATGATGAAGAAACGAAGGGAGACTAAGACAGAGAAAGACAAAGACAAGACCAAAGTAAGTGAGACAGAGGCCGATAGAGGTATTTATGAAGCTAAGTGAACCATTCGCTAAAAATTGGGCAGTGCTAGATGGGGAGAATTAACACCCTCACTTACTCGGGGCCGGCACCCCCCTGACAGCTTTAGGAGGCTGGTGATGGAAGAAACTTCATGTAGGCCTTATACGCTTTCTTTTCTGTGTGATCTCAATTTCTTTCCTATCTCTTACTCTTTCACCGAGTATGTTCCTTCCCTCATGACCATTCTCTACCCAACTCCCTCCAAGCAAAATCAAAAAATTACCAAGCAGCAACAAAAACTCTTGTTGGGGTTGAAAAGTATTAGAGAGTACAAAAGACCATTGTTTTTGAAACCGGTAACACCAAAGATGTCTCCAGAGTTCTGAACACATCTAAATCCAAATATTAATGTGAAAAGTCTTTTATCTTGCTACATTTGTAGCCTTTCCCTGCTTCTGGGCTGCAGATCTAAATCTCCTACTCCCTGGTGGGCATTTTTGTTTGGACGTCTTCATGGCGTTTCAAAACTTAATTTTTCCAAAATATTCTTCCTTCTCCTTTATCCCCACTATCTGTTCCCATTTGTTGGTCCTTCTATGTCAACTGCTTTCATCCTACCAGTAATCCAGACCCAAACTCTCCTCTGCCTCCCTCTCCACACATTCCGGTTCTCCCATTAGGCACCAGGTCTTTTTGCAGCTCCCCTGAAAGCAATATCTCTTTAAAATACTATTTTCACTTTCTACTCAGACTGTCTAGATCTGCTCTTATAACCTCCCAATTGGATCATGGAAATGGCCTTGATACAGATGTCCAATTCATCCACCTTTATTCATTTTCATTCATAATTTCATCATCTTTCACTTGCGTTACCTCAATAGCCTTTTAACTACCCTGTCTACTTTCAGACTCGTCCTACAAAGGCCTTCTTCCATACAATGGCTAGATTGATATTTTTACCCTGTTTTAAAACCTCGCATTTCACTTCCCTGTTTTAAACTCTTCCATAGGGCTATGGCTGAATGACCTCGGGTTGGGTAGAGTTCCCGATATAATACCCGAAGCACTCTCTATAAAATATAAAAGTGATTAACTGGTCTTCACTCAAATGAGAACTTTTATGCTTCAAAGGATTCCATCAAGAAAATGAAAAGACAACCCACAGAGTGGGAGATAATTTTTGGAAATCATATATCTGATAAGGGTTTGTATCAGAACAAAGAAATATTACAATTCAATAATAAAAAGACAATCCAGTGAAAATTTGGGCAAAGATCTGAATAGACAATTGTCCAAAAAAGACGTACAAATTGTTGCTAAGGACATGAGAAAATGTTGAACATCATTAGTCATCAGGGAGATGTAAAGGAAAATGACAAGATATCATGTCACATTCACTAGGATGGGTATAATCAAAAAGAAAGATAATACATGTTGGCAAAGATGTAAAGAAATTGGACCCCTCTTACATAGCTGATGGAAATATAGAAGGGTGTAGCCACTTTGGAAAATAATCTGGCAGTGCCTCAAAGGTTAAACATAGAGTTATCACCCAGAAATCCCACCCAGAGGTATAGATCCAAAAGAACTGAAAACATATATCTATGCAAAAACTAGCACACAGATGTTCACAAAAGTATTACTCATAAGAGCCAAAAGGTATAAACAACTCAAATGTTCATCAACTGATGAATGGATAAATAAAATATGGTACATCCATACAATGGAATGTTTTTTGGCCATGAAAAGGACTGGAGTACTGCGAGCTGCCACAGCATAGACGAACCTCGAAAACACGATGCTAAGTGAAAGGAGCCAGTCACAAAAGACCACGTATTGTATGAGGCCATTTATATGAAATACCTAGAATAGGCAAAGGTAGATGCAAAAACTAGATTAGTGACCACCAGTGGCTGGAAAATGGGGGGAAATGGGGAGTGACTCCTAACGAGTACAGCGTTTCTTGTTGGGGTGATGAAAATGTTCTGGAGCTAGGCAATGATGAATTTGCTACAAACCACAGACTGTACACCCAAAATATGTGAATCCCATGGCATACGGGTTGTATTTTAATAAAGCTATTACCAGGAAACCAACAAAGAAAAATGTCCATAGCTCCTTGTTGCTCTTAGCAGTAAGCCCAAGGTTTGTTGCCTGAAACATCGGCGTCCAGTCCCCGGCCTGCAACTGCATCACATCTGGTCACCCTAGAGCCACTTACCTCCATGCTCCCAGCAGACTGCGCATGATGACCCAACTGTGTCTTCGCTCCTGCTATTCCCTCTCTTTGGAACGTCTCCTCTGCCTTGTTTACTTGGTGAATTGCTACTTAGTTTTTTTTTTGAAGATTTTATTTATTTATTTGACAGAGAGAGAGAGATCCCAAGTAGGCAGAGAGGCAGGCAGAGAGAGAGGAGGACGCAGGCTCCCCGCTGAGCAGAGAGCCCGATGCGGGGCTCGATCCCAGGACCCTGAGATCATGACCTGAGCCGAAGGCAGAGGCTTTAACCCGCTGAGCCACCCAGGCGCCCCGAATTGCTACTTATTTTTGTGGAAGCAACTCAACCCTCTTCTCTCTCCCTGATATCCATTTTCCTAGACCGAGATAGGTTACTGTTTCCCTCTCTCTGCCACAACGTTCACAGCACATACCCCACTGCTGTGTGTCTCAACACTATGTGGCAGTTATCTCTATTTATCTGTTTGTCTGTCTCCGTAACTAGATGATGAGTTCCTTGCAGGCAGGAGCCATGTCAGATCTGCCTCTCTATATCCAGCACCTAGCACAGAGCCTGGTACGTGGTAGGTTCTAGATACATATTTGTTGGTTGAATAAATAATTTAAATAGACTACCAGTTATTCATACTATGTTGTCACACCAGTTTATCAGAGTGATAGCTGATGAGCGGGGAGCTGGCAACAAGGTCTGAATGCAGGGGAGAGTGGGGTGGACCTATTTTAGGAGCAAGGAGAAGAAGGCAAGTGTTGCAGGAACACTGTGGGGCAGGACCCGGGGAGACCAGAAGGCCTACACAGATCTGTGGCTGGGAAGGAGGAAGTGAGGATCACTGGGTTTGGAAGAAGAGGATGGAAAGGGGAGGGAACATCAGCACACAGGGAGGAAAGTGGGCCTCGTCTTAATCCCCTTGCCTGAAATCATTGACCCATTGGGTGGTGAGCTCCTCAAGGGCACGGTCACGTCTGATGCTTTTCTGGAGCCCTGTGCCTAGCACAATGTGGCACAAGATAGCTGGGAGATGAGTGGAGGAGCTTTGGCTGCATGTCAGGGTCACGGCAGGGGAGCAGCCAGGCGCAATCAGATCTTGCCTCGGGCTTCCTAGAGCTGTGAGCAGCAGGAAGAGACCAGTGAGTACTCTTCCCATTCAGAGGAGTTGGCCAGCCTCGCGGGGCAGGGTGGTACAGAATGGGGACGGCCACGTACTGTGACTTCAAAGGCAAAGGAAGACATTAGAATAGCTCCTAAGTCACTGCCTACCATGGGCCTCCCCTGAGATGGGTGACAACCTAGGAATTTGCCCCAGAGATTCCCCCTATGCATGCTGGCGGCATCAGAAAAATACTCCATCTACACTTCCTGGCTTCCTGATTCTATAGGGAACCCCACGAGATTTCTAGACCAACGACCTTGAATAATCAAAAAGACCAGCTGGCCGTAGCCCAGCCTAGCAGTTTGTTTGGGTTTGAGGAAGGGAGGGATGGGGATGAAACATGGACCAAAAGGTGCCCTGTACTAGATGAAGTCGAAATGCCAGAAGTGCCTTAGTATACCATGGAAGAAGGAAATCTGCCTCAAATCTGTAACGCAGAAATCCTGCCTGAGTTTCCAGCCAGCTGGCCTGTCCTACGTATTTCGAACTTGCCAGCCCCCACAAACACGTGAGCCAATTCCCTAAAATATCTCCCGAGATGTTTTATATATATATATATATAATATAAAATACCTCGAGAGAGGAAGAGAGAGAGAGAGAGACAGAGACGGAGAGAGATCGAATATCTACATCTATTCTGTTTATCTGGAGAACATTGACTGATACTCCCAGCAAAAGAAGAAGTTGTCCAAGAGAAAAATGTAAAATGCATCTATTTCACAATTTTGTCCCGGGGCAACTTTCTGTTTGTCATCTGTCAGTTCTGATTCGAAACAGTTGTTTCTGTGCTGGGCAAAGTCCGAGATGACAACAGCCACTTTTGATTAAGTGCACACAGTCGGGGACCTGCGACAGCACAGGTGCGGGCAAACCCTGCTCTTCCTGTCTTCTCAGAGGCAGAAGCGACAGTTTTCCCTTTCTGTCCGGGCGTCAGCCAGAAGCCCGTCTGGAGCCTCTCCCGGCTCAGTCTGGGTGTGGCTCTGATCCGAAGCCAAGCCAAGCGACTCGGAGGAGAGTGAGGAGGTTTTAGGGACCGTCATTCAGCAGCAAATACACGCCCCAGGCAGAAACGGCGGGTTTTGCCACTTCTCTGTTTGAGCTGCTCGCCCGAACTTGGGGGCCTTGCCAATTACCAAGTTCCTGGGGCGCTCGCGGGAGAGAAGTGAGACAATGCGCTCCGCAGGACCCATCGGCATCAGCAGACAAGGTGGGCGCCGAATGTAATGCTTGAGCTGCGGTGATAATTAAGTAAGGCCTACGGAAGAAGAGAAGGCTGTTCTTTTTCAATCTGGGGGAAGAGAAAGTTCAGGAACCAAAGTTCTTTTTTTTTTTTTTAAGATTTTATTTATTTGAGAGAGAGAGGGTGCAAGAGCGAGCACAGAGAGGGAGAAGCAGGCTTCCTGCTGAGCAGAGGACTCCCCCTCCCCCGGCCCCACCAATGCGGGGCTCGATCCCAGGACCTTGAAATCGTGACCTGAGCCGACGCTTCACTGACTGAGCCACCCCGGCGCCCTGGAAACAAAGTTCTTTTAATGCAGTCGTGACCTCTTTTCGAAAACCTAAGACGCTGAAGCATCGCTGAGTTGTTTGCCTCTTTAGATCAAACACAAATACATTTTGTACAAGACGCTTAAAACCATGATTCATTCAAATTGTCCAATTGTTCCCCTCATCCGTATTCACAGTCACGATCCTCTGCCGGCTCCAGATGTTTCTAGGAGTGGTTTGCTCTAAAGCTCACTTGACGTGGCTCCGTGGCATTCCTTTCACTGATGATTAACAGAGGACACAAGGCCTGACTCACAGCTTGGCCAGGGACTGCACGGATGAACGCAAGCTGCACACAAGCACGGCTTCCCTCCCTGACTGGGGCCAGCTTTGTGCATTCACGGCCCTCTAACGGGAGAAAGGGTTTCCCTTATTTCGGAGGGGGTTCCTAACCGGCTTGTTGGAGAAGGGGAGGGGCCCAGACTCAGAGCCAGGTGAAATTGTGCTGATAATGCCTAAGCAGAGACCGTAAGCAGAGATCTGTAAAGGCGTAGCAGGTCTGAGAGCACGGAATTACAAGACGTGCTGTTCGTCTTTCTTTGCAGATGCCCGCTCCCTTGGGGAATAAAACGGCGCACCGCTTCTTAAATTTTAATGTGCGTGTCGATCACCTGGGGATCTCGTGAAAATGCAGATTCTTTCTGGTAAGTGGTGGACCTGAGATTGTGAATTACTAACAAGCCCCCGATGACACCTTCTGCAGCTGGTCCTCGGCCCACACTTCGCGTCCAAGGTTATGAAATAAGCGTAGATCAGCAGATGGGCTGATACTACACCTCTCGTGTCCCCTGAGTCCTGTCAACCACACACGGAAATGGCCTGGTCCTTCCCTCCTGCCGTTCGCAGTCTAGTAGAGGATGAGCCCGTGTGTGGGAATGGGATCAGGGTCACAAGGGAGGCAAAGAAGGCAGGGGTGTTCGCAGGAACGAATGGTCATTTCCAATTTCAGAGGACATGGATTTTAAGCAGGGGCATGAAGGAGACCTATGACTCAGGCAGAAACGCAGTAAGGGCCCGCCCAATGGATGGAGCTCCAAAATCAAAGACATGGAGGCCAGAAAGCAGGAGGCCGGGGCAGGAAAGAGCATGCGATTTCATTGGACTGCAAGGTAGACTATGCAAAGCAGAAAGTAAGGCAGACAAATAAGGTTGGCCAGGGAGTTTAGGACCAAATCGCAGAAGATCTTGATGTCATATCATACAAAAGTGTTAGGGCTTCATTCTGTAAGCGAGGGGGAAAACTGATTGATGATTGATTGATTTTAGCTCAAATATGACTTGAACAAAGCTGTACCTTAGATCCCACCCTTGGGAAATCACTCTGGGGGAGATAGAAAGGACAGGTTGGGAGGGGAGAGAGCCTGGAGGAAGGGAGAGCAGATAGGGACTGCTATTTCGCCCACCATCCAGAAAGAATTTCTTGAGCTGCTATTCTGACCCAACTGCTGTGCTAACCGCTTGAGCAGGGAACAGGAGCACATGTGTCCTATTCCCTTGTGGCACCCACGGTCTGAGGAGAGCCACAAAGAAGCACCAGGGGTTAGGAGAGGAGAGCATGGACCCTGACAAAGGTCCAGAGACTAGAGAGCCTGGTATGTCATGAGATTGAGAAAAATAGAGCACCTTTGTAGAGGAGGCAAGGAGTTTAAACTTTGCCCTTAGGGCAGTGGGAAACCATTAAGCACAGGAGTGACTTAATGAGACTTGTCTATTAGAGCAACTCTTCTGTGTCTTCGCTCTGTGCAGGATGGATGGACGCGGGGAGCAAGATTCCACGCAAGGAAGCCAGTTGCGAGAATGTTTGAGCAGATCAAATGAGAGGTGATAGAGCTTTGGTCGGGATGGAAGAAAGGATGGACAGAAGCGATGACTGGGGTAAAAGCAAGAACTGGAGAAGGTGGGGAAGGACAAAGAAGAGTAGAGAGTGGAGAGTGGTGGGACCCGCCACTGATGTAAAGAACGGAGGAGAAGTTCATTGGGAAGGGAGGGAGGAAGAGAAGTTCAGGTGAAGTTCCTGTGGGACATTCTGGGGGAAGTAAATAGGCAGATGTACACAGTACTAGATTTTGAGAGAGATGGAAATTCAGGAGTAATTGGGCTAAAGATGGTGGCTGAAGCCATGAAGTAACATGGCCGGTGCCAGTGCATTCTTCCCAGCCTCCCTAGCGAGCCTCCCTAGCGAGCCTCCCAACCAGCCCCCCAAATCCATCAGGGGCAGACACTGCAATGGATGGGTTAATACAGCAAGCCAGATTCTCCCATGACTGAAGAAAAGGAGAGCAGAGTTCAGGGAGGTAGGTCACAAAGAGAGATTTTTGAGAGTGTCAGAAATGATGGCGTCCTTGGAGTTGGTATGCAGCCTGCCAAAGAGGGATAGCTCTTGTTTCATCCGGGAAGTCTGATAGATCAGCTACGAAAGGAGGATCGGCAGGCAAATTTTATAGCAGACAGCCTCTTAAGAGTCTTGGGTCAGCAATCCCTGCTCAGCTACCCAACATGTTCTTGACATGTATATGCTCAGAGCGTGCACGCTAATTCTAGTATTAGCCTAAGCAAAATCATAATTAGGAACACCTGCTCTGGCTGGGAAACATCTATAATACATTCCCAAAACAAATAGAAATGACCTTTTCTCCTATGTTTTAGATTACTTACACCACTTGGCCCTTTCGGTAGCCTGGATAATTGAGTTGGCTAGATTTATAACATAAAGATGTGCATTCTAAATAAAACGATACGAGGTAGGTTGCTTTATACAAGTGGTCGTCTTGGGTAATACGCTGATGAGCTCCACCCAAAATGTACTTTGAAATTATTATGGCAGCAAATGAATGTTGTCACAGGACCTGTTGAAGTGGAACTCTCAACAAAATGAAAATAGGGAAATATGACATATTTCATAGGTCATGAATAAGGACATATGACATATTTCCTTATTGCGCGCGGCAATATGTCTTCTCAGTTAGCAGCAGAGTGCTGCCTCTGGCAGTGGGGAATGCCCTCTGAACTCAGTCTGATGCAGACCTTGGGATGACATCATGCATCGTACAGGAGAATGTTTGAGTGAAACCAGGACTTGTAAAGGTATGTGGTGGTGATGGGTGGAAAAGCAATACCACTGAGCAATTATTAGCTTCCGGACAGGCAAGCGTGTGAAGGGAGGAGACCACCTCCCCGAAAGACTGATTATGAGTCAGCCTGAGAGTTTCCCCACCGGCTCATTGATGCTAGAATTGCCAAGATCTGGGACTAAAGTCTTTCTTGCCCAATTCAAGAGGAGACTTGGAATACTACCTTCCAGGACGACATCCTACTACAATTCAAGAGGAGACTTGGAATACTACCTTCCAGTACAACATCCTACTAAGGCTTGGCTAACACAGAAGTGCGAATGAGACAGGAACAAAGCCTTTTTCATGGAGATTTGAATAGGTTTCCAACAAGGAAATCCGGCCTTGTGTGCTCAGGGATGGTCAGATAATCAGATCTCCATCACCCTACCTCCTTGTGTGGGCTGTGGAGCAGTTATGAAAGAGAGTGTTTCTATTATCTATCATCACCTAACAAGCTAACCCCCAAACGTACTGACTAAAACATCAGTCTATTTTCTCTCACTGCTCTGCGGATTGGCCGGCTCCGGTGGGCGGTTCTGCTGGTCTTACTTGGGGTCTGTTCACGCAGCTGTGGTCAGATGGCCACTGGAATCATCCAGAGGTTCAGCTGGTCTCTGAGATGACCGGCCCTCTCCTCCTGTACCTAAAATCTCTGGACCTCTCCTCTCTACATAATCCGTCCAGCAGGGGAGCCAAACTTCTTACAGGGCTCGCCCCAAACGAGTGTTCTAACAGAGAGTAAAAACTGCCCGTGCTCTTAAAGAACATGCTTGGAACAGGCAAAACTTCATTTCTGCTGAATTCTATTGATATTGTCAATCATGGGGCACGTGTCCATTTGATTCTTTATAGATTCTAATGACTGGATTGAATTTTTCTCTTCATATATTCTTCCATCTTTTCCTTTATTTTTTGAACATATAGTTATTAGAAATTCCTGGTCTGCTGACTTATATATCTGGATCACCTGTGGGTTTGTATCTGTTGTCTGGTTTGGGGTTTTGTTTTTGTTTTGTTTTGTTTTAGGTTTTCCATCATACGGCCTTGTCTCTTATAATTTCTAAAAAGTTTTGAATGAATGTCAACCAATCGCGTATAAATAATTATATAGGCTCCAGATGATGTTATCTTCTCTCAGAGAGAATTCACTTTTCTTTTCTCTGTTAAGCAGATCAAGTAAGGGCAGATCACTTTTACTGAATCAGGGACTAAGCCGAATCAAGTCCAGGTTAAATGTTGGTGAATCCCTTACACTTTTCTTTTGTCCCTGCTTCCAAGAAATTACTGTCCAGAACTTTCAGTTGATAATCTTGTGTGTTTAATGAAGTCCTTACCATTGGCAGATCTTAAATGCTAATTCTTATCTACTCAGCACAGTGAGACTGCCCAAAACACTACTTTTTTTTTTTCCAGATTTTATTTATTTATTTGACAGAGAGAGATCACAAGTAGGCAGAGAGGCAAGCAGAGAGAGAGGAGGAAGCAGGCTCCCCACTGAGCGAAGAGCCTGATGTGGGGCTCGATCCTATGAGATCCCTGGGATCATGACCTGAGCCGAAGGCAAAGGCTTTAATGCACTGAGCCACCCAGGCGCCTCAAAACACTACTTTGTTTTTTAAGCCTTTCTAATTAGCTTTTTAATCACTAGATGCAATCATCACATGCAGATCAATAAATGTGATACATCACATTAATAGAATGGAAGATACACATTGTATGATCATCTCAATGGTTGCAAAATTCAACACACTTTCATGATTAAAAAAACTCTCAACAAACTAGTCAAAGAAGAAACTTACCTTAATGTAATAAATATGATATATGACAAGCCCACAGCGAACATCATACTCGGTTGTGAAAACTGAAAGCTTTTCTCTAAGATCAGAACAAGGAAAGGATGCCCACTCTTGCTACTTCCATTCAACATGGTACTGGAAGTCCTGGCCAGAGCAATTAGACAAGAAAAAGAAAAAAAAGGCTCCTAAACCAGAAAAGAAGAAATGAAAAGATCTCTGTTTGTAGATGACATGTTCTTTTATATAGAAAACTCTAGAGACCCCACAAAAAAAAAAACACCCACTTAGAACTAATAAATTATCTCAGCAAAGTTGCAGAGTACGAAGTCAATACATGAAAATAAGTGCATTTCTATATGCTAATAAGGAACTATCCAAAAAGGAAATCAAGAAAGCAATCCCACTTAAGATAGCATCAAAAGCAATAAAATACTTAGGAATAAGCTTAACCAAGGAAGTGAAAAACATGTACACTGAAAATTAAAACATTTATGAAAGAAATTAAAGAAGACACAAATAAATTGGAAGACATTTCATGTTCATGGATCACATGACCTAATATTATTAAAATTTTCATACTGCCTGAAGTTATTTACAGATTCAATGCAATTTGTTTCAAAATCCTAATGACTTTTTTTTACAGAAATAGGAAAAGCAATCCTAAAATTCATATGGAAATACAAAACACCCTGAATAGCAGAAGCAATCTTGAGCAAGAAGAATAAAGCTAGAGACATCACACTTCCTAATTTCAAAACATATTACCCACATGTAGGCACTCAACTGATCTTCAACGAAGGTGCCAAGAGTACACAATGGAGAAAGGAGAGTCTCTTCAATAAATGGTGTTGGGCAAATGGGATATTCACATGCAAAAGAATAAAATTGGACCCTTATATCATACATAACAATCAACTCAAAATGGATTAGATATTTAAATGTAAGACCTGAAAGTGTAAAGCTAGAAGAAGACGTAGAGGAAAAGCTTCTTGACATTGGTCTTGGCAATGATTTCTTGACTGTGATATTGAAAGCATAAGTAGCAAAAGCCAAAATAGACAAATGGGACTACATCCAACCAAAAAGCTTCTGCAGAGCAAAGGAAGCAATAGAGTGAAAAGGCAACCTACGGAATAGGAGAAAATATTTGCAAGCCATCTATCTGATAAGTAATTAACATCCCCAATATACAAGGAGCTCCTACAGCTAATTACCAAAAGAAAACAACACCAAAATAAGTAAGCTGATTAAAAATGGGCAAAGGACCTGAATGGACGTTTCTCTGAAGGAGACACACAAATGGCCAACAGGTACATGAAAAGATGCTCGACATCACTAATCATTAGAAAAATACTAATCAAAGCATCAATGAGATACCACCTCACAACTGTTAAAATGGTTATTATAAAAAAGATAAGAGATAACAATGTTGGTGAGGGTGCAGAAAAATCAGAACACTTGGACATTGTTGGTGGGAATGTGAATTGGTGCAGCTGCTGTGAAAGACTGTATACAGGTTCCTCAAAAAGCTAAAAATAGAACTACCGTATGACCCATCAGTCCCACTTCTGGGCATTTATTCAAAAGAATTGAAATCAAGATCTCAAAGTGATATCTGCACCCCCATATTTACTGCAGTATTATTCACAATGGCCACAATTTGGAAACCAACCTAAATAGCCATTGCGAGATGAATGGGTAAAGAAAATATGGTATATGCATATAATGGCATATTATTCCACCTTAAACAAAGGAAATCCTGATGTATGATACTAAATAGATAAACCTAGAGGCCGTCATGCCAAATGGCAGGTAAAGTTTTAAAATTAATCAAAGTTCTAGAGGAAAACACTGGATATGTGTCAGGTTCATTTCTTTCCTCTTCTCTTTTTACTGGGTCTTGGCCCCTCAAATCTTCCCCTAACACCACAAAAGCTATTTTTCCTATGTCCTCCAGCAGTGACCCTCCATCAAGCCAAAGCCCAGATTCTCAATCTCTTGCTATGCTCCCAGAATTTGCAAGTGTCCCCTGGGAAAAAAATAACTCTCCTTTCAGTGGCTCAATCCTCTTTGAGATCTTGGCCCCTCGATTGCTTTAGCAGCCTCCAGTGTTTTTAGACACGTATATACCCAGATTTTTTCGTTGTTCTTGGCGAGACCGAAAGCTCACTGAAAGATTTAAACAGAGATCTAGCATGACCAAACGTGCACTTCATAAAGGTCGATCCGGAGGCAGTGTGGGGGACGGTGGGCTAGTCTGCTAGGCCTGCCATAACGAAGTATCAGTCCGCCTGGGTGGCTGAAACAACAAAAATTGATTTTCTCACAGTTGGGGAGGATAGAAGTCTGAAATCAAAACGTGCTTTCTTCTGAAGCGTCTGTCCTTGGTTTGTAGATGAACATCTTCTCCCTGTGCCTTCAGGTTATCTTCCCTCTGTACCTACCTGTGTCCAAATTTCCTTTTCTTACGAGGACGCCAGTTACAAATTGGATGAGGGTTCACCCTCATGACCTTATTTTAACTGAATTAGCTCTTTAAAGAACCTGTATCCAAATGTAGTCACGTTCTGAGTTACTGGGGTTTAGGACTTCGACATATGAATTTTCTTTGGTGAGGGGATACAATTCAATGCATAACAGATGGCTCGCGGGACAGCAAAAGTGGAGTCGGGGAGGCCGGTGAGAAAGGTCTTGCAATGATCCGAGAGAGAGTGAAAGAGAGAGAGAGAGAGACAGAGAGAGAGAGAGATTTTGCTATGTTAGACCAAGTAACGGCAGAGGGGCTGGAGCTAATCGGACTGCTTTAGGAGAGCATCAGAAGATGGAATAGATAGGATTTGGTCATTAGGAATAGGATTTGTTAAGATGTTGAGGGAAGAGTCGAGGATGATACCCAATTTTTTTTATTCTGTTCGGTTAGCCAGCATATGGTACACTGTAGTGTTCAATGATTCATCGGTTGTGTGTAACACCCAGTGCTCATCCAACAGGTGCCCTCCTTAATACTCGTCACCTGGTCACCCCAGCCCCCCGACTCCCCTCTCTTCTGTAAGTCTCGGTTTGTTTCCCAGAGTCTAGAGTCTCTCACGGTTTGCCTCCCTCTCTGATTTCTACCCCTTCGGATTTCTCTCCCTTCCCCCATGGTCCTCCCCGCTATTCCTTATGTTCCACATATGAGTGAAAGCATATGATAATCGTCTTTCTCTGCTGGACTAATTTCACTTTTCTACCTGGAGTATGGAGTAGAGAATATAGACGTAATGTGGATTGGAAAATTGTCCTCTGAGATGCAGGCATGACCTCATTTCCCTCCCGCATTCTACGCTAAAGCTTAAAGCCTGGGATACTGCTCCTCGAGTGAGCTCCCCTCCGTCCTTATCTGAACACCATAGCTCATAATACTCTGGGTCCATTCTGGTCCCCATCCTGACTCCTCATGGGCTGCAATCCCGGAATGCTCAGACCTGCGCCACCGTGAGGGGGCTAGAGAGCTAGCCTCAGTCCGTGGTAGCCGAGGCTCTTCTCCCCACGGCCAGGCGGTTGCCGGCTTCTTTATTCCATGGCACCAGTCTGCTCCTTGGGCTCTTCTATTCCAAGGACCGCTCGTCGGAGACCTCTTGGCGCTGATCACTTGCCTGAACACGTGCCTGCCTTTGCTCTACACCTCATCTCGATGGACTGCTCCAGCTCCGCCATCTGCCGCTGTCCAGTTGTGAGGATATTGCAAAGCCTTGTCATCTGACTCCCGGCGGTTGGCATGCCAAGCTCAGAGGACAGCGGTGACCTGAACTAGCCCAGAAATACTCAGGTCCCCCTTCTCAGGCTTCTCTGTCCATCTGGAGAAGATGCCCTTCTCGAGGAATGTGAGACAGGGAGACTAAGCTAACATCTCAGGTCAGGCAAAGTGTAACTGAGTAAAGAGGCCGGAGTGACACAGCTTAAAGAAAGCAGGGACTCTACCAGGAACATCCTGACCAGGATTGTATCTCTTTATCCCGTCCTGCTACATTTTTTTGGTAGCCAAGCCAGAGGGCATAAACATACGTGTGGCTTGCCCATTACCCAACCTGGCAACCTTCAGACACCATCACTCTTTAGTGGCTTTGTCTCAGACATTCCCTATTCTAGCATCAAACCACTTCCCGGCTAAAACGCCTTTCCCCTACATGGGAAATCAAATTAGCATGTGTTAGAAACTGCCACTTTCCTACCACTGCCTGTTCTCTTGCTTTATTTCTTTTAGTAGCATAAATCCCTGAAAACATTTTTTAAAAGATTTTATTTGTTTATTTGACAGAGAGATAGAGAGCACAAGTGGGCAGAGTGGCGGGCAGAGGGAGAGGGAGAAGCAGACTCCCCGCTGAGCAGGGAGCCAGATGCGGGGCTCAATCCCAGGACCCTGAGATCATGACCTGAGCCGAAGGCAGAGGCTTTAACCCACTGAGCCACCCAGGCACCCCCTGAAAACATTTTTTAAGATTTTATTTTTAAGTAATCTTTACACCCAACATGGAGTTTGAACTCACAAACCCAAGATCAAGAGTTGCACGCTTCACCAACTGAGCCAGCCAGGCACCCCTTTGGATCCCCGAGATTTAGCAGTGAACCTAGATCCTCACAATAAAGACTACACTTCCCAACCTCCCTTGCAGCTGTGTGTGGTCATATGACTAAATATGCATTTGGAAGTAATGCCTGCAACTTCCGAACCTTTTCTTAAAAGGAAATGTCTTGCCAGCAACCCAAGTGTTTATGCACAGAAGAAGGAATAAAGAGGATGAGTTATATGTGTATATGTACTCCATATATATAATGGAATATTACTCAGCCCTAAAAAAGAATGAAGTCTTGCCATTTGCAATGATGTGGATGGAACTAGAGGGTATTATGCTAAGTGAAATAAATCAGTCAGTGAAAGACAAAAGCATATAATTTCACTCACATGTAGAACTTAAGAAGTGTAACAAAGAAAAAAGAGGAAAACAAAAAACCAGACTCTTCAAGATAGAGAACACACCTGAGGGGATGGATGAAATAGGTGAAGGGATTAAGAGTACGCTTAACATGAGGAGCACT
>CM053612.1:15751852-15813591 GCA_028646535.1 Procyon lotor
TCCACCTCCTGCTTGTGATCTCTCTTTATCTCTCGCTCCCTCAGATAAATAAATTAATTAAATAAGAGAAGTTTTGTCTGCACTGTGAGTCAAAAAACCTGAAGCTCAGTCAAACCAACCACCCACACCACAAAAGAGGGGAGACCTTTTTGTAGCTAACTGGCGCATTAGAAAGGGCTTTGGTTGAAGGAGAAGTATCAAATAAATGAAACTTCATTTTTATTATGTTAGTCTCTGGCAGGCGAGTGATGTGCTCTGGCTGGCTTGTTCAAATGGTGCAGCAACACCAAAAAGGAGAAAGTAAATTGTACCAACATTTCGTACATTGTTCACCGTGCAGGAACTTCTCAAACACACCACAGTAAAGGCTTCTTTTGTGATCCTTGGCAAACTTGAAGGAAGATCCTGATTTGTATTGATATGCCACTTGACTTTAGTGAACCTCCGTTTTTTCATCTATAGAACGAGGGAAATGATTCCCGTTCTGTAGAGGGCTGCTGTGCGAGACAGCCAGCTCAGTCTCTAGCATATTGTGCATTGCACAGAGGACGGGCCATTCAGGAGTGAACTGAAAGGAGTTACTTGTCCCAAAAATGTAATGACAAGGAGCAGTTGGGTATAACTGTTGGGGCACCTGAGTGACTCAGTGAGTTAAGTATCCGACTCTTGATCTCAGCTCAGGTCTTGATCTCAGGGTCGGGAGTTCGAGCCTCCACGCTGGGTGGGGAGCCTCCTTTAAAAAAAAAAAAAAACAACATATACGTAGGTATCTATTAAGAACATGGCTGATATTTCTAACTAAACAAAGAGTGAAATCCTAAGTATGCCAGATAAGTGCTATTGTCTTTCAAAGTGTGCCCCTTGGGAGAACATCCACTTACTCTCCTGTTGCTCAAACTACTTCTAGGAATGGGAACGGCCTTCTGAGTCAATTACAGGGCCCTCAAGAAAATCAATCTCATTTCTTAATTGTCACACTTCATTCTTTTTAAAGATTTATTTATTTGAGAGAACACACATGTGTTCGAGGAGGGGCAGAGGGAGAGAATCGTTCAAGGATATTATTCCAAAGAGACTACACGCAAGCGTAAGTTCGGCATATTTGTTTTTCAATTACTGTTACCACTTCATGTGAGCGGCGTACGGGTAGATATTTGGAGCAGAATAATTGGGGTTGAAGCTAAGGCAAACATTGTAGCCTGGTTTTATTGTTGGAATTATGTCACTGTCCCTAATACGCTCTATCCTGACCTCAGTACTTGGGGCCTTCTCAAGTCCTGGTGGCAGATGTTTGCGAAATGTTCATGGGACCATTCAACTCCTTACTTTGAGTTTTAAGAACATGGACAGTGTCTTGGTTCTGTAACCTGACCCCTGATTTACTGTCGCAAATATGTTATATTTTGGTATAAAGGTCCCAGTCTGGGACCTTGCCACTCATTTCCTAGCATGATACTTTTCTTGATGTGTAGGCGAAAGTTGGCAGTATTCAGTGTCAAATACTTAACTAAAAAACCTATTCTTTATAATAATACAAAAACCTAATTTCACTTCCTTCAAAGAATAACACCAGCAGATATTAATGACGTACTTGTTTGGATCCATATAAGCAGATCGAACACTAATAATGTAGTTAGTTTGCCTTCAGCTCAAATGGAACAGTAAGTAAATATTGTCCAGTTAGCAGTAACACCCAAAATACATTGTCTTCAACCACAATGTTGGTTTAAAGGATGTGACTATGTGATGTGACTATACTATGATTATATTAGGCAGAAGTTCTGACAGATGAACTAAATTTTAATATTTAATAAACTGCTGCACTAAAGTACAAATTAGCTCGTTGTTTGGGGTCACCTTTCAATCCATAAAAATATCATCTCTAAATGACACAACTATCGCCTGCCATGGATCTTCCACACCCTTTGTCTCTTAATTCTTAGAAATAGGCTGTGGTTTAGTAAGGAAAAGAGCCATTGGAGACTGTCAGTTACCAGGTGGTGACTCTCAATTGGATTCCCCGCCTTGAGGTAAAAGTCTAAGTCTCCTGGATTTCTCTGTATTCTCTTACCTGCTCTCATCTTGCCGACCCCAAGGAAAATTCCATGAGTGCGTGAAAATAGCTTGCAAAGTCCAATCCAACCAACAGCCCTTGATGTGTCATCCAGCGATGCAGGAAGCAAACTGTTCAGTCCTTTTTATAAAGTCCCTTTTATCATATAAACGTCTTTTTTATAAAGTAAACTTGTAGATATTCAGACCCGGCCCTTAATGACCCGGAAGGGTCTCCCAATAGAGGCATTTAAATGGAAGAACAAAACATACAACAAAACAAAACACTGGGGTACAAAATGGTGTGTGCAGTGTAATAATATATACAGGTATGACCTGCTTTTCAAAAGTTTTGCATCACACCACTTTGCTTTTATGGAAGACATAGGTTGATGCCTCTTTTCGCTAACTGAAAGAAATCTGCAGCGGATTTTCACATTTAGGGGGAAAGGGGGAAAGCAAAGAGAGAGTTGAATTTTGGATTTGCAGCGAGCTCTGAGAAAGGCAGCTGGCATCCCGGGAGCAGCGAGAGAGGCGCCTCTTATCCCCTGCCTCCCGTCCCCTCCCCTGGCCACTACCCTCCAGCATCTCAGCCCCCAGCTGCCAGGGCTTCCAACTGTGTTTGTGAGCATCTGTGCTTTATCTTGGTTTATTTTGTCCATCAGTTAGCAAGACGTGTACTAAGGTACCAGAAAAGCCTAAGAGAGGCGGTATTTTCGGATCTGGGAATGCTCAAAATTTTTCCATATAATGAATGGCAATTGCTTCTTAACTTTACGCCATTTCAGCGTACCAAAGGCTTCATAGGGATGCTCTACTTTTGGATAGTGGGGGAAACCTGTATGTCTTACATGGGGTTCGGTTGATATGGTGTGATAAGAATGGTAGTTTATGGGGCGCCTGGGTGGCTCAGTTGTTAAGCATCTGCCTTCGGCTTGGGTTGTGGTCCCTGGTTCAAGCCCCGCGTGGGGCTCCATGCTGGGTGGGAAGCCTGCTTCTCCTTCTCCCACTTCCCCCCATTTGTGTTCCCTCTCTCGTTGTGTCTCTCTCTCTGTCAAATAAATAAATAAAATTTCCCAAAAACAGAATGGTTCTTTACCTCTGTGGTCTTCCTCCCTAAATCCCATAACCCCAATCTAATCATGAGAAAAACATCGGGCAAATCCCACTGAGGGACATTCTACAAACACCTGCCCAGCTCTCCTTGAAACTGTCGATGTCGACAAAAACAGAGAAAGTGTGAGGAAACGTCACAGCTAAGCAGAACCGAGGAAACTATGACAACTAAAGGTAATGCAGTAGCTAATAGATGGGATTTCAGGTGGACAGCAAAAGGGCATTAGGTAAAAGTTAAGGAAATCTGAATAAAGTACGGATTTCCATTAATATTAATGAAGCAATATTGATTGATTCATTATAACACATGTACCATACTAACGTAAGATGTTAATCATAGGGGAAACTGCGTGTGGGTCATATGGGAAGTCTGTACTAGCTTCACGATTTTTCCGTAAATCTCAATCGACCGTAAAATAAAAGTTTATTGAAAAATACATGACTGTAGTTACTTCTGGGTGATAGGATTTTAGGTTTAGAAGAACTTTATGTTCTTCCTTTTCCCAGTTTATAGTTTTCTATAATTTACATGTATTGCGTTAGTGATAAGAAAAAAACAAAAGTTTATTTGTAAATGTATGTGAATGTGTTTTTATTCATCATGATAACATCTGCATACATTTATTTTTTTAAAGATTTTATTTATTTATTTCACACACATTGAGAGAGAGAGCACAAGCAGGTGGTAGTGGCAGAGGGAGAAGGAGAAGCAGGCTCCCCCCTGAGCAGGGAGCCCGATGTGGGGCTCAGTCTGGATTGACTCTGGGATCATGACCTGAGCCGAAAGCAGATGCTGAACTGACTGAGCCACCCAGGCGCCCCCACAACTGCATCCATTTAAAACATCATATATGTACCAGATCTACTTATTGCACACAATGTTTGCTGTTTACATTGATTTGCAAGCCCTTAAATGATCCACAGCCCCTAGTTTGGAAATCTTGACCTTAACTTTAGATGAATCTGAATTCTGTGCCTGGTCCAGTCTTTCCCGATCACCATGGAAGGAGGCTGAACTTTCCAGGCTGTCTGAAAACTTTTTGGAATCCCCATTATTACTCTCTGTTACCTTTTCTTAATTCAGATGTATCTCCAATCAATGCCATTAATTAATGAAAGAACAGGATAAGAGGTGGGGAAAACGAGTCAGTGTCCCTGTAAATTACGAATAGTGGAACTCAGTTCACACTCAAGAGACATTTTCCTAATCTTAATATGAAATGTTCAGCTTTTCTGACACCCAAATGTGTGCTAAAGAGATTTACTTTTCGGGATGTCTATGTGGTTAATCATCTGCCTTCAGCTCAGGGCATGACCCCAGGGTCCTGGGATCAAGTCCAGCATCAGGTTCCGTGCTCAGTGGGGAGCCTGCTTCACCCTCCACCTGCTGTTCCCCCTGCTTGTGCACTTGCTGTCTCTCTCTCCCTGACAAATAAATTTAAAAATCTTAAATACAAGTTTCCTTCCTTCCCTTCTCCTTTGTCATTAGGTCCATAGCTCTTGCATTTTTTATACCACTTACTTGCCCTCAGATGTCATCTTACATGTCCAAAAATTTATCCCCCAAAACATGGTTTGCTGTGTCATAGGTAGCTGGAGGAAATAAACCTTTTGTCCTTTTTTTAGGATAAAAAACGGATATTTTTTAATATCTCATTTTTATGCATAATTTAAAATTATGCATTTAAACGCATTTTAATGCATTAAAATTTTTTCTGTAATACTCATTTGTCCTTTTTTTAGGATAAAAAAAGGATATTGTTTAATATCTCATTTTTATGCATAATTTAAAATTATGCATTTAAACGCATTTTAATGCATTAAAATTTTTTCTGTAATACTCATTTTAATGCATTCACATTTTTTCCGTAATACTTCCTAGGTGCTGAGGATACAGGGCCTGGCACGTAGTACTGGTCAGTAAATATTTGTTGAGTTTTATGAACAAGGTTCCTATCGTCAAGGAGTTTACACACTAGTGGAAAAGACAAACAATCAAGATTCAGTGTGTAAGTACAGTGGTCTATGGGAGCACAGAGGAAAGGGGCCTTACCTTCCCTAAAGAACCCAAGGATGGCCACCTGAAAGGGAAGGCATTTAAGCTAAAATCTAGGGGATAGAGGAGGAGTCTCGTGGCATATGTAAGGAATTATTTATACAGGGAGGGAGTTCCTGTTGAGAATTCACAATGAAAAATGTTTTCAAGTCAGCTTGGAGCCAAAGTAAGGAGATCCTTGAATGCCCATTTGAAGAATGTGAACTTCATCTTGGAGGCAATGATGCATCATCGCTTTTATGTTTGAGTGCGACACTGACTGATATCTACAAAGGAGTTTTTTAGAGCAGCATTCTAGAACTCTTGGGCTGACCCCGAAGAGACAATGTTAGGGGTGGAGAGGGGAATTAGGAGGCAGTTGTATTGTGAGGTGATGTGGACCTGAACTAAGATAATGAGACTGAGAATGGGAAGAAGTGGTGACCAACGGATGCAGGAAATAGTCACAAGGAAGAATTCAGTAGAATTTTGTGGCCTGAACAAGCACTTCATCAGCTGATTTGACTTGCCTTGGTTCTCAAACCAGATCTTGCATCAGAATCCCCTGGTAGGCTTATTAAAACCCAGATTGCTAGGCCCAACCCCTGAATTTCTGGTTCTGTAGATTTTTGATGGGACCTGAGACTGCATTTCTAACAAGTTCCCAGGTGATACTAGTGCTGCTGCTCTGGGGACCAAACTCTGAAACCACTGGAGTCTGGACTAGGTCACATCTTTTCCAGCAAACAGACCATTAGAATCGTGGTTTAGACTTTTCAACACGTGGTGGTGGAACAACTAATTAGCCACATGGAAAAGAATGAAGTCGGACCCTTACCTCAAAATGGATCAAAGATGTAATCTAAGACCTAAACATGTAAACCTCTTAGAAGAAAATGGAGGGTAAGTCTTCATGACATTGGATTTGGCCAAGAACTCTTAGATACGACACCAAAAGCACAAGCAACCAAATAAGAAGTAGATAAATTTAACTTAGTCAAACTTAAAAACTTCTGTGCTTCCAAAGACACTATCAAGAAAGTGAAAGACAACCCAGAGAATGAGAGATCATATCTGCCAATCACAGGTCTGTTAAGAAACTTGTATCTAGAATATATAAAGAACTCTTACAACTCGATAATAAAAGGACCAATAACCCAATTTTAAAATGGGAAAAGGATCTAAATAGGTGTTTCTCCAAAGAAGATATACAAATGGCCAATAAGCACATGGAAAGATGTTCAACATCACAAGTCATCAGGGAAATGCAAATCAAATGACAAGATACCACCGCAGGGACAAGCTTATAGAAGACCTTCTATTCTCTGCATATGAGTTTGCACTTTTCTTGATAAGGAGTCACTGAAATCAGCAGAAAGATGAAGTCAGAGTTGCTTCAAACAGACTTGCTTCACGGCACTGGTGGAAGCATGAAGGAAGGATTACAGACTTATAAGCCATTTCGGAGCCTATTACAGAGTTTAGGAATGAGATGTCACACAAATGTTTCTCCAATCTCACCTACACACTGGAGCAAACAGAATATGAGACAAATATAAGAAGTACTAAGGAGGTAGAATTGGCAGGACGGTAGTTGTTTGATGATACCCGAAGTTCTATTTTTAATAACTGGTGGACAGTGGTACCATTTACTGTGATAGCAAACACAAGAAGGGTAAGTTCTGAAGATCAAAAGAAAAAACAAACAGGGGCACTTGGCTGGCTCAGTCCGTAGAGCATGTGACTTGATCTCTCGGTCATGAGTTGAAGCTCCATGTTGGGTGTAGACATTGCTTTAAAAACCACATACGAAGGGCACCTCGGTGGCTCAGTCGGTTAAGTGTTAGCCTTCAGCTCAGGCCATGATCCCAGGCAGGGTCTTGGGATCGAACCCCACGTCTCATGGGCTCCCAGCTCACTGCAGAGTCTGCTTCTCCTTCTGCCCCTCCCCCCGACTTATGCACGCTCTATCAAATAAATAAATAAAATACTTAAAAAATAAAAACGCAAGGATATGCTGAATCTCAGATACAGTAAGCTTGAGATGCCCTTATGATCAGCGAACTCCCTAGACTCCCTAAGTGATCCTTTGAGTTAATTTTGCTCATTTTGTCCAGAGGGGAAGAACATTCACTAAGTAGCCCAAGTGCTGTCATCAGCTTGAAAATTAGATTTCTCTTTGTAAAATGATTTCTTATTCAGACTTTTAGGAACTGGTTTACAGGAGTGGGCTCACACCTCTACGTTCACCTTCAAACTTCTAATCCCTTAGCTTTCCAGGTGACACAAAACACAGTTCCAGACCATTCAAAGTTGGAGGTCAAACTACACGACTTAGAGAATTCCTTGAGTCTGGGTGATCTCCGCAAGGTACCCACTTCGAGCAGCAGCAACCCAGCCTCTCACCCACTAACACTGTCCCAGCGACAAGAGAGTGTGTGGCGTCTTCTTTGTTTAAATCCAGAAAGTGGATTTTTATTGTTATAAAAACTTTGAAAATAAAAACCAAAAAGGGGGTGTTTCTACCTTAATCTTTTGCTGCCATCTAGTGCCAGAACTCAGCATATTCAGCGAGCTGCACCGGATAAGAAAATTGAGTTTATGCTTTGCCACAAATTTGAAACAGACAATAACAGTGATCTATTTTAGCGAACAATATCTATCTCGACATTAATTTTTCACATTATTTCTCACTTTTTTAAGATTTTATTTTTAAGACTTTATTTTTTAGGTATATATATATATATTTTATTAATTTACTTTTTAGTTAACATATAATGTATTATTTGCCCCAGGGTACATGTCCATGAACCGTCAGGCTTACACATTTCACAGTACTTACCATTTTATTTTTAAGTAATCTCTACACCTGGTGTTGGACTTGAACTCGCAACCCTGAGGTCAAGGGTCCCACACTCCACCAACTGAGCCAGCCCAGTGTCCTGGTACTCATTTAAATATCAGCCTTTTCCAGCATTCAGACGCCAGTCCTTTCATAAATGACTGAGAATTCAATTTTAAGGCAATTCCTTTCTAGCCTCAACTTTGGTTACTTGCTGGGGAAATCCCTGAGAACACATGGAGGCCCGAGTAGGTCAGAATATCACTTTCTATAAGCTGTGAAGCCCTTGGGATGAATTCCTCTTTGGAAGCTGAGTCAGAGGGGACCGGAGTCTACAATGTTCTCATAACCATACTTTACAACTTTGGAAGGATCTTCAATTTCACATTAAGTGTTTATATGAAATAGCTAAAATTTAGCCTGGCATGGAGTTGTCACAAATTACCATTTACAAAGAAGAATAAATTAGTAAATGGAGGAGGGGAAGAATGACTTTTTTTCCTAGCTTTATCGAGCTGTAATTGACATGTAATATTGTGTAAGTGTCAAGTGTGCAATGTGATGATTTCATACATGCGTATTTTGTGAAATGATTACGACAATAAGGTTAGTTAATGCATCCTTCACCTCACATAGTTACCTTATCTGTGTGTGTGTGCCTGTGTGTGTGGGGGGGGGAGAACTTTTAAGACCTACTCTCGGCAACTGTCAAGGATACAATACAGTATTGTGAACTAAAGTCACTCTTCTGTCCATTACATCCCCAGACCTTATTCATCTTCTGACCGGAAGTTTGTGCCCTCTGACCACCTCCCCCCATTTCCCCCCACCCGTGCCCCTGCCAACCACCAATCTATTTTCTGTTTCTATGCGTTTAGGTTCTTCCTGGTTTTTTTTTTCAGATTCCACATATACGTGATACCGTACCGTATCTGTTTTTCTCTGACTTATTTCACTTAGCATAATGTCCTCTAGGTTCATCCGTGTCATCGCAAAGGGCAGAATTTCCTTTTTTGAGTGGCTGAATGATATTTTATATATATTTCCATGTCTCGGCTATTGTAAATCATGTGGCAGTGAGCGTGGGGGTGCAGATACGTCTTCAAGGTAATGACTTAATTTCCTTTGGCTATGAACCCAGAAGCGGGATCGCTGAATCAATCGGTAGTTCTATTTTAAATTTTTTGAGGAACCTCCATGCTGGGTTCCACAGCGGCCACGCCAGTTTCCATGCCCACCAAAAGTGCACTAGGGTTCTCTTCTCTCCACATCCTCACCAACACTTGTCATCCCTTGTCGTTTTGCTGATGGCCAAAGAATGACTTCCGATGGTCTGCAATAATTTTGAGAAAACAGGCATATTTGCATACACATCATCAAAAACAGGGTTTGAACTATTGTGTGGTAATAAGTCATGTAGGCCGGAGACTCATCTGCTAACTGTGTGATCTTAGGGAAGTTACTTACCTTCCCTGAGCCTAGTTTCCTCATCTCTACACTGGGGATGATGATACTAGTACTTGCTGTGGTTACTGTGAAGATTGAAGTTTTGCACCAACTTCCTGACATCTAGCGCGCCCAGTGAATAATAACTGCTCCTTGTAATAACAAAATCAAAGATAATTAAGCTTACCCCTTGCCTCCTTCCATGGAGTTAAATACGGTTCCAGGGGCAAAAGAAGGAGGTTCCCTGTCCTAAATGCTCCAAGGCATTTTGGAAGGTAATCATGACAACCTCAGCTTGAGCAGCAGGTGCAACAGCCCCAAGGTCAAGGGGTCCCTGGCGGGTCATGGAGGCCTGTTCTCAGAGAGGATATGAAATCAGCTGGAACAACTAGACTTGCTCAAGGTTAGAGAAACAGGAGAACAAAGCCCAAATTCTTTAACACTGTCTTATCGCCCATCACTGCTTTATACTCCAGAGAAACAGAACCGCTTGCTGTGAAACAAGGTGGCGAATATCCCGTGGGCTCTGGGCTTGGACTGACCTGAGTCTGAACTCAAGCTCAGCCACTGATAAGCTGTGCCACTTTGTATAAGTTACTTAACTGCTCCGAGCCTTACTCCCTTGTACAATTGGGAATACAAATAACAGCACTTAACTCTTCAGGTTATTGTGAGAATTAAATAAAATGAGGTGTGTCGGGGCGCCTGGGTGGCTCAGTCTGTTAAGCGGCTGCTTTGGGCTCGGGGCGTGGTCCCGGGGTCCTAGGACGGAGCCCCGTGTAGGGCTCCCTGCTCAGCGGGGAGTCTGCTTCTCCCTCTGCCTGCCCCTCCCCGTGCTCATTCTCCCCCCCACTCAAATAAATAAAATCTTTTAAATAAAATGATGTGTGTTAACCACAATGCCTATCATAGAGTCTGTCATCCATAAATCACTATCAGTATACCATGAAATCCTCTCACTTGCCACTACATCAAATATGGCCTTGATATTTGAACTGGCCTGGTAGTTTCGAATGAATTATCATAATCTGAGAAGCATGGGGCGCCTGGGTGGCTCAGTGGGTTAAGCCTCTGCCTTCGGCTCAGGTCATGATCTCAGGGTCCTGGGATCGAGCCCCGCATCGGGCTCTCTGCTCAGCGGGGAGCCTGCTTCCCCCCCCCCCCCCCCCGCCTGCCTCTCTGCCTACTTGTGATCTCTCTCTCTGTCAAATAAATAAAATCTTTAAAAAAATAATCTGAGAAGCATGTTTTCCTCATCTTTAGCTTTCTAAAGTTCAAACCTGACCATAACCATTTATTAAACACTTATCATATGCCAGGCATTTAGGCACTTTTTCTTAATCTTTGCAACACCTAAATAAGGCAGACGCTGTTTCCCCCTTTACACGTGACAAAAGGGAGGCTCGGAGAAGGTTAAGTAACTTTCCTCAGGTCATACAAGCAGCATGTTCAATATTTGAATCTGGGCCTGGGTGCCGGATCCCCTGCTTTCGCTAAGTGTCATACTGCCTGACCTTTATAAAATCACCTCCCGTGACTTCCTACAGCCTGCAGGGGAAAGGTCAAACGCCCCAACTTACTATACGAGGCTTTTTTTTAATCCGACTCCAGCCCCTACTGACCCCTCTGACCTCCTCACCTATAGCCCAATCGCCTCCTCAAAAATAAACCTTCCCCGATGCCCTTCCTGGGTCTCCCAGAGTACCCTGGCCGTATCTCTGTCATGACACTTGTCACACTGTCGTGTAAATACTGATTTAGTTCTAACTGTTCTTCAAAAGGCCATGAACTCCTTAAGGCACTGTGTCTTATCCATCTTCCTATTCCCACTATGTGGCAAAGTGCTTGGCACGGAGTAGGAATTTAACCGATTTAACGAGTGGATACATGAGTGAGGGGATAAACTGATGAATATTGAGCAGAGGAGGCCCAAATATAAAGTCCCACCACTTTTTAGAATAGTGGTGCTTAAGGTGGGGTCCCTGGACCGGAAGCAGCATCCGGGAACTTATTGATACTAAATATGCAAATAATTGGCCCCTGCCCCAGAATCAGAAACCCCAGGGGTAGGGCCCCGGCCACCTGTATGTTACCAACACCTCCTGGTTACCTTCAAGTGGACGTGTATTAAGTGTATGTTTATATAACGGATCTAAATTGCCCATAAACATGCATATATAAACAAGAAAAATATTATGGTTATTATTGATACTAATTCCTTAAAATTTATTTGGTTCTTCTTAAAATTTAAAAAAAAATTTATTTGGTTCTTTTTTTTAAGATTTTATTTATTTATTTGCAAGAGAGACAGAGAGAGAGCAAAGCAGGGGGAGCGGCAGCCAGAGGAAGGAGCAGGCTCCCAGCCAAGCAAGGAGCCCCATGTAGGACTCGATCTCAGAACCCTGGGATCATGACCTGATCTGAAAACAGACGCTTAACTGACTGAGCCACCCAGGCATCCTCCTCAAATTCATTTGGTTCTTAATAGATTACAAAATACTTTCCTCATGTCTGTATTTGAAAAGAAAGATGAGCTAGGGAGAATGATAAAGGAGTTCAGGTCGGTGTGTTAGACTCTTATTTAGTAGGCCCCTGAGTTCTAGAGAGAGAACTTTCTCGGCTGTTCCATCTGGAAAATAAGAGTTTTGTGCCTCTGTAGGAGCGTTTGCCTGGCCAGGCTGGGGCAGTAGCTTCTGTGGTAAGCAGTCCTTCCCATGAAATCCCATTGGTTGGATGAAGGGGTCCAGGTGGGCAAGGTCGAATGTGATTAAATCATAGTTAGGGTTGCAGGAAAGCTAACGCTGGTGAGACTGATAGGGAGAACCAGCAGCTGGTGTAGCTGGAGGCCAGATTTGGAAAGGAAGTTTGGCATCTCGGAGGCTAGAAGGAGCTGGGAAGAACCCCGAACAATGTGTACAGAGGGGCCGACCTAAAGCACTGGAGTAAGAGGAGACGCCTTGCTGCAGACTTCTGTAGGCAAAGACCCAGGACACTACTGACTCGGGCTCTGCTAATCCAAGGGCAAGTTCAAGCCAAAGAGACGGAAGCACCTGGAACGTGGATAGTACAGGGCTTGGGTTTCTTCCCAGGACCTGGAAGGTGAGAGGGCTCCCCGGGAGGGTGGAAGTGAGGGAAAAGGATCCAGAACCGTCCACGGCTCCGGGGATTGCAGCTGAGGGAGGCATAAACTGGAAAGGGAGGGGTCACAGAGGTGACCAATTGGTGCCTGAAGCAAACTTTTGCACTTTCAACTTGTGCCAAGCTAATTGCATAAAGCAGGATTATGTGCCTGGAACTTCCATATTCTACATATAGTTTAT
The DNA here is from genome assembly GCA_028646535.1 of Procyon lotor. NCBI lineage: Eukaryota > Metazoa > Chordata > Mammalia > Carnivora > Procyonidae > Procyon > Procyon lotor. The sequence continues at coordinate 15,764,664 of CM053612.1, forward strand.
ACCCTCAGATACAGAACAGATACAAAACAGCCTCCGCTGGAAACAAAATTAAAACAAAAGTTCTGAATCTCAAGGGCATTCGGTCCAGAGAAGTCACCCTCCCTCCCCCCGTCCTTGAAGCTTGGGAGTGCAAAGCATTATGTGAGCAGTTTACGTTTATTAAACAGTTAGTTCGGAAGGCTAGATGCTTTGAATGGATTGTGTCATTTATTCTTCCAAGGAGGATTATGGGCTAGTTATGGCTCTCACAGCCACCTTGACGGAATGGAGATCTAGCTGGCAAAGGGCAATGTTGGGACCGCCTGATTCTGAAGCCCAAATTCCTTCTATCATACTACCTTGCATTTGTTAGTCCTGAAAATACCCTAGGGTGAGTAACAATAGCTATAAAACCCTAAAATTAGTAATACCTAGGGTGAGGTTACAAAAAACCACATACAGTCATGCTGTGTAGGTAGGAATGTGAATTGGTATGATCTTTCTGAAGGACAATTTAGCAATATTTACCAGAGAAATTTTAAATGTAAGTACCCTTTTGTTTCAATTATCAACCACCAAGACATAGTAAGTGAAAAAAAGCAAGGTATAGAATAATGTGTAGAGTAAGATTGCTTTTATAATAATTTTTAAAAATACATAAGGGTGGATTGATAGACATGCGAGCATATAAATACCATTTCCCCCCTGAAACACAAGAAGCTTTTAACAATAAAGATCTTTGGGAGGAGTAATTCAGTTATTATTCTTGTTACATTGGGAGATATTTGAGCTTTTAAAGTTTTGTTTTCCTCCCTTTGTTTGCTGATTTTTTTTTTAAGTAATACTTTAGGGGCGCGTGGGTGGATCAGCCGTTGGGTGCCAGCCTTTGGCTCAGATCATGTCATAATCCCAGCGTCCTGGGGTAGAGCCCCATATCGGGCTCCCTGCTCAGCCGGGAGCCTACTTCTCCTCCTCCAGCTCCCCCGCCGAGTTCGTGTTGCCTCTCTCGCTATGTCTGTTATAAATAAATAAAATCTTAAAAAAAAAAAAAGTAACACTTTTGAATAAAAACCAAATGGCTAGCATTTACTGAGGGTTCGTCATGAGCAAGGGACCGAGCTAATCATCTCAGGTACACTACTGCATTGTATTCTCACATGAAATGGTTCGCTCCATTTTACAGATGAGTGAGAGCCCCTAGACGGGTGAAATCTGCTTGAGGCGCCACCGCTAGGGACGTGGGCGAGATGCCTGTTGAATGCCTGCCTGTTTGCATCGGTTCAGAGCCCTTGGTGCTCAACCGCCTGGCTGTGCTCTTCTGATTGGCTTTCATACTCTCATTGCCTAATAAAAGTAAACTGGCGAACAACTGGAGTCTAATGAGATAATGTATGTGAAAATACTTTTCTAAGTATAGAGATGTTTGGGGAGCACAGAACAGGCAGCTGGAGTTTAACTTGGGCCGACCTGTCCACCGAGCCCCCAGACAGTCAGGGTGTTGTTTCCTGAGGAAGTGATGATCAACACCTTTCTTCTCTTTCTCCTTTAAAAAATATTATAAAATGGTATTTATTCCTCTTTCTCCCATAACACCTGATCATTGCTGAAAAATCAAAATGTTGTGGACAACTGCAAGTCTTTTCATAATACCTCTCACCGATACTTCATGACTTGTTTCAGGTGTTAATGGCTATATAACTATTTTTGCACACGTTCCCACGTATTTTACCTTAGTGGGAGCGACTATATATTTGTTCCGTATCTTGCTTTCTTTCTACCCCATGACATATCCTGAGCATCTTTTCACATCAGCACTTACGAATCTTTTCTTTTAAATAGCTGCATACTATCCATTTTGCCAGTGTACACACACACACACACAATTATTTTTTGAATTGTCTACTGAAGGACATTTAAGCTACTTTCAATTGTTTGCTTTCCTAACAGCTGCCCGTTGTTCCCAAGAAAGTTTAGAGGGAGCTTTAGATGGACTGTGACATTTGTCAACTCTGTAGCTGATAAGAGTGACCCATTAGGACTCTGTACTGAGGGTAGGAGCACGTTTCCCTGTATGGAGAAACAAAGAACTCCGTCCAGAACACTTCAGCCAACACAATCAGAGATACGAGACTTGCCAACAGGTGAGACAACCCCAAAAAGAAGAGCTCCCTCTCTGCCATAGTTTAGTAATAGACCAGAGACTTGCTACTTATTGTTCAACACTGATTGCTGGGTCAGAAGCGGAATTTGCAGACTCCATTTCCAGCAGGGCTGGTGCAGGGCTGTGGATCCCACCAGACAGTCTGGAGACAGCTAGACAGGGAGATGGGCGGCAGAGCTCCAAATCCGGCAACAGCACGTGCGGACGGAGCAGTGTGACCTATGCGGAGACTCATAACTCATAGACCAACCTCTTCCAGCAGAGGGCAGTGCCACGGATATCAGGCGGGACTCGGGCCAGCTGGAGCCAGAGCTGGGGACTTCGCTGGACAGATTGCAGCAGCCCTAAGCCGAGGAGAAATTGAACTAAACTGTCCTTTGGATACTGTAAGTGACATTGGGGAATGCTCGGCGAAAGACACGGTGGGACTTCCCACTGCCGTGATTTGCCTGTTTTCTAATGTCTACCAATTGGGCTTTGGTAATAAATCTCTTTTCATACAGCCTACACAGTAAGGCTTGCATCTAAGGGAATTTGGGAGCAAGTTAACTCGACTGGCCGCCGAGTTTCTCAGGTTTCTGGGTGCAGGCTTGAGTCAAAAAGGGAGTGACATGCCTAAAATGTCACCTAGCCTTCTGGCCCCGGGGCTCTGTGGATCCGACACAAAGTTTACAAATAGAAAGTTAGCAGAGGGAAAGATATGTAAGAAGTAACCATTTTATCTAAAAATAGAAACTGAGTGTTTAACGCCGGTCTTTCCTTTTTGCATTTCAAGGACCGTGAAGGATGACCGTTAAAACAAACTTTATCATGGAAGAGCCAGCCATGCAAACTGCTGCTCGTGCAGATAATGAAAGATTAAAAGCAGTTCGTCTCGTAGGCCTAAACAGTTTCCCATCGACTTTTCCCTGAGTTTTGCTTACCTTTCCTCCGGTGCAGTGGTTAGAATCAAACAGGGGCAAAGCTGAGTTACTGTAAGATAAAGTCAGCTTCTACTCCTGTTGTTTGTGAGCCTTGCGATAAGAAAGGAAGGAGTGCGTTTGGCCTTTTCTGGTGGAGTCAAGCAGATCTGCCAGATGATAAAAAGCACTGTGTGTGTGTTTAATTATTTGTCAGGCCCGGCGATGTAAGACACATCACAAACGAAATCAGAGCGCCCGTGAAGTCTAAGGGCAGTTCGCACGCGTTTCGTAGAGAAACATCAAGTGCCGGAAATACCCGCGAGGAGAATCAAGTTTCCCGGCCGCTCTATGTTCCCGGCCCCGCGCAGCCCGGGCATGTGGGGCGCTCTCCCGGGGGCCGGATGATCAGCGGCCGGGTCGTCGGGCCGCGGGGACGCCGGGGGGCTTGGGCGGGTGTGGCGCGGGACGGTCGGCAGCCGCGGCTGCGGCCGGGGCCGGGGAGGCCGTCGGAGGTTCTCCCGGAGGCCCTCTGCCCAGGCCGCGGCCCCGACCCGAGAGCGTCCCCGGCCGCGTCGCTCGGCAGGGCGCGGCCCCAGCGCCACCCGGCTCGCCCCGGAGAGGTGGGACTTTCCCCACCGGAAGTGATCCCGGCCAGTCTCGGGGAACTGGGGCACCTCAGCCAGTGTGTCAGGGAAACCCTTCCGGGTGTGTGTCGGGGTGGGGGGGGGGGGGGGGGGGGAGAGAAAAAAAAGAGGTGGCTTCGCCCGGAGTGGCCGCCGCCGCCGCCGCCGCCGCCGCCGGACGGCCCCCGCCCCTCTCCCCTCCGCGAGCAGCGGCGCCGGGGCTGCGGTGAGACGGAGGAGCCGGCCGCCGGCCGTGGCCTTGGCGTGACGGAGCCTCCCGGGCGGCCGGGCGGGTGCGGACGGCGGGGTAAGCGGCGGCGGAGGCGGCCGGGTCCGGGCGGGAGCTGGCGGGGAGGGGAAGGGATCCGGGAGCGGGCCGCTTGGGGGGGCCGGCGGGTAACGCGCCCCCTTCCCCCCACCCCCCCACAGGCCGGACGACGCCCGCGGGAGCCGCGGCCCAGAGACCCGCCCGGGCGGCAGCGACTGGAGCCGAGCCCACAGGCCGGGGCCGGCCCGGCGGCGCGAGCAGGAAGCGGGGTCCCTGGGCCCCTTTGTGTGTGAAGGGCAGGGGAGGGGTGCCGGGCCGCCCCTGGCCGCTGGGGGCCCCCGTTCCGCGGCCCCCACCGCTTCCCCCCACCCCGCCTCTCCGGGCTTGCCCTCCTCCCCACGCCCCCTGCCTGGGCTTCGGTTCCTATAGGAAGGGCATCACCATCTCATCCCCACCCACCCGACACTTGGCTCTTTCCCCTCCCCCTCCTTTAACTTCCTCTTCTTCCCCCGTCGGGCCCTCTCTGCCTCTCCGCTCTCCTCCCCAGTTCGCAGATTTCCGCCCACCTTCCGCCTCCCCGAGCCGCCGCGGCTAGCGGGGTGTTCTTTTCCCTCCCTCTGGTAGGAGTTGCTGAAGGTGAGACTCATGAGGGAATACAAGGTAGTGGTGTTAGGCAGCGGAGGGGTTGGCAAATCTGCCCTTACTGTGCAGTTTGTCACTGGGACTTTCATTGAGAAATATGACCCCACCATTGAAGATTTCTACCGCAAAGAGATCGAAGTGGACTCTTCCCCCTCCGTGCTGGAAATTCTGGACACCGCGGGAACTGAGCAGTTTGCCTCCATGAGAGATCTCTACATCAAAAACGGCCAAGGTTTCATCCTGGTTTATAGCCTGGTTAATCAACAGTCTTTCCAGGTAACCAAAGCGAGTCTTGTAATTTGTTAGAAGGGGGTGTGGTAATCCCACATTTACTTGTGGTGTGCTTGAGCCGGGCGTTAATGACTACGTTTTGCTTCTGAAAGTTAGACATGGCGCATTTTTGAGCTTACTTCTGGCACGGAAAAGTATCGGGTTGTTTCTATAGAGAGTCTGCAGTAACAACCGTCAACAAATATTTTAAAGTTATTTTGGGGGCAAAGAAAAGTGAGGACGAAATGGGGGGCAGTCTGTGTATATTTAGCCTGGAAGGGAACCTTCTGAAGTTGCTTGCTCGATTCAACAAGTATTGACGAATGTACTTACCCGAACAACGTTTGAGAGCTAATCTCAGGTACATAGAGCAGCACTTCGCAGAGAAAATTATTTGGAGCCGATATCTGTAACTCCTCCGTGTCTGCTTTCCCCACCCCTTCCTCCGTGTTCTCTCACCCAAGTTTCCCAACCAGCTTCATAAATCTTAGTGTTTCAAGATGAAGAACTCGGGACCTGCCTTCTAGGCATTTTACTTACTTTGGGGCGTGTGAAGGAAAGTTACTGATTGAAAAGACCAGTACCCAGAATTCGTAACCGACGAAAAGCTACGATGACTCTCCTCTTCTGCACTTGATCCAAGTTGTTTCTGATAACACCAACTATATTTATGCAAAATATGTGGATCAGGAAACACTGGACAAGTGCAGATTTCTAACCGTGGCTGGGTGGCCAAGCTGGAGGTGGTCCAGTTTCTTCTGAAAATCTGACCTGTCCTTCACTGGGAGACCAGCTGAAGGTTTAACATTATTTTAAGAGATGCAGTAAATGTTGCTATTTATTCCTCCAAAATAAATAACCTCATATTGACCCATTCTATTGACCTCCATTGATTTAGGAAATGGATAGTTTTTCTGCATTTAAAGGTATGCACTTAATGTTGCTTGCTTAAGAGACATTAAGTGCTTTAGACATTATGTGCTAATTCCACTTTTCTTAGTATTTAAATTACAGTACTCTAGTGAAGTTTTCCAGTAACCAAGTATGGCAGCTTTGGGATTTTTTTTTTTCTCTTAAAGATATCATAAGTATAGTGACCAAACTAAAGTATGTTTTATGTGGGCTTGAATTCCAAAGCAATAATAGCACCATGGAAGCATTTTCCCCCAGAAAGTACCAAAGGTGCTATTTGACAGGCATTTTCTTTCTGAAGGATCCTCCAGAGATTTGTTATTCTATTAGCTGACTCTCTTGAGGCTGCAAGTCTGTTGAAGGGTTTTTCATATGATTTCCATTATATCTGCTTCTGTAACAGGCATAAATAGGGAGTGAAAAACTGCCATTATTTCAACGGAGACTTAAACTCTTTCAAGCCCAACTGTCATAAAATTTGGTTTCTCATTTGAACTTGTGTTTCCATAAGGACACAGGGAAAAAGAGCTTAACCTAGAAGACCAAACTGATAACATGATCAAACAGAATCGTGGCAAACATCAAATAATCATAGTTTCATAAATTTTCAGTCCTCTGTTTTCCCTTCATCCCGCAAGCTAATGTTCCATTCACTGTTAACTATTCAAATTAAACACGCTTGATATTTAAGTCACACCTTTTAAGTTATGAAACATTTAAAAATTGGAAACTTAGAATTAAATCTATATAATTGCCTTAAAGCAACACTTCCTCCCCTCGCCCAAAGTTGATGCCACCTGAGAATCACTAAGGCTCTTATCTTTTATCATCGATTGTAATTAGAAAAAATAATACACTTTGGAGGAAATCAAAGTTGTAAAACCTAACTAGGCAAAGGAAAATATGACTGTCTTCCCACCCAGACTGCCCCTCCGTGCATTTGTCTTTCCCAGGAGCTGCTCAGTGTTGCATTAGTTTCTAGTGTCTTTTAAGGTGTTTGATTTTACTGGGATGAAGGCCTACCATTAATTTGAAAATGAAACATTTAAGTGTATAAATCTGTTTTGAACTGGTCTCCGAGGCATGACACGGTGTTTTTGTTCCCACCTGAAACACTTTCTCTCAGGCGCTCTTGCTGCATGGCTAGGAATGCACAGATGCCGCAATCCTGTGCCAGGATAACAGGTGTTTTCAGGAGTGCCGACGAGCTGGCAGGTTTCAGGAGATAGCCAAACATCTTTATGTACAAATGGATTCATCATAATCGGGAACTTTTTACATCGCTGCAGACTAGGGGAAAGAAGCAGGAGTCCCAAGGTTCGTGGGCAGCCTGCATATTACATTCTCGACGGAGACCCAGCAGGTGGGATCTGTGGCAATGATCGAGTTCCTGCTTGGGTGGGGAAAATGTTTATTTTCTCCATTCGGGTGTATGGTTTTATTTTAGATTTGGCTTTCTGTACTCCCTGAGGGATGACTTCTTGTGATATGGTTATAACTCCTGTTACGGTCGTGCAAACAGCATTTTTTTTTTCTCTTTGTGATTGTTTGAATAGGATATCAAGCCCATGAGAGATCAGATTGTCAGAGTGAAGAGATATGAAAAAGTCCCACTGATCCTAGTAGGAAATAAAGTGGATCTGGAACCAGAAAGAGAGGTTATGTCTTCAGAAGGCAGAGCTCTGGCTCAAGAATGGGGCTGCCCTTTCATGGAAACATCGGCAAAAAGTAAATCAATGGTGGATGAACTTTTTGCTGAGATCGTCAGGCAAATGAACTATTCATCCCTGCCCGAGAAGCAAGATCAGTGTTGTACAACTTGCGTTGTCCAGTAAAAAAGAACCTCAGTCGTGGCCATACCGAGCAGGTTAGTTGTCGATGGAACCTTATGAGTCTGAGTGTGTTTTGGTTTTGATCGAGTATAACAAAAAAAGCTGGTTGATACTAATACACGTTGTGCTACCTTCAGTTTCCTTGTTTGTTTTTAAAATGACATTTCCCTTAGCACAGAATAGTCAACATTCAATGAAGAAAATAAAAAAGATACAGCTAAGCAAAATGAAGGTAAGGAATTGCCTATATTCCTGTCACTAAGATTTATTTTTTAGAGGTGAATGACTGTTCTGTCTGCTTCATCGATAACATTCCTTCGGGGTGGGGTGAGTTAAAGGATAATACACCTCTTATCTGTTCCGGTGATTTCACAGCCAGTAATAATTTCAGAAGATGATTGGTTTCATGTTTTCTACACTTTTCTGTCCCAGGCTAGAGAGCTGCTGTAATTGAAATCATCAGTTTACTAATCACCCAAGTGCTTGATTGAGCAGGATGATTATTTAATCAAGTTCATCTGTACTTTGCACTTCAGGGACTTAAGTGACCTCTGATAATAACAAATTATAGTGCCACAGCGTACCTTGACTTCATTACGACTATATGGTCCAAATGAGAATCTGGTAAAATCATCTGTATGTGTTAGAAGAGACACACCCAGGCCCAGGCACCATTTTTCATTCAGTTTAGTAAATAATGGAGTTAATAAGAACAATAACAAAACCTTCACACCCTTCACTGAGTCGAATGATAACTTCATGAGGGTTTTTTCAAGTGATTGAGTTTTTTCGAAAGCAAAGTTGTTGAAGACGTACTGAGCATTTTAAGTGGGATTCTTTTATTCGTATGGTGATCTTTTCATCCAGATTATAATTGGGCAGATAGTCTCACTCAGATAGATTATAAATGGGCAGATAGTCTCACTTAGACAGTAGCCCTTACGTAACAAGATAAAACAACCAGTGTCCTGGATGACTGCAAAAACCACAGCAAATGGCAGACGAGCCTGACAATCTCAGGAATGGCATTGATTGTTTTGAGCCAAGACTGACCTCAAGTCTAGGAGGCAGTGTTGCAAATGGCAACAGGAATTTCAGATGCAATGATGATTCCTAATCAAAGGTCTGGCTTTAGATGCGCTCCCTGGAGAAAAGACTAACAGTCCCTAATTTATCTTTACAGACAAGATCTGCTGTCAGGGAGTGTCCGTCACCTTCGAAAATGAAGGATGACAACAGCGCTTTATTCCATATGCTTTCACACGTCCGCTTTTTAGCGCCCCCGGGTGTGGCGAGAGCACGCTTGTGTTCTAGCACGTGGCTGCATGTGCTTCGGCCCCGCCGCTGAGACGGCGCTCCAGCCGGTGTTTGGCTGAGGGCATCACGCGGGCGGTTCAGTTCTGAAGCAGGAACGGGTGTGCAGGTGATCGGCCCCGTGTTCGTGGTTCCCTAAATCTCTCTCCACTTGGAAGCCAGCTTCAAGTTGGAACAAGTCTGTGTGGTGATTGCATCTGTACCATGAACACTCTCCGTCTCCGTCCGGCACTTTTAACTGGGGAAGTGACATAAATGTACACGTTTCAGGGTTGTCATCTCTCTAAAAAAAAAAAAAAAAACTAACCAACTCCCACAGAATGTTCCCAGTTTTCTCTCTGTCATTAACGGGGACAGCCACAGGAAGTAAATGGAATAAAATTCAGATTGGCAAATGGGTGGTTTCTACAGCGATTTTTAAATCTCTGAGTTCTCGCTACATTTCTTTCATTTTGCAGCTTGTGGGATCTACATTACTTTTAATCCATTTGGTTACCTGCGGGAATGATTAAGTCGAATTGCTTTATGTCTCAAGCCAACTATGTTTATGTTTTAATCATTTACATTTAATAACTTAATAATTGCTCATTTCTTTATAATAATGATGGGTCAGGTCGCCTGTGTAGTTTTTTTTTGGTTTCCATTCTTGTAAGCAGAATACACATCGGAGGTGTGAGCATTGAGATGAAACAGGCAGCCGAATGTCTGAAAATATTAAAGGGAATTTCCTGACCGAGATCTTTTAGAACAAAGCCTACTCTCCTTGCTCTTTTCTGACCTCACATAAGCTGGAATCAATGTGTATGGGGATCTATAACCGGAAAAGCTCGTGCTCGTGCTCGCTTACTATTTATCTGCAGAAATAGGGGACGGATTCTGAACCCTGCAGCTTGAGCCACGGAGCTCCGAAATCCGTCAGTCTCAGAACTTCGACCACGAGATTTGAGCAATGCCTGTCCTTAATACTTAGAAGAGTACCTTCGTCCAAGTGAGAAATGATAAGATTCAGATAAGTCAGAACTGTTGGGACTGTTGTAAGGTGGTTGCTCTTAATTGGAAGGGGACATTTTAATGCTGTAAGAATCGCTCCTGATAATTGCCCACATCTATTTCTTACCACCCTTCAGTGTGGGTCGCGGGTCTCTTGCCCAACATCTGTTTATCCTCATGGCTCCCAGGATCGTTTCCTCACCTTTCACCCTCCCACCGGCCATAGTCTTAGCGGGACTTTCGAAGCGTGCTGTTCTCGTGGCGGGTTTCCTTGCTGACCCGGGGAAGCTGCCGGCGAGGGCCCGGAAAGCCTTCCCCCCTGCACGGCAGCAGGACCCTAGAAACCCAGGTCGGAGCCGCAGGCCTGGTTTGCTTTCACTGACTGCATCATAGCTCCTCTGTGTGTTGGTGTAAATAATTGACAATCGGCTTTCTTGGTGTACTGTTGTGGAGAATGACGGGTGTTTTGTTAACCATCTCATAATACTTGAAAAGAAGTGACTCACAGTGCTGTGGGCATTCAGGGAATGGAGAGGCCTCGTCCAGTGAGAGCAGACTTGTCTTTGCTCTGGGCTCTTTGTTACGGGGACTGCCCTGTGCTGCACAGCGTCCCTGGCCCCTACTTTTACTAGGCAGGTGCCAGCAGCAGTCTCCCCGCCCCCTAGTTGTGATGAACAAGGGTATCTCCAGACATTGCCTAACGGCTCCTAGGGGTCGCTAAGAACCAACTGACCTGGAGGAATTGGGGAACAGTAACATTTGAGTCCGGCCTTGGAAGAATGGGTAGGATGGGAAGGGGGTCGGGAAAGGGGAGAGGTGATTTCCAAGCCGAGGAAATGCCATAAAGGAGCAAGATGGTATCCCTAAGTTAGTAGTCCGTTGGTTCCCTGAAAGGCAGGTGGGAAGTGCAGTAAAGTTATCCTTCAAATGTGACACTTTGGTAAAAACCCTTTTGGTAAATAGAATTATTTAAGAGATTATTTCTCAAGGATTTCTGTATCTCAGTCCAGTATTGATGAAAGTTATTTAAAAAAAAAAGAGAGAGAGAGAAAACCGGAATAAAAAAGGTGTTCTTAGTACGGTTTGAAGGGCTCCTGAAAGATTTTATCCTATTTTTCTCCGTGTATTATGGAACGGGTTCTCCCAACGGGAGTAAATGGTGCATAAGAGTACCAAACACCAGCAATCAAACTGAAAGAACAAAGATCATTATTTATGTCAGCCTGAAGAAAAAGCGAGATTCTTGATTCCAGACCAGCACATCATTTCACGTGGCAGCAGAATGCCCGGGATGTTAACAAAGGCTCCTGAGAGGCTGAACCATCTATGAATGTCATTTTAGTCTCGCTGGCCTTACCATTTCTAAACACTGTGGAATTGATTAGCATTTGCAGGGTTTTTTAAATAAATACGCGCAATCAGAGTTGTTCCTAATCTTTTGTCCCCCAGCTTTTAATTAGATATGATGTGCTGAGGATTTAGCAAACGGAAAAGGGAAAATCATGAAAATTAAATCACATCGTGTACTTTAAAATGCTGGCATTTTCATATCCAAGTTAAATATTAATCCTATCGGTGAAACACTAGGGTGGAATTCTGTTGCAGGAGTTACAGTTTAGATACTTTTTTTTTTTCCCCTGCCCTATTTTGCATATCACCTTGAGTAGGGAAAATAGCTTATTTTAAATGCTCATTTGTCATCCAGGTCACATGGTGAGCCAAAATCGAGCCTGTGGCGTGACGGTCCTGGGTGGACAGGGCGCCACGCTTTGGGCACACTATGTACCATAAAGACCTGCAGTGGACCTGGGGTATAAGAGGGTCCTTTCTGCACCCCCCCTAATTTTCCCAGACCTTCGCTGACACTCCCCCCCCCTTCCCTGCCAAAAGGTTCATGATCTGGGACTGTTGAGAGTGAATAGGTGCCTAGTTAGACCTGCTCTGGGTGTGGAGGTGTCTGTGATTAGAATGACTCCTTGTGTATCTGTTCCCTCTTTAATTGCTTCCTTTTAGCCTCAAGATTAGGCTTTTATTGCAGAATGAAATGCATACGAGCCATTCAGTTTTACTCCATTACCTCTCTGGCTTCGAATGAACCATCAGTAGAATTAACCAAAATTGCATCATGGACTTGGAGAGTTGCCACCGAGGAAGTACTCTAGCCATACTCCGGGAGAGAGTCTCCTCGTGGGATTACTTCTCAGTGGAATTCGAAAATCCAGAAGACAATACCACTGAGAAAAACTTAACTCCTGTCAGCTGTTGGAAAAACTTATCCTACCAAAAAAACATACCCCCAAATTCTTTTGATTCGCCACAGTTTTAGGAACATGGGATTCAGAAAAAAAGCGATTCAGAGTGGAGGGGAGCAGGTCTGACCTGGTCAGACCCGAAGCTGGCAGCTGGAATCCAGTCATTGGGCTCATACTCTGCTTCTCAGCAGACACGACTGTACTACCTGAGATCTCAGAATTGAATCCATTAGTTTAAATTTATGGAGATTTTAGGTGTAGGACAGAATAAAAAAATAGTTTATCCCTTCTTTTCTACCATGGGTTTACCATAAACTTTTAGGGTACACATTCTCCTTACAGCATGGGCCCACTTTCATTCCAAGACTCGGTGCCATACTTTGAGCATTTAACTTGGATGTGAAAATGCCAAGTTAAAAAAAATGTGAAGGGAAATTCTTTTTTTTTTTTTTTAATTCCTTTGGTTAAATCTCCAGAATATCGTATGTCTACAACTGGAAAAAAATTAAAATTGATTATGTTTGCACATTTATATTTGCTAAAAAGAATGCTAGTAAGTACCGTTGTATTTAGAAATGGCGAATCCAGCTAAGCTGAAAAGACATTCATAAACTGCTCAGCATTTCAGGAGCCTTTGTTAATATCCCGGGCATTCTGCTGCCACGTGAAATGATGTGCTAGTTTGGAATCAAGAATCTCCCTTTTCTTCATGCTGCCAGAAATAATGATCTTTGTTCTTTCAGTTATGTGTTTGGTACTCTCGGGTACCAACTTACCCCGCTTGGGAGACCCCGTTTCATCATTTCCTGAGCAAAAGGTTTGGACTGTTTGGGGGTGGGGGGGGAATGTGTGCATGTGCGCGCGTGTGTGTAAGCGCGCGCACGCACCGGTGCGCCCTCTAACTTAACAAACTCTGATTGGGAAAAAAGTGAAAGAGTGAAACCAGTGAAGCAAGAGTTGGAACAGAAGCTTCCAGAGTTGAGATTTGTTGGGTGTCTTACTGGAAACTTAATTGTCGAGGACAAGGATCACTTGGGTTCTGTCTTACAAGCAGCAAGTTACACTTTTGCAATCTGTCTGGATGTGTTATCCTGGGAGTTAAAAAGTATGAGTTTGACCAGCTGCCTCTAAAGCTTCTGGAATGTTTTTTAAATGAACGAGAGTTGTTGGTACACTGAAACTGTTGCTGTCAGAGTGCGCAGCAATAACATTTATATTTTGCATTCTGTGAAATGCTCATCTGGAGAGACAATATCCTTTTTTCTTAATGCAGACTTTCTGCTTCAGGATTTGTGAGTGCAGAGAATCACAATTGATTACTTTTCTGAAAAAGAGCTGGTATTAATGCTTTGTTCAACGGTATGCCTCCTGTTAATATTGTTGAGTCTGACCCAGGATTTATCTGTCTCTTGATTTCACTGGACTACTGTTGTCCTGTGGAGTGTGGACGGGCCATATGTTAAGCAGATTTTTAGAGAGTGGGAAATAATGCATCTATCACCTTTTATGTAATGTAGATTATGGTTGATAAGCTGGCTTGTATTCTTAGTGTTTATTTTGGCTAGAAACAAATAATTACTACTTCCTCAATTTGATTTCAGAGAATGCCAGAACTGCTAAAACATCATATGTTACACGTCTTCATATTTAAGAGACAGAAGCATATTTGAAAACCCCAAACTCTTTATAATTTATTTTTTTTAAATGTGGGTTAAAATTTACAGCAACCATATTAATTCAAACCAATTGACAAGAGTCTAGTCTGAATTAATGAAAAGTCTTCACACTGAATTGCATGTATACTGAAATACTGTTGGGGCGCCTGGGTGGTGAACCCAGGGTCTGGGATGGAGCCACGCGTGGGGCTCCCTGCTTGGTGGGAAGCCTGCTTCTCCCTCTCCCACTCCCCCTGCTTGTGTTTCTCTCCCGCTGTCTCTCTCTGTCAAATAAATGAACAAACATGGAGCACTGGGTGTGGTGCGTAATCCACAAATCTTGGAACACTGAAAAAATAAAATAAAATTTAAAAAAATTTAAAGATGAATAAATAATCTTTAAAAAAAATACTTTTGTCTTCAAATAGGTATAAAAATTCAAATGAGGCTAAAAAAATAAAGGCCCTCAGTCTGGATATCAGAGACATAATTCTGGTCTTCTAGAATTTATAACATAGTTGAGAAATGGGGAAAAAAAAAAAACCCTGACGTTTGCATAGTTTCTAAGGTCCTTTCACACATTATGTATTTACCACAACCCTTGAGGAAAGAATTTTTATCTTTATTTTCATGATGAGGAAACTGGACTTGCTCAAGTTCAAATAACCAGCATCCTAGTTAACTTTGATGCAAAAAAGGTTTAATTTTAATTGGGAAAAACTGTTTCATAATAATTTCCAAGGAGGCAAAGTCTTCTATTTTTCCCAATGTGTTTAGGTGGCAGAATTCCAATAATGAGCAGGGAGACATTCTTAAAAAGTAATCATTTTTATGATATAGTTGCTAATACAGAGTTCTCTCAGGGTCTTTGGACACTAATAGAAGTGTAGCTGTCAAATGAAATTAAAATTATGCGTGTATAAACATTGGTAGAGCCTTTAGATGATCTTAAATTGGTTTTGCTTGGCATTCTTTCGTAGTTGCTGTTCTACTCTTTGTTTCTCGCTTCATTTAACAGCTTTTATCTTTTACATTAAAAAAACAAATGTAATTCCACTCCCCTAGAAGCTACATTGTGATCGGGCAGAGTTAAAGGACTTTGTGTCTGAATGATAGGCGTTTTTTTCCCCCCTTGGTATTAATTAGAAGGGGAGAAGTGTGTCAACTGTGAGAGTGGAGACTGAGAAACCCGGATCAGAGGAGAAGTCCCTGTGCTTTGGAGGATGTCCAAAACAGGGCAGACCAGAATGGGGACCGGGAACTACCGCTGTCACCTAGCATCTAACCCAAGTCGGGGTACTTAATAGGGGCTCAGTAGCTAGACCCTGATTGCATTACGTTTTCTTATTTTAAATTTTCCCCCAAACCCTACATTTTGAAAAAGTTTTGCATACTGTCCAGTTTGCTCATAATGAAGATGTATTTGATCCTAATGCCATTTCCCATTAAAAGTATGAAGACATCAGATTCAAAGTAGAAGTGATATCTGCTACTTTTGTACTGTACACTCTTGTAAGCCGGTAAGAACGTGTTTAGTATTGTATAAAGTATAAGACAAGTATGAAGTATAATAATATATTTAAAAATAAACCAGAGCAGCTAGATAAACACAGTATATTATATTCAGTGCATCATTAGTGTTTCTAATTTTCGGTGACTCTCTGTGACCACGTAAAATTATTTTTTTTAATTTAAACTCATGGGGAACACAGCAAAATTCCACCTTAGGCTAGTTCTTCTGGTGCCAGTTCCGCGTGTATATAGATCCGTTGTCATTGTTATCATTTGAACCTGTAATCTCTATTTCTGTCCTTTTACGATATTTTCATCTTAATTGCAGATAAAACTCAGAGGAAATTTGCACAGATGCTGCTTTGGAGAACTTTACAACCTGGGTTGCAGAACTGAGCCTTGGTAAACCTGTCTCTATTACAGCATGTTGCCATACATCTAATTCAGTGCATAAGGTCCTTGGCCTTCAAGATCCATCGACCTTAAACAGGAATGCTTAGCACGTTTACCATATGTTTAAAATCTGTTCTTTATCAATCAGTCCTTTTGTAGCTTTCTAAGTTCTTATTGATGGCTAATATGCAAGAATTAATTTTTAATATTTTAATTGATTTCTTTAATCAGTTTCTCGACTTGTATTTATTAAATACTCAAACTCAGTATTACCTACTCAATGCCTTTTAAAAGAAAGTTATAATGGAGAAAAAAAATTGAGCCTTAAACAAATGGTTACTTCTGTATATTACCTCGCACCAGTGCTTCATTCTATTTGTAAAATCTTTCTCCTTTAAATGGTTGGTTAATACTTTGAGACTTTGTTTACGTGTGGCAGTGTTGTAAAAAGAAACTGAAGATCACGTTTTTACCCTGATGGATGGAATATCCCTTTTCTTCAAGTGCAGTTTGTGATGTGTTTCTGTAATTAACATGTTCTGAAAGTTCCAAATGATATTTGAAATTGACGGTAGAGCATTTAGCTGAAGAGTTAAGCGTTTGATTCCATTAGGTTTTCACATGTGTTAATCTCATTTACAGCATCGAATTGCCGCAGTAACATTTTCCTTTCTGTGAAGTTCTAAATTTAGTTATGACCTACTTAGCAATGCCTTTGAAAAGGGATATTGTATCCATGGTAAATTAATTGTATACCTAAACAGAGATCGCTCAGCTTTGCCTGTCAGGCTTGTAATTGACATCTAGTACACTTCTGCACATGTAAAATTGAATTCAAATAAAATCATATATGCTTTCTAGTTCTTAATATTTGTCTTTCTGGATAATAGTTTAAAGCAATATTTGTTAAAGTTTTCTTGCACTATCACAATTGCTTTTTAGTTATTTCTCAAGAAGCATGTTCGTAGTAGAGACAAAAATCTGTGTAACAGGAGAGGATAGCGCCAAGTCTCTGGGCTTTTTTGTTTGTTTGTTTTTTGGATTTTTTTTTCCCCCAAATGTGCTTCTAATAGCCATTGCCTTCCATGTTGTTTACCTAATCAGCACATTTTGTCTGAATACTTGAACATTTTAACAATAACACAGGTATAGAAACAGAAAGGAAACTTGTAATCTTTTGGTTCAGTTTTAACATCTTGACAACAAGCGCTTTTTCTAGCAACAACTTAAAATTTTGTAAGTTTGACAGTATTTTCTCGTTGGGTTTTTATTTGGTTTTAGTTGCGTGCTTTTAATTTGCAGAAGTTAGTAACTGCAGCTCACCTACTGCACCAAAGTTCTCGATTTTAGGAGCCCAGCTTTAGTCATTTGAACATGCTTCTAAATAAAACAAAACAAAAACCAAAACGATACTTCTGATCTATAAGAGTAGCTCAATAACTTTGTCAAGGAAAGCTCTAATATATGCAGTGATGGTTTATGGAAGGGTGTGGCAATTTTAAATTTATATTGTGTGTGATGTTCAAATAAAGTGATACCTACATTCATGTCATTTATTGGTCAGCATGACCATTAATTATTACGTAGAGATTGATTAAACTTTGATTTCCTTTTTTAAAATCGTGTTGAATTTGATTCCTGATCAGATTCCCTCAAAGTGAACCCTTGATCTGAGATTTTGGATTTTACTGTGAGATTGTTAGGGTGGAGGCAGTTGAAACATTGTTCCTTATTTACAGACCACTTGAAATGAATACCTAATTTAAGTTTGCACTTTAATACCAAACTTAAAAACCCAACACTTGGCACAGAGTAGGTTAAGTGGTCATGATCCATCTTTATTAGCTGTGTGAAATTCTAAAGGAATCAAATAATTCGTGATGATTTAAAATTCTTCTGCGATATATATATATATATATATATATATATATATATATGCAGTGTTTCTTTCCTATGGATAGTTCCCCCCTGCCCCCAGGATTGATCTCAGCAGCAAATTTAACCTGAATTCACTTAGGATCACAGGAATCAGGGGAAAGTGATTTAAAGGTGGTTTCTCCAGCACATTTTAAGAAAAGGGACCAAAAGTTATTTTAGCTTCCTCACTAGATTGCATGTCAAGTTGCTTATTAGGATAATAAATTAATATTAAATGCAATATATGTCTCATCTTTACTATGGCATCTGTTTAGGAGTTGTTCAAATCACTGCAGTAGGGCTCTGCAAAAAAAATCATGTAACCTGTTAATGGATCTAATGTACTGTAACTTTATCAATGAAAAGTAAAAATCTCAAATAACAAGTACAAACATTGAACAATGACCTATAAAGATTTGTAAAAGTAAAATTTTTCCAATAGATTTCATTCTTGTCATTTTGTAAGATGACCCTGCAGTCCACCTGTTTGTAACTTTTTTAATAAAATAGACATCTGTATTACTGAGGTTGGTTTCTGGAATTTTTGAGTATGTTACTAGTTCTAGATTTGCTAACTTGTAAATCTTTCTTATAACTGATAACTGACGGCCATTACTTTTATCAAAATGATTGTGTTGTATTGTAGTACATATTGAAACAAATTAAATGTTCACTTGTGTCCTCAGTCACCGTTCTGGCATATGTTGGGGATGGGGGAACTAACCCATATCCTAAAATGTAATATTTAATCAACTGAGTCACTTCCAAATAAATTAGAAATTAGAACTAATGGGTGGAAAAGAATGATATATATGAGTTGTCACATTTGGAGAAAGTGGACCAACTGCAAATCTGTTGGCTGGGCATTATCCATGTGTAAGAGATTTCAGACAGTATTAAGCGATATAATTAAATTTTGAGCTACCAAATGAATTAAGAACGTTCAGCACAATCGAGTTATCGCTTTGTTTTATCCAGTGGAAGGCATTGCCAGTCACTTTAATTCACTGCCTAAATCAATATTTTTAAATTGTTACACCGAGCAGATTTTTAACCGCCATGTTTTTTTAGACAGGTCTTTCTGTCAGAACATATATGGACTGGATTTCTTTTTTAATTTGTAAAATACGACATAGGTTTATATATCTATGTCATAACACAGAAAGTATCTGTTTCTTACGATGGGTTACTGATCTGGAATTGGGCTCACACAATGCACATATGCTGTACTAGATGTGGTCCTTGAAGTCCCAAAACCCTTTTCTACAATGAAGGCACTCGTGATTTCAAGGCCCTCCCCTGACACTCCCCACTGAAGCAGTATCCCTTCATCCGCCAAGGTCAGCATTTTTAACCAAGTAATTAACAGATGAGGTGAGGAGGGACTACGATAAGAGCTAAGGGGTTCTAGCCCGATGAGCCAAATCCGTGCTGAATATCAATCCGTAAGCGACTCCGGGTGGCTCATCGCTACAGCCGGGTCACTTACCTCTTAGCCCTCCCTATGCTCTTCATGGGGTTCTTAACTCACAGAGAAGATTCTGCCAGTCTTCACACACCTCCGGGATAGGGCAGCTTGGGGTCGAGATGCAAAGCTCTAAGATATCTCGTTCAGATTCAAAGCAGGGGCGGTTTTACAGATAGGCTCCGGCTTTCACCTGTATCTATCTATCTCATTTGAGCCCTACTGCTCTCTGGTTGTTTGGGATTTTATTGGCCCCATTTTGTCGTTGAAACCAAGGCTCAGGAAAGTTGCGCCTTAAGATCATAAAGGCAAGGTCAGATGCTTAAAATGTTGAGAAAGTTTCTTTGGGGCAAGTTTTAAAATAAATTTATCATGGGATAGCGTCAAATGGGTGCTATTAAAATTGTAGAGCTCGTGGAACTAAGACACAGCAAGAAATAACTGAAGTCAGTGTGACAGTCCATATGTAACCAAATACTGTGGGTCCTCTTGAAAGGTAATGTGTTTGTTATACTGCTAAGAGTTTATGTAAGACATAAGCTATTTTCATTATGGCTATTTTTCTTTGGAAGGGCGATGTCTTAAATCAGGATTTGGCAGCCTCGGGCCGCCAGGCAGCATCCAACCCAGCTAGCAACGCCAAAAGAACTGCAGTTAGATTTAGCAGCTGTATCCTGGATCCATTGCAGAGCTCAGCTGCACCCTTTCTCCATCTAAACTTACAGTATGAATGGAGGCCCAGAAGGGCAGCAGATCCCAGACACAATCTTTATCGGCCGAGACCTGCTGCCGCGCTTACAGCGGTTACTCTGTGGCCCTGGCCATCCCCCTCCCAAACTCGGTTGTCCTGCCATTGTGTCACCGTTGATGAGCCTTCTCCTACATACTGTGAGCTCCTTCTAGATACAGCTTTGCCTGAGTCACCACTTCATTCTTAGTGCTTACCTCTAGTGCATCATAGGAGCTCAGTAAGTGTTTTATGAACTTAGAGCCTCAGAATCGGTATGGCAGATGGGTGTTCACCCTTGACAAAACCCTGACCTTGCCATCTCGTACCGGTCCTCTTCATTTATGGCAGTTAGGTAGCATGAGAAATGTGTTTGCTCCCCCTATTTTCCTTCATTCTGCAGCGTGAAGACTTTTCTGCTTGCTTGTTTTGCTGTTTTTGTTTACAATTGAAGTAGTTGTTTCTAAGTGAAACAACTCTCCTCTTCCAAGAGAAACATATACCATGGAGAAATGGTCCATACAGGCATGCTGTAAATAAGGACTGAAGGGCCTTGAATCTAATATTAAGTCCTACAAGAATCTAGGGAGAAAAGTATAATCAAGAGAGTATTCGCAGCCCATGCCTGGATTTCCTCTCTAGTAGATTCCGAGGCTGATCCAGACCTGCCTCCAGTCAAGTTCTTAGGTAAGTCAGGGAAAGGCTCATATGGAGTACTAGCAAAAACCTCCCCAGTGTTTCCCCCTTCAGTGAGGCCATAATTTCTATTCTCACTGCAAAACCTCAGGTAATTCCCCACCCGCACCCCTACGGCCATGCCCTCTGGTCCCCATCTCCTCAGTGTGCCTAAACACCAACTTCTACCCTTCCCCCTCCCTTTTTTCCTCTATGAATCTTGATAGTTTTGTGAGTAATTAAACTCATGGAAGTATAAGATTTCCTTTACTCAGGTTCCCCTACTCCAACACTCTCCAAATCCTTGGACACCAGTAGCTTGGAGACATCAGGTTGGCCTTAAACTAACGTCAGGTTATCTTCAAAATAGCAGCTCCCTATATGTGCTTCAATGTCAGCGACCTGTGCAGTCGCCCATGTAACCAGAGAC
The DNA here is from genome assembly GCA_028646535.1 of Procyon lotor. Lineage (NCBI taxonomy): Eukaryota > Metazoa > Chordata > Mammalia > Carnivora > Procyonidae > Procyon > Procyon lotor. The sequence goes on from CM053612.1 coordinate 15,785,583, forward strand.
TCCCAGGTGCCCCAGGAAGCCCTCCAGGAATTGGCTCCTGAGGCTCTGGCTACTTTTACTGCATGCTGTAAGCCCCAGGGAATGCCCTGGACTCAGTAGTTGGAAACTCCTACCAGCTGCTGTAAGCTTTAAGTTGGGGGAGGGGGTGGGCAGGCAAGGGGAGGGAGAGGGACTTAAGCCTATGCCAAACTTTTCCTAGGGCTTGGAGTAGACAGGTATGAAATCTACGGTTGAGAAATAGAAGGATCCCTGAGGGTTCTGACCCTTCAGTAAATCCCACCCAGAGGTTCGTTGTTCCTCTGTTGAAGGGGGAGCCCCAGGAAACCCTGGCGCCAGAGGACGCAGTTGTCGCTCGTTTCCTGCCATCCCTCTCTCTATATGGCTATTTTTAGCCTATATAGCCTAAATAATAGCCTATATGGCTATTTTTAGAAAAACCCCAGGTGAACTCTAGACATTATGCCATGCCCCGAGATATCCCTACAAGTATTTTTGGTCTTTGGCTCCGGACCCAAGATATACAGAAGCAAACAGGAGGGGTGGACATTTAAACGGCAGATGTGAGGGGGCACCTGGGTGGCTCAGTCGGTTAAGTGTCTGCCTGCAGCTCGGGGTCATGGTCCCGGGGCCCTGGGATGGAGTCCCTCATCAGGTTCCCTGCTCAGCGGGGAGTCTGCTTCTCCCTCTCTGTCTGCCCCTCCCCCCTTGGTGTTCCCTCTCTCCCCCACCCTGTCTCAAAACAAATAAATAAAATCTTTTAAAAAAATAAATGGCAGGTGTGAGGCTTTCTTGCTGCTTCCCCCAAAGCTGAGTGGCAGGTGCGTGGAGATCGAAGCCTTGCTCTCTAACCTAAGAGGAGTCTGCGCTGCAGGCCTTTGGCACGGCAGCTGGCTAAAAAGACAAGTTACAACGACCTAGGAGTGGAAATCTGGCCTCGAACAGAGTGATTTCCCCTTGATAGTAAGTAGTTGCTTGGTGAGGATAACCACCCCAGACAAAAAAGGGACAAGATCGTTTCCTTCATTTAACTTGATCTAACTGAACTTCTACGTCTGTACCAGGCACCGCCCCGAGGGCTGAGTGTGCACGACGAATGAACGGGCTGTGGCCTTGGCCTCTGGTGCGGTTCGCGTTCCGGCCTGGGAGACAGCCTTGCGAGCAATCACCACGGCACAATGTGACATATGCTGTAAGAGCAGCAGGACCAGATGCCAGGGAGCCCGCAGAAGTGGCAGGATTTGTTCTCCCTGGAAGGGTCAAGGGAAGGTCAAAGGAACTTGCTTCCTTGCCTCATGAGTGACAGCAAGGAGATAACTGAGGCTCTGGCTACTTTTTAAAATAAATTTATCATGGGATAGCAGGAGGGTTGGGGGATGAGGCCGGAAGGTGAAGGTCTAGTCCGTGTGGCGGGGGCGGATTTTTCCTGGCAGTAAGGGGAAGGGATGCAAGGGGAGGATGGCAGGAACACAGGGGGGGTCTTAGAGAGATCCCAAGTGGAAGATAAATTGGAGGGGATTTGCCTGGGGTGGGAAGACCTGTCAGGAGACCCCTGCAGTCCTAGAAAATGAGAAAGGGCCAAAGCTTTCATGGGGCAAAACCCTAGACTGACCAAAACAACAGTGACAAAGTGGCCCAGGACACGGACTCAAGTGGCCACGAGGATCGGGTTACTTTCTGAGGCTTCCGCTCTCTCCCCTCTCCCAGGGCCAGTGCTGCTCTCTCCCCTCTCTCCAAGGGCTTTCGCATTCCAGTTTGGCCAACTCTCCAACCTCAGCTTCTCCCATGCCTCCCTTTGGAACCTACGCCCGGTCCTCCTGCTGGTTCCTTTTCAGTCACATTCCCAGGCCTTTGTGGGACCTATTTCCACGCCGTGCAGTCCACGGCCCCCAACCTCCCTCCTTGAGGAAATTTGTCCTCATCCTTCGAGACATAGCTCATACCTCATCTCCGTGGATCCCTGATTCTCTCTCATTTCCCTCAGGCAGAGATTCCCCCCCCCCCCACTCTCTCTCTCGGATAGCACCCAGTGAATACTTAGCAATTATCAAGATAATTATTTCAAAATTATCTATTTACATATCTGTCCCCCCAGCAAGGCAATCAGCTTCTAGCTTCTAGTAGGAGAGAAATGGGTTCTTTTCCCCCTCCGGCACAGGATTCCATGCATACAGGGGTTCAGTAAATGCTGAGTGATTAAGTGAGTTTGGGCGGCAGAACCAACAAGACTTAATAGGATTATTGGTTATGAAGAAAAGGGGGAAATCGAAACTAAGTAGTTTCTAGCTTGGGTAATCGGACAGTCCTAAATAATCTAGTTTGCACATAGGTTCCCCTGCTCGGCTCCTGACCCACTGGAATCCCTCCTTTATAAAGCAGCGAGAGCTGCCTCTTACACATGCCAATGTGATCCCAATTCTGCCCCAGCCTGGAGCTCTGCACGCGACTCCGTATCACCATCACACTGCAGCCAGACTCTGGCTCCTGCCTGTGTGTTCAGCCTTGCTTCCCACCACCTTTCCCTTCTATATCAAATGGCCTTGCAGTTTCTCCCGGGCCTTCTCACACTTTTGCTCATTCTTTCTTCCATCTGAGACTCCTTTCCTCTTCTCTGCCGATCTCCTACTCTATGCGTGGAAATTGCTTGTTTGTCTCGCTTTTCTAGGAGAGAAGCTCTGAAAAGGAAGGGATTATGGCTCATTTCCTAGTTACCTCTGTGCCCGAAGCAGATGGTCAGTAAAGACATGTTGCCCTCAACGCAGCTTGGTGGATGGCGAAACTGACAAAATTGTGGGTGGGTGCGGTGGGGGGGGGAGGTTGTGGGGGTAGCTGGAAATGTGCGGGGGTGTGATTTCAGCCTGGGGTACGTGGAATGGCACGTGCCTAAGGACATACAAGTAGGGAGGTACAGGGGACCGTTTCCATGGTTATCTCCAAGGACAAGCCTCCATCACGGGCCCATTCCTGGAGTGACATCTTCAAAGCAAATCCAACCACTGTTTCTATTTAAGCAGGGTGATGTCAGCCTCCAACTCGCATCAATACCAAATCCACACCCAATGCAGAAGAGTCAGCCAAGTCAAATTTCTAGTCTTCGCTGCGTCTGGCTCTGTGCCTGAAGGTGGGGATTGAAAGAGGAGGATAAGGACTTGTTTTCTTCCATCAGCCTCAAGTGGGGTCTCAGCCAGAGTCAAGCAAAGCTAACATCAGGCTTCGGGATCCCCGCAACCCTTGCAAATTCTGTGAGTGAATACCCACCTCTCTCCCCCAAATCCAGATGCTTCTTAGTCTGTTGCAGAGTGGGTGGGTATGTTCCCATCTTTTGGGCGGGTGTGCCCACCAGCACTGGTGTATCTTTCACTGATGTAAGCAAGTGAAGGGCTTCGGCTTCCTATTAAGGTTTCCATGGAGGCACTAGAAACAGATATATCCATTGCCTTCGGCAAAGAATTCGGGTTCTGATACGTTTGTTTATTTGCTATTCGAAAATAATACAGAGTAGTGTTACCAAATCAAATGTCCAGCTCACTCACCCTGTGGAAGACAGTCATTCTACAGAACGCATCTGTACTGTGTAGCACGGGAATTCATCCTATTGTGTATTGTTCTTGAAATGTGTCTGCTTAGGAGACCCAGTGATTTACATTGTAGAGATACACCACAGGCAAGACAAAGCAACTACCCCTAAAAGGCCTTCTTTGACTCACAGAATAGGACTATGACAGCAGGTCTGTTTCTGTCTTGGTCGAACAAGATTCTGAAAGTTAGGACGCGGAAGGAAAGGCCATTTCTCCTTTCCCCAGGGCTCACATTCTTCTGGGTATCCCCAAACAGGTAAATTGGATGCAATTCTTTATTCTGATTCTGCCATACTCTGTGAAGGTGAGTGAATCCTATCTCCTCGATGATCTATTAAAATTAATTCACATGGCCTCCGGGTCAAATCAATCACTGTACTTCTGGAATCCAATTCGCTGTCTTGTTTTCACATTGTTTGAAAGAAAAGAAGAGTAATGGGAAGTAAGAGCCTTGACACTAGTGTTCAGGAAAATACACTACAAAGTTATGGCACTTGAATCAGTTCAATATGGCTCTGAGAATACACAGATCAGTGAAACACAAACATCACCCCCCCAAAAAAGGTCCCTTGTTCATAGAGCTTAATATATTACAAGAAAGTTTTAAAAATCTGTAAGGAAGTGAAAAATTATGCAACAAATAATTAGTTAATGATTTTGGCTTTACCTCGCAACATACACCGATGTGAAATCCAGAAGGATATAAAGGAGAAATATGAAAAACTCAACAGGAACGATAGAAAAAAAAACCAAGAAGACTATTCATCAGCCCCCTGAGAAGGAAAATCTTTTTGTTTTAATTGAAGTGTAGTTAACATACAAATGTGATATTAATTTCAGGTGTACCGCATAGTGATTTGACAATTCTTAAACATTACTCAATGTAATCAAAGATATTTTCATTGAGTATATAATTATAGGTTGGCAGCTCTTCTCTCTTACCGCATTGGTGATGTCATTCCAGAATCCTCTGGGTTCTCTCTTTTTGCTATTGAAAGGTCGGCTAGTCACTCTGTCTCTCCCACAAAGATAATATGTTTTTAATCCGTCAAACTCATAATTTTTAAGATTTCAATTATTATTCTTATTTGAATTTCCAAGAGTTCTGTTTGATTCATTTTCATTTCGCTAGCTCTTTTAATGGCTTCTTGCTTTATGAAGATGTTTTAGCATTTGTATTTTATTTCGTTAAACATATTAAAAGGAATTATTTTATAAACTGTACCTGATAATCCCAATTTCTGTAGTTTTTATGGATCTGTTCCTCTTGCTTGTCGTTTCTCACCCATGGCATCTTGTTTCATTGTGTGCGTAGTTATTTTCAACTCTTGGCTGCTCCCAGTCCTTAGAAAATTATTTGTGGCCTTGGATAAGGATGTATTTCTCTAGGGAGGATATGTGTTCATTTCTGCCAGATGCCTTGAGGCACTTCTTGCCCGGGACGACATTGGGCTACACTCTGGTCTTGACCTTGTTTTGTTTGTTCGTTTGTTTACTACATGGAAAATGTAAATTTGGGGCATTAAATCCACAGGGGAATCGAATTGTGGTTACAACTTCTCGGAAATGGTCACTCCTCGCTCTTCCCGATAGGCAACAAAGCAACCTTCCATACATTGTCCTGAGGATGTGTGTGTATCTGTGATCCACCTTTACGCTGAGGATGTAACCCTTTGGGAGACTAGATTTATAGGGGCAAGGACTCCTTATTAGACTACCCATCTTGTTAGAGACCTAAGCCTTACTTGGTAGAGACCTAAGCCTTATATTCTGTCCTTGTTCTAGAGAAATCATACACACACACAAAGCAAATCTCAAGTTGGACTTGTTTGCCAAATGCCCTTAACGAAAACTTTGCTTCAGGGCTTGGCCTACCTCTTCGGGTTACCTTCTTCACTTAGATTTAGGGCCTGATAATTTCTTACTATCTTATAAGCTTTTTGATGCTTCTAGGAAGATATATATAATATATATTATATATAATATATATTTATAAATATATAAATATATTTATATATATACATAAAATATATATATATTTTTTACTTTATCCAGCAGTTTTGTTTTCAACCTGCAGAATCTGTCCAAATACTTAGACAACCATATTATCTGAAACAAAAACATATATTTTATTATGTTTGTTAATGAAATTAACAAAGATTTTTATAAAAAGATAATCCTCATTGTTAGCACCATGTGGTGAAAAGTGCACTCACACCACGCTGGTAGGACTGTACGTGGAAATTAGCTCGATCTCAAAGGGCTCTTCAGGAATATGTATTTAGAATCTTTTAAATAGTCATAAGCTTGACCAAATAATTCCACTTGCAATAATACATTATAGTATAGAGGCACACAAAAATGTATATTTGAAGAGGGAAACTGATTCTCTCTCTCCTTTTGCCCCCCCCCGCTCATGCTCTCTCTCTCTCAAATAAATAAGATCTTTTAAAAAAAAGGTATTTAGTGAAGAGTTATTTATGATAGCAAAAAAACCTTTATGGTACATCCATAAAATAAAATCCTAAATGCAGTCATTTATTAATAAATATATTTTAATAGAATATATAATGACATGGGGAAAGGTTGTTGATATAAAAATAAGTGATCAAATCAGACCATCAAATTGTATAGAACATCATAATCCTAACATATATAAATGTTTGTGTGTATATATAGACATAGACACACGTATGGAAATACATCAAAACATTAATGGATATATATGAATATATATAAATTAGCATTATATATATGGTGGGGTTGTGGCTAGTTTTTATTTCCTTTATGAATTTTTGAAATTTATGTATTCTTTAGGCTAGCATATATCTTTTATAATCAGAAAAAGGTTCTTTAAAAAGCAGCACATTAGGATAAACTATAAATATACAGCAATTCTTTAAATGATTGATACTCTTCTCATACAAAGAACTCACTTAAATCTGAGAAAAGCCCTAGGACTAGATATAAAGATACCCTTATGTTGCTCTCAATAGCACTTTGAGTTTTGTGGACCTAAATTCAATGGTCCAGCCAATATTGAAGAAAACCCTTTCTGCCTAGCTAAACAAATGGATTTTCTTTTACTGAAGGGAAAAGCACCCCGCCTCGTGGAGAGGCAGGGAAGCTATGGCTACACATCTTGAGCTCTATGCTTTTTTTTTTTTTTTTAAGATTTTATTTATTTGAGAGAGAGAGAGAGCATGAGAAGAGGTGAGAAGGTCAGAGGGAGAAGCAGACTCCCTGTGGAGCTGGGAGTCCGATGCGGGACTCGATCCTGGGACTCCAGGATCATGACCTGAGCCGAAGGCAGTTGCCCAACCAACCGAGCCACCCAGGCACCTGAGCTCTATGCCTTTTATGAGATGTGGAGACAAGCTCCCGGGCCATGTGTGGAGATGTGCACATTAACCCGCACATGCACACACATTCTCCTAGCTCTTGTCTCCTGTTTCAGCCCCTTGGAGGGCTCCTACCACTGTACATTTTTTTTGCCATGTCTCTAGTGAGAATCGCATATGTGCTCATGAATAAGTACTGTCAGTGTCCATGTGGCTTTTGTGTTTTCTTTTTCCTATTTTTCTGCTCCAGCTTCTATCCTCTGGGTGCTCTTGTGTGATCTGAGCAGCACTATATTTTCTTTACCGAGATGACACTTACGCTGTGTAACACTGCACTTGGAAAGTACTCCACCACATCCACTGGGTACCAGCTGCCTCCACTGGCTTCTACAGCTCACACTGGGGACAGCTGCTACTTTCATGGGGTAATAATTTCTCCTGGTAGTATTTTTTCTTCGATTCCCCCCCAATTAGTGCTGGGTACCACTATCTTGAGCCCAGAGCAACTGTTAACACCTTGGAGCCTTAGAGCAAGGCCACCGTGGACAGTTGTACTTGTTGCACACTGCACAAGAGATGCCTAGCAGAGCCACCAAGGAGGAGTCTAAAATCCAACCTGTGTTCCCTTGCCACACGGAATGCCTGTGTTGTTGAATCTGTCTGAGGGAAAGGGGGTGGATGCCCCTTTTGAATTCACCTGCTCAGAGAGGGTAAGTTTTAGGGCTGCCTAGAGCAGGTGCCATTTTCTAATTCAAAGATACAATATAGACTGGATGCAACTCTGCCTATAATTGTCTAAGCATATGCTGCTTGGTATGATTTGGTAGAAAATGTGTCTCTCCTTTTCAGGCTACACTTGAATGTAAGTTCTGTCTGCTTTATTCACGGCTGTCGCCCCAACACTTAGCACACTCTCTGGCACAGAGCGGGTACGAGATAAATACTTGTTGACTGAATCCGTAAGTGAATTACTGAAGTCCCAAAGCAATCATACTTGTGCCCTAATAACAAAACGTTATTGTAAAACAGCACTTTGCATTTTTATTACTACACCTTCTTGCATTCCCATAAGGCTCAGACATCGAATCCCTGGGGGTCAGGCTAGAGACGATCTCAAGTGACAATCATTGCTCTCTACTCCGAATTGTCCCTCCCCTCCCACCACTAAAGCTCACGTACTGGGGCAATTCTGTAGACCCGACTCTTTCTTTCCCTAGAATTAATTCTCTCTCAAGAGGCTCCTTAGTGCTTCAGTACAAAGACGCTTCAGACAGGCTCGCCCCACCAGTTTCACAGCCGTGCCCAGGCACGTGTGAACACAGCTTGGACTGAAACTAAGACCCTCCCTGTCCCCCAACTTTGCACACACACTTATAACCACGTTTAATGTGGTCACGATCATACCTAGGTGCATGCATGTCTCTTCACGCAGATCTACACATTGGCACACACACTCACCCTCCTACCTGCAGAAAACAAGCGTTCATGCCTGCGGTTCCACACACACGCGTACATACATCCAAACCCAGCACACATTTCTAACACACGTCTAGTCAGAGCCGGTCCCTTGCCGAGAATTTCCATCCCATTCTTCAAGCCTGTGACAGCTCCTCTAATGCACGCAGCTTCGATGTCTGGACTCGTTACCCCGTCCCCCAGGCACAGCCATGCCATCCGCGCGGTCAGGGGTTGCCCGAGTCCTCCTCCTCGTCTGTGCCTCAGTTAGCAACTTACGGTTAAAGCTCCACGATCTGACACCTGAGGCAGAGAGATACCTCCTAGACGTTAAAGAAGAAGCTGGCCAGGCGCAGACGGAAACGATACGGAATGATGGTTCTAAAAAGCCAGATAGCGTTGTCCTTGGGTGAGCTGGGGGAGGGGTCCTGAAGGAGCTATCATTTCAGCTGCGCCTTGAAGCTTCCAGGGCATTTGGACATACAAGGCCAGACGCGGGAACTTCCAGGAGAAGGTGGGAATGTTCGCAGAGGTCCAGGGCTCGGACAGAGTGATGCGTACGGAAGATGGCAGTCGCCCGGGCATCTACAGGGAGGAGACATGAAGGTCTCATAGCTCTGCCAGGAAGCTTCACCTTTATCTTTAAGGAACTCAGAAGGCACGAAAGGCTCTTAGGCAAAGGAGTCATGCTAGCTGCCCTGCGGAAAGTGGATTGAAAGGGGGGGCATGTTTGAAGCCAAAACCCATTAGCAGGCTGTGGGAGAGTCCAGACTAAATATGGCAGCTGAATTTGGTGAGAAATGGACAAACTGAAAGAGATTATGGGGCGCCTGGGTGGCTGAGTTGGTTAAGCACCTGACTAGGCTCAGGTCATGATCTCGGGGTCCTGGGACCGAGCCCCGCATTGGGCTCTGGGCTCAGCCGGGAGCCTGCTTGGGATTCTCTCTCCTTTTCTCTCTACCCCTTCCTTTGTGCACTGTTTCATTCCCTAAATAAACAAATAAAATCTTTTTGAAAAAGGAATTTAGAAGGCAGCAGGTAGCAAGAGATGAGGCTGAAGGGTTAGACAGAAGTTGGATTGTAGAGTGATAGGAAACTGTTGAAAGGTTTTAAACCGCTGGAAGTTCTTTAAACAAACCAGATTCCATCAGAAGGGCCCGTTACAAAGATCACTCTGGCTGTGGCTGGAGAAGTGGGAGGTCAAAGGCGGGGGGGGCGAGGTGGTTACAGAGGGCGTTGCAATCATTAGGCAAGAGGCGTTTGACCTCGGCTCTAGGGGAGGCCAGTTTGGAGAGGCATCTTCCAGCTGGAGATGTGACACAATTTGATGGCAAATATATTGTGAAAGGCAAGGGAATACCAGCACATCCCACTGCGGGCCTGTGCTTGGTCTTCCTTCCATGAGCTTCAAAGGCAAAAAAAAAAAGCAACACATCTTAGTGAACAATGATGCTGCAGTCTTACTCATGGGAAGAATGTGTGCTTTGTGATGGGGCCCAAAAAAATGATTACCAGCACAGAGGACATTCATTGAGCCTACGTTCAGATAATGCATTCGGCTTAGTCCCCTCCACGCTTCAAATCGCCCTCACCCAGCCTGTGCCTGCTGTGCGAGCTGATATTTCTAATGCTGGGCTTCTGAGCCTTTAGGCAGAAAAGAAAAACAACGCCGGCAATCGCTTCCTTGAAGGGAATGCGGGGTTTACACATACCTTCGTTTGTTTTCCACACTAAATCCTCTTTCCAAGCCTAAGGGACAGAAATGACTATCTTCCTTCTCCAGGTGAGGAAAAGGAGGCTCAGAGAGAGCCACAGCTGGGTCACCTAATGACTCGGTCGTTTCGTTCCAGTCTTCTACCTTCAAGTGCATGTTCCTTCAATCACGTCAGTGGTTCTCAACCTCAGTGGCACATTAAAATCACCTGGGGAGTATCTTTTCTCTCACTCTCTCTTTTAAACGGCTTTACTGTGGGGACACCTGGGTGGCTCAGTCGGTTGAGCATCTGGCTCAGGGCATGATGTCAGGGTCGTGAGTTCAAGCCCCGCATCAGGCTCTATGCTCAGAGGGGAGTCTGCTTAGGATTCTCTCTCCCTCTCCCTCTGCTCTTCCCTCGGCTTGCATGTGCTCTCTCTCTAAAATGAATAAATAAAATCTTTAAAAAATAAAAAATAAACAGCTTTATTGAGATGTAATTCACACATACAATTCACCCAGATATGTGCAATCATCACCAAGGTCAATTTTAGAACATTTTCATCACCTCGAAAAGAAATCCCATACCCAGAAATAAACTCACACCTGTATGGTCAGTTAATCTATGACAAAGGAAGCAAGAATATACAGTGGAGAAAACACAGTCTAGCAGTGCTGGGAAAACCGGACAGCAGCGTGCAGAAGAGCGAAACTGGACCAGTGTCTTACACCACACACAGAAATAAACTCAGATGAATGAAGGGCCTCAGCGTGACACCTAAAGCCATAAAACTCATGGAAGAAAACATAGGCAGACATCTCTCCGGGTCATTGGCCTTAGCAACCTACTTATGGACACGCCTCCTCAAGGAAAGGGAAACGAAAGTATTGGGATCACACAGCAAAGGAAACCACTAACAAAACAAAAACACAATCAAATGAATGGGAAAAGATATTTGCAAATGATATCTCTAATAAAGGTTAAAATCCAAAATATACGAAGAACATGAAAAAAAAAAAACCCAATTTGATTTAAAAAAAAATGGGGCAAGGACTGATTAGGCATCTTTCTCAAGAAGACATCCAGATGGCCAACGGACACATGAAGAGATGTTCGACATCACTCATCATCGGGGAAATGAAAATCAAAACCATGAGGTATGACCTCACACCAGTCAGAATGGCTAGTATCCAACATACACGGAATAGCAAGGATTGGCGAGGAGGTGGAGAAAAGGGAACTCTGGTGCACTGTTGCTGGGAATGTGAACTGGTACAACTACTGTGGAAAACAGTATGGAAGTTCCTTAAAAAATTAAAAATAGAAATTCCACATAATGCAGTGATTCCACTATTGGATATGTGCACTCCTATGTTTATAAGCAGCATTATTTATAAGAGCCAAGATATAGAAACACCCTGGGTGTCCATCAATACATGAATGCATAAAAAGGTGTGGTGTACACACACACACACACACAGACGAATATTACTCCGCCATGAAAAAAATGAGTTCTTGGTTTTTGTGCAACATGAACAGACCTAAAGGGCATTATGCTAAGCGATATAAATCAATAGTATATGGTTTCACTTATATGTGGCATCTAAAAAACAAGACAGGTGTACAAATATACAAAAAAACCAAACTCTTGAACACAGAGACCATACTGGTGGTTGCCAGAGGGGAGGTGGTTAGGAGGATGGGTGAAATAGAGGAAGGGGATTAAGAGGCACAAATGTCCAGTTATAAAATAGATAAATCACAGAGATGAAAAGCACAACATAGGAAATATAGGGAATATTGTCAATAATATTGTAACAATGTTGTGTGGAAACTGACGGCACCTACACTTACCGTGGTGAGCGTGGTGAGCGTCGTGAGCGTCGACAGAAAATCTGCCATACACTGCTTCTTTCACTTAGCCTAATGTTTTCAAGGTTTATCCAAATGGTAGCATGTGTCTGCCTCTCATTCCGTTTTTTATGGCCACATCATATTTCATTGTATGAATACACTACAGTTTGCTTATCCCTTTGTGCAGTGATAAACATGTGGGTTGTTTCCACCTTTTGCTGTTATGAATAATGCTGCTCTAAACCATTCGCATACAAGCGTTTGTGTGGTTATATGTTTTCACTTCTCTTGGGTATGCGTCTCAGAGTGGAATCGCCGGGTCACATGGTAACTCCATACTTGATCATTTAAGGAACTGCTAGACTGTTTTAACTGGGGAGTTTTTAAAAATATATTAATGTCCTGCCACCTCACTCATCCTTCACCCTCTGACCAAATGAATCATACGCTCCAGGGTTGGGTCCTAGTTGGTTCCAATCATCACCTCCCTCCGTAGCTTCCAGTGCGCACTGAGCGCCGCTATCCAACAACCCAATCCAGTGATGGTGGATATAGGGACTACTCAGGATTATCTGTTTTTGAAGAATTATTAACCACAAGGATTCAACAAGAAGCCAATGCTTCAACATTTATTCTTTAGCTAAGCCAACCACCCCAGTGACTCACGATTCTGAGAAAAGACTTGACTAGAACTTTCAATACTTGCAGCTCTCTTTTCTGTCACCAAGGCTGATCTTCAGAGCGGGAAGATGGGGAAACAAATATGGGGCCGGCTTTTCAACGTGCCGAGAGAGGATCGCTTCTGCTGCTTGTTGGGGTGCCTGGAATGATACCGTGAAAAATTCCTTCACTGGAGTCTGGGAAAACTCTTCAAGAGTTCTTAAGTAACTATAAAGCTCCCTAGTAGAAAGGAAGGGAGGGAGAGAGCCAGGTGGAGACATGACTTCTTTTTGGCAAGAAGTAAGGGGAGGGGGCGCCTGGGTGGCTCAGTGGGTTAAAGCCTCTGCCTTGGGCTCAGGTCATGGTCTCAGGGTCCTGGGATCGAGCCCCGCATCGGGTTTTCTGCTCAGCGGGGAGCCTTCCCCTCCTCTCTCTGCCTCCTTGTGATCTCTCTCTCTCTCTCTGTCAAATAAATAAAATCTTAAAAAAGAAAAAAGAAGCAAGGGCAGGGGAAATTGGCAGGAATGATTGCTTGTCTTCGATCAGCCCCTTTCTGCCCTCAGGCTATTCCGCATTCCCAGATCACTGCAGAGTGAGGTATTTGCTAACTGCCAGCAGGGGACCAGGAGGTGGGGATGGTGTGTGTGTTGGGGGTGGGGGGGGGCGGGGGGGGGGGGGGGGGGGGGGGGGGTTGTAGAAATGGGGCATGGAGGCCAAAAAGACACATCCTGGATTTCATCATTCCACCCAAGGAGAACCCCTCCCTGTTTGGCTCAGCTCAGTGCCTGGAGATTTACAGCTGAAGATTTTCAAAATACTTCCAGGAATATGTTTACTGCAAAACACACTGAATCAGTGGCTAAATATGAATTCTTTGTCCACTTCACATTGCTTCCAGGCGTTTGCCCTGGTGACCCTTCCTCTCAATTTGTTTCAAAGGAGGAGACGCCATACTTTTGAAAATTCAGCCATTTCTCATTTTCAACATGTGGTTTGGAGTTTAGATGTGTACAAAATGTATTTACATATGTTGATTACCATTTTGACCCTTAAAAACGTGGACAGATATTATGAATCTATTTACAACTGAGGCCTAGAGATGGTTAGGTGATTTACCAAAAGACATACTACTCGTTTTTTAAGCAGAGATGGACCTAGACCTTGGTCCTGAGGACCTAGACCTTGATCCTAGACTCCTGACTCCAGGCTCCTTCTGTTCTACTCTGATTTGATATGCCTTGAGAAGTGTCTATAAATGAAGGAATCAACCCCCAATATAATTTTGTGAGTATTTTTACCCTCAAACTTCTCCAAACCCTGAACTTGTACTAGGAGTGAAGAGTAAAAAGTATCACCAAGTGACATTAAAGGGGCCAACCGAGCTCCCATAACACGAATTATTATTATCAGGATAGTTACTGTTGTTTGTTTTTAATATTTGCCAGTGTCATTTAATTCAATCATCCCCAAACATTTTAAAGGCCCTGAATCCTTTTGGAAATGCAAACACAATGGGTTATCTGCCCAAATAAATGCAATATATATATATATATTCAACCAAGCAGATTAAGTCTGCACCAGAGAGAAAAATCAGGAAGTTAGCAGGCAGCTGCCAGACTTGGAGAATGAAAATGGAGGATGAGAATTGAGGTCTTGATAAAATTGAAAAACAAGTTGATTCTGACACAGGTAAAGGGGTAGGAGAGTGTGATTAGGAAGAGCGGGGTGTCTCCCGGTGAGAAACTTCAGAGCTGGATCCCTCTCGTCTGAGCTCCCAGGAGGTATGTCCGGTTGCCTACTTAACGTCTCCACGTGGATATCTAACAGAACTCCGAATGTTTCCTTGCTAGAACACGTCTCGATTTCCTTCCACCTCAACCTGTGTCTCTTCCGATCTTTCTCGGCTCCATTATTGGCACCACTGAGTTGCCGAAGGCGATCGTTCTTGATTCTTGTCCTTCCCTCTCACATCCATTCCCTCAATTGCTCCTCTGTCGTGTGTTCTACAGCCTCCTGTTTCTCTTCATCTCCCCTGCTATCGTTCTAGTCCGGAACAGGCTCATTTGGCCAGACCGCTGGAAGAGCCCCACTTTCTCGATGACCAGAGCAGAAAGCTACTGTCGCCTCTCACCTGGATCAGTGCAGCCGACTTCTAACCGGTCTCCCTGCCTCCGCCCTCGCCCTCCACACCTCCCGTCGTTCTCGACGCAGCTGCTCTCTGGTTCTTCTCAAACACAAGCAGACCTTGCCACTCTCCTCCAAACTCTCCAATGACTTCCTCTTCTCTTCAGAATAGAACAAAATCCAGAGGCTTTGTGTGGGCCTACCCATCCTTAAGGGCGCTGGCCCCCTTTGAGCTTCTGCCCTAATTCCCCGCTGCCCCTCCTTTCTCCGCGCTGGTGCTCTCTCTCCCCTCCCCTGCTTTATTTTTCTCCACAGTGCTTAAAACCAAGTGATGTCCTAGACAAGTCACCTGTTGAGTTTGCTCATCGGCTGTCTCCCGCGGCCAGAATGTAAACTACACGAGGGCCGAGTTCTGTGTTTCATGTAACTGTATCCCCAGCCAGTGTCCAGGACCATGGCTGTGCATAGGAATTGCCCTGTCGGTGTATGTTGGATGAGTAGCTGAAAAGGCCCCATGTGATCTGGCCTCACCTAACTCTCCCATCCTTCCCCGCCTCCCTTCATGCGCTCCCGACTACAGGTCTGTCATCAGAGCACTCAGCACTTAGCCCCTGTTCGCTTGCCTGTCCAGCACAGTGCCTGGCACCAGGGTTAGGGCTTAGCAAATGCTTTTTTTGAATGAATGAAAGTGTTGTAGGGGTTTGGAAGGTTCTAAGTGGGTAGAACTCTACTTCTTCTCTTTCATCCCTTTTCCCTCCCTTCCTGAGCACGTCGGTCCCTACACCTGTAAGAGGGACCGAGCAAGGTGCGTGGAGAGGCAGCCTGGAGGGAGAAGTCAGAGCCAGAGCACGGTGAGAGGGGCGTTCCTGCAGAGCCCCAGGGTTTGGGAAGTCAGACACCAGACAGGAGCAGGGGGTCGGCCTGAGCCTTGTGGGCAGGGCGTCCACGCAGGGGAGAGACCCGGCAGGAGATGTCCGGGCTAAAATGGAAGGTGGCCATCGGTGAGGCAGGCACCTGCTGTAGGATGTGGGAAGCAAGCAGGTGACAAGGACCTCTGTGAAGGGGGAAACTTGGTGCCAGAGCAAGGTAAGAGTGGGCATCCATGTGCAGGGAAGGCTGGGCGTGGGGTATTGGACCCCGAGTGGCGTGAGGAGGCCATCTTCCCCTTCATGCAGGGTTGGGGGGCCCACAGGATAGAAATACAGAGGGAAAAGGAGGAACTTCACAGTAGGGAGCACTGGCAGAAGCCACCTTAACCAAGTGATCGACGGGAACACGACCCGTAATACATTGAAATCATGTGTCCCCTTCTATGATAACTGGGCCCAAACGCATAAACAGAGTCTAATAATGAGGAAACATTAGACAAACTCAAATGAAGGACGTCTACATAACTAGCCTGTAATGATCAAATGTATCTGGTATTTAGATTTAACCAGATTTTAGGAACTTGGAAAATGATTGGAACCAACGTGACAGACAGGGCATTCATAACTTTTCTGTATCCAAATCTCATACAAACAGGATAAAAACTTAAGACTTCAAAAGAAAAGCAATTGCTTTGTATCATTTGAGGCATTTCATTTCTTCACAACAAACCAGGCTGACGAAGGTCCGGTTCCTTCATGGAACTTGTACTCTCCCTTCAGCGTACTCTTCGCAACTGGTCGCGAGGCAATCTTCGTATTTAATGTCAGTCTCCCACACTGACTGGAAGCTCAAAGGCAGTGACTGTGTGTGTGTGTGTGTGTGTGTGTGTGTGTGTGTGTGTTTTGTACATTGCTGTATTCTTGGTATTTAGTATGGTGCCTGGTGTATAGTTCTCAGACAATAAATATTGGTTGGTTGAATAAATGCTGGGAGGGAGTGGAGAGAGATAGGGGCCATCTTGTAAGTTATTTAGAGCCAGAAGCCCCTTGCAGATCAGTTACTGTGGACAAGCCACAAGGCAGCCCAGGAGCCAACGGGGTAAGAGTCCAATTTGCCATTGTGCTCTGGAGTCGGGCCCTGAGTCAAAGGTAGGCCTCACTGTGCGTGGAACTGTGGAAAACTGGAAGGTCCTGGCAGAAACCTTCACAATGCTGGCCCCTAGGGCACAGAGAAACTGTCAGTCTGCCAACAGGAGATCCAGCCTGAGAAGTTGGCAGCCTCAAAGCCTCACCCGGAACTGACACACATCCGGAAGAGTCCACCACAGAAGTTGTCTTTGCCCTGCAGCCTCTGGCAGGGCTCCAGGGGCCCGGTGTTGCGGTGCTCCAGGGCCCAGAGGCAAAGGGAGCAATTGCCCAACGGTGTCTGCTGGAACTTCCGCGGGGCTTGGCCCTCACAAAGGTCACCTTTTGTATCTCCTCTTCCGACCCTCGGGTCTGGCCCTGCGCTTTTTCTAAGTAGTCAGGGTTGGAGAAGGGGGAGCCTTCCAGGCAGAGAGAGAAGTTTAAGTAAAGGCGTAGAAAATAATACACATTGAGATTCTATAAGTAGTTTGATGTGACTGAAGCTTTGAGGAGCAGGTATAGAAACCAAAAGATGAGGTTCAAAGGGCAAAAGGCCACCGCTTGAGTGTCTCACTGAGGAAACTGGACTTTCTCCTGAAGGTAAAGAAGAACAGCGGCAGGGGTTCATGCTGTGACATTTTCACTCTGAATGTCAGGTGCAGAATGGTTCGGAGTGAGAGATGAACCAAGCAGGGGGCTATTAAAATAGTCCAGACAAAATGTAATAAAGGCTAAAACTGGGTAAACGTTCTGAGTCCAAAGAAAAAGCATCAATCGAGAGAAGCAGAACTTGTAGATTGGCTTCAAGGGGTGGGAGAGGGGGACGAACCTAGGCCGATGCTACTACCTTTGTTGAGGTGGGCAGTCCGGGCAGTAAGTGAGGTTTGTTTAGACATGTTGATTTGGGGGTGCCCGTAGATTATCCTAATAGAGGTGTCCAGTCAGTAATTGGAAACACAGTTCTGAAGCTCAAGAAAGAAGCCAAGGCAGGAGATGGAGATTTGGTAGTCATCAACATAATACTGGAGCCATATTGGGAAATGGGATCACTCACAGAGGGTGGAGCTCAATGACAAAGCCAAGGAGAGAGCCTGATCGGAGGCAGAGGAGAGAGCAAAGGGGACTAGGAAGGAGTGACCGTTGAAGTTGGAGAAAACAGCAGAGGTTACATCTCTTAAGTCAAGAGAGCAGATTCTTGAGAAATGGAGAGTGGTCAGTAGCGTCAAAAGGCTGTGCACTCAAGAGGAGTGAAGGCTTAAAAAAACCCAATTGAATGCAGTCATTAGGATGCTACTGGTATCGTTCCTGGGTTGTCCCAGGACAGGCATGAGGGCAGAAGACTGCTTCTGGACATTTTCACCTCCTAAGACATTTCTTCATGACTATGAAAAATTTTCAGAATCCCATGGGCAAATACTTCTTTATTTCAAAAGTATACTTTCAGTTTTAACAATAAGTGCAGAGATGTGTTCCCAGTGGGAAAAGGATGGTCCTGCCTAGGTCATGGCTGGGTGTTTGGTTTTGGTTTGCAAAGATGCTATGGTCCAAGGGGAGCACTGCCCATGGATGACGGTGCCCGCATATGGATGGACATTGGAGAGTATTGGCCCCCAATGCATGATGACAACATGGTCTTTGGTTCAAATTGGAGCCCAGTGGGGTTAATATTGGCCAAAGCCAGAGAAATGGTGCTGAGTATCAGGTCCAAAGGACAAGTATGACCATTGTTGGTGAGAGGAACCATGGGATCAGAAGCTGAAAGAATCAGAAAGAAGAGGGAAAGAATGGCTAGGGGTGGAAGTTCTGAACTAAGGCTATGAACTAAGGCTGTGAACAATTTAGAGGGTCAGAGACCTGTTTTTAGATGGTGACCCCTACATGGTGTGAGCTGGCAGTCATGATGGCATCAAAGAGGCGCACAGTCCTGCTCAGTGACACTGAGAAGAAGAACCTCTTCAGAGCTCCTGGCTTAGGTGGAACCTCTGAATGAATGTTCAGCCTGATGTCTGAAGAAGCATGACTGGACAGGATAATAAGAGTTGAACTTTCAGTCCATCTCGAGTCCCAAGGCTATTCTAAGGAGGTGTCATTTCTGAGAAGGCCTTGTTCCAGGCCAAAGGCCAAAACCTGTTCACAACTTGACCTCATCACTGTGTTAGCATCACTAGTTAAACTGTTTCCCGTAAAGACACGTTGATGTCCTAACCCCCAGTATCTCCGAATGTGACCCTATTTGGAAATAAGGCTGTTGATCGTGTAATCAAGTAAGGATGAGGTCATAGTGGAGTAGGGTAGGCCCTTCATCCACTATGAGTGGTGCCCTTTTAAGAGGACAAGAGAGTGCCACGTGATGACAGAGGCAGAGATCCGATGATGTAGCTTTTATTCAAGGAAGGCCGAGGCTTGGTGGCCACTCTCCAATGTCCATTCACCCAGGTGCCTGGGATCTGGACAGAGTCAAAGGAGGATTCTCCCCGGAGTTTCAGGGGAATGTGGCCACGCTGACACATTGATCTCAGCCTCCGGAACTAAGAGAGAACCAATTTCTGTTGTTTTCAGCCACCCAGTTTGTGGTAATTTGCCAGAGCAGCCCTCAGAAACAAATACAGTTAGGCAGTGTGAAAGAAAAACATTGCTCCAGGGACAAGCTTCCAGTCAAGAGAATAAACCCTCACAAGAGGGGTTGCTCTAAAGATCCCCTTCAGACCCAAACCTCTGACTACTTACAGAAGAATTGATAAGGCGTGAAGAGAGGCGAAAGTCTGGGTGCCATTCCAAGAATTTTAGATGCTCTTTCCTCTTGGAAAGAGTGAAGCTACCTCTTAATTTCTAAAGCTCGAACTGGAGATAAAAATCTGTGTCTTTGTTTTGGGGAACTTCTCACAGTCGAATCTGGACTTTTGATGGAAGTAGTGTCCTTGCAGAGATAGGAAATAGCAACAACCACAAAATACGGAAAGGAGAAATAAACTTTGGGGAGGAGTGAATGACCTTTATATTCACCTATCTTTTTCCATTAATAGACTTTGTTTCTAGAGCAGTTTTAGGTTTACAGAAAAATTGGGCAGAAAGTACAGAGAGTTCCCATATACTCTACTTTTTCCACCACCACCACCACCTTCTGCCACAGTTTTCCCTATTATCATTATTTTTTAAAGATTTTATTTATTTGAGAGAGATAGAGTGCAAGTGAGAGAGAGAGAGCACGAGCAGGGGAGGGGGCAGAGGGAGAGGGAGAGCTAAGCAGGGAGCCTGACACGGGGCTCGATCCCAGCACCCCGAGATCATGACCTGAGCTGAAGGCAGACACTTAACCAACTGAGCCACCCAGGTGCCCCCAGTTTTCCTATTATTAACATTTTACATTAGTGGTGGTGTGTTTGTTACAAATGATGACCCAATAGCAATAAGTTATTAACCAAAGTCTGTGGTTTATGTTAGGGTTCACTATGTGTTGTACAATTCTATGGGTTTTAGGAAATGGATGATGTCATAGGTTCACTATTACGGTATCATATGGAATAATTTCACTGCCCTAAAAATCCCCTGTACTCCACCTACTCGTTCCTCTCTCCCCCGGAACCCTTGGCAACCAATGATACTCTTGCTGTCTCTATAGTTTTTCCTTTTCAAGAATTTCGTGTAGTTGGAATCATACAGTATGTAGTTGTTTCAGATTGGCTTCTTTCACTTAGCAATATGTGTTGAAGATACCTCAAATACATATCTTTTTGAAGCTTTATTTTTTAAATTATACATTATGTTAGTCACCATACAGTACATCATTAGTTTTTGATCCAGTGTTCCAAGATTGATTGTTTTCGTCTAACACCCAGTGCTCCATGCAATCCGTGCCCTCCTTAATACCCATCACTGGGCTCACCTAACACCCCACCCTGCTCCCTTCTAAAACCCTCAGTTTGTTTCTCAGAGTCCACAGTCTCTCATGGTTCATCTGCCCCTCCGATTTCCCCTCTTCACTTTTCCTTTCCTTCTCCTAATGTCCTCCATGCTATTCCTTATGTTCCACAAGTAAGTGAAACCATATGATAACTGTCTTTCTCTGCTTAACTTATTTCACTTAGCATCATCCCCTCTGGTTCCATCCATGTTGATGCAAATGGTGGGTATTCACCCTTTCTGATGGCTGAGTAATATTCCATTGTATATATGGACCACATCTTCTTTATCCATTCATCTGTTGAAGGGCAACTCAGCTCTTTCCACAGTTTGTCTATTGTGGACATTGCTGCTATGAACATTGGGGTACATATGGTCCTTCTTTTCACTCTATCTATATCTTTAGGGTAAATACCCAGTAGTGCAATTGTCTTTTTGAAGCTTGATAACTCATTTCTTATGCATGCTGAATCATATTCTAGTGTTTGGATGTGCCACAGTTTGTTTATCCGTTCACCCATCAAAGGATATCTTGCTTACTTCCAAGTTTGGGCAGTTATAAATAAAACTGCTGTAAACATTTCTACGTAGGTTTTTGTGTGGATGTAACTTTTCATCTCAGGGGTAAATACCAAGGAGTGCTATTGCTGGACAAGATGGTAAAAGTATGTTTAGTCTGTTAAGAAGTTGCAGACTCACTTTCAAAGTGGCTCATAGCATTTTGCTTTCCCATCAGCAATGAACGAGAGTTCCTGTTGCTCCACACCCTCATCAGGATTTGGTGATATCTCCGTTTTGGATTTTAGCCATTCTAATAGGTGTGTCACATTATCTCATTGTTGTTTTAGGAAATAAACTTTCCAGGAATACATAATTTGAGATTAAAGCTAAAAAATAAACACCTCTAAGATTCTAAAGGTGATTCCTAGTCATTCTCACATAAATATGGAAAACCTTCAGAATTCCATGAGTAAGTGAAGATTTATTTCAAAAATAAACCTTCAGTTTGAAAATAAATGCCAAAGTCCGTTCCCTGTGGGAAAAGGATGGTTCCTGAAATTTTGTAGAGCCTGTGAGTTTTTTAGAGGTCAAATGATAACTCTGATACATCTTTGCTAAGTCTGGGACTAGCATTTATCTTTAAACACCCTCTCCATAGACTGATACCCTCCCACAACTCCAAGATGGAATTCCCTTCTATTGCCTCTTTATCTCTGTTTTGTAAAATCTGTCTCTGTCCTTCTCTTTACAACTGCTTTAGGGTCTTGCGTGTCCTTTCTCTCACACCGTGACCCCCCCACCCCCATTCTGCATTTCACTTCCTTCCCTTCATCCGAATCTTGAAAACATGATGTTAAATGAAATAACCTAGACATAAAAGGCCACATATTTTGTGGTGCCATTGATAGGACATAGCTAGTATGGGCAAATTTACAGAGATGAAAAGTAGAATAAAGGTCACCAGGACTGAGGTGAGGTGGCAATGGAAAGTTGTTTAATGGGTACAAAGTTTCTGTTTGGGGTCACCTAAGGTATGTTTTTGTTGTTTTTCAATTTATTGGCTAGAGGTTGTATGTTTACTCTCCTAAATGGTTAAAAAAAATCAGGTGAGTGGAAAACTTCTGAATTAAAAAGAAATTGCATGGCTCTTTCCTTATGTGTTGCCTTTATTTTCAGCCCAGAAGAACATGTGTGGTCTTTTATCAGGGTCTGCTGGGACCTTGAGGTCCAATTCTTTCTTTTGCGATTTCTCAAAAAGAAACATGTGTAAAGAATGAAGCTCCTGTCTGCTCTTTAGGTCCTATGTTCATGAACTAGATGGACGTGTCTTCTAGAAACCCACAGAGGTTTCTGTCCTCGACTACCTCACTGATATCCAAGGACTGATGAGAGTGAACCTTTTGGTAAGTTGTGGTAAGTAAGCTGAGTCCACTGTCTAGTTTTCAAGGCTGCTAGGGCTCCAAAAATCCTGTCTGCCTTGGGATAATGTTTTCTGGTCCCAAATTAGTAATTGGAACGTTCATCTCTACAGGTTCCCCTACAGGGGATATTGTGTCACCATCGAGAAGATTGACGATTTGTTCCCTGGTGTGAGACTTTGAATCTTTGGAAATATTCCCTATATTGTTAAATGGGATTGAGGAGTATTTTTGCAAGTCCTGTTCACATGGGTTCCTCTGGGGTCAAGGGAAGCCTGGTCCCTTGGTTAGTAAAAGCCCAGGGCAGAAGCAGTTAGGTTTTTCTCTGTGGACACAGATTTTGTTCTTAATATCATTCAATTGAGGATTAGATGAAGTTTCTAAGGGTGTTTCCAGTTCTGACATCCCATGCTTTTCTTTGAAGTGAGCGTATCTGATGCCCACGCTCGCCCACACATCAAAGTCATAATGTGTGGCCTACAACCTGCCTCCCAACTTCCTGACCATTCACCTACACTTGGTACCCTGCAGTCTGGGTCATTCCCCTTCTTCCTTGCCTTGTGTGGCCTCCTCACCTGCATTTCCCCGTCACTTCTGATAGCTCCTCACCACCCAAGACTGCCTGGTGCGATTTCAGGTAGTCGCCCCTGGCATTCCTTTCTCGGTCTTCATCCTCTGAGCTCTCTATGGCAGCTACATTATCGATCTTCCTTCTCCTCCTTGAAACTGTCTCTTATTTTGGAAACCTCATGATGTGGACCTATCTTCTTCCCCCTTTACATTCAAATTCTGAAATACTATGCTTCCAAGGGCTTCTGTTATTGCTTTTATAACGAAGACTTTCAAATCTGTAGTCCAGTATCTGTAGTCCAGCCCTCTGTCCTAGGCTGTGGATGCTTAGAGCTCACTTCCTGATACACATCTTCATCAAGGTATCCCAAAGGTGCTTTAAGCTCAACATGCGTCGAACGGACCTCACCATCTCCCCTCTCTGCCCTACCCCCGACCTCTTCTTCTTTTCTTTGTTCTAATTGTTGAATGGTTCTATTTCCTTCCAGCCATTTAGATTTGAAATCTCAGGATTATCTTTCACTCATCTTCTATCCCACAGTCAACAGTAAATCTCAGCAGATTCCTTCTCTCCATCGTGCCTCACATGTGTCTCCTTCTCTGCACCCCCATGACGCCTGTTGGATTCAGGCTCACATTACCATTTGCTTTGACTATTACAATAGCTTTACTGTGTTTCTGCTTCTTCTGTTCCAAATTACAGTTTTTTGGTGCTATGATCTTCAGATCCCACCCCACCTCTGCTCATAAGTTGCAACACTATTGCTGTGGTAGAACACATCACCGCTCTGCACAAAAGCCTTTCGTTACTCTCCTTCAGCCAGCAAATTAAATACAGACTCTTTGCTCCAACATCCAAAGCATTCCCCCAAATGATTCCATCTTTCCATGACAGCCTCACTTTCCACTGCTCCCCAACTTGGACCTGAAGCAGCAAACAAGACAACTCATTCTGCTCATCGCAATCTCCATGCTTTTGCTCTTATTCTTCTCTCCATCCAAAATGTGCTTCTGACAACACATCTACCCCAGTGAAATTCTTCCCATGCTTCAAATCCATTTCAGTCATCGACTTGTCCATCGAATTTTTCCTTGATCCCGTAAGCATATATGTCCTTTGCTCCTTTGGACTCCTTTGGTCTTTGTTTGTGTAGAATCTCTTTTATTTATGGCTGAGACCACCACTTGTTGCACAATAGCAGGTCTCCTCTTCTTCCTTAACAGTGAAACTGCAATTTTAAGCTGGGAACAGGACTGCCTGAAATAAAGAAAGCATTTCCTAGCTCCCCTTGCAGATAGATTTGGCCCATTTGGCCAATGGGATACAAGCAAAAGAGACACACGCAACTTCCGGGAGGTGTCCTGAGGTAAAAAGGTTAAAAGGCACGCCGTTCTTTTTCCCTTCTCTTCCCTACTGGTCAGAATAGAAAATAGTGGCTGGAGCTCTCTCATCTCAGACCGTGGGGTAACTAAAAACGGAAGCTACACGTGGCAGAGCGGTAAGAAAGGACTTGGGCTCCAACTCCTAGGGTTTTGGTTACCATCTTTATGATGATGACTTTCCATTTGGTATAACCAGCCCAGACCTCTCACCTAAACGCCAGTCTTTTGTTTCTTGCTCCCTGATTGACATCTCTGTCCACAGCCCCTGTCACCATGAAGCACCATGCCCCCATTCTGTGCTGGTGACCTTGGGATTTATTGAACATGAAAGAGAAATGAACTTCTGTTATTTGGGGATTTTTCTTTGTTCATAATAAACCTCATCCCAATAATATGGTATTATTCTGCCTTTCTCTGCCTTGTCTTAAAGACAAGGTCTTCCTAAATCTCTGTTGGACTTTTAAAAATGTACTTTTCAATGTGATAAAGAGCGAGTTGAAAAGGAGTCTCTGGCTGGCCTGGCAGAGGACAATTCTACTTGGATGGACCCCTCTAAGCAAATGGCTTCCAGTTTTACCTAAAATAGGCTGTTTCTGAGGTCCATGAAGAGGAATGCTTTTGATCATAACTGGGGAATATGGTCGAGATGGATCTTTTCATTTCACTTTTCATTTCACTCATTTCCGTTCACGTCTGTCCCTGTCTCGGGGACAGACATAACAGTTAACAACGTGAACTCTGAAGCCCTATTACTTGAGTTCAAATCCCAGCTCTGTAACTTCCTAGCCACCTGACCTTAGGCAAGCTACTGAACCTCCCCATGCGTCAGTGTCTTTGCCTTTCAAACAGTGGGAACAATAGTGCACACCTTACAGAATTGTTGTGAAGATTAATTGAATTAATATACACACAGCACACATGAGCACATAGACCAATGTCTGGTGCACATAAGTGCTTGTTATTAGTGAATATTGTGATTATTAACTTTATTACCTACTAGGGATATGGTGGTGAACAAAACAGACATTTCCCTGTCCCTGTGGACCGCACGGTCCAGTACAGAAGACAGACATTATGCCATATTTAAATAATTTTTTAAAAGATTTTTATTTATTTAGTTGACAGAGAGAGAGCGATAGCGAGAGGGGGAATACAAACAGGGGTAGAGGTAGAGGGAGAAGTGAGCAGGGAGCCCGATGCGGGGTTTGATCCCAGGACTCTGGGATCATGACCTGAGCCGAAGACAGCCGCTGAACGACTGAGCCACCCAGGCGCCCCTTAAATAATTTTTAATTGAGAGTTGTGATTAGTGCTCCAAAAGGGCTTATGAGCATGTGTAGGAGGGACATCTGTTCTAGTCCAGGTCATCAGGCAAGACATCTCTGCTACAGCGGTGACTTTTAAGCCGTGGCATGGAGAATGAGTAAATTGGCCTGGGAAGAGGACCAAGAGAAAGAGGAAGAGAGTGAGGGAACCCACGATGCTGCGGTGGTCTCTGGGAGGTTGGGGGCGCTCAGCCTGCTGGACCACATTCCTAACAGGAATGAGGCTACAGGGAAGGACTGCGTGTGCTCCAGAATTGAGAGAGAAGGGCCTCAGGGGCCAGGGAAAAGACAGTACCAGTGGCTTGACCTCTGGAGACAAATCCTCTACTCCCTGGGGAAATTGCAAGGCAGAGAGGCACAGGCCAGGAGGAGAGGGGACAGCTAGGGGCTCCGTTTTGTCAAGGTAGAGGAAAGGATCCAAAAAGGCCAGCTGCAAGGAAAAGTCAAGGCAGGGAAGCGCACAAAAGTGGCCAAATGGCCTTCGCCTCTAAATTTTAGAAGAAAGCCCTTGAACTCTTAAGAAACCGTATTTACTGTACATATGTGAAGGCTTGAGTCAAGAGACCTCAAATGCTCAAATGTATTCCTGGCATGCACAACCTTAAATTAGAGGGGCTAAATAAAGCTGTGGCCTGCCCTTCCTGAAAGTTTGCCAACCGCTGATATAGATCATGTGGGACATGGGGCCTCATCTGGGCTGATCTTAGGACAGAGGCTAGGACTTGCTTTCTCGCCGAAATGTCTGACATCAGCTCTAATTTTTAGTCATGTAGCTCGTCCTCCAAGACAGAAAGTACCAGGGGCCCTCCGGCCGGGGGGGGGGGGGGGGGGGCACGGGGCGGGGCTCCTTGTCTAGAGGAGGAATGATTGATTTCTGGCCCCAAGTGGCCCGCACCAGGTTGTTTTTTCCCGTCTGCATAGACCCATCATCTTCATGGTTTTCAGAGATGCCCTTTGACTTCCGAGCAGCATGTGAAGCTTCCTGTAGTCTGGCATCAGTAAACACTGCAGACCTCCCAGGCTGCTCGGAGTCACGCTCCACATCACCTTGTTTGGAAACATCACCATCTGCTGGATCTCACTGTATCTGCTCTCAAAGGCCTGTGTTGGGCCAAAGGAGGGCATCCATTACTTGCTGAATATTTCAGCGATACGTGGACTCTGGGACTGGTATTTGAGGAAGCCGGAGCTGAGGGGCAAATAAAGAAGAATGTCCTAGCCTTCGTGCTTCTGAGCTAAAACCCTTGGCCCCCAGTCGGCTGGATACGTACTGCTTTCTTGGCCTTTCTCAGCAACACAATATGCCCCCGTGTCCCTTCCCTTTCGGGGGCTTCATTGCGCCTCCATGGACCTGGACTGTCTTTGCAGGGATCACAGGAAATTTTCAAGGAGTGGAAAGGAACTAACGAATGGCCGTCCTTTCCTTCACAGCTGATTGAAATTCTGTCCCGGGAATCTGACGGGAGACAAGACTGCCTTCCTTCAAATCCAGGCCCTCCCTGGCACCGTCGGTCCTTGGGGTCTTGGGTCAAACGACCCCCGGAAGAGCCCACCCGAGACACATACTGTGGCGTCCACTCCGCTTTCCCTTTCTTAGCCAAAGCTTTGGCGAAGTCTCCCGAGCTCTGTGTTTCATCAGCATCAGAGCAAAGAGCAGAAACCCAGGCACATTCGGGCTTAGAGGAAAGGATCTACTCAAGTGAGAACTGCCCGGGCTTCGCAGTTCAACACACTTAGATTTAAATTCCAGCTCTTCCGCGAAGGGGCTGGTGGATGAAACCCAGACACGTCTCCACCCAAGCCCTGTCACTGCGGTCTCCTAGCAGCGAGTAACTCCATCTCGCCGAGCTTCAGTTTCCTTATCTGCTAAATGTGGTAATCATAGCAGCTACTTTATTCAGTGGCAATGAAAATTAAATGACAGAGCCATGTTGCTGTAATTAACCCTCACTGGGTAATTTTAAAATACAATATTGTAATTTATTCGGGGCGTTGTTGCAGTTTTGACAATAAAAGAGTTCGAATCTTTTTCTCGCTGTCTAAGACAAAAGCCTTTACTCAGAACTGATTCATACTTGGAATGATGTTCTCGGAAAAGAGCATCCATTTTCTTTCCAACAAAAGGGAGTTTCTAAAGACCTAAAGGATTGTGTTTAAATTATGGCTCTACTTTAGCTTTAATTATCTCATTTCTTTGGGGTGGTTTTTCTCAAAC
>CM053612.1:15814091-15833724 GCA_028646535.1 Procyon lotor
TTGTTTTTTATCTAGGCAGCAAGATCCCTTTTTCCAATGACTTCTCACCTGGGACCCCAATATATTAAGTAAAGAAAAGCAAAAATGCAAGGGTTGGAGCTGGGACTGGAGTGGGGGAAAGAAAAGGAATATTCTGTGTGGTTTCCGCTAGAACAGCAGATATTTTGCCTGGTTTGTTCACCGATGTATTTCTAGTATCTACAACGGTGCCTCAACAGGGATCAACGGATTTTATTTTAATTAACAATGTATATAATGTATTATTTGCTTCAGGGGTACAGGTCTGTGAGTCCTCAGGCTTACACATTTCACAGCACTCCCCATAGCACACACCGTCCCCGGGGTCCATCACCCAGCCACCTTGTCCCTCCCACCCTTCTCCCCTCCAGCAACTCTCAGCTTGTTTCCTGAGATTAAGAGTCCCTTAGTTTAGGGGCGCCTGGGTGGCTCAGAGGGTTAAAGCTTCTGCCTTCGGCTCAGGTCATGATCTCAGGGTCCTGGGGCTTGGTCGGGCTCTGTGCTCAGCAGGGAGCCTGCTTCCTCCTCTCTCTCCTCCTGCCTCTCTGCCTACTTGTGATCTGCCTCTCTCTGTGAAATAAATAAATAAAATCTTTAAAAAAAAAAAAGAGTCTCTTAGTTTATTTACTTCTCTAGTTTTGCCTTATTTCGTTTTTCCTTCCTTTCCCCTATGATCCTCTGTCTTGTTTCTCAAATTCCTCATATCAGAGAGATCATATTTGTTTTTCTCCGACTGACTTATTTCGCTTAGCATAATACCCTCTAGTTCCATCCACATGTTGCAAATGGCAAGATTTCATTTCTCTTGATGGCTGCATAGTATTCCACTGTGTGCGTGTATGTGTGTGTGTGTATATATATGTTTCACATCTTTTTTTTTTTAGAAAACCAGCCTCATGTTTTATTTTTTCCTAATCCTCTCTGAGCTCACGTGTTAATAACCCTCTTCTTCTTTTTTTTTCCCCAAATACTTTTATTTTGTTTGTTCAGTGTTACAAGATTCATTGTTCCTGCACTACACACTGCTCCATGCAATACGTGCCCTCCTCAATACCCACCACTAGGCTTCCCCAACCCCCACCCTCTCCCCTCCAAAACCCTCAGTTTGTTGCTCAGATTCCACAGTTTCTCATGGTTCATCTCCCCCTCTGTTCACCCAATTCACCCCGCCCTTCCCTCTCACAATGTCCTCCATGTTTTTCCTTATGCTTCATACATAACTGAGACCATATGATAATTGACTTTCTCTGCTTGACTTATTTAACTCAGCATAATCTCCTCCAGTCCCATCCATGTTGATACAAAAGTTGGGTGTTCATCCTTTCTGATAGAAGTGTAATATTCCATTGTATATATGTACCATATCTTCTTTATCCATTTGTCTGTTGAAGGGCAGCTTGGCTCTTTCCACAGTTTGGCCATTGTGGCCATTGCTGCTATGAACATTGGGGTACATGTGACCTTTCTTTGTACTGCATTTGTTTCTTTGGGATAAATACCCAGTTAGTGCAATTGCAGGGTCATAGGGTAGCTCTATTTTTAATTTCTTGGGGAATCTCCACACTGTTTTCCAAAGTGTCTGCACCAACTTGCATTCCTACCCGCAGTGGAAGAGGGTTCCCCTTTCTCCACAACCTCTCCAATATTTGTTGTTTACTGTCTTGTTGATTTTGGCCATTTTAACTGGTGTAAGGTGGTATCTCAGTTATACCACCTCTTCTTTATCCACTCATCTGTTGATGGACATCTAGCCCTTTTCCATAGTTTGACTATTGTGGACATTGCTGCTATAAACATTGGGTGCATGTGCCCTTTCGGATCACTACATTTGTATCTTTAGGGTAAGTACCCAGCAGAGCGATTGCTGGGTCATAGGGTAGCTCTAGTTTCAACTTTTTGAGGAGCCCCCATACTGTTTTCCAAAGCGGCTGCACCAGCTTGCACTCCCACCAACTGTGTAGGAGGGTTCCCCTTTCTCCGCATCCTTACCAACATCTGTTGTTTCCTGACTTGTTAATTTTAGCCATTCTGACTGGCATGAGGTGGTATCTCACTGTGGTTTGGATTTGTATTTCCCTGATGCTGAGTCATGTTGAGCACTTTTTCATATGTCTGTTGGCCATTTGGATGTCTTCTTTGCAGAAGTGTCTCTCCATGTCTTCTGCCCATTTCTTGATTGGATTATTTGTTCTTTGAGTGTTGAGTTTCATAAGTTCTTTATAGATTTTGGATACTGGCCCTTTATCAACAGATAGTTTTGAATGAATGATGGATGAATAGCATGTGAAAAAGGCTCACACATAGTATGCAGCTGAAAAAATCTTAGTGCCTCTCACCTAACTAATACCCTAAAGGAAATTCAGTGACATGTTGGTGTGGCAATAAGAATTTCCAACTGGATAAGAAACATGTCCTCCTTTGTCATCCACCTACCCTGTCAGCCCTCTTGCCATTCTTCTCGTAGGACAGTTAGGTGTGTAATGGGACTTGATTGCGCAGGGAGCAGAAAGACCTGAGACAGCATGACTTTGGCCTCATCACTTCTGTCCACCCTTCTCAAAAACCTATGGGCAAATGACACAGCTTGCAAAAATTCAGAATGAGCTCCCGGTGAAACACAAGTATGTGCCCCCAAAGCATGCCATTCTCTTCAATGATAGTGCATCAGTAAGAACAGAGGCAAAATGCCCAGCTCTGGAGCCAATGAGTTATATTTAAGAATAGGACAAATAAAGCTGGGGTGCCTGGGTGGCTCAGCCAGTTGAGCGCCTGCCTTTGGCTCAGGTCGTGATCCCAGGACCCTGGGATTGAGTCCCACATTGGGCTCCCTGCTCAGCAGGAAGCCTGCTTCTCCCTTTCCCTCTGCCTACCTCTCTGCCTGCTTGTGCTCTCTCTCTGTGTCAAATAAATAAATAACATCTTAAAAAAATAAAGTTAACAGGCAGCCCGATGGAAAAAGAACAAATTCAAACATTGGAGTCAACTGGCTCTAAATTCCAGGCTTGCTAATTATTGCTTGGGTGATCTCTGGGCAAGACCTTCCTGATCCTCATTTTTTTCATTTGCAAAACAATCTTTACTCCTTATCTGATAAAAATAGTACCCTCATGATAGGTTTGTGTGGAAATTAAATGAGCTGATTAGCTGATTAGCAAAGTATCTAACTCATAATGAACATTCAACAAAAGCTCATTTTCCCAGAAGCCTCAGAACAATCATTTAAAGATAAACTCTTTTACACAGAAGTCTCAAAGCAAAGATCAAGGATGGATACTACAGAAATCCAGAGACTTGATCAGGGGAGAATGTCAAGATCTAATGGAGGCATATTTTCAGTGAGGAGATTCTGGAGACAAAACCCAGGATTCCTGAGTTCCCTGATTGAAAGGTAGGTGAAAAGCAAGAGACAGTATGTGTAGCAATCAAGAGTCGTGCACTGAAGTCATGAATGTATGATCCGAGTTAACATCCCAGTATTAGTATTTGCTGACACTTATTTTTTCTGAACCTCCTTTTTATCATCTATAAAAATGGAAATAATAAGAATTCTTATTTCAGAGGCTGTTGTGAGCATAAGATGTGATAACATACTCAAATCTTCTGAATATGGTAAGACGTCAAGATGTGTAAGTTATAATCATTAGTATTCTTGGGATTAAAATTCTTGGGAAAGAGGGGCACCTGAGTGGCTCTTTGAGCGTCTGACTTTGGTCTCAGCTCAGGTCATGATCTCAGGGTTGTGGGATAGAGGGAGTCTGCTTAAGATTCTTTCCCTCTCCTTCTCCTTCTGCTCCCCAAATAAATAAATAAATCTTTAAAAATAGATAGGTTAATACAATGCCTGGAAAGAAAGAATGGGTTAAAAAATGTGGTCCTTTCTTCAACTTAAAGCAGAGGCAGAGATTCACTTCTAGAGAGGTAGTTCTGCGTGGATCCTGAGAGTCAGTCCTTTGTAGAATTCATCTTTGGAGAGGAAAGCAGAAAGGATGGCCATGGCAGCACCAATGACCTAGCAAGGGTAGTCACTTTCACTTTTTTGAGTTATTTTGACAACAACCTATGAGGTAAGTAACTGGAGTGTTTTAGATTGGGTTCGCCACAAGAAGACAATGAGATGAAGTTTCTCATGCATGTAGTTTATTAAGCAATATCTCCTATAAGAACCAGAAAGAATGAGGAAAGTGGGATACAGAAGAAGCCAAAAATCATGTAATTTTGGACTAAGTCCCAGCCTTAACTTTATCCTTCAGGCGAGCTCTGGCATGTAAATTACCCATCAGAGGTGGATTTTTATACTTTTGCACTAACCACTGGCTAAGCGCTGCCCTGGGGGGATGTAAACTCCTAGGCTTTTCTCATTTTCTTCCTTTTTTTTTTTTTAAGATTTTTATTTATTTATTTGACAGAGAGAGAGATCACAAGCAGGCAGAGAGGCAGGCAGAGAGAGAGAGGGGTAAGCAGGCTCCCCGCTGAGCAGAGAGCCCGATGCCGGGGCTCTATCATAGGACCCTGAGATCATGACCTGAGCCGAAGGCAGAAACTTTAACCCACTGAGCCACCCAAGTGCCCCGCTTTTCTCATTTTCTGCATTTTTAGGGAAAGTAGCACTAGTCACCCAAGGGCCACCCTCTTAAAAAGAGCTGCAAGTGCTGGCCTTTAAAAGCAAAATGCATAGAAGCTAGGAAGATGGGTACACAAAAGTAGTAAAAGGTATCTGAGGGATCTGGGCAAAGCACTGACACACTGTCGGTGTTTGCCACCCAGTGTGTGTTATTCCTATTTTATAGGTGAGGAAACAAGTTCAGAGAATATCAACCATCACCCAGTGGGCAAATGAGAGTACGAGAGCTGCTACCATAATTTTTTTTTAAAGATGGTTTACTAAGATGTTAATTGTGATTATCTCAGGTTTGTTTAATTAAATTCAGGTGACTCTAATTCCTTCTTTGTTTATGTTGCTTAACTTTGAAAAAATGGACATTTATTTTTGTATGTTCATAAAAAACTATTTTCATGAGAGATACAGGAAATGATAACTCAATACACCTAAGAAAGTTCCTTTCAGCTCTACCTTTCTATTAAATCCATTGTAATAAAGTGATTAACATCAAAGGCTATTGGCACTTTTATAAGGAACTCTTGAACAAAGGAAATACAAAACAACCAGAAAACAGTAAGAAGGCATTAGTAAGTTCTTACCTATCAACAATTACTCTAAATGTAAATGGATTAGATTCTCCATTCAAAAGTCATACAATGGCTGAGTGGGTTAAAAACAAGACCCAAGAATATGCTGTCTACAAGAGACTCACTTCAACTATAAGGACACACGTAGTCTCAAAGTGAAGGGATGGAAAAAGATAGTCCATGAGAATGGAAATCAAAAGAAAGCAGGGATGGCTATCCCTACAGCAGATAAAATAGACTTCAAGCAAAACAAACAAACAAACAACGATAACAAGAGAAAAAGAAGGTCACCATATGATGATAAAAGGGTCAATTCATGAAGAATGTGTAAAGACTATAAGTATATATGCACTCAGTCTCAGAGCATACAAATATATTAAGCGAATACTAACTGATCTGAAGGGAGAAATAGACAATGCAACAATAGTGGAGGATTCTGATGCCCCACTTCAACAGTAGATAGATCACCCAGACAGAAAACCAATAGGGAAATGCTGGACATATACTATACTCTAAACCAAATGGACCTAAAAAACATACACAGGACACTTGATCCAACAGCACCAGTACATCCTTCTCAAGTTCATGTGGAATATTCTCCAGAATTGATCATATCATAGGTCACAAAACAAGTCTTAGAAAATTCAAGAAGATTGAAATCATACTGAGTATCTTTTCCAACCACAATGCTAGGAAGCCAAAAATCAATAACAAGAGGAAAATTGGAAAGTCCACAAATATGCAGAAATTCAACACACTCCTGAACAATCAATGAGTCAGAGAATAAATCAAAAGAAAAAATATTTTGAAACAAACAAAAATGGAAACATTGTATGCCAAAATTTATGGTGTGTTACAAAAACACTTCTAAGAGAGAGTTCAGAGCAACAAATACCTACATTAAGAAAAAAAAAAGATCTCAAACAACCTAACTTTATACCTCAAGGAACTACAAAAATAACAAACTAAGCCCAAATGTAGTATAATGAAGGAAATAAAGACTATAGCAGAAATAAATGAAACCAGAGACCAGAAAAACAATAGAAAAGATCAATGCAACTAAAAGCTTTTTAAAAATTATTTATTTACTTATTTTTAAAGATTTTCATTTATTTATTTGACAGAGAGGAAAGAGATCACAAGTAGGTAGAGAGGCAGGCAGAGAGAGGGAAGCAGGCTTTCTGCTGAGCAGAGAGCCCAATGCGGGGCTCGATCCCAGGATCTTGAGATCATAACCTGAGCCAAAGGCAGATGCTTAACTGACTGAGCCACCCAGGTGTCCCTAAAAGCTCCTTTAAAAATACAGATATAGGGGCGCCTGGGTGGCTCAGTTGTTAAGCGTCTGCCTTCGGACCCAGGTCATGATCCCAGGGTACTGGGATCGAACCCTGCATTGGGCTCTCTGCTTGGCAGGAAGCCTGCTTCTCCCGCTACCATTCCCTCTGCTTATGTTCCCTCTCTCTGTGTTTCTTTCTGTCAAATAAATAAAAAATCTTTTTAAAAAAATACAGATATAAACAAAATTGACAAACCTTAGACTAAATAAGAAATGAGGACTCAAAAAACTAAAACCAGAAATAAAAGTGGAGCCATTACATAGAAATATAAAGGATCATAGGAGAGTACTAGGAACAGTTATACAGCAACAAATAGGATAAACTTGAAGCAATGGATAATTTCTAAAACATACAACCTCCCAAGACAAAATCATGAAGAAATAGAAAATTTGAACAGACCAATAACGAGTAACAAGATTCAATTAGTAATTGAAAATCTCCCAACAAAAACCCAGGACCAGAGGGTTTCCCAGGAAATTTTACCAAACTATTAAAGAAAAGTTAATGCCAATCCTTCTAAACACTTCTAAAAAATTGAAGCAGAGTCGGTGTCTGGGTGGCTGAGTCTGTTGAGCATCTGGCTCTTGATTTTGGCTCAGGTCATGATCTCAAGATCTGGAATCGAGCCCCATGTCTGGCTCCATACTCAGTAGGGAATCTGTTTAGGGATTTCCCTTCCTCTCCCTCTGCCCCTCCCCCTGCTTGTGTACTCTCTCATTCTCTCTCTCTCTCAAATAAATAAATCTTTTAAAAATGGAGGAGGGGAGAACACTCCCAAACTCATTTCACAAAGCTAGCGTTACCTTGATACCAAAGTCAGATAGCCACCACAAAAAATTACAGGCTAATATCCCTGATGAATATAGGTGCAAAAAAATTCTGTAAAGTTTTAGCAAAATGAGTTCAACAGCACAATAAAAGGATCACATGCCATACACAAGTGGAATTTATCCCTGGGATACAAGATTGATTCAACATATACAAATTGCTAGATGTTATACAACATATTAATAGAATGAAAGATAATAATTATCTCATCATCTCAATAGAGGCAGAAAAGCATTTGACAAAACAGATCATCCTTTCATGATAAAAACTCTCAACAAATTGGGTATAGATGGACCATAACAACATATTAAAGGCCATATATGACAATCCCACAGCTAGTTTCATACTCAATAGTTAATGTTTGAAAGCTTTTCCTCTAAGATCAAGAACAAGATAAGTGGGGGCCCCTGGGTAGCTCAGTCATTAAGCATCTGCCTTCAGCTCAGGGGATCGAGCCCTGCATCAGTCTCCCTGCTCAGCGGGAAACCTGCTTCTCCCTCTCCCACTCCCCCTTCTTGTGTTCCCTTTCTTGCTGTCCTTCTGTGTCAAATAAATAAATAAATAAAATCTTAAAAAAAAAAAAAAAAAAGAACAAGAAAAGTGGTCCACTCTCATATTCTTAGTCAACATCATGCTGGAAGTCCCAGCCAGAGTGATCAGGCAAGAAAAAGGAATAGAGTGTACAAATCAGAATAGAAAAAGTAAAATTGTCACTGTTTGCAGATAATATGATCTTATATAGAGAACTCCTAAAGACTCCAAAAACTATTCAAACTAATCAACAAATTCAGTAAAGTTGCAAAATATGAACTCAACATACAAAAAGGGTTGCATTTTGATACACTAACAATAAAATATCTGAAAAAGGAATAAGGAGAACAGTCACATTCACAATAGCACCTAAAACAATAAAATACTCAGGAATAAATTTAAGGAGGTGAATGCTCTGTAATCTTCAAACTATAAGACATTGAATAAAGAAATTGAGGAGGACACAAATTAATGGAAATGTACCCCATATTGGTGGATTAGAAGAATTAGTATTGTTAAAATATCCATGCTACCCAAAGCCGTCTATAGATTCCATGCAACCCCTATCAAAATTCCAGTGGCATTTTTCCCAGAAAGAGAAAAAATAATCTTAAAATTTATATGGAACTGCAAATGACCCTCAATAGCACAAAGCAAGAGGCATCCCACTTCCTGACTTTAACTATATTACAAAGTTACGGTTATTAAAGCAGTGTGATACTGGCATAAAAACAGACACATAAACAAATAAAATAGAATCAAAAGCCCAGAAATAATCCCTTGCCAGTACAGTCAATTAATGTTTGACAAAGGAGTTAAGAATACTCAATAGGGAAAGAATTCTTTGATTGATGGTTTTGGGAAAATTGGACAATCACATTCACAAGAATGAAACTGACCTTTATCTTACACCACTTAATTTAAAATTAAGTTAAAGTTAAAATTAACTTTAAATGGATTTGGGAATACAAAGCGCCTGGGTGCCTCGGTTGGTTGAACATCCAACTCTTGATTTCTGCTCAGGTCATGATCTCAGGGTTCTGGGATCAAGCATCACATTGGGCTCCATGCTCAGAGGGGAGTCTGTTTGGGATTCTCTCTCACCCTCTCCCTCTGCCCCTCTCCCCACTTGTGCTCTCTCTCTCTTTCTCTATCTCTCTCTAAGATAAATAAAATCTTTTAAGAAATAAAAATAAATGGACTCAAGAATCAAAGATAAGACTGAAGCCATAAAACTTCTAGGAGAAAACATAGGGAAAAAACTATTTGACATCGATCTTAGTAATGATTTTTTGCATATGACACCAAAAGCACAAACAACAAAACAAAAATAAATAAGTGAAACTACATCAAACTAAAAAGTTTATGCAGAGCAAAAGAATTAACAAAACAAACAGGCAACCGATGGAATGGAAGAAAATATTAACAAATCGTATATCTGATAAGGGGTTAATATACAAACTATATAAGGAATTCATACAACTCAATAGCAAAACCCCTCCTATACACACACACACCCCCAAAACAATTCAATTAAAAAATGGGCAAAGGAACTGAGTAGGTGTATATCCAAATAAGATTTATGAATGTTCAACGGGTACATAAAAATATGCTTAGTATCACTAGTCATCAGGGAAATGCACATTAAAACCACAGTGGATATTATGTCACACCTATTAGAATGGCTATTAGCAAAAAGACAAGAAATAACAAATGTTGGCAGAAATGTGGGAAAAAAGGAATCTTGGTGCACTACTGGTGGAAATGAAACAGTGCAGGCACTATGGAATACAGTATGGTGGTTCCTCAAAAAATGAAAAGCAGACCTACCATATGGTCCAGTGATTCCATTTCTGGGTATATATCAAAGGAAATGAAATCAAGATCTCAAGGAGACATTGCAACCCTCATGTTCACTGCATTATTCAGAATAGCCAACTTATGGCTGTACCCATCTACAGATGGATGGGTAAGGAAGATGTGTTTGTATATATATAATGGAACATTATTCAGCCATGGGAAAGAAGAAAATCCTGCCATTTGAGACAACTTGGATGGACATTGAGGACATCATGCTAAGTAAAATAAGCCAGACAGAGTATGATGAATATTGTATAATATTGCTTATGTATAGAATCTAAAAAAGCCAAATTCATAGAAACAGAAAGAATGGTAACAGGGAGGGGCTGGGAGGCACATGGAGTGGAGAGATGTTGGTCAAAGGGTACAAACTTCCAATTAAAAAATGAGTAAGTTCTGGAAATCCTAGGTACAGCATGGTGATTATAGCTAACAATACTGTATTGTATACTTGAAAGTTACTAAGAGAGTGGATCTTAAATGTTCTCATTACACAAAAGAAATGGTTATTAAGTGAGGTAATGGTGCTAACTAGCGGTGCTGAGGTAATCATTTCACAATATAGAAGTGTATCAAATCATCACGTTGTACATCTTAAACTTACACAATGGTAGATGTCAATTATATCTCAATAAACCTGGGAAAAAATAAGGGACTTCTGAAAAAGAATACCTCAACCCCAGAGAAATAGGGCACTAATGATGAAATGACAGGAACTGGCGCCATAATTTTGGTCAGAATTCTTAACTTCTATCCCTTAAGTCACGCCACAGATTCCTGTTTGGATCTTAGAAGAAATCAGTTGTGTGGTGCTTTTTATTTTTGGTTTCGGGTTATTCTCTTTATTTCAACAAGATAATGGTAAAAGCTACATCGTAGAGTCTTCGATTTCCGTCCTAGCTCACAAACTCTGGAGTCCATTCCCCAGTGTCCATTCGCCCCTGTTCTGGCCCCCTGCCCAGCTCTCCCTCTCCACCTCCTTATGTGTGGAGGAACTAAGGGAAGACAGACCAGCCAGGCTAATTTTTCCAAGGGTGAGCTCAACTTCGGATTTTTGCTTTAAAGTAGAATCTGAAAATTTCCTTTAGGACAGTTTCCTGTTTTGGATCCCAGTCTATTAGTAACACGTTGCCAGCAATAACTGAAGGGATCAAGTCTAGGTGGAAAAAGAGAGGAAAAGAGAACTCCTTCTTCATGTACCATTTGAAACATCAGCAGAGAGTGATTTATTCATATTTATTTCCTTAATATTCACCAGCTCAGCAAACATTTGTTGAGTGCCAACTGTGTACTGGGCACTTTCTCACAACCCTATGGATTAAAACTGTCACCTTATTTTATAGGTTAGGAAATTGAGGTACAGGGAGCTGAAGCGATCTGCCTCGGGTCACATCGCTGGTAAGATTTAAAATGGATTCTTTGGTCACCAAAGCTATTGCTTTTTCCACCAGCCTTGCAGCTGCATCCCCACTTGGAGCTGCTGTGGAGATGGCGCTGTGAGCTGTCAAAATATTAGCAAAGGGTATATACTCTCATCCATCAGACGATGGCATTTCACTGGTCTGATTTTACCAGCCTATTTATTTAGTGAGATAGAATAAGTTAGCTCAATATAGACAAAGGGAGGTGTTTGGGGGCATCTTGCCCAATCAGGTTGAAATGTACTTTTTTAAATGTCTCCTTCAAAAGCCAGTGTTTTACCTAATACGGAAACCCTGGGAGCATTCCCACTGAAGTCAGGAGAAAGAAAAGAATGCTCATTATTGCCACTGTGATTTCACATTTCATTGGAACTATTAGCCAATCCAATTAGAGAAAAGAAAGAAATTAATGTTGTAAGAATTGGAGAGGAAGAGAGAAACCATTTCTGTTCACATATAATATAATTGTCTGATATCTTTTTTTAAAAGATTTTATTTATTTATTTGCCAGAGAGAGAGAGAGTGTGTGTGTGTACAAGCAGGGGGAGGGGCAGGCAGAGGGAGAGAGAGAAGCAGACTCCCCACTGAGCAGGTAAGTTTAAAATTCAGTCAAACTTGAATTTTATTCTATTTTTAAAAAAAGATTTTATTTATTTATTGGACAGAGAGAGCACAAGCAGGAGGAGCAGCAGAGGGAGAGGGAGAAGCAGGCTCCCTGCTGAGCAGAAAGCCCGATGCAGGGCTCGATCATAGAACCCTGAGATCATGACCTGAGCTGAAGGCAGACACTTAACCAACTGAGCCCCCCAGGCGCCCCTAACTGTCTGATATCTGAAAACTCAAGAATCAAATGAAAAACGACTACAAACACTTTAAAAAGTTCAGTATGTTAGCAAGACAGAAAATCAATATATAAAAATATCCTTCACATGTGCCAACAGCTTCCAGTTAGAAGATGGAACAGAAGACCCCCGTTTTAAAAAGCAACCACAAAGTGTAAACACCTAGGATTGAATGTTTAAGAAATGCACAAAACTTATGTGAGGAATGCTTTCAAATGCTTTGACGTTCATTACTTAAACCCATTAATCAATCTTAGTCTCAGTAAAAACGACCAGACGTATGCCTCTTGATGTGATGAAATATGAAGTACACAGTATCAACTATGAAGTCTCCTTACCAGAAAAGTCTAGATGTGAATCTCATCAAACACTTATGGCTACCGTCTATTTATAAGGAATATGAGTAGGGTAACAAATAAAATGACAACACAGTGAAGCAAGCAGACAGACCTAGAGTGTGGGCTATTCCATAGGGCAATTGGCCAACTTTCTTTAATCAAAGGGATTGAAAGAGAGCAAGGGTACTGCTATAATAAAAGAAAATTAAGAGATGTAACAACTAAATGTAACATATGGAACTTGTTTGGATCCTGATTCAAACCAATCGATTGTTTAAAAAAATTTGAAACAATTGGGGAAATTTGAATATGGCGTGGGTATAATATAACAACAAGAAAATTTTCTTAGTTGTGGTAATGCTCTTGGGGTTATATGAGAAGATGCCCCTATTTTTAAGGGATGAAGAGTAAGCATATGAAGGGAGTGAAATGATGTGATGTCAGGCATTTGCTTTAAAATAATTCCTAGGACAGAAGCCTGGTTGGCTCAGTGGGCAGAGCATGTGACTCTTGATCTCAGGGTCAAGATATCAGGGTTGTTAGTTCAAGCCCTAGGCTGGGTATAGAGATCACTTAAAAATAAAATCTTTTAAGAAAGATTAATAATAATTCCTGGGAGATAGAGAGAGAGAAAGAAATGGCAAAATCTTTTTTTTTTTTAAGATTTTTATTTATTTGACAGAAAGAAACACAGTGAGGGAGGGAACACAAGCAGAGGGAATGGTAGCGGGAGAAGCAGGCTCCCTGCTGAGCAGAGAGCCCGATGCAGGGCTCGATCCCAGGATCCTGGGATCTGACCTGGGCCGAAGGCAGACGCTTAACGACTGAGCCACCCAGGCGCCCCGAAATGGCAAAATCTTAATACTATTTGTATTCATTTTCTAGGGCTGCCATTAGAAAATACCACAACCTGGGTGGCATAAACAACAGAAATTTATTTCTTACACTTCTGGGGGCTAGAAATCCAAGAGCAAGGTGTCAATGAGTTTGGTTTCTTCTGAGGCCTCTCTCTTTGGCTTACAGATGGCTCCCCTCTCCCTACCTCCTCACATAGGCTTTCTTCTATGCACGCACATCTCTGGTACACATGGGTACAAATTTCCTTTTCTCATAAGGACACCAGTCGGATTGGTTTAGGACTTACCCTAAAGGCCCCATTCTAACTTCACTATCCCTTTAAAGGCCCTATCTTCAAATACAGTAACACTTTGAGGAACCAGGGGTTAGAGCTTCAATATATGAATTACGGAAGAATACACTATTTAATCTGGACGATGAGTGTATGGGAGTTTATTGTACTGAACTCTTCGGTTTTGAGTATGTCTGAAAAATGTTTATTCACAACCTTCTAGAGTAGAAGGACATAAAAGTACAACGGAGCAAATTGACATACACGCCCCATGAATGAGAAGACCCACCATCTGAGACATACCAACTTTCCACAAGTAAATTTATCATTTTAACTCATTCTTAACAAGCTTGTATAAAAAAATGAGTAAACAAGAAAAGCCAGGAAAACTCTGTAAATGAAGATCAACGTGGTGTGGAGCAGCCGTGCTAGATATTAAAACATACTCCAGAAGGGCACCCGGCTGGCTCAGTGGGTAGTGCGTGAGTCTTGGGTAAACCTTGGTCCAGAGTTTGAGCCCCAAGTTGGGTGTAGAGATTACCTAAAAATCAATTAATTACTTTAAAAAATTTAAAAAATAAAAAAAGCAAAGTACACTCTAGAGCCTCACGATTTAAAACAATGTGAAAAATATTAAAACGGTGTGGAATTGGTGCATGAGTAGAAGAGAATAAAAATCCCCAAACAGACCCAAATGCATATGGAAATTTAGTATATGATAAAGGCATGGGGCACCTGGGTGATGCAGTCAGTTAAGCATCCAACTCTTGATTTTGGCTCAGGTGCTGATCTTACGGGCTGGAGGTCAAGCCCCAAGTTGGGTTCTGCGCTTAGCGCTGAGTCTGCTCCAGATTGTCTCTCCCCCTCTCTCTGCCCCTCCTCCTGTGCTCTCTCTCTCTCTCAGATAAACAAATAAATCTCTAAAAAATGTATGATAAAGGTAGCTTTTTGAATCAAAGGGGTTGGAAACAAACTTTCTTTTTTTAAAATTTTTATTTATTTTTTTAAAGATTTTATTTATTTATTTGACAGAGAGAGAGATGACAAGTAGGCAGAGAGGCAGGCAGAGAGAGGGGGAAGCAGGCTCCCCACCGAGCAGAGAGCCCGATGCGGGGCTCAATCCCAGGACCCTGAGATCATGACCTGAGCCCAAGGCAGAGGCTTTAACCCACTGAGCCACCCAGGTGCCCCGGAAATGAACTTTCTAATCAATGACATCAGGACAACTAGGTGTCCATTCGGAAAAAAGGTGAAAGTTGATCTGTAAGTCACATCATATATCAAGATAAAACAAAACCATGAAAGTACTAAAAGAAAACCTTGAAGTGAAGAAGACCTTTCTAACTATGACTCAAAGTCTAGAGGCCACTTAGAAAAAGATAGACAAATTTTGCAACACAAAAATCAAAAATATGCCATGGCAAACAACAACACACCTAACCATAAGCAAAGTTGAAAGACAAAGGACAAATAGGGGACAATGTTGGTAACTCATATCACGGACGAAGGGCTAGTGTTAAAATAGTTCCCTTAAGCACCTGAAAAGATGCTTTTCAGAGAGGTGCCTGGGTGGCTCAGTCAGTTTGGCATCCAAGTCATGATCTCAGCTTAGGTCTCGATCTCAGGGTCGTGAGTTCAAGCCTCATGTTGGGCTCCACCCTGGGCATGTATCCTACTTAGAAAAAAACAAAACAAAACCAAAAAAGAACTGGAATGAGATTCTTTTCCTCACTTATCAACTTGGCAGAAACCCCAAAGTTTGACACCACACTCTGTCGGTGAGCCTAGAGAAAATAAGCCCAGTCACATACTGTTGGTGGGACTTCGCCATTTGCGCTAGTTTGGTAGGTCTCCCGTCAGAGACAGGCTGGCTTACAACAACAGAAATTTATTTTCTCGCCATTCCTGGAGGTTTGAGGTCTGAGATCAAGGGGCCGGCAGGGTTGGTTCCTTCTGAGGCCAATCTCCTTGGCTCGTAGGTGGTTGTCTTCTCTTCCCCCCGTGTCTTATGTGTTCTTCCCCTTGTACGTGTCTGTGTCTTCATCTTCTCTACTTAGGACACAGTCAGATTGGATTAGGACCCAGCCTAATGGCCTCATTTCAGTTCAATTATTTCTTTACAGACCCTATCTCAAAATAGAGCCCCACTCCGGGGGTTAGGACTTCAACACATGAATTTAAGGGAGGCAATTCAACCCATAACAAGCTTTATTGAGGAAAACTTTGAAATTGCTATCAAAATCACCAACAAGTAACTCTTGGCCAGCCATCTTACTTCCGGTAAGTTATCCGACCACTGTAGCTGCACACATATAAGATGACATATGGATGAGGGTATTCATTTTGATCTTGCTTATTATAGCCAAAGGTTGGAAACAGCCCATGGCCACCAATGGGGAACCATTTGCGTAAACGATGTTTTACCTCCGCGGTGCAAAATCACAGAGCTGTCAAAAGAAATGAGGAAGCTCTCCATACACGGCTAAAGCGATATACGAAGAAAAGGCAGGCACGAAACAGTGTAATAGCACACTATCAACATAGGAGAAATATGTTGGGATGTGCTCCTACAGCATTTGCTTAAAGAAACACTGAAGGCTAAATAGCTAACAGCAACAGAAACCTAATAAAATTGGTTACTGATAGGGGTGCATGGGGGCCCCCCGAACACAGGGGGGCAGAGGGGAAGGTGAAGCTTTTGCGTATATTCCTTTTCACATAGTTTTCGTTTCTAGATCATGTAAATTCAAAACAATTAAAATCATTCCACGTAGAGCTTCCTAGTTTGGCCATGAGCTTTCCAGTACTCTGTGAGACTAAGATGAGTACCTAATCCCTTGATTTTGGAGAAGGGCTGTTCTCAGTTTATCC
The DNA here is from genome assembly GCA_028646535.1 of Procyon lotor. Classification (NCBI taxonomy): domain Eukaryota; kingdom Metazoa; phylum Chordata; class Mammalia; order Carnivora; family Procyonidae; genus Procyon; species Procyon lotor. Next base: position 15,830,454 of record CM053612.1, read on the forward strand.
AAGCTTCATCTCGGGATTTCAAACTGTGCTCTTGTGAAATAAAGAAAATCCCCAGGGGTTTTGAATGCTTTCTCTCTTTTTCTTTTCCTTTGAAGAAAGGAACTGGTTTAAGAGGGCTAGAGAGAGTCCAGTTGGATTTGACGTTGACCAAACAGGAGATTGCCCAGATGCTATCGATCACCCGCGCCCCGAAGCACAAACGCCCTGCTGGGATGGGGGGGGCTGGGTGGGGGTGGGGGCCCCCAAGCGCGCGGCATCCAGCTGGAGAAAGCCCCTCTTCCTGTCACAGCTCCCACAGCGCTCCAAGCCTGCTTGCAGCCCAACGGCCTCTCCGAGAATGCTACATTTAAAAGTGCAGTTTTTGGATGATTCCCAGAAGATTTTTGTGGTTGATGTAAGTGGAAATCACATTGCTATTATTCCTTTATTATTCATTCAATAGCGGTCATTTGTGGACAGCCCATTAGCCGGCGATGTTATGTCTTCTTTAGGACCAAACGAAGGCGGACTGTGGTGTTTAGCTTTGGAAAGAGAAATCTGTACTTAATATCACAGGGTAGCTTGTGTTTTCCCATTAACCTTTCTTTTAGAACAGGTTCTCTTTCCTCAAGGGATAACAACAGCGACTTTGGAAGAGATGCTAAATATTTGTAAAAAGATAAAGCAGCAATAACTTATTCGTCCTACCCTGAACGGTATTAGTGCTCATTGAAATAATTTGTGAGTCTCACCCCATGAACATTTGTGGGGAGAAAAGTATGCTTGTGAGGAAAAGGAGAAGGGGAAGGCTACCCTTCTTTTCTGAAGGAAACCTGGGGGGCTCGGCAAGGGGGTAGAATTATGCAGTCGTAATGAGAACTTCAGGAAGTAATGACAAGTGTGAAGAGAAAAATAGGATAAGAGACTATTTAGTTTGATTTAGTACTTATAGTTCAGGGTTCTTAATATAATTCCTAGCTACGAGATGATTGCGTACAATTATACCTCCTCTCTTCAAGGAAGAACAAATGTATTAAGCACATCATTTGGGGCTCATCTTCCAGAATCTTAAGATATGTACATTTTGATGTAAGGATTTATGTAGGAGCCTTTCGAAATGTTCTGCGATTTTATTGGAACAAAAGATGCTATTTGCTCTGATATTTATTTTAGCTACTAACAAGGAACAAGCAGTTCATGTTCTTTGAAATTCGTACAAAATGCTACTTGTTTTCTTTTATACACAAACTAACAACGGCTGTTGGGTGTGTGGGTAACCCGTTTTTCAAATGAGTATTTCATTTTTATTTGAATCATGTGCTTTGTGGGTGATGATTTCATGGCTGTCTCTTCCTTTCACTTTTATTTGCAAAAGGCATTTCTAGGTCCACGGACCTGAATGATTTGTTTTTGTAGCAAATAGCTTCCATTAGAGGGATGAGGCATTTCCTAGTCTTTCTTGGAACTCTATTTAAAGGGTGGAAAATATCTTTTGAGTAGTTTATCCATTTGCAGGCTGGTGGTGTAGGCTCGCCGTGCTCCAGGACCTGAATGAGTGATCTGGGAATTCAAAAGACACCGCTTTAGGCTAAGTTTTTAATAGAGATTTCAAGCGACTCAAAGAGAAATCTTTGACCAAAGATGACAGAAGAGCTTTCTGAATGTGTAGCTTAAATTCGGATCCAATTAAATTGGGGGGGGGGGGCGGGCAGAGTACCAGAGCTTTATAAAATTCACCTTCCAGGGAACCACTAAGAGCAACTGGAAGCCAGCCTGATTTTGCTTCGAGTCGGTCTGTCTCTTTCCAGCTGCGGCACATTGTTTTCCTTGGGAAGATAATGGGAGAGATTTGATACCCAGCAATTCGGGTGTCACAGCCCCTGATCCCTTCTGCCCCGGGAAGGCTGCTCTGTAAGTGGCAATCGTGGTGTCACCCAGAGTGGCAAGAGCTCTGACGGCAATCCCACGGGCAGCTTCATCCCGAGGGGCGTGGAACCTTACCTTAGCATCCATTCGCCCAACACTATCTTTTCTCCTTAAGGACGGTAGACTGACGGCTGGGGGGCGGGGGGGCGGGTAATGATGAAGACGTCACCCTGGGAGGGAAGGTAGGGGAAAAGTTAATCTTTGCCCATTTTGCAAATTAAGAGGTAAAGCCTCAAGAGCTGAAGTGACTTGTGCAAGATTACGCGGCAGATAAATGCAAAAGTCTTCCAATCCAGAAGTCTTCTCTACTAGTTCATCTACAGTTGTATCTGGAAGACTCATCAGTAGCCTTCTAGTCCTGTCTTATTGCTCATGCACATTATTTATTTTCTGTTGCCCTCAAAGGGCTCAGAATCTGGCATACAGTGAGCCTTTGATGAGAATTGTAAGCCAATGAGTAGATCCTTCTTTCTTTACCTTTATGTGAGGAGCTGTGAGAGAGAGTGGTTTCTAGAGGCCAGGGAGACCCTGCTGTGAATTTTTTCATTGATTCAGAAGCTTAAAAAGGTCCCTCAGGGGGCACTTGGTTGGCTATCAGTGGAGCACGAGACTCCTGATCTCGGGGTTATGAGTTCAAGCCCCACATTAGATGAAGAGATTACTTAAAAATAAAATGTTAAAAAAAAAAGTCCCTCAGCCCTATTAATAATTCCTTAAAACTCACCCCAGCACCATATTTTGGGGGACTTCGAGTGGGGAAAGGGGAAAAAAGCAACCTTAACATCCTCTTCCATTAGTACTAATACCATTTTTTTAAAGATTTTATTTATTAATTTGAGAGAGAGTGGAAATGTGAGTGGGAGGAGGAGCAGAGGGAGAGAGAGAGAGAAACGGACTCCCCGCTGAGCGCAGAACCCTCCCCCCCATCACGACCTGAGCTGAAATCAAAAGCCCGAAGCCTAACAGTCTGAGCCCCCCTCCCCCCCCCCCGGGTGTCCCCATTAGTACTAATATCCTAAACAAGATGAAGAAACGCTTGGACCCATAATAAAGAGAACCATTAACAGTGACAGAAAGCCACACGGAAGGGCTTTTGGTAGCAAAGTTGACTGAAGTCTCAAGAGGCCTAGATCAGTGCCAGGGAGAATTGTTTTGTTCTTTAAGATTGAATTTAAGAAAAGAATTGGCTGCATGGGTGGGGGGGGGAGATGAGAATAACGGTGTCTTGGGCATTGGTGTTGATTTTACAGAAAGTACCATGGTAGAAATACAACAAGGACACATGCTCAGGTAGGATAATGTCTCCTGGGTGAGACTAACTGACATCCAGAACCCTCCGTTTATACTCCCCCCCCCCCCCCCCCCC
>CM053612.1:15833824-15852675 GCA_028646535.1 Procyon lotor
GTCTTTGACCTGTTAATGCCTTCAGTTAGCTTGGGGGGTGGGGGGGGTGTTGTGGCTGGCCCCAGAGACAGGGGCTCTTTGAAGTCTCTTTGCATATCTATACTCAGGCTCTATGTGTTGATTTTATAGATGAACTCTCTGAGAATATTAGTCAGCCTTTTCCTTTATGCATTTCCAAGAGTATTTGGGGAGATGTAGGGTAGATATGGGACCTCAGAATTGCTGGGATGTGCCAACTAAACTGTAATCCAATGAGGAAAATGTGTTTAGTGAAAACAAATCTTACTTTTCAAGCTGTCATACTTATTCAATCAAATTGATCATCGTCAAATATCAGCACCATCCCTAGTGTTGCACTGATCCTGGGCTGCATCCTTAAATAACAGAGAAGGCCTCTACAGAATGAAGATGGGAGTGGACGGGCAGGAGGAGAAATGAAACAAGGCCATCGCTTTTTAAAAATAATTGTGGATTTTAGTGTAAATTCAGTCTTGCCTCTTCGACATGAGGACGGGGGCTCTTCATGAGAGGAAAAGGGAGGATGAGACAAAAACTAAGGCCTTCTGAGCTCTCAGAAAAAGTAGAGGAGGTCAGGTGTCCAGCTCAAGGCTGAATTGACCCAATACCCACAGGTGCCGGAAACAGTTATGTCCTTGGAGGGTGACCTTCCTTTAAGCCTAACTTTTTTTTTTTTTCCATCTCAGGGTTAGACAGTGAGTTTCAAGGCAATAATCCCATCATCATATCTGACACAGTTCTGTCTGATATCTCCACCCCCCCCCAACCCGACATAGTTCTGCCTCAGAAGAAGCATGGTGGAGGGGAAGAAAAAGCTGTTGTTGGTGAATTTCCAAAAACACGCTCCGTTTCGGAAAACACACTGGGTTTCTAGAACCCAAAGTCCAAAGAAGAGGTTTGAAACCGCTCAGATCTCACATTTTACCTGATTGCTAAGTGACAGCGCTGGGCACTGCTGTGGGTACCTCATGGCTTACCCGGCAAGAGAATGTAATGAGTCAGTTTACCTCATCCCTTGGGAACCCCTCAAAGGGCCACCGGGCCTCATTCTCTGAAAGAGACAGAGGGGAGGCGGTACCTGGACAGCACTACTCAAGCTAAATAAGAAAGCAAAGAACTGTCCAGGGATTTGTTTTGTTTTGTTTTGTTTTTTTGGTCGTGGTATTTACCTTTGGTTGTTTGTCCAAGAGCTGGTTTTTCAATTTATAACGACGAGGGATCCTTTGTACCTCTGTCAACAGTGAAATAGATATCCCACCCCTTCCTACGGCAAAGCTTTTCAAACTCCCAATGAGATGGAATTGCGCCGATGTAAGTAGATTGTACCTGGATTTAGGGCTACAAAAACTGTGTGGTTTTAGCTGTGTCACTTAACCCCTTAGCTCCCTGAGTTATTGTGAGAAGTCATAGAAATGACATAATGTGCTTTTGGAATCTCATTAAACAAGGTAAATTGGACTCTGCCGCTTACAAGCTGTGTGGCCTTGGGCAAGCCACTTGGCCTATCTGAGACTGAGTTCTGTCAACTCTAAAAACTTGGATTGGGGGGGCACCAGTGTGGCTCAGTCGGTTAAGAGGCTGCCTTCCGCTCAGGTCATGATCTCAGGGTCCTAGGATGGAGCCCCGTATCAGGCTCCCTGCTCAGTGGGGAGTCTGCTTCTCTCTCCCCCTCTCCCTCTGCCCTTCCCCCTGATTGTGCTCACTCTCTACGCACTGGAGGAGCCAAGCAGAGTCTAGATGATAGTTTCAAGTCCAAGTGCCAATGTTAGATAGTCAGCCTCTGTCCTAACCCATACTGCCCACTATCACAGCATTCCAGCCTGACAGGGAATGGCAGAGACAGGAAGCATGGATACAGAGATGCTAATGAGGTAGAATTTCTAGAAGTACTTGATGCTGGCTGGTCTGGATATAGGAGATGAGTGAGAAGGATTCCAGATGACCTTCAGATTCCTGCCTCATGGGACCAGTTGGACGGGGCCCCCATTCACCAAGACTGAGAACAGAGTGAAAGGAGCAGGCTTTGGGTGGGCAACAATGAGTTCTGTTTGGATTTATCGAGGGGGTTATGGAAACTGTTCCCTTATAACCAAAATCCGGCTAATCGTAGCACCCACCTCATGAAGTCTCTGTGAAGATAAAGGAAGTGACCGGATTCCTGACCCAAAGTACGGAGTCAAAGCATGTTAATCCCCCTCCCCCTTACAGACCTCTTGGCTTCTACACTTGGCAAACCGACAGAGATCAGCCCTGATTTTACTGCCCACCTCCAGGCAAAGAGCTCTTTCCCCAGGTCCGCCTTCCTCTGGGGCTTCCTGGGGTTAATTTATCCTGCCTTTCTAGCGGTTTGCCCTTTGCTTAGTCAGCAGCCCCGGGGTGGGGAAGGGGATTTGCTCTTCCCCCTGGAGCCATTAATTCTGGGAGGGTCCATAATAACTGTCTAGAGTTACCTAAAATAATGTTAGGCTTCCTTTAAGGAAGCAGATGAAAATGGCCAAACCCTGTGTGTTTACCTGTATTTTAAATTAGTCTGTGGTAACTACTCATAGCAATGCTAAGGTAGTTAATAATGGTAACAATCCCCCTGACCAATAACCACAGATCTGATTTATCAACAGCCTACGTTATAGGTGTATTTGTCTTGTAATTTTCACACAAATCAAAGAAGTAGCACTGTCTAGGATAGTTCCATAACCTCTCTGTGTAGTGGGTTTTCTCATCTGTAAAATGAGGATAACATTAGTCGCCACTCCATAGGATTGCTACAAAGGTTGGATGAATTAATATACGTCAAACACTTAGAACAGCACCTGTAGAGCTATAAAAGCATTTGCCAGGGGTGCCTGGGTGGCTCAGTGGGTTAAAGCCTCTGCCTTCGGCTCAGGTCATGATCTCAGGGTCCTGGGATCGAGTCCCTCGTCTGGCTCTCTGCTCAGCGGGGAGCCTGCTTCCCCCTCTCTCTCTGTCTGCTTCTGTCTACTTGTGATCTCACTCCTGTCTGTCAAATAAATAAATAAAATCTTTAAAAAAAAAAAAAAGGCGTTTGCCATAGTGATGCTTTATGGAACCAAATTTAGATGGTGAACACATGTCCTGGTATTTATGTCCAGGCAGCAGGAAGGCCAGGAATGAGGACGAGGTCTGGACTATTATTATAAAAATAATAAAATAATTAAAAATAATAATAATAAAAATCTTGAATTTACAAGCGTGTGAAGTGAGGTGCAGAGAGGTCAACTTACCCAAGGTCACAGTGCTATTTAAGTTCATGGGTGAGCCCGGCTCCAAGGCCTAGTCTGTGTAGCTTGAAAACCCTGCTGGTCATTCTTTAGGTGGTTAGGTTTACGGCTCCAGGGGGGTCACTCCACGTGTGGTTTACGGCTCAACTGGGGTCGCTGTAGGTGTCCCGAAGCTTCCTGGTTTTCCAGAACCTCGGGATGTGCCCTCTCGTTCGGAGCAGCCTGGCCCGCGCGAGGTGCTCCATCAGTGTCGGATGACAGACTGCCCGTCTCTACTCCTACCACCCCCTGCCCGTGCAAAGAACTCGGAGAAGGAGCATCCAAACCGCATCAGAAAAACCATCCTGCAATCATCATAGCATCCCAGCTAGCCAGTGGAGGCCAAGTTTCTTTGCCAGGGATTTATTTGCCCGTTGCAGCTGCCTGATGAATGCCTTTGTTTAAAGTACCGCGTTTGCTGTGCCCCTCATAGCCTAAGGTTTGTTGATTCAGAGAATAAATTGAACTGAAAAAGAAAGAAAGTGCTTGTGCTTTGTCTGGCCCCGGGCCAGGCTGAGCAGCAGGCCCAGAGGGGTTTAGGTGCTGCCCCGCCCACTCCTTTAGGTGCCCCGGACCTTCTGCTGTCACCCGGCCTCCAGCCTGCCCTCCGGATGCTCCATCTCAGAGGAGAGGCCTGGACTCAAGCCTTCCCACCCCCGCTGCTGCCCGGCCCCTCTCTCCCCATCCCTGCAGCTGAGAGGAGGAGGCACCTGAACTCCCGGAGCACTGGAGGCACTGGGGGCGGGAACTGGGAACTGTCTCTGGAGCTGGGTGGGTGGTGGTTGGGTGTTGGTTCAAGTCTGTACTCGTGAGAATCTCGGCAAAGAGTTTCAGTGAGTTGGGGCTTTGCCACCCCTTTACCTTCCATCATGGTGCAGGGCCGCCGCTGTCTGCACCACCCCCTGCCCGTGCGGGTGCGGGGAGGGCTAGGCCAGGCTCCTCGCCCCCCCCAGCTAAAGTTCTCCGCAGGGCCTCTCTGAGTGCAACCGGCTAAAGGGCAATATTCCCCTGAATTCTGTAGGATTTTCTCTCTTTCTTTCAAATGCCCTTTACCCCGCAGTTGCATCATCCGCCTGCCACAAATCCGAAACTATTGTGCTATTAAGAGCTCTGGCCTCACTGGCGCTTTAAGCCAAGACTGTTGTCAATTGCACCCGCAACTCTGCAAACTGGCTGAGCTCAGTGCCCTCTGGGGACCAAAAGGGGATGGCCTGAGGGGCAAAGCCACCTGGGAGGTGGCCTGACTGACCCAGCAATTTCCTAAAAGGGCCCCGGGGGCCTGCCATCCCAGCTGGCCTTTGGGAGACCGGGTGCCATGAAACACTTTTGCGCCAGACTGTCAGAACTGCAGTGTTAGACCAGAGATCCACCCTTAGCAGATCATTTGCACCTCGGGAGGTCCTGGGGGATTGGCCGATGAAGCAGCGTCTAGGCGAGGGGAAGATCTGCAAAGCTCAGGAAGAATGGAAGGTGACAGGCGCTCACGGGGGCACTTCTCCGGGGGCTGTGGAACTCTCTGATGTAGAACTTGTGTGTTCCAAACACAGCTGCTCGGCAAAAGCTGCAATTATTTACCCCCACAGGATCTTATTCCAGCCCCCTTTGCTCTATTCCCTCTCTTCTCCTTTACCCACTTCCTCCTTCTCTTCGGGGGTCCAAGGTGTGGGGCCAGAGAGGGGAGGTCTGTCTGCGTGAGCTGACCCCAGGCCCTAGAAGCAGTTAGGCATGGCGCCTTACCACTAATCGCTGGGCTTAGCCATCTTAAACAAAAGGTCCTTTGTCCTCTGAGATTCGTTCTATGATGACGAAATTCACCTTTCAACAGACTTCAACAAAGGTTCTCCAGAATTTTACACCAGAACGTTTTAAGTGATTGCTAGAGATCCGTCACAAAGTTACTGTCAGCCTATAGTGCTCTGAGACACCATTTCCTGACCTGTGTTCCAGGAATTTCCACTTACATTATGTCATTCAATTGTGAGTTAGCAAGTGTGGTAAATAGGTATGATTACACGACTTCGTTCATTCATCAGTCAGTTGACAAGTTCTTAGGAACCTTCCCTGCGTCCGTGCGCCGTGTTGGCTACTGAGGATGCAGAGAAAAGTAAGAAATAGTGCCTGACCTCAAAGACTCATGGAAGAGCCAGAAGTGTAAAGAGGTACCCACACTACAGTGTGACTTGTGCAAATGACAGCAGCAAGGATAGTGTTTTAAGGGCACAAAAGAAGAGGGGCAACTAACCCAGACCGAAGTGTGCAGTGTCGAGGGGTTGGTCAAAAAGGTTTCCTTGACGGAAGTGATCTCCGTCTTAAGCCCTAGCGATCGGTACTAAGTACTGAGCGACGGACAGAGAGTTGGACTAGAGTTGAAGGTTGGTCCAGACAGAGCGAGAAACACCGGGAAAGGCCCGAGGAGGAGCTCAGGCTGGCTGGATCTTGCAGCTGAGGGCAGAGGGTTCTCTGAGAGCCAGAGCCATGAGGGGAAGAGATGAGCTAGCAGAGACAAGCACGGGCCAAGTCATACAAAAGGATGTTTCATATGAAGAAACTAAGGTTCAACAAGGTTAAAAATGAGCCCAAGGTCGTACAACTGCGAGTAAGTACTTGCGTTGACTGCAGAGAGCCCCCCTCCTTACCCTACAGCCCGCTGCCTCCAGACTTCCCAGGCCCAGCAGGAAGTCTGGGTTCACAAAGTGCTTTCGCTGCTTTACCCAGCAAGGGCAACGGCCGCCATGATCTTTTTCACGATTTGTATTCGTGTTTCGGTATTTAACTGAAATTTGAAGCAGAAGTTAAACTCTTTAGTATTTCATTAAAGGTCTCAGACAAAAATAAGACAAACAGCCAACAAGGCAATCTAAAGAAGCCGAGGAATTCAACTGCTGGAGAAACATCTCCTAAGAGAATGATTAAGGTACATCTTTGTGGGCGAAGAAGTCTCTTCGTGGTGTTTGCAATAGCTAACAGGAGAAAACAACTTATGTGTCCACCATGTAGGTGGTTTCCTATGCAGTAACTAAGGATGGTATTTACTTTTTTTTATATAAGATTTTATTTTGAAATAATCTCTACACCCAACGTGGGCCTCGAATTTACAACATAAAGATCAAGAGTTGCCTGCTCTACTGAGCAACCCAGCCCGGCGCCCCTAGTAATGATGATATTTATAATACAATGCTAACTTTTTTTTTAAAGATTTTATTTATTGTTTATTTGACAGAGAGAGATACAGCGAGAGAGGGAACACAAGCAGGGGGAGTGGGAGAGGGAGAAGCAGGCTTCCCGCTGAGCAGAGAGCCCGACGCAGGACTTGATCCCAGGACCCTGGGATAATGACCTGAGCCGAAGGCAGACGCTTTACGACTGAGCCACCCCAATGCTAACTTTTTAAAAAGCTGGTCACCAGAAAGTGTTTTTGTATCGCGCACATTGGGAATTATCTGGAAAGCTTTACCCTAAGGTCCCAGTACTGTCTTTTGGTGGAAGAAATTATAAACATTTTATTTCTTCCTCTTGCTTTTCTGCTTCTTTTTCACCATGATTTTTTAATGAGCATACTTTGATTCTGAATTAGGGAGAAAAAACCCTGAAAAACAATGAAAAGGGGGTCCCGGGGTGGCTCAGTCAGTTAAGTGTCCGACTCTTGATCTCAGCTCAGGTCTTGCTCTCAGGGTGGTGAGTTCAAGAGCCACAGTGGCCCCTGCGCAGAGCCCACTTAAAAAACAAAAGAAAACAATGAAAGAAACTTCATTTCTATAATAATGGTTGCTGTATAAGGTCCATTTCCCTCACAAGCAATCAAATTAGGGGACTCCTCTCAAAATGGCTGAGTCTTGAAAGACAGACTGTGAAGACTGGATACCGTGGCCAACCGAATGTGTTGGAGTTATCTTGGCACTGACGCCGCCGCGGTCAGGGCTTGTGTGCGCGTCCGGAGTGGTGATGGGGAAAACCGGCTCAGCAGCTTCAGGGGAAACTGACTTGGGGTAAGCAGGACCTGACATGGCTGTCAGGGGCTTTCATGGGACAGATGGACGATGGAAATGGTTCAGACAAATGGACAGGGGTAGAGAGACAGGAAACCCTCACTGGTTGCCAAAGATGAGAAATGCTGGGACTCGGGCTCCCCCAAAGTTCAACAAAGGAGCGGTCATCTCTTCTCCTGATGGCTTGCATAGGCTCTCCAAGTCTGTTTGGAGATGTCGCCGTGAACATGCCTGTCCGATTCCACATTTGTAGGAATGTGGGGTAGAACCCCCACCCCCGCTGGGACAAGCAAATGTCAGATTCAACGTTCAGAAGGGAGGAATATTTTTGCTTTTGATTTATAGACATCAATGAGTCAGCCTCACCAGATCCTTTTGCAAAGATAATTGCACCTAAGAAATTAGGAGGAAGATATGGGAGTGTGGGATTTGGGAGTGCGCAACTAATTTTAAGACCCAAGGGTGAATGTCTCTTGGGATCCCCGTTTCCCCTTGAAGATGGCTAATAAGTAACAATTCCTGCCACTACTCGCTTCCCAGTTTCCCCCAATTCTACATTCTGCAAGTGAGACCATTCTTTTTCTTTCCTGAATGCTAGAATTTTAGAGGTCCAGTATTTAAAAATATACAGGAACACAAATTGTTCTGGGCTTAGCCGTGCTTGTCCCTGCTACAGGGACAGTAAGAGTCCCAGTAAGAGAGTCCCAGACAACTGCTTTGAGTTAGGCTGCACATCCAAACAACAATAGATCTGCCATATTGAAATAGCCTGGAGGAGGGAGGATGGCAGGGGTCTGCAAACCTGGCATCTGCCCTAGACTAAGCCAGACCAAGAAGAATATGTAACCAGTAGGCTTTGGGTTGGCAGAGCCCAGGTCACCCCAAGGCCCACATGTATGAGTCAGCACTCAAGACTTGGATAGCCATACACAGGGTAGACTAGGAGGAAAGGGGCAGAATGCAGCCCGCAGGCCCAGGAGTTCAGTGATCCCGCTAAGCCACAGGCTCAGCAAATCTCACCTGTGTGCGCGATATAGCTGACGATCAATCGAGAGGAGGGCAGAGCCTGCTGGAACCCAGCCAGCTTCCACTATGGGAGTCAGCGGCAAACCGCAGCAGCCTAAGTCAAAGACTAGGTGAGTAAGGGTCAGGGACTCAGACAGATGTCTGGGTAGGGAAAGAGGAACAAAAGAACAGCTCCTAAGTGACTTCTTGGAGGGCGGAGCTTGGCAAGATGCCAAGTTGGGTCTGAGTCAGGAGCCCTCAGAGGTTTCTTGCTGCAGGGCAGAGCTGGTCCCTTGGTGTAGTCCGCAGGTGTCCACAAGCCCGCACACCTGGCTAACGCGGGGGTGTTGACAAGGTGCGGGAATGAGACACGCGGTGACAGGGAAATTAGCCTGAGGGATAGCTCACGTGACCTCGCGTCTTGCTAATCGGTTAGAAGCCCTTAGAAGTTCATTATTATTTTTCAATTCTCACATCCAGCTTTAACACATGATAAGACATACATTCGTCGTGGAGAGATTAGATAATTCCAGCAACAAAAAGAAAAAAGTAAAATTCAAAGAAAATTCCATCGCTCAGATTTTAACATTTTGATATACATTTTAGACAGTGATATACTACGTTCCGAGGGATCCCCAAACTTCTCATGTGCCTCCCCCATTCCATTTAGTTCGACAGAGTATTCTGAATATATTTTTAGAAGATTCTCTGTTCAGTCAACACGGCTTCTCCGCAGTAACCCTAATACGTTGTGTTTCATGGCCTCTTATTAAGTAGATGTTTTAAAAGGCATTATTCTTTAATGGCTTCTTTATAGAGTTTCTGTGAAATTCACAACCTGTCAGAACAGAGTGGCTTTCAACCAGCTCAGAGCCCCGCTGGGTGACGTACTGAGCACTCCTTCTAAAGGCAATAAAACTAATTCTAGGAAGGAAGCGACAGAAATGGAGAGACTTTGGAGTTGTAAGCAGCAGAGAAACAAGAGTCAACAGTACAGTCAAAAGGTGGGGAAAGATAAACTTGGGAAAGAACAGAGTGACCATGAAAGGGAAGAGCGGGTCAAAAGAAGGAGTTTTAGGTGCCCCTGGTTTTGCTTTTAACCTGCTGAAAGCCCTTGGGCGAGTCTCCTCCTTGCTCTGGATCCAAATCTCCTCACTTAGAAAACCAAGGGGCCAGACTACATGACATCCGATGGTCTGTCTTGTGTCCTGAGTGTCTCGTATTGCTAGATACCTACGGAATGTTCTATCGAATTCAGGTTTAAAGGAAAACTCCAGCTACCATTTGGAATGTGGCTGTGCATCATGCACACCACATGGGTTTAGAGCTAAAGCATTACATGGAAACAAACAATTATCATTGTTTTAATTACCCGGAGTAGCTAGCAATTTCGACAAGACTTGGGAGCACTGTCGTGAGAATGCTATTATTACCCTGTCACTTTTCAACAGCCTTTCCAATATAGGCATGGTAATTTCAGTGTCCCAGGAGTGGGGGCAAGATTGCTATTAGGGTGGTACTCTTGGGGTTTTTTTTTCTTTATTTTTCCTTTGGTATGAAGGCTAACTCTGAGCAATGAGACACCATCCAGCGAAGAGTGTGAATCAGATGCAATCTGTCTAGATCATTGCCAGGCCTCCGGCAATGACACCATCCATTCCCTGGTAGCTTCAGAAAGGTGTCTGCCAGAAAGTACCAGTCTGGTACCTGACTAGCTCTCTGATTCCAGAGTTCTCTTCTGAACTTGGTAAACAGGCAGTCACGTGGGCTGGAAATCTTTCTGAGCAGTTAATCCTAAGCAACTTTAAGCTCCCATCTATCACACACAAAGTACTTTGAACTACTTTGTCTTTTCAGAAATAAAATAAAATCGCTTGTAACGTGGTGCGAATGTCACATATGCACTGACCAATAATTTCTTCTGCCTTGCCCCGAAGGAGCTCCATTGCCTAGGTTCCTGAGTGGTTTACCCAGAGCGTACTCTGACGTCATGTTCAATTGTTTTCTTAGAAAACAGGTTGCGTCTGACTCCGTTGGTAAATGTGTGAGACATGGGCTTATATTTTATTTTTTGCAATGCCAGGTTCTTTGCATTTTTATTTTTTTAAGATCTTATTTATTTATTTGACAGAGAGAGACACAGTAAGAGAGGGAACATAAGCAGGGGGAGTGGGAGAGGGAGAAGCAGGCTCCCCACTGAGCAGGGAGCTTGACTCGGGTCTCCATCCCAGGACCCCGGGATCATGACCTGAGCCAAAGCCAGACACTTAACCACTGAGCCATCCAGGCGCCCCAGGTTACTTGCATTTTAAAAAAGATTTTATTTATGTGACACAGAGAGAGAGAGCACAAGCAGGGGAATGGCAGGCAGAGGAAGAGGGAGCCCTACGGGGTGAGGGGGGCGGCATCCCAGGACCCTGAGATCATGATCCGAGCGGAAGGCAGAAGCTTAACCGACTGAGCCACCCAGGCACCCCAGGATATTTGCAATTTTTTTTAAAGATTTTTATTTATTTATTCGACAGAGAGGAGAGAGATCACAAGTAGGCAGAGAGGCAGGCAGAGAGAGAGAGGAGGAAGCAGGCTCCCTGCTGAGCAGAGAGCCCGATGCGATAAGGGGCTCAATCCCAGGACCCTGAGATCATGACCTGAGCTGAAGGCAGAGGCTTTAACCCACTGAGCCACCCAGGCGCCCCGGATATTTGCATTTTTAACGAAAAGTGAAACAGACTTTTAAGAGGGGCCCTCCCAAGGTTTAATCCCTAAGGGGTTCTGAGATTTCTGGATGTAGCCTGTGCATGATAGGGAAGCAAGACTTACCTACCTCTGGAGGGGTCCACACTCTTTGTAAATGAAGTACATGCCTATTGCTGCTTATGAACAAAGAGCTAGACTGAGGTGAAGGAGGGTCGACCGAGATGCAGAACAAGATTTTCCTACATGATTGAAATTAAATCAGCATCACTGAAAACATTCTAACCTTGGAATTGTACCCAAGGGTACCAAAATCCAGAAGTATCTCTGGACTGTGTTCTACTCAGTACAAATCAGATACTCTTACTAGAGTGCCCTTCGTGGTTCTCGGTTCTGAAATGCCATTTGGAGTTCAGTACGTGAAGAGGAAAAGGAGAGATGGAAATGAGCCGTCAGGCTGGCCGGAAGGGCCTTGCTCACAGTCGTCTACGTAAAGATACTGAGTGTCGATGAGCTTATACTATCCTGGACAGACCTGATTCTTAGCCAGTTCCAGAGTGGGTGATCGGGGTAAGTTGCAAATGCGATAATACATAAGAAAGCTCTCAGGTGCACCATAAAAGACCAGAAAGAAAATTTCAAGTGGGTGACTTTAGAAGGAATCAGTGAGCGCATCAGAGACGGAGTGTTGGGCTCCTGGGTGGCCCTGTCAGTTAAGCAAGCGTCTGCCTTCAGCTCAGGTCATGATCCCAGGGTTGTGGGATCAAGTCCCGTATCGGGCTCCTTGCTTATCAGGCTGTCTCCTTCTCCCTCTCCAGCTCCCCCACTGCTTGTGCTCTCTCTATCTCTCTCTCTGTCAAATAAAAATCTTTAAAAAAAAAAGAGAGAGACAGAGTGTCAGGGTCACCTGGGTGGCTCAGTCGGTTAAGTGGTTGCCTTTGGCTCTGGTCGTGCTGCCAGTGTCCTGGGAACAAGTCTCGCATTAGGCTCCCTGCGCAGCGGGGAGCCTGTTTCTCCCTCTACCTCTGTGTGCCGCTCTCCCTGCTTGTGCTCTTTCTCTGTCAAATAAATAAATAAAATCTTTAAGAAGAGAGAGAGAGAGAGAGACGGAATGTCGAGAAAATATTTTATAAGTGTACGTCGGCAGAAAGCTTTGGTATGACAAACTGTGATTTTCTTTCCAGACTGACGCAAAGGGCAGGGAGTGTCTGAGGAGGGGCTCAAGTATGTGCAGACATCGGTGAGGAATGTTCTAAGCATCCCCACTGTCAGATAGGTGGGTCTGGGAAGAATTCGGTAGCAAGGAGTGGTGGAAAGTGAGGGAGGCAAGCGCCAGGGGGTAACCCCTTGTCGTACATGTGCTCGGTGGGCCAAATGGCGAAGAAGCAGATGTCTGCGATGTGCAGGGAGACGCAGAAGGGTGAATAAAAGGCAGCAGAAGGTGGCCTAAGCTTGGCCACTGTCAGTGCAAACTCTGGCCCTGGCCGAAAGCAAAAGGGGGCAAGCGAAGGGAACGCCAGGACCTCCAGGCCTCTCGCTCTCCCTTACCTCCCCCAGCCCCACTGCACTGGCTGCGGGCGTGTGTCTCACACCTCCCCTCCTCGTCTGCCAAAGTCCACGCCACTATCTATCTTCTCTCAACCAAGCTGTTGAAGGAGCCCCCCCGCCCGCTCCACCTGTCACCTCTTCTGCCCCCTGCTCCCTCTATTCCTTACACCCTCCTCCCGCAAGGTGTGGGTGACAGACCAGCAGCCGGATCAGTCTCACCTGGGAGCTTGGGCGAAATGCAGATTCTCAGGCCCCACCTCGCACCCAGCGAATCAGAATGTGTATTTTAACAAGAGCCCCAGGTGATGCATGTGCACTTTGCAGTTTGGGAGCCTCTGCCCTAACCACTGTCGGGAGGGCGCCCCGGAAACCCAGCTCTGACCGTGTCAATTTCCACTTAAAATCACTCGACCATCCCCACCTCAGACTCTGCCTCCCAGCGTATGGCCTCCCCTGGCACAAAAAGCCCGTCTTGGTAAGGCTCCCATCCACTATTTCCAGTCCCTGTGGCTCAGCTTCTCCCTTCGGAACATCTCACTGCTGGCAGTTTTGTTCACACCTGGCTTTCTAATTCCTGCCTCTGACATCCTTCTCTGACCTTCCTCTTCACTTGGCTAGCTCCAACTCTTGCTTCCTGTCTCGGGTTAGGTGTCCACTGCAGTCGGAATCCATGGCGCTATGCCCTTTCCCATCTTTCTGGGTCAGGGCCCCGTTGGATGTGATCTCATATCACCCTCTGCTTACATGCTTCCACAAGGGCACTTAGCCTCAGCTACCGCGGTTACCTGTTGATGTGCTTGACTGGCCCGCCAGCCTGTTACATGTCCGGTTCACCCCAGGATCCCTGGAGCCCGGGGAAGTACCCGGCACAGAGCAGGTGCTCAGTAATGTGTAGGGCATCGACGAGATGGGAGAAAGGTCACAAAAGAGGCGCGGGCATCAGAAGGAAGTCCAAGAGTTGGGGCCAGGAGAAGGGGGGGATTACAATAGGAAAAAAAGAATTGGGTAAAGAGAATAAAGAATGGAGAAAAACATGCTAAAGGGGAGGTGAGGGATTAGCTTTTAGAGGATGTATTAAGGAGAAGGCTAAGGCTGATGAAGGCGTTCTCATTCTGTTTTGTGTGTGTGTGTGTGTGTGTGTGTGTGTGTGTGGCTGTTATGTGGGGTCAGAGTGTTAAGATGCCCCAAAGGCAACTCATTCACTTGCCAACAAAGGACCCTTTGGGTGATCCAGATGCTAACAGCTAGGTGACCATCCATCAGGGTTCGTCCAGGAGGGTCCTAGTTTGCACCTGTTGTGACAATATAACCCTCGGGAGTGTGCCAGTTTGGACGATGGTCATCTGACAGCCAACACTTCTTTTTGAGCTCTTCCTATGGCCCTGACACCGTGTAAAGCACTCGACGTCAGTATTCTCATAAGATGCTCTCTATGAAGTTTTAAAAATTGAGACGCGATTCACATACCATAAGATTCATCCTTTTAAAGTGTACAGTGCGGTGGTTTTCAGCATACTCACTGCATCGCGCAAATATCACAACTCCCTAATTCTGGAATATTTCCATCCTTCCCAAAAGAAGCCCCATACTAATTAGCGAGCCCCCCTCGCGCCCAGCCTCTATGGATTTGCACGTTCTGGACATTTCCTGTAAATGGAATCATAGAACATATGGCCTTTTGTGTTTGGCTTCTGACGATCCTATTTTACAATTAAGAAAATTGAAATTCGGAGAGATGAAATGGCCTGTCCAAGATGATCCCTCTAGCGGGTAGAGGGCAGACCTAGAGCCAGCCACGTGCTGCTTCAGGGCCCGCAGTCTTAGCCACCTCCTAGTTTTATTACAGGAACTCGGCACAGTCTTCTGTGCCTTCTGTAACGGGGCACGTTCTTTCCAAAATGCCTCATAAATCTTCGTTATTTGAGAGTGGATTTAATGTTTGGAAAGGGCCAAAGTCATAAAGAGCAGATATGGTAACTAAAGTGGGCCATCCAGCTGGGTCAATGCTGTAGACCGAATCGTGTCCCACCCGAATGTGTCTGCTGAGTCCCTAACCTCCAATGGGACTGCTGTGGTTGTGTTTGGACATACGGCTTTCAGGAAGTAATTACGGTTAAATGAGATCATAAGGGTAGGGCCCTGATCCAATGGGTCTGGTGGCAGAGGAAGAAGGAGGAGGAGGAGGAGGAGGGGGAGGGGAGGGGGAGGAGGAGGGGAAGTAGGGGGAAGGGGGCAGGAGCGGGGGGGGGGGCAGGAGCGGGGGAGGAAGAGTGAGTGGAGGGGAAGGAGGGAGAGGAGGGGGAGGGGAAAGAGAGAGTTATCCTTCCACTAGGTGAGGACACAGCAAGGAGGCAGCCATCTTCAAGCCAGGAAGAGAGGTCTCACAGAACCTCGACCATGCTGGTACTCTGATCTCAAACTTCCAGCCTTCAGAACTAAATGAGAAATAAATGTTTGTTGTTTAAGCCATCCAGTCTATGGTGTCTTGTGATGGCAGCCAGATCTCATCCAGTCATATTTTGGGATAAAAATAAGACATAAAGTCACAAAGTCAGGAGAATGAGTGATAACCATCTGTGACTTCAAGAACAATATCCTGTGGGGAACATGAGAAATATTTTGAATGCGGAAATCAACCCCGGAAACAGGAAAGGCATCTATAAGACTTTTTGTATGGCGCTATGCTTTTAGATTTTGTCCTGTCTACTGCATCTTTCTGAAAAATGTAACAACTATAAGGAAAAAGTGAAAATAATCAATTATACTATTGTTAATAATACGCTGTATTGGGTTCCAGTTCATCCTTTTCCAAAACCTTAACGACAGTGTATAGTTTTTTTAAAGTACACATTCAAGATGTAAATACAGTACACTCTCCTTTATCTACTGTGGTCAAAGGCGGTTGTTGGTCAGTTAATCGAAAAAATTCGTTAAAGCAGAAAATCATAACAAACACACACACACAGACACCTTAAACTTCTATATTTTATATTTTAAAGATTTTATTTTTTTTAAGTCATCTCTACACCCAACATAGGGCTTGAACCCACAACCCTGAGATCAAGAGTCTCACTCTCTGCCGATCGAGCCAGCTAGGTGCCCCTTAAACTTCTAATTTTGACATAAAACATATACATTGCTATTCATTTGCTGATCTTTCGCTATAGGGCCAAAGCTTTTTTGAGTAAGGACTTCTGATTCCTTTTGTCTTTCTTCCATAAACCACACCCATAATGCATCCTCCATGATTTCCAGCATTTGCTTACTTAACGTAGAGAAAGAATGTGGATGCTTGCAAAGAATTTTGAGTACAGAATCCTTCTGATGTTTCCCCCTCCTCACCATTACTTTACTGCTGTCGTATCCAAAGCTAATTTGACAGCACAGTTTTGGGGATTCCCCCTGTCGAGTTTTTGCGAAGTGATGAACTTAGTTTTCATAGAAACAATGCTTGCTTTTAGAAAACACTTTAGTAGATTCTTTGGTGTACATACAATTTAATTGTGTGATTACAATAACGAGTAAAATTATTAAAAATATTTTCAAAAAAATTTTCAAGAAAATAATTATTATTGAGCATGGAACTCAACTGATGGGTGTAGAAGTATACAACCATTAGAGTAGCCTACTGGCCATGCGCTTTTACCATGACATGGGCCCCTGCCAGTGTTTTAAAGGGGGAATGTAGGGGCGCCTAGCTGGCTCAGTCAGTGGTGCATGGGACTCTTGATCTCAGGACTGTGGGTTCGAGCCCCATGTTGGGTGTAGAGATTACTTAAAAATAAAAGCT
Source organism: Procyon lotor (assembly GCA_028646535.1). Classification (NCBI taxonomy): domain Eukaryota; kingdom Metazoa; phylum Chordata; class Mammalia; order Carnivora; family Procyonidae; genus Procyon; species Procyon lotor. Next base: position 15,850,144 of record CM053612.1, read on the forward strand.
TAAAAATAAATAAAGAGGAACTGTAAAGCATTCTCTGTGCATCGAGTGGAATTTGGTTAAGAGAGTTTCTACTGTCCCTGCTCATTAAAAACATATCCAGATAGTCACAAAGTAAAAAGTTAAAGTTCCCCCTTAATCTATCTTCCCTCCCGGGAGAATGCTATTAACATTTGCTGTGTATCTTTCCAGACTCTTCTATGCATTTATCTATATACGTGCATTGCTTAAGTCATATGATGTGCCGGGCACTATACTAAAGGCTTTGATGTGAATTATCTCATTTAATTCTCACAACTCTATGAGATAATACTACTATTATCTCCATTTTACAGATGAGTAAACTGAGGCTCAGAAAGAGTCAGTAATTTGCTCTAGGTCACATAGTGACTAATTTGTTCTTCCTCCTGAGAGAGCTGTCTTACTAATGCACAGGAATCAAGTTAATTGTTTGGCTCCATCCATCTATTTATTCAGCAAATATTTATTGAATGTCCACTCTTTATCGGGCATTGTACATACTGCCAGGTAGTCAAACACATGGCCTCTGTCTTCAGCTACCAGGAAAAGGCAGGTCAATCTGTGAGCTAAAAGATTTTCCCCAATTCATCCAGTTGGTAAGTGGGTAGAGCAGGATTACAATTCGGGCTTGATTTAACAAATTCTTATGACAGCTCTAGCTGCTGAAAGGCTGTGGTACATTGTTTTGTACAGGTAACTGCCTTGAATATTTGCTGTTCCCATGAGAAGAGGAGTTTGGAGCCCCCAGAAATCAATGTTATGATTAAAACACAGTTTGTAAATTGGAGATTATAAGTAGAAGTTCTAAAATGTTCTAAATTATATATATATATATATATAAAATACCTGATCAACACAAGAGTTAGGGGTGCTGACCCCTTACACTGTTGAAAAATCCATGCGTAACTTTTGACTCCTCCAAAACTTAACTACTAATAGTCTACAGTTGACTAGAAGCCTTACCAATATCACAATCGATCAGTACATATTTTGTATGTTCTGTGTATTCTATACTGTATTCTTACAATAAAGCTGGAGAGAAGAAAATGTTATTAAGAAAATCACAAGAAAGAAAAAAAATCACAAGAAAGAGATGATACATTTGTAGTGAGATACTATATTTATCAAAACCAATCCACATATAATAAATGTACTCATGTAATTCAAACCTGTGTTGCTCGGGGGTCATCTTTGTGCATGTGTATTTTTTTTTTTAAGGCAAACGTTGTTCTACTGTAATCCAAGGGAGAAGGTAAAACAGCAGGACTGTAGCTCCAATTTCTTGAGTGGGAGGACTGGTAGGAAAGAATTTAGATCCACGAAAGAACTGGATTAGAATGTTGACAGCGTCAGCTTAAATAACAGCTTGCAATGGAAAAAAGAATCAAAAGCCCAGAAAGGGGGAAAAAAGTCTAGAAAAGTTGCGTGGAAAGAGTTACTATGAGAAAAATAATCGCAACCTAAAAATCACAGAATTGGATTGCAATGGTTAAACAACATTCAAGTCTGCACGCTGAGACAGACCAAGACTGCCTATTATGCAACACGTTCCACAAGGCTGGCCAATTTCGATGTACATCATGGAGGGCTGAAGGGAAATGCCTCCCCCCCCAGGTGGGGGTGGAGAGCCCCAGCCACGTGAGCGCCTGACCTCCAAATGCATAAATGCCAAAAGGCTTTTCGAGCCAATTGGCAACATGTGCAGGGATGGAAGAATCAGTTTATTCTTATAAACATGGTATGGGAATCTTACGGAAGGGAGCAAAAAGGAAGGCTTGATTGGAATTCTTACAAGAACGGCTATGTATTCTTTGTGCCGGCAGAAACCTTTAAATATACAAACACATGGAATGTGGCAACCTTGATGGGGAGGATTAAATACTCCGATGGAAAAAAAAGGATCCAAAAATGAGGAGGAGAAGGGAAAATCTTGAGTTTCTTAAACTGTTTGCAAAGAAACTGGAGTCTGTGACGGAATTTAGTCCTCATGACTGAAATGTTTCCTTGGTGTCGGAAAAAGTATTGCTGTCGTATCTCTCTTTAGAAATTCTTCTTCTTTTTTTTTTTTTTCTCATAATAAAAATCCCGTGGCAGCTCCTTGTCTGGAGGACTTTAAAAATAGGAGCGATTTCATCTGTCTGGAATGGTGTGTGCCAGCACTTGCCCTAGGGCAAGGTTGCCACATAGGCAAAAACTCCCCCTTCCCTCCTCCCTCCCGGACGCTCCCTCCTCCCTCCCGGACGCCCCCTCCTCCACCTCCCCACTACGGCCCTTCATGCCCTTGCGCACCCCCGCAGCTCTGTGTGGGCTCACCCCCTTTTCCAGGACCGCGGCTCCAATGTGACCTCGAACATAAAACTCCAAGGCCCTCTCCCCAGGCTCTCTCCAGGTGCTGGGGCTGCAGTAGGTGTTGCCTCTGGCGGCCTCTTTGCATTTTAAAATAGGACCCTGGTTAACCTACAGGCAGTTGGAGTCGTTGGAGCTTTGGACGGTGAAACCAAGTGGAGCGAGGTC
>CM053612.1:15853175-15884568 GCA_028646535.1 Procyon lotor
TTTTTTTTTTTTTTTAAAGATTTTATTTATTTGACAGCGAGAAATACAGCGAGAGAGGGGACACAAGCAGAGGGAATGGTAGCGGGAGAAGCAGGCTTCCCGCGGAGCAGGGAGCCCGATGTGGGGCTCGATCCCAGGACGCTGGGATCTGACCTGGGCCGAAGGCAGACGCTTAACGACTGAGCCACCCAGGCGCCCCAGATCTGCATCTTGATTAGACTGTCAGTTTGGGGGAAATCATTCAGACTACCTGTGGGATGAATTGATGAAAGAATTCCATTGAAAGGGTAGGATTGCAGATCTCACTCTAGTTAAGGGTGAGGCTTCACTATAGGAGGCTTAACTTGGAGGACAAAACCTCCAAGAGGGTTTGTCACACGAGTCTGAGGCTTTTTGGAGGGGGGTGGGGAGCCCAAACAATCTACAGGTAGATGCACGTATTTATCTGTAAAACATCCTGGTTTGAGGGGACGCAGGACCTCTCAACGGTGCTTAGAGGAAGTGGGGTCTTCAGCGAGGTGGGGGGCTCCTACCCTTTCTTCCACCTGCCTGATAACCTCAGGTTAGGAACACAAACTCTGCTCTGATCTATCTGTTTTGTTTAGCAAAAGTCATCCGGGAAGGCGCTGTTTAACTTGAGTTGCAGCCACCTAAATCTTGCCGAAAAGGAGTACTTCGGATTAGAATTCTGTAGCCATTCTGGAAATAATGTAAGTTGGTTTCATTATAGGGTTCTTTGCTGTCTAGCCTCTAAAATGCAGTTTGCGGCTACGTATGTGGGGCTCAAACCTGATTGAAAAAATGGAAAAGCATGTTAAGCCCTCGCAAAATGCCTGGATCGAATGTCTAGCTTTAAATAAGTCCTCCCTCCTTGCCTATCTAAAGTCACCTCAGTTTCCCAAACTCTTCTCCCCTCTACTCCTCTTTCGTCGCCCCGAGAACAGCGACCTCTGCTTTATCCATTCTGATTTCCCAGAGGCTGGACCTCAGCCTCCACAATGAGGACTCCTAACCTCACCAGTGATTCAGGGGGACTCTTCTCTTCCCTCTGTCAGCTCCCAACATTCTCTGTGTTCTTCCTGCTGTGCCCTGCTTTGGCATATCTGTTATCTGGCACCTTCCCAGAAAGGCTCATTAGATCTATCAAGCTGGCATTTGGGGGCTGTAGGATTCAAATGCAGAGCCAAATGCCTTCATTAGTCTTTGTAGTAACTAATGAGCCTGGGATGTGACACCTTTGTCACCCTACTTAGGCAGGGGAGCAGTGAGTCAAGTGTCAACCACAAAGACTTTATAAATCAACAACGTTCACGGTCACTGGGAAAATACAAGGGGGCTGATTGAGTGTGGGGGAGATACATCATCTCTTTGACACTGCTGTTTCTAATTTTCTTTAGAAGGGGGTCTAAATTGTCTTGGTATTTGATTATTTTTTGTTGACTTTTATCTGTTACCAAAAAAAAAAAAAAAGCTGCACTCAATGCCACGTTCTACCAATTTTTTTTTCATTAATGTTATCACAGGTCTGGTTGGAACTGCTGAAGCCAATTACAAAGCAAGTAAAAAGTAAGTATGGGAAATCACCGAAGGCATGCTAATTCCCAGTTACAACTTGGAAAGGTTCTAGTGACACCATGCTATTCCTCACCAAATGTAAGGGGAGAAAAGGGCTTGGAAACATCATGTTAATCCTTCATAGGTCCAGTGAATTTAGCAATAAAAAACAAATCACTGTAATGTTGCCCAAGATGAAAAAAAATCATGCTGCTGGATCTTTGGGGAGGTTGGAAGAATGCTGGTAATGACAGCATCCTGGAGATTGGCTCAAATCTTGGAGCATCCTTGATGTTCCCGGGGAAGGAAGAATTTTCTCTGCCCTTCAAGGTCCTTCTAGCCAGACTAAGAATCAAATTGACACGAGACAGATAAACAGGGGAAATTCAAATTTAATCTCATGCATATGGGGAGGCCACCCAGACCTGGAAAATACAAAGCCAGTCAGACATCCTGAGCGAAAGAGAAGGAGTAGGGGTCTGGGACTTCAAAGGGAAAGAAAGCAATTCACAGGAAAAAGAAAAAGTAAATGTTTGGTAAACAGATGTTTGCTGGGCCACTCAGAAACAATGGGACCTGGAGGACTTTGATCAAACCGGTGCCTCCTAGTCTACCACACCTAGTTCATATTATAATATAGTTATCTAAGGTGATAGGTCTCTTCCTGGTACAGGCTCTCCTTTCCAATGTAGGTTTAGCCAGTTGGGGGGGAGTAAAGAGCATTTCCTGAATTGACTGGGTTTTGATTGCTTTTCATTCAAAATACTTAAATAAAAAAAAAGATTTTATTTATTTGAGAGAGAGAGAGAGAGGAGAGAGAGAGTGTATGAGCAGGGGAAGAAACAGAGGGAAAGGGACAAGAAGACTGACATGGGGCTCGATCTCAGGACCCCGAGATCATGACCTGAGCCAACGACAGACACTTAACTGACTGAGCCACCCAGGCGCCCCTTAATGCAACATAATCTTAATTCCCAGCTGGCCCATCTTAGGCAGTCCGACCTCGTTACTTACAATGCCATTCACCTTCTGCCTGAAGATGTTTTAGTTTGATCATGTTCCAGACCTTGTCCATTTGTTTCAGTTCACATTCAAGTGCCTGCAATGTACGAAACCTTCCCCCCGCCCCCCGTTTCGCCCCCTAGTGCGGCAGTTCTGAAATTGCAGCGGGGAGTAGGAGCACTTGTTGAAATGCAGATTCCGGGGCCTCATTCCTGGGTTGGGGGGCCAGCAGCTTGTATGTTAAACAAATTCCACAGGCGTTTCTGATGCCGGGGGGATTTCAGTCAACCCTTGGGAGAAACGCCCTCCTGTGGTGTCTCCTCACCTCAGGACACCTGCCCTCTCCGTGTTGGTGCTGTCTGCTCCCACCCCGTTATAATCATCTGTCACATTATTCCAACGGCTTCCAAACTGATCGCCCCAGGCCGTCACCCACCTACTTCCCAAGGGAACTACTGCAAATACAAAGGCGGCCACATCACACTCCGGCTCAACATGCTTCCGTGGCTCCTTATTGCCCTTAGAATGGAGTCCGAACTCGTTCGCGTGAGCCACAAAGCGTTTAGTTTTTCCCTCTGCCACTGACCCCTTCGTGTTCCTACCTCTCTCGACTGTGGCAAAACTAACTTCAGGTGTAGGGCTCTCGGAGAAATGAAAAGATGTTCACCTCGATCGGAATTTCAAATCAAGAAAGAAATAATTTCCCGTGCTTGCCCGGTACTCAGTGCTCTCCACCGGCTGCCTGCCGTCTGTCCGCCTCTTCTGCTGCCTATGAGGGCTTAACCCTCTTTCCATGGCTGGTGCCTGCCTAGTACAATGCTTGGCCTGTAATAGGCCCTTGACAAATATTTGCTGAACGAATGGTGCTAACGGTGCACGGATGTGTTTGCTTTTGATGCAAAGAGTTTCTTTTTTTCTTTTCAAATGCGAGCAGGAGTGAAGGCGAGTAGATGTGTTTTCTTAAAGCAGATTTTAAGCAACAAAGAAGCAGCAGTCCATCCACTTCTAGTTCCCCTTATGAGATGCTTGATGCCAGATGATAATCTCCTGCTTCTAAAGCTGGGCTCTTCTCTCAGCCAGGAATGCAGAAGCCCAAGTGGCAAGTGGTATATATCTTTTAAAATGGGACACTTCTTAGAGGCCCCAGCAGGGCCCCGAAAGAGGCCCGGCTTTACAAAAAGAAACTCAGAGGGAGAGAGGGTAGAAAGAGGGGCAGGAGAACTTTTCCAATTGCTACCCACATGAAGACACAATCCAGAGACAGCAGCATCTTAGAAAAGTGGAAAATTGAAACTTAAAAGAAAAGTCCAGGGACGCCTGGGTGGCTCAGTGGGTTAAAGCCTCTCTCTGCCTTCAGCTCGGGTCATGATCTCAGGGTCCTGGGATCGAGCCCCACATCGGGCTCTTTGCTCAGCGGGGAGCCTGCTTCCCCCTCTCTCTCTGCCTGCCTCTCTGCCTACTTGTGGTTTCTCTCTCCGTCAAATACATAAATAAAATCTTAAAAACAAAATAGAAGAGTCTGAGGGAGGGAGTGATGGAGAAAGGGGAGAAGAGGACAGGGGTGTGTGTGTGTGTGTGTGTGTGTGTGTGTGTGTGTGTGTGTGAAAACCTGTAACTGTTATGATGGACATTTAAATAAAACTTATGGAGATATTGTGTTTTAAGATCCTAAGGAGGTTGTTTTCAAATTTATGGTGAAATTTTTCCCAGTGGACCCCGGACATCTTCGAGAAGAGCTTACAAGGTAGAGTAACTTCCCTGTGTGTCTCCTGCATGATGTTACTTAAGAATTATTATTCTCCATTTATCAGAGAATGGGCTTCCAACCTTCTTTGGAAAGCTTGGCTCTCAGTCACTCTCTGGGAGAGCTTGCCTTCACTGCATCTGTGTTCCAATCAGGGCAGTTTGATGGCACAAGTGTGATACTAGCTAATTTCCATAGCCGTTGAAAACCGGGTATGTGTGTGTGTGTGTGTGTGTGTGTGTGTGTGTGTGTGCATCCCATAGGTAGAGAGTGATGATGACGTGTCCTTATAAAAAATTTAAAAAGTAAAAAAATAAAAAGTTTAAAACAATGATTTAAATAAATTATTTGTCATATATAACATAAATCATTGATAATTTTATTATGTCTTTAATAATTATAAATTATTCATAATTTTATATAATTTCAACAATTTATAATTATACATTATTCATAATTTTAGATAGGTAAAATATTTTATACTCATAAAAATAAAAAAGTTAAAGAGTCACCTGTATAGAACATTTTTTAAAAGTGTATTTATACTTATACACAATGCCCTTCAATATTGCAACGCAACCCTGCTTCTCCAGAAATGCACTGTCAGCCTAACACTCCTCCAAACCCGAATGTGCTTGCTAGACCCTCGAATCTTCCTCTACAAGGGATGCATGTGATCATCTAGCCCAGCCCTCTTGGTTTACAGCGGAGGAAACGGTCCCGGGAGCTAGAGTGACTTGGCCCGGCCTTCCCTTCGGCCGACAGCCTCGCCCGTCCCTTCTGCGCAGGGGGCCTTGTTTGCCGAGGGGTCTCGACAGACGTCACCTTTCACAAATCTGTCACTGGCTCGCCCCCTTGTTCCACATTTGTGAGTTCAAATTATGACCAATTTTGATGGAGATAAACTTTCTCTCCCCGCTGCCAAAAAAAAAAAAAAAAAAAAAAAAAAAAAAGAATGAGAAAATCAATGCATCAATGCGATGATAAATGATTCATCAGCTGTTCAGAGCGAGGATTTGGTATTTTGTAGCAGGCAGCTGCCCTCTTAAAAGCAAGGAACGTGTCAAATGACAAGAAGTTTCCTTTCTTGCTCGCTGGGAGCAAAATGAGATTCTCTTTCCCTCTAGCAATTGAGGCTTATTATCCTCATTTACATCTATATTTGAAAGCAGGCAATGGCCAAGGTTAGACTTCCTTTATTTTTTCCTCAGTGGTCCGTTGAAGATACCTAACCATAGCTGACTTCACAAGGATGCCTTGTTTGGGGCCAATCCCCGAATTTCTGAGAGTGATATGCAAATATAAATTTTCCAATTGAGTCGTTTCTAGCCCATTAGGGGAGCTCATAATTTGAAGGATTATAATGATGAGTGTGTTTATAAATTGAATAATCACCTACTAATTTTGCCTGTTTTTTCGAATCTAGATTTTTGTCTATCACCTGCAATTAGTTTTGATTTACCACGTTGTCTTCAAGGCTTAATTGATTTGAATAAAATGGTCCAGGTAAAATGTTATTTAGAAAGGCTCATCTTATATTGGGAAATGCCCACGGTAGATAGTCAATGAATGTTTGAGTGCATAAAATAAAATATTGGAACCAATTTCGGACCATGGAAGAAAGCAGGCAGTGATAGAATCTTCCTTTTACACGTGTTTTCAAAGGCCGATTCTCCTCTGAGAAGGGCTTAAAAGTGTGGGACAAACACTGTCTCTTGGGCAAAGCTCTGGATACCTACCTGCCCTTTCTGGGTCCCTGACGAGCCTTCGCTGGGCCAAAGGGCAATATGGCTTCATTCCATTCAGAACATAGGAATTTCCCCCCCGTGGCAAGTGCCGGGCCGGGCTCTGAGGATACGGAGAAGGTGGTCCAGGTGAAGCAAGGCCTCCCGTCCTTGATTTCCGCAACACAACCTTTTTGGAGAGCAGGAGGCCTCGCTTCAGGGGGTGACCTGACGTCTGGCCACCGTCTCGCTATCTTCAGGCAAAATGACCTTGCTTAAAATCCCTTAACCTCTGCCTTTCTATAATTGTAAAATGAGGCTGGTCCTTCCTGCCCCACCGACCTAAGCTGTTTTGACGGATGCCGTTTGGTAAACAGGGTGGCCTGAGCGGGCTCAGTCTTGCTGAATCTCCCTTTGTCTCCAGCTGGGTCTGTGGCTTTTGCTTCGTGGCAGAAACCACGAGAGGATGATTGGCCAACTCCCCCGAGCTGGCGGGAGGATTCAGCGGGGTGATTCCTGATGGCTGCGAGGCCTGCCAAAACGCTGGATCAGCCGAGCTGTGGTCTGGTGCCGGCTCGGGGCTGAAGCAAAGCCCCTGCCTTAGTCACCTTCCCAAAAAGGCGGCTCACTGTCCCGGGGGCGCCGTTTCTTGAAACATCTTGGGTAGGGGGAGAAAGGAAACGATTCTCTTTTGTTCCTGTTACTTTCTCGAGAGATTCCCCCCGCCCGCCCCCAACTTCTTTTCAGGTATCTTTTTACTCTTCAAATAAAGAAGGATTTGGCTCTGGGAAGGCTTCCGTGCAGTGAGACCTGTACAGCGTTGATGGTATCTCACATCCTACAGTGTAAGTAGCAGACGTCGGCTTCGGGGCCTGTGGGGCAGATAGAGGGTCACTCGGCTTTGGATTCCAAATCCGGTCCCTGCTGTGTTCTAGCTGTTGTGGGCTTGGGTGAGGTCCCCTCACCTGTCTGTGCCTCGGTTTCCTAGTCTTTACAATAGTGACAAGAGGATCTTCTCACAGAGTGGTTATGTAGGTTAAAAGTAGCGGGGCGCCTGGGCGGCTCAGTGGGTTAAAGCCTCCGCCTTCGGCTCAGGTCATGATCTCAGGGTCCTGGGATCCCGCATCGGGCTCTCTGCTCAGCGGGGAGCCTGCTCCCCGCCCCTGCCCCGTCCCCTCTGCCTGCCTCTCTGCCTACTTGTGATCTCTCTCCCTCTGTCAAATAAGTAAATAAAATCTTAAAAAAAAAAAAACAAAAAACCTCTTAACTAAAAAAAAAAAAAAAAGTGAAGGCAGGTTTTCTTCTATTGTGGTGTAACCTACCCGCCCCCCAACACACACCCCGGTCGGGGGCTTGCTGTGCAGGAGCTGGATTGGACTAATCGGTCGGGGCATGGATTTTGCCAGGCAAGCGCCACTTTCTCGGCTTGCCCCAGGCAGCACACCATCATGTTTGATGGGATTTCTGCAGTGCTCTTTATCATGAGACTGAGACTGGAGGACAAAGCACAGAGTAAAAGGGGCTAAAAGGGAAAAAGGCCCCAGGGGTCTACTAGGGTCCCCCATTTGCTGGCAGCCAAGGAACTGGACGAAGCTGAATAATGAAGGCAGGGAGAAGAAGACCCGGGAACGGTGGGGGCCTGCTTGAGAGGGGGTGAAGCGGGGCAGGTCAGGCTTCTCCTGCACCCCTATGGGCGGGATCGAGGCAGCTGGAGACAGTATTTCGTCTCCTGCGGCTGGTGGACTCTCTCCCTGTTCTAGAGAGGCCTCCCCAGAAGAGGCTGCTCTTTACCACTTTCGTGGGGTCATAACGTCATTTTTTGGCTTGTTTCACAAGTTTGGTGTGGACCTCCGTCCTTGACCATTCTGCCAGGCCAGAGCTGGTAGATTTCTGATTTCACTGGGAGCACCAGAATGAAGTGCTTGGATAGAGACACTGTCTCAATCAGTGTTTACCCAGGGGTGCCTGCCTGGGACCGATTGGACAACAGCCCCAGGATATCAGGAATGCGGTGGGCAGTGAGAGCAATAGCAATCAGGAAAGGCTTCTGGAGGAGGTGGCTTTTGCGCTGGGCCTTAGAGGGGCACGTAGGAATCAGAGAGGTAGTGATAGGCAGAGACGCAGCTCAGGTACGGCTCAAGCATAGGGTCTGTTTAGAAGTGGCAGAAAACTACGTGTTGTACGGATGGGCTTGGAATGCTTTCGCTGGTGAGGGGGCACGGGGTGAGGCGGACCGACAAAACAACGTTGAAAGACTTATCCTTTTTCAATATCAGCCTGTTAATGACTGGGGCTCCCCCACAGCCTCTCGTGGCGGTGGGGGAGCCCAATTTCTATCTTCATAGCTGAGCATTATGGATTTGGGCATTCCCTAGTGGCCATTTGAGGCATAGCACAGAAAGCTTCCGCGTTCCTAGAGAATACTTTGTCAGTGCAAGTTCTTTCCATAGGGAAAGATCTAAAGTTTCCATGAGTCCCACTCCTCCCAGTGCAAGTCACTGGACGCTAAGGCAGTGTGCAGGACATCGGCTGGCGGCTCGTTCTTTTGCTCATTTGTTCATTCATCTGATACTTACGTCCTAGGCACTCAAGAGTCTCCACCTGCTGACCTCATCTGCCTAAGTCTTACACACCGCTTTTATGAACGCTCTTAGTAGCTTCTTTGTCGCTCATGCAACAAAGAGTTATTGAGCGCCTACCACGTGGCAGGTGCTGTTATAGGCACGGGGAACACGGCAGTGAACTGGACAGACGCAAAGCCTTGCCCTCATGGAGCTCGGTTTTTGGCAGCGGAGGACAATCAGATAACCGAAAAAAGGAAATATGGCATGTGTGTTAGAAGGTGATGAGTGCATCAGGGAAAATCACACACGGAAGGAAGGAAGATGGGGAATCCTGGGGGTGGCTACTCAATTTTTCAATAAAGTAGTCAGAGAAAACATCCTGTGCAAAGGGCCTGAGGTGGGAATGCGCCAGGAGTGTTGAGAAACATTTAAGCAGGCTTTGTGGCTGGCTGGGGTTGGGAGGAAAGTAATCGTGGAGGGCCTTAGAAGCCTATTAAAGACCTAAAACTTTAACTCTGCATGAGATGGGAAACCATTGATGCACGTAAAGCAGAGGAATGAGATGATTTGAATTAGGTTTTAATGGGAACATGTTGGCCGAGGAGGCTATAGCAGTAGAGAGATGATGGTACTTTGGGCCAGCGTGGTTAACAGATGCTCATAACATTTGCTACCTTCTTTTACTGCTGATATGTACTCATTTGTGTTTCGTAGGTCTCTTCCTAGATTGTCATAGTCTTGCATGCAGTGAAAAACCAGCAGTCTCATATGTTCTTGTGTTTTCCTAGAGTCAACATAGGGTCATGGTCTTGTGCTTAATAAACAGTAGGGTTGGGGTGTGTGTGTGTGTGTGTGTGTGTAATTTATTTATTTATTTTTAAATATTTAATTTATCCATTTGACAGAGAGGAGAGAGATCACAAGTAGGCAGAGAGGCGGGCAGAGGGAGAGGGGGAAGCAGGCTTCCTGCTGAGCAGAGAGCTTGATCAGGGGCTCGATCCCAGGACCCTGAGATCATGACCTGAGCCAAAGGCAGAGGCTTAACCCACTGAGCCACCCAGGCACCCTTGTAATTTATTTTTTTAAGATTTTATCTAATTGAAAAAAAAAGATTTTATTTAATTGAGAGAGAGAGCTAGAGAGAGAGCATGAGCAGGGGGAGGGGCAGAGGAAGAGGGAGAAGCAGACTCCTCTCTCAGTGGGGAGCTTGGTCTCAGGACCCTGAGATCATGACCTAAGCCAAAATCCAATGTTGGACGCTCAACCAACTGTCCCCTCAGGCGCCCCTCTAATTTATTTTTAAAAACAGCTCTATTGAGGTGTAATTTACTTATCATAAAAATCACCCTTTTAAAGACTACAACTCAACAGTTTTTAGTAAATTTACAAAGTTGTGCAGCCAGGATCGTAATCCATTTCGCTGAGACACCTCTCCCGCCCATCTGCAGTGACTCCCTGTTCCCACCCTCAGCCCCGGTAACCACTAATTTACTTTCTCTTTCTGTAGATTTGCCCTTTCTAGACATTTCAGTCAGAATGATAAAATATGTAGTCTTCTGCATCTATGTGGCTTTGTTTCACTCAGCATAGTATTTTCGAGATTCACGCATGTTCTAGTGTGAATCTCAGCAACTTTCCCCTTTCTTTGAGTAGTATTCCATTTTATGGACATACCACATATTGGTCCCCTCTGTACGTGGCTGTGGACATTTGGACTGTTTCCAGCTTAGTTAATCTGAATAATGTTACAAACGTTCACGTACAAGTCTTTGTGTGGGCATGTTCTCTGATCTTTCGAGTAGATTCCTAGGAGGGTAATTGCCTCAACTTAAGGTCAGTTTATCTTGAAAATGGTAAGAGACTGCCCAAATGTTTTTCAAATTGTAATAGTCAAACCAGAAACGTATCACATTTCCAATTTCTCCACATCTTCCCCAATAGTAGGTATTATCTGGGTTTTTTTTTTGTTGTTGTTGTGGCCATTCTAGTGGGTATGAAGAGCTATCTCTTTGCAACTCTACTTCACATTTTCCTAGTGAGTAATGATGTGGAACACCTTCTCATCTGTCTATTAACAGTCCTTTTTTGTTGGCAAAGTGCCTTTCAGGTCTTCTGCCCATTTTAAAATGGATTGTTGTCTTCTTATTGATTTTGGAGAGACTTTTACATATTCCCTTTTTAAGTTCACTTATTTTTTTTTAAGTCATCTCTACGTGGGGCTCAGACTCATGACCCTGAGATCAAGAGTTGCATATGTTCTTCCAACTGAGCCAGCCAGGGGCCCCAGATTTTTACATATTCTAATTAAAAATCACTTATGAGATATATAATTTGAAAAATTTTCCCCCAGCTTGGTGGCCTGACTTCCTGTTTCTTAATCCTGGCTTTTGGAGTGGAACAGTTTTAATTTTGGCAGAATTCCTCTTTCTCAATATGTTTTAGTGGATCGTGCTTTCAGTGTACCTAAGAACTCTTCGTCTAACCTAATGTCACAAAGATTTTCTCCTGTTTTCTTCTAGAGCCTTTCCAGGTTTACCTCTTAGACTTAGTTATATGATGTTTTGATTTATTTATTTTTTTTTTGTCTGCTTGTGTGGTGTATGTTGTGAAGTAGGGATCCGACTTCATTTTTTTTTTCGTGTGGTTGTCCATTTTCCCCATTTGTTGAAAAGACCATCATTTCCCCCCCATTAAATTGTCTTGGTGTCTTTATAAAAAACCAATTGAGCATTCATGTAAGGGTTTATTTCTGGATTCCTAACTAAGTTCCATTGATCTATATGTCTTTATGCCATTATTATGCTGTCTTATTTATTGTAGCTTTGTATTGAGTTTTGCAATAGGGAAGTGTATATCTTCCAATTTCGTTCTTTTTTCTCAAAATTGTTTTGGTTATTTTCCATCCTGTGCATTTCCACATTAAGTTTTAAGATCATCTGTCAATTTCTATTAAAAAATGTGGTGAGAATTGTATTGAATTTATGGATCAATTTTGGCAGAATTACCAGCTTAGCGATATTGAGTTTTATAATGCATGAACCCAAAATGTCTCTCCATTTATATAGATCTGTTAAGGATTTCTCTCAGCAATGTTTTGTAATCAGTATACAAGCCTTATACATCTTTTTGTTAAATTTATTCCTGAGCATTTTATTTTTTTAGATGCCATTGTAAATTGAACTTTCTTAGTTTCATTTTTGGATTGTTCATTGCTACTGTATGCAAATACAAGTCCTTTTTGTATATTGATCTTCTATTTTGCTACCTTGATGAACTCCTATAGTCGAGGAGTTTTTTATGGATTCCCCAGGATTTTCCACACACATGACCGTGTTGACTACAAGTAAAGACAGTTTTATCTCTTCTTTTTCAGTGCAAATTATGGATATTTTTTCTTGTTGATTAATTGCATTGACTAGAACCACCAGTACAATGGTGGATAGAAGTGGCAAGAACAGACGTCTTTGTCTTGTTTCTGTTCATAAGACAAAGCATTCAGTTTCTCACCATTTAGTATGATTATGATGTTAGCTGTAGGTTTTTCATAGATAACCTTTACCAGGTTGAAGAAGTTCCCTTCTATTCTGTTTCTTGGATTTTTAAAATTTTTTACTTTTTATTTTTTTTTTGAGAGAGCAAGAGAAAGAGAGAGAGAGAGCAGGGGTGTGGATAAGGGGCAGAGAGAGAGGGAAAGAGAGAATCTTAAACAGGCTCAGTGCCCAGTGTGGAGCTGGACACGGGGCTCGATCTCATGACCCCGAAATCATGACCTGAGCTAAATCAAGAGTCAGATGCTTAACTGACTGAGCCACCCAGGTGCCCCTGCATGTTTTTTTTTTTTTTTAATCATGAAATGGTGTTGGAATTTTTCCAAAGTTTTTCTGCATCATTTGAAATGATAATGTATTTTGTTGTCCCTTATTCTATTGATACAGTATATCACATTAATTAATCTTCACATGTTGAACTGATCTTGCAATCCTGGGGTAAATCCCTCTAGGTCATGACGTATAATCCTTTTTTTATGTTTCTGGATTCAGTTTACTAGTATTTTGTTGAGGACTTTTGCCTTGTATTCATGAGGTATATTGACCTGTAATTTCCTTATGACGACTTTGTCTGCTTTGGGTATCAGAGTAATACTGGCCTGATAGAATGAATTGGTAAGTATTTCTTCTATTTTCTGGGACAGTTTGTGAAGAATTGGTCTTCGTATCTTCTTTGAATATTTGATAGAATGAATCAGTGAAATCATATGGGCCTGATTTGTTTTAATGAGATTTGTACATTTATCAATTTTGGCAAAAAATAAATAAAAAAGCCACTGATTTGACCCTTTTTTTTTTTTTTAAAAAAAAACAACTCGTTCTGTGAGGATTTTCATATAATGTGACTTTAAAAATGTACATACATACTTCATCTGTCACGAGCATGTGGGTGAATATGTCATCTGTCTAAAATGAATAGAAAAAAGAGAAAAGAGGAAGTAAGTTTCCAGCACTTGAAATCAGTGTCCCATGTCCCTATGTTTTAGTCACAGGATTCCACGGAGAATGCATTTACTCTTACAATTCATAAAATGCCAATAGTTTTGGATATCTAGGTTCTTGGTTAGGAATCATAATTATAACCAAGTGTGGAGACCTTTTTAGGAGAAGTCAGTAACCAGGAAGTGATTCATATCAATCTGACAGTGAGGGAAAGGCATAAAAATGAGAAAGAAGACCCAATTATTCAAAAATTGAAACAGTTTGAAGCCATTAACTGTAGGGGCGGATAATCCTGTATACCTCAATCACCTTTGTAGGCATTGTGCTATGACAGATGTTTAAAACAATAAGCTAGAGACATCTAGAAAAGAGTAGATTATGATCAGGGGTAAGCTGCCAGTGATTTGAGAAAGCCAGAATGATTCATTTACTGGGGATTCTGGATAGCGGGGGTTTTACTCGTTTTGTCCACAGCGATGAAGGGCTGTGGCTGGCTCGCATTTGTACTTGGCATTCATAGTCTCCTTTTCTGATAATGTACAATCAGGGTGGAGTGAGATTAGGGGCCCGTATGAGTTTGCTAGGGTTGCTATAACAAAATACCAGAAACCAGGTGTCTTAAATGGCTGAAATGTCTTTTCTCACAGTTCTGGGGGCTAGAAATCCAAGACCGCAGGGTTGGCAGCTTCGGTTTCTTCCGAGGCCTCTCTGCTTGGCTTGCAGATTGTTGTCCTCTGGACGCATCCTCATCTGCCCTTTCCTTCCGGCCCCTGAGTTCCTGGGGTCTCTCTGTGGGGCCAAATTTCCTCTTCTTCTAAGGACACCCGTCTGATTCCTTTAGGGCCCACCCTACTGACCCATTTTAACTTAATCCATTCTTTATATAGGCCCTACCCCTGAATAGTCAGTCATGTTCTGAGCTCTGGGGTTTAGGACTTTCATTTCCGTGGGGGGCGTGGAGGGGCACCCAGTTCAACCCATAACAGGGACTGGTGAGAAGAAAAAGATCAGAAACAGAGTATGGAAGAAGGAACCAATGAAATATTCATGTGTGATCCTGGTGCCTTTAAGACATCCGCTGTGCCTGTGATTTACTAAACTGAGACTTCATGGCAACCCACGGCTTCAGATTTGAGAAAGACCCAGTTGTGGGGCGCCTGGGTGGCTCAGTCGCAAAGTGTCTGCCTTCGGCTCAGGTCATGATCTGGGGGTCCTGGGAATTGAGCCCCGCATTGGGCTCCCGGCTCAGAGGGAAGCCTGCTTCTCCCTCTCCCACTCCTCCTGCTTGCCTGTCTCTCTCTCTCTCTCAAATAAATAAATAAATAAATAAATAAATAAATAAATAAATAAAATCTTTAAAAAAAAGGGAAAGAAAAAAGGGGGGCCTGGGTGGCTCAGCTGTTATGTCTGTTTTCGGCTCGGGTCATGATCCCAGGGTCCTGGGATCGAGCCCCGCTTCGGGCTCCCTGCTTGGTGGGAGGCCTGCTACTCCCTCTCCCACTCCCTCTGCTTGTGTTCCCTCTCTTGGTCAAATAAATAAATAAATACAATCTTAAAAAAAAAAAAAAGAGGAAAAAGACCCAGTTAGTGCCCCCCATCCTTAAATGTAAATTCATATAAAGCATGGAGTAGGGGGCCTAGGGCCACATTGGCTGCAAAGAAAAGGCTGTCTGGGGGAGGTCGGAGGGTCTGCTGAATGCTCCATTGCTAAACCCCTCAATGCTAATGTGAAAAATGTCACTTCTGCGTCATGCAGCAGAACTGGGAGACTTTCATGAAGAAACAGACAAGAAACACCTGGCGCAAACCCGCTACTTACCGAACCAGGACTGTTTAGAGAGCAAGATCGTGCACTTTCATCAGAAGCATATGTGAGTCCTTCCGCGGGTACCTGCTTCCACCAGCAGGGAACGTGACAGCTGGGGACAGGCTCTTAAAAGCAAGTCCTTAAGTCAGAGAAGCTCTGGGCTCAAGAAAACATTGAGCTCCTCCTGGAGCCTCTAGGGTGGAGATGGCATTCTTGCTGCATTTATTAGGCTCATAAATTCTTTTCCTTTGCAGTGGCAGGAGCCCGGCGGAATCTGACATTCTGCTCCTGGATGTCGCGAGGAAGCTGGATATGTACGGCATCAGGCCTCACCCTGCCAGTGACGGCGAAGGCACGCAGATCCACCTGGCTGTCGCTCACATGGGAGTCCTGGTGTTACGGGTAACAGCTCTTTCCTTCCAAGTCCTGTGGCTTCGGGGTTTATCGTGGCTCAAACTTGGGTGACCTTGACCCTTAGTCCTACCACCAGCCAGAGAGGGAGGGGATGCTTGCGAGTGTCCCGGGTCCATCTTCTCCCCTTCATGGGCTTTGCCTCCATTTGTGGTCTCAGACGGACTGATTTGACTCTGAGGAGCTCACACATTCGATGGGGCCGGCGTGGTGGAGAGAGGAAGTCAAGAGGCCCCTTTGAACTCTTAGACCCTAAATATGAATATGGATTTTGGCATCCTTTTAAAAGCTGCGGCTGTGACACCAAGTGCAGCCACCTTGTCCAAATCCACCAGAAACAACCGAAAGGGACCAAATGAGAGCACCGAGAAGTAAGTTACAACCAGGTCAGGGGCAGGCTCGGCTGGAAGAATCTTGCTCTTCTCCTGTTTCGGGTTGGAAACTTTGCAGCACGAGAGTCACACAGGTGGGCAAAAGACCCGATGGGTAACAGGCATAGCTGTTCCCCCAGGAAGGAGTTTGACCCATTGCACTCTAACTGGCCCCCATCGGTCCTTGCGGTTTCCTACTGCGGGGGAGAAAATGGGGAAGGGGGAGGGGCAAGGCCATCGTGTTGGTCGGGAGCTCTTCCAGCCTGAGCGCTTCTGTGGACCGTGTGGAATAACGTAGCCAGTTGATTTTGTCCCACCCCAAGTCCAGTCAAAGAATACTTGTGTACTGAGTACTTGGCGTGTATTCAGTATTGCATTCTTTTCTTCTTTTTTTTTAAATAAGATCAGCTTTATTGAGATATGCTTTGCATACTCTACAATTCGTCTGGTTTAACTGTTCAGTTCATTGGGCTTGAGTGTATTTACAGAGTCGGGCAGCAACTATTCCTTCACTCGTCGTGCCGTCGGTATAGTTATTGTGTCCCGGCCTGTCCCGACCTAGCCTGTCCCGGGTGCTAGAGCTGCAGAGGTAAACAGGAGGGATGCTGAATTCGTGGACCTTGTACTCTACAAAGTCTTTCTTTTCTTAAAAGATTTATTTATTTATTTGAGAGAGAAAGAGAGAGAGAGAATATGCACGCAGGGGGAGGGGCAGAAGAGAGAATCCTCAAGCAGACACCCTGCTAAGCGCAGAACCTGACATGGGGCTCGATCCCAGCACCCTGAGATTGTGACCTCAGCTGAAATCAAGAGTTGGATGCTCAGCTGGCTGAGCCACGCAGGTGCCCCACGGACCTTGCATTCGAATGGGGGAAGACAATGAAACAAGTAACTTTAAATAAATGCCATGTATTTGTGCTCAAAGAAGTGTGGGGTGCTAAGGTAACACATGTGAGAGGGGTTTAACATCTAAGCCAAGGGGGTGTCTGGCTGGCTCTGTTGGAAGAGCTTGCGACTCTCGATGTCGGGGTCATGAGTTCAAGCCCCACGTTGGGTAGAGGGATTACTAAAAATAGGTAAATAAATAAACTTAAAAATTTTAAGCCAAGACCCGAGGAAGTTGTACAGATCAAAGAGATAGGGTTGGAAGGTGAGGGAGGGGATTCCAGACAAAGGGCACACAGACAAAGGCCCTGAGAAGAGTAAAGGACGGCACAGTTGACAAACTCACATTAAGTATTACCTATGGCTCAGGTTATTAAGATTCTCATAATTTGGAGAGACCAGAGAAATAGTGATCAGTATCAGTCAGTATGTAATCCAAAGCTAATCTAGCCTACCTACCCGAAGTCGCACAACAAGCATATGTAACAAACTAATGAATGCGGTTACCTACAGAGAATGGACATGCGGGTACAGAGGAACAGATATAGGAATGATGGTGGTGGGAGCGAGACTTCTTGATGTATATATTTATTGTATGCCTTTGATTTTTGGACCGTGTAAACAAACAAATATCAAGCAACCGATCAACCAGCCAACCAACCAACCAACCAACCACTCACCCAAAAGAGCCGAGATGGTTTGAGCAGTCCAGAAGAGCCAAAGGAGTTCAGAGCAGTTAGATATGGATAGTTACACAGAATATTTTAGAGGGAATGCTACCAGCCTGGCAAGACAGCTTGACTACGGGGAAGGCAATTCTGGGTAAGGAGAATGACGAGCCCTCTGGGAGGCAAGGTACAGGGCTGGATGGAAGGGTGTTTTCTAGGATCAGTGGGATAGAAGGCTGGATGTGCAATAGAGCTGTGGCCGGACACCCTAGCCAAACACGTTTAGACTTGATGATGCCCGCAGTGAGGAGCTCTGGAAGGTGTTCAAGTAAATGGGGTAGCAGTTGAATCTGGAAGCACAGGAAGGGGGTGCAATTAGAGAAGCGACTGTAGTCATCTCTTCCTCCTGTGATCTCCCTATCCTGGCTGGAAAACTTTCCCACGTGCACCCCTTCTTGCTTGCATTTCGGAAGAGCCTTATGTCCCCCCACCCCCGGAATGCCTTCTTTGCCCACAGCTTCCACCTAGTACGACAGGATCAGTCTGTGCAAGAGGTGGTGGGATGGTCTCATGCACGAAGTGCATTTTCTAACAGGTTCTCATTGTCTTCCAACCTAGCTGGTGCTGACATTCACCTTGAAATCTGCCATGCGTGTCATTACAGGGCAATACAAAGATCAATACTTTCAACTGGGCGAAAATTCGCAAGTTGAGTTTTAAGAGAAAGCATTTTCTCATCAAACTTCATGCCAACATCTTGGTAAGTAGCTTCTAGTAAATTCTTTTACTTTCTGTTCACTTGGGATTTCTTGGTTGTTTCAGCAAATGGTCTGAATGTGAGTGGTGAAAGCGGAAGGGTGAGGTACTCCCTTTTTTGCCTCTACATAAATAAACCAGAGCATTAGTCATATTTTCACCCGAGGCAAAACACCAAGAAATCCTATCGGCAGTTCAGAATGAGTAAACTAAGTAGGAAAATGGGGTGGCTGGAATGAAAGCCAAGTCGCCTTAAAAACCAGGGATTTGACAAGTCAAATGCAAGTGACCAGATCTAGGACTATGGACATGTTTAATTGCTCTCATCTGCCCCATTTTATATTTTCATCTCCTTTCCTTAAACAAAAATAACTGAACACCGAGTATGTGCCAAATAATTGAACGCCAAAGCAGGATGTGGTGTGGGGGGTGGGGTATAGATTAGGCAAAAGCAGCTCTTATTGGTCAAGGCTGGATTGTACAGGGTAAGGCAAAGGGGCTAGAAAGGATGTTCTTTGTGACTCTAAAGGAAGCAAAAAATGTGTATCAACTCATTTTTTGACCTACAGAAGACGCCGTAGTATGGCCTTCATTCTCCGGATCTTAGCCTCACACACAAGTGTTCATTTGAGCGGTTCGGGAGACTGTCTCCAGTGTGAAGCTCGGAGAGTGTCCCAGGGCTGCAGGCGGGAACCTGGAAAAGAATGAGGGAAGGGGGGGCTCAGCGGAAAACAGGGCTGCGTGCACACAGGCGCAAATGGGGGTCATAGACTGGGTCGGGGGATGGGGAAAACTTAACCCTTAGGTCTGAAGGGCTAAGCTCCCCTGGAGCAGATAAAGACATGCTAAGTGAGCAATACAGAGCCTCATAGAACAAGGCAGGATAGGGAGGGTGAAGTGTTTCTAGCGGGTATGTTAAAAAGACTGCTATACATGTAATCATCCTATAAAGCCTACCATCTATAAGGAAATCACCTCCTCCGCCCGTTTCCTGTTGGTCATTTATAACTTCTTGTCACCTTGAAAGGATGTCCTTTGATGTCCATTTTAACCTAATTTACAACTTCATAAAAATGTTCCTGGCAGAGAAGAGGAGGTAAAAAAAACATCTGAGGTGCGGGGGCTCCTGAGCGAGATTGGCTTCTCAGAGAAGGCTCTGTTTTTGAGCAGTGGCTCTGTCGTTCCTCGGAAGGTTGCCAATCGTTTGGTTTTAGTATGTGTGAAGCCTGTAGGGAGCCAAGTGGAAAATTAGAAGCTGCATGGGCCCCTGGACCAATCATTTGGAAAGCGTTGGGATTTGAAGTTCTTTGATAGTCTTGAAGGATGTTTGGCTTGATGGAAATTGGTTTACACAGGTGTTGTGCAAGGACACCTTGGAGTTCACCATGGCCAGCCGAGATGCCTGCAAGGCTTTCTGGAAGACCTGTGTCGAGTACCATGCTTTCTTCAGGCTTTCCGAAGAGCCCAAATCCAAGCCCAAAACCCTACTGTGCAGCAAGGGCTCCAGTTTCCGCTATAGGTAATGAAATATCGCACGTAGACAAAGTGTACACACAACTTCTTTTCAGTAGCGTGGAAGGCAGTGGGAGGCGTTAAATTCTAGAAGCAATAAAGAATCCATTTCAGTCACTGAAAGGGTGCTCCCCTTTACTGCTCCTTCTCTGAGGACACCTGAGGTCCATATTTCCCAACGGGGAGATGGGAGGAGTGAAGGACCCTAGTTTAGGGGCTAGATCAAAATATTGGCAAGGATGGGGGGGACTTATGCTGTTTGAGAAGATGTATTTAGTGAGCCTGTAGTTTTCCTTATATCGCAACTTATATGCCAGGTATGGGAAGGAAAGCTCAACACCATCTGTTGGGTGGTGGTTGGGCGAGAGAGAGGTGGGGAGACAGCTTTGGAGGAGCTAAGGGAGGCCGAATGAATGCCAAGAGCCATAGGGCAGTAGAGGTTTCTCAGGGAGGGTGACGCTTTGGAGGAATGGGTAAGATCTCATTTTCACGCGAATGCTCCAGCCTAGGAATTCTTTGGAAGAAGCCTTCAAACTCTTAGCTAAGATTTAAAACCAAACCAAACCAAACCAAACCCTTCTAAGCGAATGTTTCCCGTAGGGGATTTTCAAATAGGGGAAGCCCTCCTAAGAACTGAGATCTTAAAAACATACATATTTTTTGATGGAATCTTTCCAAAATGTATTTTACAAATCCCCACCTTCTTAAACAGATGACACCGAGCATATATTGCCCTTTTCTTAACGATCGCGGTTATTTTTTTTATTAACATATAATGTATGATTTGCCCCAGGGAACATGTCTGTGAATCGTCAGGCTTACACATTTCACAGCACTTAACAGCACATACCCTCCCCAATGTCCACAACCCAGCCACCCCATCCCTACCCCTCTGCCTCCCAGCCACCCTTAGTTTGTTTCGTGAGTCTAGGAGTCTCTTATGGTTTGTCTCCCTCCCCATCCCTTCCTGTTTCATTTCTCTCCCTCACCCCCCCAAACTCCCTCCTTGCCTCTCAAATTCTTCATATCAGAGAGATCATGTGATACTTGTCTTTCTCTGACTGACTTATTTCACTTAGCATAATACCCTCCAGTTCCATCCACCTTAACGACTGGAGTTATTACAAACATCAAGTGTGATCCTCTGCGGGCAGCTGGGGTCCAGTGATGGCCACCGGTCGGGGGGAGGCACGTCAGTCCGTGCACCTTGGTGATAAATGGCTCAGACTTGTTGGGTTTTATTATTTTTCCTGATTTCTTTTTTGGTTCGTGTGTTTCTCCCAGCCATCAGCTGGCTTTCTTTGCTGGTGTGCGTCTGGCTGGAGCAAACGTCTTCTACTGTTTAGTTAGCTGTTTTTCTTGTCAGGAATTGGGAAACCGGCTAAATGGCCTTATTAGAAATTGTATGTAAATTTGCAGGCACGGAAAAAGGCCTTTGTAGGAAAGTCGGTTTGTTTTCAAGGCCAGAATTTTTAACTGTGATGTAGTCCTGTTCTGAAGCTTTAAAAAATCTTTGGGGTTTTGAGTAGGTGAGGTTGAAAAAGCGGGTAGTTATCTTTACTGTGATGGTCAACGATTCATGGCATATGTCATTCACTGGGACACTTGACTTCAATAGTAATTGAAGCTTTGGAGATTTGCCAGCCTACTGGCCTATGAGTGGTGTTAATAGAATGTCTATCTCATTCTTCATCACAGTGGAAGGACCCAACGGCAGCTTTTGGAATATGGAAAGAAAGGGAGGTTGACGAGCTTGCCATTTGAGAGGTACGGAATTTTCTCGCTCTCTCATGTTGATTTGAAGCCGAATGTCGAGATTTCTATGCATTTTCTATGTGCCTGCCGACCATTTCAATTCCTTCTCTGTTTGCGGATTGCAGGAAACATTACCCATCTCAGTACCATGAGCGACAATGTAGGTCCTCACCAGACCTCCTCTCTGATGTGTCAAAACAAGTAAGGTTTCTGAGAATCCCTTCTTCAGATAAATGTACTGCATCTACGTGTCAAATGCTTTTAAGAATTGATTCTGCCAGAATCTCCCGGTGTGTGAAAAGGCAACTCTGAGTAGGCTGGCCTCCTCAGGAGGTCTGTCAGCTCGGTCTTTCCAGCCAATAGAAGACCATTTAATAAATTACCACTGGTGTGCACCTTATGGACTGAAAGGGTCTGGCACAACTCTAAATTGCAACTTGTATTGCTAACATCGTGCAAAATGCGGATCCAGATGAATTTCTATGGCTTTGAATTTTTTAAACTAAAAGCTCCTTCTCTTTCTTTTTTTTTTTTTTGAACCTAATGAAAAATGTTAAGGCTTAGAGGAAGCTCTAAGGTCTTGGGTTAACGTTTTAAAGTACTCTCGCCGTGTAATTTTGTCACTTAAGAACAAAGTGCTGTTCTCCTGGAACCGTGAGATGATGGCTTCATTTGAGTTTTATAAGCATTAACCATATTAATTATTTTTCTTTTGCTCTCCCCGAAAAAAAAAATCACAACCTCTCATGTCTTCATTCAGATCATAGGCAGTTTTTATCTCAAAGGCATCACAGAGGTACAATGCCGGGAGGTGCCATCTGACATATGACCGTCTGGTGCCATTCATAGCCCTCTTCCCACCAGTTTACAGGGAATAGGGAGGATGCGGGAGCAGGGAGGTTAGGAGACCCGCCCAAGGTCACAAGGCAGAAGTACCATGCCCGAGTTAGTACCTGGAGAAGTCAGAGGCGGGGAGTGGGATGGCAGTGAGAAAGGGGACTGTCATGTATATTTTTTAGCACAAGGCCCGGGATATGGTACAAAGTATTTCCCTTTCTGTATCCATTCATCAACCTTGAACTAGAACATGGAGTCAAAATGACCTTGTGAAAAATACCTTTGTGAAATTCAAGGCGAGTTGAGATCCCTGCCCCCACCCCAACCAAATGGCTTTTCTCTTCTTTCACCAACATGTCCTCTCTCTCAAGGTGGAAGATTTGAGACTAGCATACGGCGGTGGGTATTACCGAAATGTGAATGGAGGGCACGCCTCGGAGCCGGTGCTAGACAGTAGGAGGAGAGACTCGACGTTGGAGGTGACGTTTGCAGCCGAGCTGGAGCGTTCCAAACCAGAGGCGCATCCCACACTGTTACACCAGTCCCAAAGCAGTTCCTCTTTCCCTTTTATTTATACAGACCCTGTCTTTAGCACTGACCCGGATCCCAGAGACTACTTTGAGGAAAGGAGTCCTCTGAGCTCTTTCCAACCAAGCTGTAAGTTTGCTGACAAGCAAATGAGCACATTTTCTGGCCTCCCAAGCAAAGTGAGTCCAGCAAGGCAGCTAACTTACACAGATGTGCCCTATATTCCTTGTACTGGTCAGCAGGTCGATATTATGCCTCCCCAGGTCTTTTTTTATGTGGACAGACCGCCCCAGGTGCCCAGACGGCCTCCAGTCGTGGCAGAGGAAAGGGGAAGGCCAGACAGCTGTCTAGAGCCCACTGCGATGAAGCCAGCCAAAAGAAGCCCAAGGAATGTCAGAATGAAGGGCTTTCAGCAAGATTTTCAAGAACTCCAAGAAGCTATGGCCAGGACTAGTGGTAGGAGCCACATCAGCGCAGATCTGGAAGTGGAAGACCCAAATTTAGAAGATGTGTTTGCATACAGCGTTCAAGAGCCAGCCCCGAAGCGATCCCAGAGCCAATCGGACATGAAAACGATCCGTTTTCCTTTTGGGTCCGAATTTAGACCTTTAGGGCCTTGTCCTACTCTGAGTCGTAAAGCTGACCTTTTTACATATATGTTTGCGGAGCAGGAGTTACCAGCAGTCTTAATGGATCAGGGAGCAGCAGAAAGGTATGTAGCTAGCGAATCCAGTGATTCGGAATCAGAAATTCTTAAACCAGACTACTACTCTTTGTATGGCAAAGGACTCAGGTCGCCCATGGCCAGGATCCGCTTATCTTCCGGTAGTCTACAGCTTGATGGAGAGGATGAAGGTGTTTCTTTCAATATGCCAACTGCTGAAGACAGGACTTTGTTAAAACCATGTAATTACTTTTTAGCTTAAAAGTGTGAACTCAGTGAACGTTTCTGGGCCAGTTCCACGTTGCCAACTTGGGTAAAAAAAATAAGGAACCTTCTGCACAAACCATTTTCTTAGTTACACTTCATTGGTATTAAGGAGATCTATGTTTGGGCACCTTGCTCAGGAAAAGATCCAGATGCTGCCTCGTTCCTCAAGCTCCCCTCTTCAGTTTCCTCTGAAGAGACTCCGGAACATACCGTCTCCTCACCGGCACCGGGGTGGGACAAGATGGCTATTTGTCATCTGCATTATCCATTTCCCCATGGAGACATCGGTGACTGTCAACACTGTATAATGGTGACAGGATGGGTTGGCATAGCATTGGCCTCTGATGTCCTTTAGTGATTTGGTAGATTGTGACTGTGTTGGTCATTTCGTTCTTAAGCCATACTGTGACTCAAGGTTCTAGTAAAAACGGTCCTGTTGTGTGTTAAAGACTTCCATTTTTATAAGATATATTAGGGGGAGCATGGCCCTCCTATACCTCAGGAACAAGATGGTGGCATAGATCCTCTCATCAGAATACAAGTTTATAATGCATCTAGGACTTGGAAGAATTCTAAACCCTGGAAATTCATGAATTAGTCAATTTCTAAAGCCAGGTATATGCCTGATGAAGATATTATGACGTTTGACTTGCTACTTCTCTACTCTTAACTATCATATGTCGTGACAGATAAAAGTTAACATGTTGGTTTCTCTACTTTTTCCTGCAAGACTTTATTGTTTTGTCATCTCTTGCTGCATGTATGTAGGCAAGGGAATGAGATGAATGGTATTTTAATAAAGAGTGATGGAAATCCATTTACTAAAAAAAATAAGTCGCAAGTATGGTCTTCATTTTGTTTTAGTCAGTTTCAGAAAGGATTGGTTCTGGTCTATTACCAAGGGAAGGGACAGTTAGAGGACAAGAAAAAAGGAAGGAGGCAGGTGAAAATGTAGAGTCGGGGAGGGAGAAGTCGTAGAATTGGGGTAGCTGATGAGAAAAAGGATAGTGCTAAAGCCAGACTGAGTTCATGAACCATGATTCTATTCTTGACCCATTCAGAATTTCCCTACTATTCCCCTGGAAGGTATAGTGTTCCATTTGAGCACTTTTGTTTATTGATTTTCATGTTAAGTACAACATATTTACAAGATAATGGTAAGTACTAACTTCAAAGAAATGCTGCAATTATATTAGCAGGCTATTTTTTTAAAAACAATTTTATTTATTTATTTATTGGAGCGGGAGAGAACAAGTGAGGGAGCAGGAGTGGGGGGGAAGGGCAGTAGGACAGGGAGAAGCAGATGCCCCATTGAGCAGGGAGCCCCACGACGTGGGGCTTGATCCCAGGACTTGAGCTGAAGGCAGACACTTAACCGACTGAGCCACCCAGGTGCCAATATGCAAGCTAACTATACATTTACAGAATATATAAATATTTATAAATATAAGTATATATTACATATAACAACATATAAATGTATATATAGCTTGCATCATGTTCTTACTTTCCTAGTGCTTACACCGGAAAAATTCCTTTTAATATACCTCTCTTTAGGGGTACCTGGGTGGCTCAGTTGGTTGAGCAACTGCCTTCGGCTCAGGTCATGATCCTGGAGTTCCTGGATCGAGTCCCGCATCAGGCTCCCTGCTCAACAGGGAGTCTGCTTCTCCCCCTGTTGCTCTCCTCCCCTCTCATGCTCTTGCTCACTCTCTCTCTAATAAATAAATAAAATCTTAAAAAAAAAATATACCTCTCTCTAGCCCTTTCCCTCACTCTAGCACTTTCTTCCCAGGTAACATGAATAGAAAAAAGCGATTTAATAATAAGAATATATTGAAGCCCAGTCACCTATATGTTAATCCTATAGATTCTCAGAGCCATACTAAGTTCATCCTCGACTTTTTCCCAAGGAAAAACTCAAATTCTTTTAGGCTTATGTGCTCTTTCTCATCTCAATTTCCGGAAGTCTTTGTGAAATTCGTTCTCCCCAGAGAACTACAGGGTTCAGATCTATATATGACTTCCTAATAAAACTGCAGTTAGGGTGAGCACACAACGTATTGTCCAACCTAGGGCATTGCTGAGTGAAAGAGGACTCTACCAATAACTTTGTCAGGACAGGGGACAGATATGCCCTGTAGCTATCATCAGTGCTTAAATCTGAAGAACGCCTTCTAGTTTCCAATGGAGATGCTGGTGTTAAAGTTCCAACAACAAATTAAAGGGCAGACGAGACAAACTTTGAAACAATAAAAATTCCGCCTCATACCCCCACCTCGAGAAAACAAACGCTGAGGACCATGAAATTTAAATATTTATTTTTAAATCCCCCACAACACTGGAGTATGCTTCACCTAGACACAGTTTACAGGACTAATAACTCTAATGAATAAGCAATATAATTCTTATCCATGACGCAGCTGTGTTGTAAAGTTTCAAATAATCCATTTATAAATTCACTGCTTTTGCTTTTACAAAAATATTCATTTAACCCATGGTATGAGTTGCGAAATTATTCCTAGACCTCTACAGATTATAAACTGTAATTGCATTTCAGTCACATAGCAGGTGGAAATTTCAACTGAACCATTACTTCAAAATACAATGCATTAAAAGTAACTGTTACAATATAGGCACCAATGAAAAGAACTTTCTTGGCATATGACATGACCACGAGTTACTCAAGTGGCTATATTACTACAGAAAGAGAAGAGGTAATGGCCACTTTGGCTAAAACCTGTATTCTTTACTTAAAGAACACCTCTCTTCTAATATTTGGCAATTATTCTGATTTTTTAGAAATGACTTGTGTGCAAAAACCAAACTGTGCAGATCCAAACAACAAAACGTTAACTACCAAAACTAATTAATATCAATAATTCTACAACTACTGAAATATCACCCCAGTTTGGAACTTAGGCAGGCATAATATATATACTGGGCTTAAAGGAAAAAAGGTATTACCCATGTAACAGTACCATAAATACAACTGAAAATTAACTGTACAGTCTAACTTAACTTTTGTACTGACACAGATTAGCCTGTACTATGGTTATTTTCATATGAACTAGAAAATGCTTATTTAAATACCCTTTCAAAAATGAACAAATGATGCTTTTGTACTGGATAATTATGAAGAACAAAAACGTATAAATAGTTTACAGGACATCTCACTACCATGACGACAATATGCTGGTGTAACTTATATATTCATACCTGTTGATCAGGTACTTAATCACATGATCATCAGCTTTTACTTAAGATCCTCAAATCCAAGCATATAATATGCGAAATGAGTTGAAGATTTTAAAAACGAAGCCTGACGAGTTCCTCCAGTATTTGCCAAAAACCCATCCTTGGCTACTTAGTATTTCTTTAAATTTCCAACCAGGTTAAATAAAGGTTAACTGCCTCTTTTGCAAGAGAAGGTCAATACTACACACCAAGAGGTGACTCTGTTGCTACATGTTGCCTAGAAATGCTTCAAACACAGGGCTCTCAAATGGGATCATCACTGGGCTGCCTGGAAGATCATCCCAAGTTGGTAGAGGACTGAGTCAATACCTTTCAGGTTTCATTTCCAAGAGCTTATTAAAAACTTCTGTTTTAAGAAGATATGACTTGTTTCTACCTCTCCACCAACTGTCATTTTTAGAATATGCTTGTGTTTTTTTTAAAGTGTTTTGATGCTTGATGATTTACAAACATTCAATATTTAGGATGACCTTGAAAGACCTGTATGTTTCATGAGTGTACAGTTAACGAAAGATCAAAACATGAAAGGTATTCATCCCAGTAACTTAAGTAATAATGATACCTAAAAGCAAAACTGTATCTCAACACTTAGTAGAATACGGGTGAAACTATAGTATTAAAAGTTATTCCTTACAAAATAATCTCTTTAAAATATAAAATGATAAACACCATCACAAAATAGTTGAAGAGCGTCTTCCAAATCTTCAATGTTGCAAAGATCCAAAAGGCACAGGGAGCTCATGAGTTAAGCATTGTTAAGCTTCAAGTAGCTCTGGTGGGTTTCTCTGGGTCCATACGAAATAGAAGCCAATAATAAGAAGTTCCTTAGGGGGATTCATCTGTGGAACACCTATAAAATGAAGGAAAACGTAAACTTCTGTACAAATACATATGTTAGTATTTCTCATCTGTATGAACTCTGCAATAAAAGTACTGATTCAGCAAACTAAATTCTTTTACTGAATCTCATCAGGTAGACGTTAAAATATAAAGAAGTTCAAAAATCTCTTCCTTTGGGGCGCCTGGATGGCTCAGGTGGTTAAGCATCTGACTCTTGATCTCAGGGTTGGGAGTTCAGGTTCCATGTGGGGCCCACTTAAAAACAAAATCCCTTCCATATCTGATTTGACAACCTCCAGTTGATTGGTTTAAAAATTGGAAAAGAGCGCAAAGTTGTCCAAGAAAATCTACGGGATTTTGAAGAGGAGCTTTCGTGTATGAGGACAAAGAGGCTTCATCAGATAGAAGATCTATCAGAGTGTGTGATCTTATAGGCCATATGGTTTGTTCCAACTTGATCCCAATGGCACCACAAATACAAACAAGTAGAAAGATGCACCAAGAAGCGATACATAATGGGATTGAGACTAGAATTAGTTTGGCTTTATTCTGTTGGAGCTAAGGAGGTGTGTGTATGTTTGTGCACGCATACAGAAGTCTGGTTTCAAAAGAGAACTTAAAAATTAAATGTATGAACTTTATTGAAATGGGAACAAAGTTAAATCAACAATTTGAGTGTGGAAACTGAAGTCAATCATAAGGACTTTTTGTAGTCTGTATGGACTTCCTCTACCTACAATTCTTCCCTTAACTTTGCTTATGGGGGCTAAACATAAGAACTTCAGCACTGGAAACTATGTGAATATCCCAGAGAAAATGTCAAAGGAATTTCTTAAATGACATTTCAGGCTTACTTTTGAAATTTTTCAATTAGTTTCTTCACCATTTTATCTGTGATGCCAGGACAGGCGGCTTCGGCCACAGCAATACTTTTCTCAAGTTCTTCAATTGCCTGATTCCTGCTAGCGTTATTCTCATCCTGCTGCTTAAGCTGCAAAAGATCAATAGCAATAACATTTAAAATTGCCAGACTTCTTAACACAGATATCCAAAGCTAATGAATCCATACTTACTTCAGCAAATGCAGGGGTGATTATCATAGACAAACAGCTCAGGGTTTGCACGAGATCTTGCTCCTTGGAACAAACAATATAGATTATGCCGATGAAACTGACATAATAAGTCATGGTATCCTTATTTTGGAACAAGTGAGCACTAACTGGAAACCTCCCTCCCCAAAGACCCAGTGTAAGGCACGTCTCCATGCTTCCTTCCCACCCATCCATCATCCAGAAGGCCTCTAACCTCTAGGATTACAACAGATACCCACGATTCCACTGGGTTTAGGCATGTCTAGGTTGCATTTAAAAACATACATGGCCACTTAAATGACTTCCATGACCTTTACTTAATTAGCTCAAAACTAACAGCACATGAAGCAGTCTATGGACACAGTGAGGTAAGCGGGCACTTAGGGGGATTAAAATCTGATAATTTTTGGCCATCACAATCTCACTACATTAGCCCACAAGAGTGCTATCGAGAGGAAGTGATCATCGCCATGCACATACTGCCCCATTCTGTAGTTTCTTTGGATCAGGCTTCTTTCGCACGGTGGTAAAGCTCCATTCGGGATGAGTATTATTTTCTCTGCTGGTGGATTCTCTAAAGAGAAGGCCCAAAATACTAATATGAGTTCCTAAATTATTCCACTTGGTGAAGATACCAAATCAATGCAGGCAGACTCTGAGGAGTTGTTCTGAAATATACAAAATCATAGTATAAAAAAGCACTTGCTCTGAGTTTCGGGTGGAGACTACAATTTACTAAAGAAGAGCAGTGGTCCTCAAATCCTAAGTGTGCATCAGAATCGCACGGGGAGACCTCTTATCGCATAGAAAGGCCTGCCCCCACCCCTCCCCACTGACCAGATCAGGATCTCTTGGAGCGTGTGGCTTTTGCTTCTTTTTTAAAGTTCCACGGGCTACTTTCATGGGCAGCCATGGCCAACAAACCGTTAACAACAGGGCACAAAAATCATCCTGGTGTTTTATGTTCTTTTCAAAAGCGAGCCAATTTCTCATAAATGCAGGACTCTGAGAGTATTATCAAAAGCAATTCTGTGTTGCCTTTGTGGCGATTCAGCCAGTGGAAGAGTAAATTCTGGTGGACCCTACAGACTTCCCCGGTCTACATTAAGTCATGGACTCAGATGTCAATGTCAATGCCACAGTTAGAAAAAACAGTGGAACTTTTTTAGGGGGGTAGAAATCATATATAGATGACTATTTAAATGTATCAGTCTGATCACAGTTTAGCATGTGGCCAAGGGGTGGGAAAGGCCTGGAGGTCCGTTCTCCAGAAGGATTTTGTAGGTTCCCCCCAAAGTATGGGAAAACATAGCACCTTATCATTTGAGGCAAACTAATGTAACACTTTTAATCGAATCTTGTTCCAAAATTTTGTAATATACTCAAGTATCCACTAGGGGTTAGACCGAGACCATTTAAAACTAGAGCAATTCACTTCTAAGAAAAAGCACGTTTCCGAATTCATTGTACTCCACAGACTGTGATTTTAAAAGATTTCCACAGTTTCTACAGTAAAACTCTAAACTAAGGTTTATACTTTATGCCAGAGAAAGCATAGTGGATACTAGTCAAAAGGTAGGCAATATTAGGATGAGCTACCTACGTAAAGAATTAAATGATTTGTACATACGAATCAGAGCCCTCAGAATCCGATTCATCGTCACTGTGGCCTTCTGCCTTCCATCTCTTAAACCGATCTATCAGTTCGGTCAGATAGGAAGTCTTCTTTGAATTCTTTACAATGAATTTGTGTTTCAGAAGTTCTTTAGCTGTAGGACGCTAGGGGAAAATAAGAAGGAAGCATGAATACTTCCAGGTTCTTTGTGATTGCAAGGGGCGCTACAAAATTATTTCAATTATCAAGCAGAAAAGCTGCACCTGAAAAGTAGGTCTACCAACACGAGGACAGCTAAAATGCTGTAGGGCAATATAAAATAGCTAATTCTGCTTTTTGAAGTGGTTCAAGGCAACCAAATTAAATTTACTACCTTGGTACCAATTTGTTCAAGCCCAGTGGGCAAAGAGGTGGCCTACCTACCAGCAAACTGGGCGGGCAGGAACCTCTCAAAAGCAGAGAAACACATGGCAGGAGTTTGAAAATAAGTTAAAAATTTAAAGACGTTTCAAAATAGTGCTTTCAAATACTCTTATTAGATTTACTGTAAGTTGAAAAAATGGATGACAACTAGCAAGGCCGTAACTTTTACTATCAACTGCACACATGATACGATCCCCAGATTAATCCTTTTTCCATCACACGCAATTCATAGTGCATCTACATGCAAACACCGGGTGCCGTAGGGGATCTTTCTCCCCTAGGGTTTCGTTAATATCAGAACATTCGTTCTCAATTTAAACACAGTCACATCAAAGCTTAGTTCTTGTACATTTTTAGCTTCTAGAAGTCACCAGACAGCTTTATTCTAGCAACAGTAAAAGCATACAACTTCATGTGCTGGAATTTCTCAACATGAAATTTTTTAAAAAGTGAAACGCACACATCACTTTTCATGAACAATGAAAACACAGTTAAATAAAAATCACTGTGGATAGTTACACGTGTACTTGAATAATGACTTCCTATAACAGGAACTTTATTTCTCAAATTTCTTTCCCTCTGAAACAAGAAACGATCAATAGAATAAAGAAGGAGCTAGGGACCATG
>CM053612.1:15885068-15916121 GCA_028646535.1 Procyon lotor
AGCACATTGTGTTACTGCTTCTCTTACGGCTGGCATATTGCTTGCAACTGTTTTTCTTCGGTGCTCCTGTTTTATTCTATTAGCCTTATCGTATGAGTTTCTGTTGTAAGCCACCGCAAGTCTTCCTGGAAAGAAGTCAGGCGTGATCGATTCCTTAAAATAACCTACAATAGGCACAAAGCCTGTTCATACACAACTCAGTTTTTTTTTCAAGAATGGGAATCTTGACGTATACACTCTAAAATGCTGATGTCCGTTACAAGTCATCATCACACTCCTTTGGTTGGGCACCAGCTTAAAGTGAGAAATACTCTCTGCCCAGCATCGCTCTTGTTTCCTCTTATCCCAAATAGCAGCGCCCTGCCCCGCACCTGACCCTTTCTTGGATTCCCCAAATGCCGGCATCCGTCTGTCCGGCACATTTTCTCAACATGGGCCCTCCTTACAAAGGCCGGTTACATGAACTTTATCATTCAATCACAGTGTTCTTGAATTTGTGAGCTAGAGAAACAAACCTCGAGCGATTATTAACTGAATTTCTTCATTTAGTATTTGAGGAAATCAAGGCACAGAGGTTCAATGGCTTGTCCAATATTAGCCAGCTTGTCAATGGCAGAACCGGGACAAGGACCTAGGTCTCTTGATTTTTTACAGAACAGGAAAGGGATATGGTGAGCACCTTGGGGGATCTGATAAGGTAACCGTGATCAATTTGGAAAGGGCTCTTAATATTTAAAAAGTCGAAGGAGGAGGATCATGGAGGAACTGACAGACTTCCTGTAGAGCTAATGAAAACACTATTGTAGAATAAAACTCTGTGACAAGACAAACGGAAATGGGGTCATTTAACTTCAAGAGAAGAATGAGATCTAACTCCAAAAGCATGAAGGATTATTATACAAAAAAACACCAGTTGCGTTCTATCACTAGAGAGGAGAGAGCAAGAAAAAACAAAATCAAGCTTTAGGGTGTAAGAATTAGATCAGACACAAGGAGGGATCACCTAACTCGGCAACTGATTAAAATGAGATGAATTCCTAGAAGGAGATGAGACTTTCCATCAAGTTTAATTACCATTTCTTTAGGATGCTTTAAATATGGTTCGGTTTAAAGGACAGAAAA
Source organism: Procyon lotor (assembly GCA_028646535.1). Classification (NCBI taxonomy): domain Eukaryota; kingdom Metazoa; phylum Chordata; class Mammalia; order Carnivora; family Procyonidae; genus Procyon; species Procyon lotor. Next base: position 15,886,191 of record CM053612.1, read on the forward strand.
TGTCTTAGAGTCATTTCTGTTCGTAGGATTATTTGAAACTTTGGAGTCATTGGCAGGGAGGATTAAACCCTTTTAGAAACAGTTAATCACTCACGGTTGGGGAAAACTCATCTCCACTTGAAAATAAGAGTTAAAATATTACTTGATGATCTTAACCATCAAAACACTTTATTTTTAGAAACAGTGTACTGTATAATTTCAAAAGCAGAAGAATGCTGAGAAAATATAAGTCATATAATATTAAAGACAGAAGGGAACCTAGAAATAACTTCTTTGTTTTACAGGCTATCCAAGCCTAAGGGATTTATGTGTCTGGTTCACAGGCACAGATTTGGTTATGAAGACAGCTCGCCCCCTAAGATCGAACTCCTGTAGGCCAGCCCAGTGGCCACCTTACTGCACAAAGCTGCCTCTAGGAATACATACTGAATTTTAAATACAATGTCATATTAATAAAGATTTAAAAGGGGGTGGGGAACAGCAATGATAGAATCACACCAACTTAGGGAAAACCATCTGTGTTTGTTTCTCAATGGATTGTGTGTGTGATCACAGCTTCATTGGGTGAAACTTCTCCTGCCCACTAAAATGGCCTTAGCACTTCCAAGTCATTATGACAACCAAAAATACCATCACATTTCTCAATGGTCCCATACAGTCCTAATTTGCAGAGCTTTATTTCATTAAGCTATTCACATTTCATACACACTCTAACAATATCAGCAATGTGCCCAATCCTCCAATCTAGCTCAGTCTGCGTAAGGGTAGGGGTCCTGAATAAAGAGTTTAACTGGAACATATTAACTAGAGCAACCATTCAGCTTACCCAAAAGCCACTGCTTACGCCAGTTAAAAGAAAAAAAAAGGTAAAGTAGAGATGTGTATGTGTGTAATTATTTAAGAATACTTACAAGATCCAGTGCTGAACCACCACCCAGGTATTCCATTATTATCCATAATTTTGAACCCTGTAAAATCCATGAAACAATTTAATAATTATAAACCTGAGTCAAATAACATACTAGCACACAATGTTATATCTGACATACTAATGTACTGGTTTTAAAATACAAGTTTAAAATTAGTTGTTTGAAGCCCAGCATATATTTTTCCATAGAACATTCAAATAAAAGTAAAGTTCTCTGTCTTGAGCCTCCTCCCAACCTTCTTAGCCTGTGATACAGCTAAATGAAGAACAAATTATTATTATTTTTTTACTGTTGGACTACTGGCGATTTTTATAAAACCCAGAATAAAGAAACCATAGCCTTAAATTATTATTTTGGATGACTTTGAAAGGAAAAGATAGCTACATGAAAGAATGAGGAGGTATATGGTGACTTGTAGAAGTTTTAAATGGAGCTTCTGGGTACTTCCCACGTGACTTTAGAGTTTGCCTTACTACAGTTTCTGACTTTGGTTCTCGTGGACTGTGCCACTTTTATCAGCCACGATTGATGGGCATTTTGGGGACACGTGTGGAGCCCAGGAAGGATATCGTCCCTCCTCACCCCCAGCCCCTACCGCCGAGGTACATGGCTAAGAGAAAGGGAGCGTGTAGCTTGAAAAGCATAGGATTACTTGACGACTCCGAAATTAACTTCACTCTAAGTTGTACAGGAAGAAATTTCTTCTTTCAGCTATAGCCTGAAATACAAGGGACGCTTCTCTCCCCAAATCATTTCATGAGTGGCGTTCTCTGTATTTTCGCGGGGCCACAGGTTTTACTGTAAGTGGGACGGTTGCTTTTACTATCCTGGCAAGAAGCCAAGTTGTGAATGGCTTGCGTTCTAAAAGTCCCTTTTAAGTAAGGTGTTTCAAATTTGGAAAGCAAGCACTTTTCCCATAAAAAATAATGTCGGGGTTCCTAGGGTAGCCCCCCCACAAAAGACAGTTGAACACGAAGGTCCCCACGGTGCAGTAGGAAGAATACCAGAGAAACCATCTACTATTTTCACCCTCGTAATGTTTCCAGGGGCAAAACACACTCAGTGTTGTGCTTCCACTTGGGATGCCAGGGACACATTTCCTACCCTTACAGCCCCAGCTGTGGGATAAAGATTCTGGAGCCGGGAGCCGTCAGAGTCAAAACTCCCAGGGAAGTACTCAAGAGTTCCAAATCAAAATGGCCACGTGTCCCCATGAGGCTGGGCCTTTAGCACGGCAAGAGAATGGACCCCAGTAACACGACAATGGGTGACACTACAGTGAAGGGACTGGGAGGTGGCTTAGTGGTGGGGCCGGAGGAGGAAGGGCTACGTTAAATTAAGATGAAAAGGTTCCTCCTTTCTTTCTGGATGCTGATGCCATGTAGGATGCACGGGGATGGGGGGGATGTAATGTACCTTCCCCCCAGTCTTGACAGCCACTCCCCTATTACAGCCTGAACTGAAGAAAGAAAGAGCTGAGAGTCTTTTGCCAGTGGCGGTGTCTAGGGTAGGAAAGAGAGGAAATACGTTCTCTCTCTCTCTTTTTTAAAGATTTTATTTATTTATTTGACAGAGAGAGAGAGAGATCACAAGCAGGCAGACAGAGAGAGGGGGAAGCAGGCTCTCTGCTGAGCAGAGAGCCCGATGCGGGGCTCGATCCCAGGACCCTGAGATCATGACCTGAGCCGAAGGCAGAGGCTTTAACCCACTGAGCCACCCAGGTGCCCCGGAAATACGTTCTCTAAACAGTGGGGATGGGGAAAGACTTCTGGGAGTGCTTCGGGTAACTTGTTTTTATGTCTGGAAATCAGGCCCTCGGAACTTGAAAACTGTCAACCTCACATGCCTTTATACTTTTTTCAAGAGAAGAAAAAAGTGTTTCTCACAACGCCGCATAGCCTGAGAATTTTGTCTTTTGCCACAAGTTTGTTTCTAATAAGTCCTAGTTCTACCTTATGAACTCAGAATGCTTCCCATTCACCTGATACGTACAAGGCAAACGAAAAGACCTGATTAAACACAGTTCTTCCTGAATGAAAGCATCCGTCTTCCGAGTCTGAAACAGTGTGTGGCCTTTCTCTGGGGGGTCCCGGCGCAAAACAGAAACTTACCAACTGTCTGTTCTCCACTAGAGCGTATTCACAGACAGCTCAAAATGCCATTAAAGTTACGAGTAAGCAACTTCCAGATCTGAGAAAGAAGGCTTCCTCCTCGCAAGCGAGCCACTGGGTGGGACCAGGACTCTTGAGAAACAGGGCAGGGAAGGAACCAGAGCTGCAGGACAGATTTTCTGCCTGCTTCCTTCTGATCGCCACTGCTGGAGACAAGCCTCCCTGGAAGACGGCCAGAGGTCTGGACCTTCAAAAGATTGCTCCGCCGCAGGTGTGGGGACTGAAGTGAGGCTGGTGGGGCTCTTCCCTGCCCAAGGAAGCTTCACCCTCTTCTGACAGGTTCCTCGTCCACAGCAGGTCTCAGGAAGAGATCAGCTGCAAACCAAACAGAACCGAAAAGCCTAGACTCTCTGTGTTCTTTTGGAGGACTACAACTTCTACCTTTGATTTCTGTGAAAAGATGTCTGTGTTGGAGAATGCAAATAAGTATGTTTGGCTCGCTTTTAAATAATTTAAAAGGCTGAGGTGATATCTGCACACCGGCTGCAAATTCCACAAGAGCCGGGGACTGTAAACCGTGACCGTACATCCGGCACATTGAAGCAGAGGAAGTCCCGGAAGGAAAAACTCCACTTCTCCACTTACAAAGTGACCCACACAGTTCCACGATGGGTTGGAGAAGTAAGTTTAAAGTCCTGCATCGACACGGGTGGTCAGGGGTTAGGAAATGGCTCTCTCGTCCAAAATTCAGAAGGCCTAAGGAGTACGGACTCCAGACTCGTGCTATTTCCTGGGGAGAACTTGGAGCCTAGTGTTAACAAGTTATCTCTGTCACCCCGCAAGAAGGCCACTGAACCCCACTGTTGGCTGCTAAACAGACACTTGGCCAAAGCAGGGAGAAAGGCTACTGTGGAATTTGGAATTCATTTGTTCATAGAAAAAAAAAATGTAAAATACCCATTATATGTACTTGAGAGATGATTATTTTGCTCGATATTAAATACACGTTGAATTAAATGGGCTGGTCTATGGATCTCCTAGCCAATCATCACATTGACCAACGTGGACAACTAAGGTCAGCCAGTTATCAAAGGACAAATGCTGTCTGATTCCACTTATAGAAGGAACCCAGAGTCATCAAATTAATAGGGACAGAAAGGAGAATGGGAGTTACCGAGGACTGTGGAGAGGAGACGATGGGAAATTATAGTATAATGGGCATAGAATTTGAGTTGAGGAAAAGGAAGAAGTTCTGGAGAAGGATGGTGGTGCTCGCTACGCGACACGAATGTGCTTCCTGCCACAGGACTGTACACGGCAAATAGTTAAAATGGTAAATTTTATGGTGTATATTTCACCGCAATAAAGAAGAAACAGCACATGAAATTCCATAGAACCACAAGGGACAGGGGAGATCATCTTGCCACACGCATCACCACCCTTGAGTTCTTTTCTCCCAAAGTAGAAGACCTTCTCAAGTACTTCACCCTCTCCACGATGATGCTCAAGTTCTTGTTCAAATGCTACTCCTCCTTGTTAGGGTTATTGCACTTGAGGTACCCACAGATAAGTGGGTAATATGAAGCAAGTTAGATATATCCATCTGGGGTTAAAGACAGAGGCCAGAACCAGAGACACGAATGTAGAAGTTGTCACGAGCTCGTGGCTGTGGGACAGAGCCCCACGTGGGGCCTGCGCTCGGCATAGAGTCTGCCGGAGATTCTCTTCTTCGGCCCCTCCCCCCTTTCAAATCAGTCATCTTAAAAAAAAAAAAAAAGAAGAAGAAGCTGTCACGATAGAGTGGATGAGACTGACCACGACAAATATGCGGGATGAAAGGAATATGTGTAGCAGGGCATTCAAAAAGGAAAGGCCTGCTAAACTGAATCTCATATGGGGCTCCTTAGAGGTGTGTTTAAAGTTTAAAGCTACATTTGTTTTGAGGAAAAAATACTGGAGGAAGGAAAAAATTTTTCCCTCCTCAATTTCCCTCAAGTTTTATAAGAAACTCCAAAACACAATTTTAAACTAAGGGACATTCCAGAAACATTCACCATAGGCTGGGAGTAAACACACACAAACGTCTCAGGAAAAAACAGTGAGAAGGTCACAAAACTTTACAGACTCTGTTCTGGAATATTTTACTTCTATTGCTCAATTCTTTTTTTTTTTTTTTTTTTATAAATATCAAGGTGGTGGTATGTGAGGGGGGCACTTTTCCTTAACACAAACAGAAATCTAAAGGCAATTTTCAGCAGCAAATAAAGGCATGATTCAAATTCTATTCGATGCCCGAGTGAGCTTCATTTTAAGATTTACATCGAACTAGAAAAATATTTAAAGATTATAAAAGATTTTTCCAATATTATGAGATCAGAAGGGAAGGGTTTGCTTATTTTAGCACTCTTCATAAAGACCAACTTTGTCTCTCAAGAAAATCTGCAGTGAACTAAAATTAAAGGAAAATACTGTGGTCATTCTGATGTTTGTCTGGTTTTCACTCTTGTTTTTAAAAATGAAGTTATACAGTGAGCTCAGTCAAAATGAATACCTTGTACATTTTTGCATGTTTCAAGGAAATCACTACAACTGCATACAGTTCCAGAGAGCATATAATTTTCTCTCAAATGCAGTAACTTTTCCTCCGGCTTACAGTGAGGTCTTGGTTATGTATAATATCCTGTGTAAAGACAACCTGAGAAAAACCCTTATCCTACTGTACTCAATTAACTTGACTCACAAAATCCTCCGTGTCATCTGAAATGGAAGGATGCGCCACAATAAAAACATAAGTCGATTGATAATGCAGGTCCCTGATGTTACTTAGAGGATGTAGCCTTGAGTTATATTGACTGCATTAAAAAGAACCCTGTTATATTTGATGCGATTTTAGTTTAAAGAAAAGTAACCCTACAGGGTCTCACTATGTTTTAAAATAAATCGCAAATAAGCAAGTTGGTCAATTTAAGTTGGTCATTTAAATAAATGATATTACAAGGTTACAAAATCATAAGCTATTTCTGTGTGTATATGTGCACATACACAGAGAGATAATTACATACATTTATTTACTCTAACGTAATGTAACTCTAATGTACTCTAATGTAAATAATATCAGCCAGCTGTGAATTTCTACAATTTTATCATGAAGTGAGATGTTTTTCAAAGTAGTCTTTCATATCGTGGACTTTAATGAATGATGGTAAAGGGGATAAAAATAATTCAGTTTAATCCTTTAAGAAGACATCATGGATAATGGCCCTGATTCATCGACTAGTCTGAGAACATTCTGTAATGAAGATTTGGACATGACAATGTGTTTTGTTTGTTTAAATATTAAGTATTTATTGGGTGACTAGTACATGTACACTACAGAGGGAATTTTTTAAAAACACAAAATTTTAGGAAGAAATGCTACAAACCGAGCTATAATTTATTTTTCATGAAAGTACTGAGTCTGACTCAATGAAGGCTCTAAGCAACCAATGAAACAGTCAATACAACGTTGGTATCCATTTTCAGTATCATATAGAATAACCCATTTGGAATAGCACTTATTTAATATTTTAAGTCAGTTACCAAAAAGAGCTTATCTGTTGTTACAGGTGCCTAGGAATAGCAAAGGTTTAGGTTTGCTCTAGAGTAGGTCTGGATTACCAGGATTCAATCCAGAAAGAGTAAACCAGAATGCGTGAACAACACACACACAAACACAACAACAACAACAGATTCCCTAGGCTGCCTCAAGCCAAGTGCGCTCTGGGAATCGGGAGGCAGAGCGGAATGGACTGAGACCCAGTGACCTCTCAGGATTCCTTACAGAGTCTGACCTGCTAAATACGTTTTGTCTGAAAGAATTCACAGGCAAAATATGCCACAAAGAATCAAATAATTGTGTGTACAACTGAAGCGAGTAATGGCTAACACTGAGAAGTAAATTGAATAGGAATGACCATCTCCTCTTGGAAACCTTTCCTTCACACCACTGCCCTCCCCTCCAAATGCGAGAAGTGACCACAGGCTTATTGGTGCCCCTTCCGTACCTTGTACATACTTGATCACAAAATCTGCACCCTGTTAGTCCCACTGAGCCTGACACGGAACTTGATTCCAGGACTGTGGGATCATGACCTGAGCCGAAGGCAGATGCTTAACCAACTGAGCCACCCAGGCGCCCCGAGATCCTGACCTCTAACTCTGGAACCCAAGAACTATTGGGCTTGACTAGCCAAAGAGTATTGTGTTATGCAAGCACATCTCCATCTGCCGTGACTTCAAGTGTCCGCTAATTCCATGATCCTGGAAACTAAAATGCCAACTTCTGCTGGGGGAGGGAGGAGAACAGATAGTATTCCATTTGACTCTACTTCAACAGATATTTATCATGGACTTAAGATGTGCCACGTCCCATGCTAAGCGAGGTAAAAACCAAGACCAGCTGAGCTAAACTCCCTGCCATCAAGGAGCTCATAATCTGAAAGCCCAGGGGGAGAGCCCTTTCCTGACAAAGGATATGTCTCAGGGACCAGCTGCATTTCTGCTCGCCCGTCACCCCCAAGTTCAGGTGTGGAATAACGGTGCAGCCGCGCGCTGGGATGCATTCAGGACACAGCTGCTAAATCTAAAAACAGTCTATTTGGCACTATAAATGGAGCTGGATTCTGCCTGGAGGCCAAAGACTGCCAAATCCTAATTTAAGACATTGCCTTTCAAAAAATAGAATTAAAAAAAAAGAAAGACAAACTTCTAATGAAAATACCTTATGACTTAAATAATACAACACACATATTACCTTTAAATACGATCCATAGTATTTTGTTACATATGAGCTGTCACACTGACTCAAAACGGTTATTTCTTGCTGAATGTCTTCAATTTCATCTTCGGCTTCCTCGAGGTCTATGATTTTAATAGCAACCACTTGCTGGGTACGGTTATCAATTCCTTTGAAAACTTCTCCAAAGGAGCCTTTCCCAATGCGTTCTAATTTTGTGAACAGTTCCTCTGGATCAGCTATGTTATTCTAAGGGGGGGGGGGTTGGTGGGGAGAGAAAGAAAGAAAAGAACACAAATGTTTTGCATCAAATTTTTTTTACGTGAAAGGAAAATAAATCACATAAGACAATAACACCTTTTTAAAAGCATAAAAACTCCCTTGACTCTCTGCATGTGCTTTGTTAGAGCAGTTATAACCCCAAAGAGCCAGCCAGTCCATATTCTGCCGGGTCTCCCACGCTAACCGGGCTTAGCTGATCCTGTTTCCACAAACGGTCCCATGGAGCAAATGCTGTCCCTGCTGCCTGCCAAAGGGCCAGATACTTTTTACTTTGACAACGACCTTAGCAACACTTCTTTCTAGGTATATTTCCTCGGGCAAGAGAAACAAAAGCAAAAATAAACTATTGGAACTACAGCATTAAAAGCTTTTGCACATTGAAAGAAACCATCAGCAAAATGAAAAGGCAACCTATTGAACAGGAGAAGATATCTGTCAATGATATGCCTAAGACAAGGGGTTAATACCGAAATAATATTAAAAAAACGTACACAGTCCAACACCAAAAAAAAACAAATAATCTGATTAAAAATGGGCAAAAGACATGAGTAGGCCTTTGTCTTTTTAAAGATTTATTTATGTGCTGGGCACCTGAGTGGCTCAGTCGTTAAGCGGCTGCCTTCGGCTCAGGTCATGATCCCGGGGTCCTGGGATCGAGCCCCGCATCGGGCTCCCTGCTCGGCAGGAAGCCTGCTTCTCCCGCTACCATTCCCTCTGCTTGTGTTCCCTCTCTCGCTGTGTTTCTCGCTGTCAAATAAATAAAATCTTAAAAAAAAAAAAAAAAAGATTTATTTATGTGAGAGAAAGAGAAAGAGAGAGAGAGAGAGAGAGAGACCATGTGTGCACATGCATGCAAGCAGGTAGGAGGGGCAGAGGAGAGGGAGAGAATCTCAAGCAGACTCCCCACTGAGCTTGGGGGCCCAATGTGGGCTCCGATTCCAGGACCCTGAGATGCTGAGTTGAGCTGAAATCAAGAGTCTGATATGCTTATCCGACTGAGCCACTCAGGCCACCCCCGAATAGACATTTTTCTAAAGGCATCCAGATGGCCAACAGACACGTGAAAAGATGCTCAACATCACTCATCATCAGGGAAATGCAAACCAAAACTGCAATGAGGTATCACCTCACATCTGTCAGAATGGCTGACCCAAAAAATAACAAGTGTTGGTGAGGATGTGGAGAAAAAGGAACCCTTGTGCACTGTTGGTGGGAATGTAAATTGGTGTAGCTACTATGGAAAACAGTATGGAGGTTCCTCAAAAAGTTAAAAAGAGAAATATCGTATGATCTAGTAATTCCACTACTGGTTATTCACCCAAAGAAAATGAAAACACTAATTCTAACAGATATACGCACTTGTATGTTTATTGCAGAGTTGCTTACAATAGCTAAAATACGGAAGCAGCCCAAGTGTTCACTGATAACTGAAGGGACAAAGTAGATGTGATATACATATATGATAAAATATTATGCAGCCATAAAGGAAGAGCCAGATCTTGCAATTTGTGACATGGATGAAACTAGAAGGTATAGTGTTAGGTGATACAAGCCAGACAGAGAAAGACAAATACCATATGATTTCATTTATACGCGGAACCGAAACAAAACAAAACAAAAACCAGACTCCTAAATACAGAGAACAAAGTGATGGTTGCCAGGGAAGAAGGGGTTTGGGGGCAGGCAAAATAGATAAAGGGGATTAAGAGATACAAACTTCCAGTTATAAAAGGAATAAGTCATAAACATGAAAAGTCCGGCATAGGGAATCGAGTCAACAATACTGCAGTAACATTGTTTGGTGACAGATGGTGACGCCACTTACAGTAAGTAATTATTACGTTGTAAGCCTGAAACTAATATAACATTGTATGTGAATTATACTCCCGAGAGGTGTGGGGCAGGCCCTTTTTAGAACAAAGCAGCTGACGAGACAGAGTGATGTACTCCTAAACCACCATGTAAACGTGGAATGCAAAAGACTCAAGAATCTAGGAGTCTTTTTTTTCTTTACTTGGGATCCTATCTGTCTGTAACGTTCTCATCAATGGCTGAAATAAGATCCTCTGCTTTGATCATAATTGCTAGTGCTCATTGGGAAATGGTCATACGTTGAGCTTCCGCAACTCATCTCGCAGCAGGAATCCAGAATAAGTCAATATTGTGTTACAATAAAATCTGGAAGGAAACATAGGTTTTTAGGTTAACAAATGCTTCGGATATTCAAAAATTCACTGTCCCTCTCTGATTCAGAAACATCCTTTGTTTTACGCAACTTTGAATTCAAATGTTCCTCTCACTAGACGATATTTATATCCTTATGTAAAACTCATATCGCTGAATAGGTACTACTGATCAAGTAGAAACACAGGATTTCCAAACCTCCCCCAAAAGGCACTTTACTAATTTGTACTTCAATGCTTCAAAATATAGAAGGATGCTATCTAGGTGTGGTAAGCTGTTTATGTGTAATCTGTCAATTGGGCCTACATTATCTGTTCATTTACTACAATTTTACCTAATCAACAATTTCAGGAGACAATTATAGAGTTAGCGCGTTCCCTTAGATTTTCTGTTATTAGACAACAAGATCATCAAAGTTTATTTCTGTTTCTCATCAAGTTGTTTGCACCCCTCGGCAGCATCAAACAGATCCACTAATGATTCCATTAAACTGCCTGTCTTCGGGGCGCCTGGGTGGCTCAGTGGGTTAAAGCCTCTGCCTTTGGCTCGGGTCATGATCTCAGGGTCCTGGGATCGAGCCCCGCATCGGGCTCTCTGCTCAGCGGGGACCCTGCTTCCCCCTCTCTCTCTGTCTGCCTCTTTGCCTACTTGTGATCTCTCTCTCTGTCAAATAAATAAATAAAATCTTAAAAAAAAATAAAATAAACTGCCTGTCTTTGAGTAACTAAAAGCTTATGACGGATTTCATAAAATTGCACCAACTTTTCTTTTTTCAACCTGCCCAAAATTCAGTTTGTACACGACCTCCTTTACTGATAAGCCTCCCCATTCTCCTTGATTTTTTTCCCATTTCTAAAAGAAAGATGCACTTTCCACGTAGTAGTCTCTTCGCTACTGCAAGCTACTTGTTATCGCCACCCATCCCCAGTACCCACACGGAACAAATATATCTTGAGCTTCCCATACGGGCTTTTGAAAATAATTTAGATTTCCAGTAGGCTGCAAATGTGTCTTTAATGCTTACATTTTATTATATACCTTCTCTAAAACTTGAGTACCATCACTATTGATTTCCTTGGTGTTCCTCTGGCAAGACACTATACTTTAGGGTGACTGATATCACATAGTGGCAAAACCATCTTCCTACTTTTGGTGATGGTTCTTGTCTTTCCAGTACCTTATGGCAAAAATACTCGCCAAAGGTCGGTGACAGGTTCACCTCTCTGTAAGTTGCTAAATACAGTGGATTTGGAAAAATAAAAGGAATAAATCTTTCCATTTTTCTTATATAATCACAAAACAAATCTGAAAGTTGTAAGCATACCATTGATTTAAAAATACTAGTATGCACCCTCCGATAACATATTCTGGACTAGGAAGTGCCTTCATTTACTTTGTAACAAGATTCTTTGTTGTTGTAAGAAACAAAGATTAAATCCTAATCTCCTTAATTCATGTTTTAAAAGGCTTTCACTGAAACAATCAGCCCCTGGGAGAGCACAGCTGTTCTAGAATAAAACGGGTTCCAGAAAGTCTGTAAACAAAGATTTAAACATCAAGTCACATTTTGCATTTTAAACAAGCTCTGAAGGATAGTTTCTGATTTTAAATCAAGGAATACCAAGTAGGAGAAAGGAAAGGAGAAAGCTTTTACACAATACTTGCACTTCCCACTCCTTTATTTTGGGATGAAAACTTGTCATGCAGAACCCCAACATCTGGAGTGGGGGGGGGATCATGAAAACAACTTTTCCCAAGTAGAACCTCACCTCTTTGACTTCAGAAGGGTAGAGATCCCTGCCTTGTTTACCAAGTCCTGAATCTTGGATAGATAATACCGAAGTTCCATCTTTTCCTTCACCGTCTCACTAGCTTCTTAAGCCAAAGTATACCAAATCCTTATTGGGACCTGTTCTTTTTGTGTGCAAGGGCAAAATCAAGCCAATACACGGTAAGCATCTCAAGCAATGCAGTAGGAAACAACCTATATGAAGAAACGGATTTGCCCACTTGTTCACATCACTCTTCCTCAGAGTCTCTAAGAAAGCCAAGTCAGCTCCCTCTGCATCCAAACCAAATTTTAAGAATATTAAAATATTAGAGAATATAACCTTTCCATGGTTTTACAACTAATGGTAGATAATTTGTATATGGCCCCACAGAAAACAGGTCTGTGCACATGGGAACCTCAGAGGTCCACCTCTCGATGTTCAGTGGACTGTGCTTGGATTTGAACTCTTTGGCTCTAAGTACATTGTTAAAAATTTAAGTCTTAGAAGTTGTCATTACTACTAAAACAATAACTAATGGCAGCAATAAGCTTTCACTATTGGAAATACTCTCAGCATGTCCAAAAGGGACATCTTAACCGCGGAAAGTCAGGGGCAGATGGAAGGCGACTTCTTGCACACTTAGATCACAGAATCAGAGGGCTGGAAGGATTCTTAAGGGTTCTCTAAGGGCTCTCCAGTCCTGGCTACAAAGTAGAGTCAGCAGTACAACTTTTAAAATGCAGATACCTAGGGGCGCCTGGGTGGCTCAATGGGTTAAAGCCTCTGCCTTTGGCTCAGGTCATGATCTCGCAGTCTTGGGATCGAGCCCCACATCGGGCTCTCTGCTCAGCGGGGAGCCTGCTTCCCCCTCTCTCTCTGCCTGCCTCTCTGCCTACTTGTGATCTCTCTCTCTCTCTCTCTCTCTCTGTCGGATAAATAAATAAAATCTTGGGGCGCCTGGGTGGCTCAGTCATTAAGCGTCTGCCTTCGGCTCAGGTCCTGATCCCAGGGTCTTGGGATCAAGCCCCGCATCGGGCTCCCTGCTCTGTGGGGAGCCTGCTTCTCCCGCTACCATTCCCTCTGCTTGTGTTCCCTCTCTCGCTGTGTTTCTCTGTCAAATAAATGAAATCTTTAAAAAATAAATAAATAAATAAACAAATAAAATCTTAAAAAAAAAATAAAATAAAATGCAGATACCTAGGCCTCATCCCCAAAATATTGATTTGGGATCTCTGAAATTAGAGCCCAGCAATAAGTTCTTGTTTTAAAATACTCCAAACTGCTTCCTATGCAGTCATTCTGGCACCACACTTGACATCGACATTGGGAACCACCGAGCAGACATCTGAAATCTGTATCCTTGATTATAGGGAACTCGTCACCTCTATTTTTCCCAGGCAAGCCTGTGGCTCTCTTCTAACCGTGCGCACTAAAAGTGGACAACTCAGAGATTAAAAGTAAACCAAAGGGACTTTGGTATTTATATATACAGAGCTGTATTTAAAAAATTTAGTCTGCAATACTTCTAAGGACACATCTCTAAAATTAGTGCCTACCCTCAAATAAGACCAGAAAAGTAATATTTACCAAAACACACACAATGCATCCCGTACTCTTTTTTTTGGGGAGGGGGGTAATTATTTCAGTTTATTCCTTTACTACCTGGAGGCCAGGGGCCCAGAAAGTGCCACAAAACTGAGGCAGGATAGTCCAGAGCGCAATCTCCCATACCCTCTTTGAACACTTGAACACTCCCATACTCCCTTTGGACACTTTTTCTTTTTTAAAAACACAATATGGTCTATGTAATAACAGGGTACATAATTGGTTCGGATCTAATTAATGATGGGTTTGAGTTAATAGTCAACATTGGCAAAGAGTAAAAGTTTAGCTAGTAGAAAATGGGTACGAATTGTGGAGGGAAGGAAAAAGGTCTCCTTGACCCTATTAAGGTCCCTGGCTAGGTCTGAAAATTAAACTCACGAAGATGGATTCAGAGAAGAAAATGCATATACATTTATTTAATATAAGTTTTACATGATACTGGAGCCTCCATAAGGAAATGAAGACTCAAAGAAATGGTTAAATAGATGCGTTTTTTTTTTTAAAGGATTTTATTCATTTATTTATTTGAAACAGAGAGGGCACGTGCAGGAGAGGAGCAGAGGGGAGAAGGACAAGCAGACTCCAAGCTGAATGCAGAGCCCAATGTGGGGCTCAATCCCATGACCCTGAGATCATGACCTGAGCCAAAACCTAGAGTTGGAGGCTCAACCGACTGGGCCATCCAGGTGCCCCTAAACTGGTGTGTTTTAATGCTAGGTTTGACAAAGGGCAAAAAAAATGTGGAAAAGGGCAAAGAGTATGAGCTAAATGTAGTAAACTGGGGGAAACATAGCAAGGCCTGTTTGTTCAGATTCTTCTTGGCATCCCTTTGTCTTTGGAGATAAGGATGCTCCTTTCTAGGATGCCTGGGTGGCTCAGTTGGTTAGGCAGCTGCCTTCGGCTCGGGTCATGATCCTGGGGTCCTGGGATCGAGTCCCACATCGGGCTCCTTGCTCGACGGAGAGCCTGCTTCTCCCTCTGCCTCTGCCTGCTTGTGCTCTCTCTCTCTCTGACAAATAAATAAAAAAAATAAAATAAAAAAATAAAAAAGGATGCTCCTTTCTTTCAGGTACTATGAGAACACCGTCCACATGAGGGTCTTAAGACCTGCTTCAGGGGAGAGGGGCAGGGAGGAAGGGAAGGGGGAGAGTCAGTCGGAGTAACCTCCCTGCTTCTATTTCCTCAAACTCCTTTAGCCTAAAATATTCAATATGCCAAGGTGCTATATTTTGGGGTAGCATATCCCAAACCCCACCAGGGGCATTAGGAATAACTGAATCCGGAGAAACAAGAAAACTGTAGACAGAATTAGAATTAGCCTTGAGGTTTTAACTGAGTCGAGACCTGGAAAGCCAAAGGTGGTAAAAAACCAAAGGTACAAAATCCGGTTTCTTTGAATCTGAGGTAGTCAAAGTAAAACCTTCAGTCTGGAGCTGAGAGTAAAAACATAATAGATTTAGGGAACGGAATGTAGATTTTTTCAGAGAATTTGCCCAGGAAGGGTCGAGCTCAAGTAAAAGAACCTACAAGAAATAAGAACCCAGCTGAGCAAAGCTGACCTCAGGATAGGTTTTGCACTTGCCTCCCTACCTTAATAAAATCCATACCATGGATGCTCTTGGCTGTTTGATCTGTGTAGAGGCCCACCAGTGACTCACGGATGTATACAGGAAATGATGGGCAAAGAATGTGCTAATGATATCGGCCGAGAAAGGAAGACCTCTTACTCTCTTCAAAGTCTCAAGTGGTAAAACCAGGAGTGACCTGCAGTGAACTCAGGATGCCTGGACAGTCACGGAGGGTAAACTAAAGACCGGAGCCTCACAATATACTAAAGACTGGAGCTATACCCACTTAACTACCTATTGAAATCGCTCGGATTAGTTCTCCAAAGCTAGGGAGGAAACGCTTTCCTGGATTACTTCCACAGCTACACTATTAACTTCTCCCTGGACAGAACTAGAAGAGTCAGTCACAGGCTTTTACAGCCAGAAGGAAGTGTGTAGGTCATGTAGACCAACTCCTTATCACCGCCAGCAGTAACAAGCATTTCCTATATGCCCACCGTGTCCCAGGCTAAGACCGCCAAATGGAAGCTATGAAATTTAAGGCCATTTATGTCAAAATGATGGCAGAGATAGGGAAAGGTTAAGAAGGGAAACAGAAATCCTGAAACCAAAAGAATTATGAGATCTTTGAGATGGACAGGAACTTCACAAATATCTGATCCAAAATCTATTCTTACAGGGGGAAAAAACTCCATAGCTTATAGAGGTTAGAAACTGTTCAAGGATATGAGGTAGTTAACTAATGGCAAAGCCCCAACTTGAACCCAGGTCCCCTGACTCCTAAGTATAAGGTTCTTTCACTACAGCTTGGATCAATTTGTAACTTAAATTATACTCTTTCGCTATAAAACCAAAATTATTTTCCATCACGAACAGAGCACGTAACTGTCCAATGTCCACTTCAGAATATCCCTCCATTTAAAGAATCTGAAAACTTTTAAACCTAAGAGAATTTGAAAAACTTAAAATAGAATTTTCATCTCCTCCAAATGCTGTGATTTCTTACAGTTTTGGAATTACTCCGCAACTGACTGATCCCTGCAGATATGCACGATTACCAAATATTTTATACTACGATTCCACAGAGAAGTGACCTGTATGTAATCTTGGCTTCCAGGCAAGGTTACTATATTTGGCCCATTTTTTTCCCATGTCAATTACTCATCTGGAATGGGCTAGCCTCTGGGGTGTGGGAGGCAAGGTAGTGATGGTATTCCATACCATGATTCCCTTGGGTTCCAATGTCTGGAAACCAGGGGCTCCAATTCCAGCTTTATCAGTGATTTACGGTAACCCTTAACACTTCCATAACCCTTAATACTAGGGCCTTCAGTTCTGTTCATTTAAAAAGACGCTCAGGTTGATGAAATTGTCCGAGAATAAAAATAATATTTTTGTGCTAGGTTTTACATAGGGCAGAAGACCGTTCACATGACCACGTGAACACTCGGATCACTTTAATAATGAGAAGAACAAAAGAATCTCATCGTTTTTTTCTAAACTTTTGAAGGATGTGATGTTAGCAGAGTATTTTTCTCCTTTGTACAACCTTGGGCTCATATTACAAGTATCTGATAACAAAGTTGATGGGATTCTTAAGAGACCTCTGTGATTCAGATTTCTGGAGTAAAATATTTAGCTCCACTAAATTTTGTACATGACAGAATAAGAACTAAGGTAATAACTGGTATGTCAGTATGTGTTTCAAATTAAACATGGAGAGTTGGTCTTGAGGTCAATTTCCTTCAGGTGGTCAGTCGTCTGAGTTTGTATTTCCATGTTTGAGAGCTCAAAATATTTATCTAAGCGCATAAAGAAAATGTTCCTAGTTTGCCCATTTTTATGCCACACTCACATTTTTGTATCTCTCTCAAAGGTTATTATGATTTGCTTTTGCAACATACCGCAGATGTCAAATGGCCCGGTTTTACATATACGCAATAAAATAAATGAACCGCAGTAAAATATGCAGTTACGACAACCCTGGTCTTCCTTGTGGTCATCACACGGCATTTTATCAACTCACAGTGTTGTCCCCTTCTTCACTTACCACTTAAAAGGCAGTTTTGAGATGGCTGAGGCAGCCCTAGTCTTACTGGCAAAGCATGAAGTCAAAGGTCTCATACAGTATTATTTTGTACTCTTAAGCACCAATTTAAACTTCCAACAATTTTGTGCACAGCAACAAGAAGAAAAATGTGTTCATAAGGCAGAAACAAAATTAAGCTTATAAGTACTTTTTCATCCTTCCTTTAGTTTATTATTCCTATTTTTAAATGTACCTCATTAGCAGAAATACTTGGAAAATATTGTAGCAAAGGATAACTTCGTTGAAATTATTACGAAAGATTTTGACATGGCGGCACGAATAACATAGCAGTGTGAGGAGTTTCTCCTGATTAATAATTTTGAGTCTGCTCCACCTCTAAGAACAAAAGAATAATTGAGAATATTCTTTCATCTGAATTCCTCCTACTCAAGAGAGGGTAAGGGAAGAGCTTCCTTTGCCCTCCTAACGTGTGTTCTTCTTTGTACTTAAGCTCGGAGCAGAGGGAAAGAACAATGGAGGAAGGGGGACACATTCTGGGATGTGGAGAATGCAGTTCTTTACACATGTTGGTAAGACAGTTCAATTTACAATCGGGTAAAGAAGAGTGAGACACCTCTTTGATTCTATTGTCACTTTTCCAAGTACCACATCTTTCCAAAGAAAAATTAAATGCAGAAAAGCATGAAAAGAAATTTCACCATAGCCTCTCCTCCTCTTAGAAATCCTTAAGAAACCGAATCCTAGCCGGAGGCAAAAGCTTTTATTAGCTCGATTTCCTAGATAGATCTTGAAATTCCTGCCATCTTAATTAAAAGTAGAAACGTCAGATTATTTTGTTCAGCCAGGTAAATCATCTTCATCTTCGGGTCTAAGGTCTCTTAAACGGAAGGAAATAACTAATTTTGTCTTTTGGACTAACTTTCTGGGATTTGCAGTTCCTTTAAACCTTTAATTATAGCCATGGGGAAGGGGAAGGAGACATCCTGCAAACAATCACGTTCTTCTCTCGATAAACCAAAAAGTCTAAGGCTGTCATCACAATAAATGCTGGATGCAAAATGCCATTGCATCATTTAGCTCATTTCTCTCTGACCTTACAGCTATTTCAGAGGGAAAAGGAGGTCTGGTTTCTCACAAGTATTACAGAGGTAAAGAGAGCAGAGAGGTCAGGCAAAATTGCCTTCATTTTGCTTATCCCGGAAATTACGAGGACTCGGCGATTAGATGTCAGTCAGTTTCACCATCTGAGTTACTGTCCAGACTGCCCTCGCGCCCCTCACGTGGACCACGTCCCACTGGACTTGAGTGACTGCTCTAAGGAACTCAAGGGGAGCCAGGAGTTCGGCTCACACAGGACCTAAGGTTCTATTTGCCTTCTTCTCCTGTCGTCGTAAATCCATTCCTAAAGTAATATTCAGAAAGTACCATAATTATACTTGCCCATACACAGAACTAGAACACCCAACAAAGCTAAGTGCCCAAAGGGAAAACTTCAGGGATATCTTCTCATATATCAAACACAAAGCTTCAGTGAGTAGTAGCTCAGACACACAAACTTGCGGGCAATGCTCCACTGGGGAATAATTTTACTTTCTTATTTTTGAGCCTTTGGGTCATGCCATTTTCTCTGCCAACGATACCCTCACTCCCCTCCCCCCCATCTCTGGAAATACCACATCTCTTAAAAATAAACAAACAAACAAACAAACAAACAGAACACCTTTCCAACTCCCAGGGTAACCTGACCACCTGAAAATCAATTGCTTTGGCCCCTGCCCTCCCATAGCTCTTTGCTGGAGCCTCCAACACAGCATACATTTTATTATCTTTGCGTTCTCTTTCTTGGCCAGGTTCGTTCTTCTGGCAAATGAATAAGCTCAGTAAGGATGAGGCTCTGTCTCAGTAAGCACCAGGTACCCTCACAGCACCCAGTGCGGTGCCTTGCATACTGGCTGTGGTCCTTGGTCATTTGCAGGGTGTTTACAACTTACCTGCCATCTTTGGCATGAAGTTATCGTTCATTTGTAGTTGGATTTCGGACTTTTGGTGTAAGGGAGATTGCATTCAGTAAACTGAAGGATGTTAAAATAGATATGAAATTCTAAGTCAATCGCTACCGTCGCATGTGATTAACATAATAGAAACTTTCCAAAGTGACAACTTTGAGAGTTTTTTCTTTCTATTCGGAGAGCTCTTTAGGTTGCAAAACAGTAGTTGTTCCCGTAATATGGAGCTGTGCCCAAAGGAGAGTCAGTAGTAGCCCTACCCACAAGGATGCATGTCACTAATCCATGCAAATATGATTCTGGAAGCACAGCTGCAATTCATATTAACCAGAGCCATATTACTATGTGTCCGGGAGAGTCTAGCACAATTTCTAGCACAATCTTAGGCAAAGATTAAAGGTCTCGAAGAGTGGCGGTCGGTCTATCGTTCTGCTGTATATTTCTTTTCATTTACTTGGGCTAAACACATATAGAAACACACAATTCCATCAGGGATCAGGTTTAACCGTAAGCATTAATGTTAAAATAAAGGGATTATTACTGACTAGACAGGATGTTACATAAATATGGCCTGGGATTGATAACGAGCTCTTACTATAAAATATTCATTTGGAAAGGGGGATGAGGCCACACAGTGAAAGGAAGACAAAGATTCTGCTAATACAGAAATGATATAACAGGTATCCTAATTTATTCAGGCCATTATTTAATCAAACCCACACACAGGGCACTTTAACATGATGGACGCTGAGAGCCTCATTTTATGCTATCCATCCTGGAGGTGAAATAAAAGGATGCCACTCAAGTACTTTCAGAAATACACATCTTTGGATAGAATCTAAGGCAGAGACACCTTACAGCAAATATCGAGCTATCACAGATAATGTTACCGTGAATCTTTAGCACACTTATTAAAATGCATCAGATTAAAACAAAATTGATTTGCTCACTGCCTATCTTCCTTCTAGATGGGGAACTCCAATTAAAATCAATAGGTTTGAAGCTTGTAAGCACAGCACTAAATTATTAACACCACGAGTTCTTTTAGAAAATTAACACTGATTGAAAAAGTGGAATTTTACATAGACTTACCTTTTCATTCTTAATGAGAAAGTGGCTGCAGTATAATTTCCCTCCAACATTTTTCTCTTTAATCAAATCTATACTTTGAACGGATTTAATCAAATTGTATTTGCAAGGAGTCACCCAATGGACTCTTAGGACTAAGGAAAATTACCTCTTAGGTCCTGCTGGTTTTAAGATTCTTAAGATCCCAAGAAAATGATACTGATGGCATGATGGTGTCAACAGCAAAGAATTTTAATCTTGGCAAATACAAAGACTAGAGAAGAGATTCTAGAATACTCTAAAAGAATGGTCTCTAATATTTTCAACAATGCACTCTGTAGTTTCTTAAAGTGAAAAAAATCATCAGAGCATCTGTTTATGTGTGTGCGTTTGCATGCAGGGCTAAAAGAATAATGCTTGTAGTTATTTTTACGTCCTATCTACTTCTTTAAAAAATTTGAAGCAGTGAATTCATAAATAAGAATACATTCAGGAATCAAGTAAAATAGGGTGTGTGTGGGGGGTCATAGTTGTACCTGAAAACCCATGGCAAGGAGAACTACTACAAATGAACATAAAAGTTAGCTCTGCACTCAGCCCATGGCGCACCCAACATATCTGGGAAATTAGCTTACAGGAACAAATCTGTTACACTGACAAAACAGGGGCTGGATTTCAACATCCTCACTGGCGATTTTATTACCATTACTCCTTCCCCCTTGCATAGGGAATTACTACTTCATTTGCAAAAACAAAAAAACAAAAAAACAAACCAACCCAAAAAACCAAAAGCCCCGATTATCACAGTATTTCTACTTCCCCAAAGAATTCCAGGTTGGAGACCTCTTCTGCTTTTTGTTGTAAATTAATCTCCTCTTGAAGTTTACCAACTTTTCCCAGACGAAAATTTCTCAGCCCATCTCCAACCTACCTTACACTCCACTGTCAAAAGTCTCTCTGTGTGAGAGACTGTGGACTATGAGTAACAAACTGAGGGTTTTGGAGGGGAGAGGGTGGGCGGTTGAGTGAGCCTGGTGGTGGGTATTGAGGAGGGCACGTATTGCATGGAGCCCTGGGTGTGATGCATAAACAATGAATCCTGGAACACTGAAAAAATTTTAAAAATAAATAAAAAATAAAAAAGCCTGTGTGAATATCCTAATCCCTATCCCTAAAGGTACAGATTCACCAGTTTGAACCCCCGTTGATTTGTGCTGACATTGCTGACATCTGTTCACGTTACCAAAGCACAACATTTGACAAATTCAATATTCAAATAAAGGGGGGGGGGGATGCTACTGACATTATGAGATACTACTAACAAGAGTTGAATCTTTTACTTTTTAACAAATACCATTATAAACATAAGGCTATTTATGGCTTCTCAACACAGCTGTGGCTGGGATGTTTTATTAGTTAAAATCTATAGCCTTTGTTCATTTAGCAATCAACAAAACTGCAATTCTCTAAGAAGGATAATCAACATCCAGCACTAAATTTTTATACATGTACAAAATCTGAACTTTTTCCTCCAAAAAAATATGCTATATGGTCTCTTTAGAAATGTTAAAGTGTCATTTTACTTTAGGACTGGGAGGAACCCTTATAAAATATTTGGAATTTTGATTTTATAACGAGTGTTTTCCAGCCGGGGGCAGGGTGGGGAGGGGGAATAAATAAACATATAGCCTCAAGATGGAGACAAATGACAAAGTTCCTTAATTAGTTCTTGAATTGCCGTAGCCAAAATAAGCTTGATGAGCAATTCGAGGTAATTAAAATGCTTCGAACAGTGTGCTACCCCAAAAGATCTGTGATCTACAACTTGAGCTGACTTGTACCCTATCATTTTACAGCCCTAACCAGAGAGAAAGTACCGCTCACCAAACAAATCCTCGATGCCCACCCCGAAAGGACCCATAAAACATTCCGAAAAATAGAACCTCAGAAATCCCTTTGTCCTTTCTTGCCTTGGTGAATTTCTTTCCCTTCCTTTCTCTCCCTTCTTCCCATCCAGTCTTAAAGCCCGCTCAGCTACCCAGTGATGCCTTTCCTGACCATCCCAGCAGGCTGGCTTGACACAATCGTTCCTAGGAATTTCTGGACAGGCTAGTAGGAGGGAGTCACTGAAAGCTGTCAGCAGACGAGTGGAAAAATCAAGTCTGTTTCAGGTAGCTCCCTCATGTCTGCACCTAGCCCCCAGCCTACTTAGTGACAACGGCTAGAGTACCATGATAAAAAAAGAGATGATGTCTGACACTTTCCGGGGGGGGAGGGGGCGGGGGGGACACCCTCATAGATCTTCATGATTAACTGAATATGGAGATAAAAGAAATCAGTGGCAAATTACAAATAATGCCTGCTAGTCTTTTTCTCCCTTGATAATTTTGTGATTTACCAATATATGTTTTATGGCTGATAGCACTTCCCCCACTAAATCAAGTAGTTAAGTGACATTTGGTAGAGCCTGATTATTTCATATGCTATGATCTAATAATTTTAACGTATTTTTGATTAAGTACTATTCTCCTTACTGCTGACAAACCTGAGACGTTAATTGTAGGGTGAAGGCACTCATTCAGTACAAGGAGGAAACAAATGTGATTATGTCTGACACTTAGCACTCTATTCACTTTCCTTCTCTAATAGATACTACCCTTTAATTTAAAATAGTGATGAAAGCAATCAGTGCCTTCTACCCTGTTCCTATATAAAATTCTCCCATTTTTATTTTCTTGCTTTAGAAACTGAGAAAAATATTAAAATATATCTGTATATGCACACACATACACATAATCTATCATATTATAATTACCAATACAACTTTCCATATAATTCAACCACTAAAATTTCTGTCTAGAAAACAAACAAAAATGTCTACCTATTTAGCATCACAGTAATGGGAATAATACATAAGTCAGTTACTTTCATAAAGAGCAACTTTCCTGTTATCTTACCGTATCCCTAACCTCCGAGCAAATGCTATAAAACGTTTCCTTTATTTAGATCAGCAATTCTCAGTGTGGTCCCTTAACCTAAGACAGCGGTCAGCAAACTATTCTGTAAAGGGCCATATAGTAAATGTCTCAAGCTTTGTGAGCCAGGTATATTTTTGTGGTCCCCGTCACATATTCCTCTTCTCATTCAATGACTCTTTAAAAACAAAAAAAAATATATTTTTTTAGCTTGGAGGCTACATACAAACAGGCTGCAGGCAGGGCTTGGCCCTTGGCTATAGTTTGCTGATGGCTGCTTTAAGGAATCCATTGTATGTAATACATAAACTCTGCTCTAATATATCTAGAACGGTCTCAGCTTGAGAAAACATTAACTTAAATCCTTTTCTCAGTTTTACGACTCAGATGACAACCGTGGTTGAGAAGGGCTGCATTAGATTAACAAAGGTCCCACAAACACTACTGGAAGAAGATGATCGTTATTATTTTCAAAAGACACAGGCATTCAAAAATATTTACTGCGGAGAAGTTAAAATCCCAGATTCCCAGGCACTTTTGTCCAAAGCATAAGCCAAACGCTACAGCCTCACTGTAATTACACATAGTAGAGAAGTAATTATGCATTAATTGCCTCAGTAGAAAATTAATTACATCTAATTCAAAATTTGTTTGGAACGGGGACCTGATCCCTTCCATATATCCACAGTCATAGGTGCCTTGTCTTTGTAAATAGTGACCTAGTCCAGCCTCCCAAACAGAATCCCCCACGTTGACAGTTTCAGAGTTCACTTCACACTGCGGGAGAGACATCCAGGCATGGTTTCATAGTATAGAGGAACATTCCTCATTCTACTAGCTAGGAGGAAATGATTTAGTGTCTTACCAGGAAAAAAAAAAAATCATTAAATTCCCAAGCTCTGGAAACACTTGCCCGTATTAAATACAAATATTCTTTTGCAATATACAGAACATCTTTCCGGTTCGAGGAGTTTTTAAAAATCGTCTAAAACTGTGCTTCGTCTTTCTATCAGGATCATACTTACACTATCACTGCATGACACACTGTGCTCAAAAAATACGCACGAGAGAAATGAAAATGCTCCTAGTTGTACGGATTGACTTTCCCGAAGGACCCTGGCTTGTGGGTGAACCAGGGAACCTTGGGGCGGGGGGGGGGGGGGGGTCAGTAATCCCTGAGCAGAAAACAATCTCCGTTGGGTTTTCAAGTATGAAAACATTTTTACCTTTTAAACTCCTGAGACGTTAAAAGCCAACAATAGAAACACATGGTATTTAGTACCCGTAAGTGTTCTTAGAAAAAAGCAACCGGACTACACGCCACTTAGAACTCTTCTCTCGGCCAAGACATAAATCAAGTGGTGCTAAAAAGTCATTCAGCAAACTTATTTTAAAGTAAATCTGAGATGCCACTCAGCCTTGCAATGCTCCAAAGAACTGTTTTAATCATTCCCTGAAGGAGACTTTTAAGGCCGGCACCTACTGGAAAAGTAACAATACCATTAAACCCAGTCAGTCATTTGAAAGAAAGCTTCCTTCTCTATCGATAGCCTTGCTCCCCGCCCCTGCAAATAACAGTCCAGATGAGCCAAATACAACCCTGTGATAATCTAGCGCTTTTCCCTGTTAATGAAAGGTATTCGTTTCACCTACAGAAGGAAAAAAATAAAAGGCCACGCAAAACGACTCCAAGTGTCTAGAAACAATTTATTGGCCCAGTACACACGCCACCACAATTGCACATCTTAAAGAGAAAAGCAGCCGAACTCCCCATCCCTCTGAAGTCAGCTCTTCCCCCCAGATCTCTCACAAGCTTTCTCCCGACCCCAAAGACTCTTCACAAACAGTCTCTTGCCCCCGCAAATCAATTATGTAAATAACTTTTATTACAGAAGTCATAAGCAACAAGAAAGAAATGAATGACTATTACCTCCCCAATTTCCTTTTCTGTTAGCTTTTTCTCCTCTCTGCAGAAAGTAGAGAAATTTCCCATTCTCAGAAACAGAGAGAGAATTCGCAATCTTTAAAGCAAGAGGCTACTTTTTTCCCCTTCCTTGGAAATACTGTCTTTCTCTTCTTCCAGAGTCTAACACCTTTTCCCTCACCTACATTTTCTGGCTGCTCGTGAGGCGGCAGGAATCCTCTGGCATTATGAAATTCTACCTTCCCTAAGCAGGGTTGCGCTGCAGCCTCCAAAACGATGCCCGAAACTCAGCAGATAGAGCCATAGCAACAGCGGTTAATAGTTTTTTTTCTTTTTTTTTTTTTTCACTTGCCATTACCAGAAATCACAATCCAAAAAGACGACTGAGAGTGTCACCTATGCTAAATCCTCGAAACTGATTCATTATTTAACTAGTCAAATCCCACGTTTTCATTTTATGTGCCCTTTGGAAAGCTTGTGACAGAGGAAAAAAGAGCTTTCAGTGACAGCCACATTTTTCATGAAGAGATAAATAGTTTAAAAAAAAAAAAAAAGCAGCTCTCTGGGTACAAGATTTTGTTGGTCCCTGAAACGGAATCCGATGCCCCGTCTCCTCCATTCCCTGTCACCTCAGAATCTATAGTGTAAAGTACCTATAGCAATTTTAGCTTCAAAACAAGAGCTTGCGCACAATGATCACAAGTTTCCGTTAACCAGAAGTCATCTGTATACTAACCACATGCCTCTCATTTAACTCGCAGGTAAACCCATTGATATTTATCCAAAGCGATTCCGGCGCCCCTCCGAGTAAATATTTTTAAAGATGGTAAAGAATTGTATTTTCTATCTAATAAAAATATTTAGCAAATCCATGGTTATCATAATGTTTACTGAGCACATAATTTTTACACGTATTTGATTGAATTCCCCTTATACACAAAACTTTTTTCTTTTACTTCTTTAAAAAATAATAATAATCTCTACACCCAACATGGGGCTGGAACTCACAACCCTCAGATCAAGAGCAGCACATTTCGACCAACTAAGCCAGCCAGGTGCCCCATACACAGATCCTCTTAAGTGATATTGCCAAATAATAATTTCCTGCTTCTTGAACTTAGTGACCATCCTAAGATTTACCCATTTTTTATTTCAACAATGCACTTTTCTACTTTTTACTTTTCAAAATGTATTGCTTATTTATCTATGGGAAAGAGGGGGGTGGAAAGGGCAGAGGGAGAGGGACAAGCAGATCCCCTGCTGAGCTGGGAGTCTGAGGCAGGGCTCGATCCCAGGACCCCTGAGATCATGACCTGAGTCGGAAGTCAGATGCTTAACCAACTGAGCCACCCAGGTGCCCCACTTTCTACTTTGTAAAAGTAGTCACGTCTAAAACTGACACCGCTGATTAAAAATTCCGTGGCAAACATTGAGCCTTATCTTCTTGAAGAGAGTAAAGCACAAAATATTTTCAAGCACAAAATATACTTTGTGCACAATACACGTTGTGAGAGCACATATACACCCCCCGTCAATGTTCTTCAACAAAAAGTTAATCTACCACCCAGAACAATGAAAAAATGGGTCACAAGAGTACCTAAGTATCCTGGAAAAGACACAGTTACCACATAAGAGGTAAGAAGTATAAGGTAAAAATATCAGAATTTTTACACCCAAAGAAACTGAATTCCCTCAAGGGGGAGCAAGTTACCTAGGGACCCAAGGAATTTATCTTCATGATAGTCATCGCTTTAAATGTGTTCAGAGGTACACTTCTGTACATTCTTAACATGGTAATTGGGGGCAAATCTTTGATTCTGAAGGATAATTTTGTTTCTGTTGGTTTTGTGTTCATTTTAGAAATTGAAAAGTAATTTAGATCCAAGGCCAGGGAGTGAGGTGAGCAATCAAGTTTGCTCACATTGCTTGGTGTTGGCAAACTCATTAAGTAGGGCCCTATTTGCTTCTCTTATTTTCATTCCTAATCCTTTGTTTGAACTAAACTCTGAGCTTCTCTACATGGTACCTGTTGGCAAATGGGAATATGTTAATCTGACAGGTACAGAGAACATTTTAGAGAGCAATAGCTGGACCCAGAAAGGCCATTCATGAATTGATATTTTCTTAAGGATTCAGAAGTAACTTCCTCCCCACCCCACCCAATTCCCCGCCCCCCACAACCCCAGGAATTTACATATGAAAACACAAGTTGGCTTTAGACTGTCACGACCATGAGTGGGCATTTTTTGACATAATAGCAGCCCAGAGTTATGTCCAGCAGGGGTTTTTTTTTTTTTTTTTTTTTTGAGGGGGGTTATAATAGCAGGGCAAAAAAAGGGGGAATTCTGAACAATAAAAATTGATATGATACATCAAAATTCTTAATATAAATCGTTGGAGGGAAATATTGCCATTTGCTGGCATTTAGGATACTGGCATTTTATTTCACTTCAGACAAGTTGCATTTTCACAACTATAGGCATAAATAGGTTTCACGTTCTTGATAAACGTATTTGCATTTGAAGATAAGAGCACTGACTGAATTTTCAAACCTACCTAGATCAAAGAAAACAGAACTGATGGGTGACAGTGAGATTTTACAAGTTGTAGCACTTCCAACACAAAGTTGCTTTCAGCTCCTCCCATCATGTTTCTCTCCTTTCTATACCAAATTACTCATCAAGGTCTGTTAGCCTTCCTTGAGTGGTGCTCAGAGTGGTCGCCAGATCAACAGAGCAACTAGGAATGCATTAGAAATGCAAATACACAGGACCCTGTGCTGACCTACAGAATCAGAAATTCTGGCCACAGGGGCTGGCAATCTAGCAAACCCTCCAGGTGGTTCTGACGCATGCTCAAGTTGGACCATCACTGCCCTAAATCAAACCTTTGCTCAGGAAAGCTTGGGCTATTTCAACATCTGCTTATTATATCCAGGCTTCCCCCTCTCCAACCCATCCTGCTGGGTTGGAAGCTTAATGCAACTTTCCAAAAACAAAGAACAAACGAAATAACCATTGCTTTCATCAGTTCACTTTCTTGCTGAAAAAGTCCTTGTTGTAGATTGAGTTAAAACAAAACAAAACAACTGTCTCAGTCTGGCATTCAAGGCCTATCACAATTTGGCCCTAACAGTTCATGCCAGTGAGCACCTACCTCAAATCTGTGATGGAGGGAACCTGGTGCATATCCCTTTGTACCTTTTCCCTCGCGTGTCTCCCGCTCTCCTTTAATGGAATCCTACAAATGACGGTTCCCTTCCTTAGTCTGCTCTGCCATGGAATGCTCCTATGTCAGTTTCTATTGCTTCTGTGATTCGTCGCCACTGCTCCGCATTGCTAGCTTTCTAAATGTGTAGGTGTCTAGTCTCTGCGGGCACAGCAAAAACTTCTTGAGGCCACGTACCCAAAGATAGGCTTCAAGTACCAAGCCCTACGCAAAGCAGGCCTTCCAAAATTTGTTGCTGATAATTTTCAAACTTAAATCACACGCAGCTGTTTCATGACAACTAAAGGCGGGAAAACATTAAACCTGGATCACCAGGGTCCAACTTGCGAAAGTCTACCATTAACTGACTAGCGCATAGGAAAGCTCCGAGTTAAGTCCGAACAAAGGATTTGAACTAAAACTACAGAAACAAACAGGACCCTAATTAATGAGCTTGCTAACTGTTCTTCCCATGGGGTCAGCAGCACTTTAAAAGCATACATCTGAAAAACGCTTCTTTCCCTGAGGCTGCCAGACATACTGACTGGAGTCTCCTTAACCACAAGAGGTCAAAGTTCTATTTTCTGTCACCATACATAGTAGCATGTGTGCATGCTTTGCTGATTGGTTTCTTTTGTGTTTCTGCTCTGAGTGAAGGCAGGCAGCAGGAAATTGAGACCAGGGAGCCGAGAAACTTTCCCAGGTCTAGTGGGCAGCGAATCCGAAGAAGCAGAGGCTTTGGGAAGAAATAATGACTTTATGGTTTCCACTGGCTCGGCTCCCCCAAATTTTCTTGCATTTATAAAAACAACTTACGCCCCACCTGATGATCCGTGTGGTCCATCCCTTCCCCGTCACCCACTGCTGTGTTATTTATACTTCACTGCATCAAGCAGTGAAGTCCTAGCTTAATATAACATAGTGTAAAGTGATATGTTGCAAAGCCAAAGGTTTAATGGAAAGCTGGGGGGAGGGAGATAAAAAGTCACTAACAGAGCAACTCAAAAATGCATTTTCAAAGAAAAATCTGGATGCGTCTAGATGTCCTTGAAGTATTTCCTCCACCTGCCAAAAATTCACTCCTAGGATTGTATTACCAGGCACTACTGAAACCTGGTAGAGTAATTCACTAGAATGCTTAGAAATTCCCTAACATATCGAGTGTGGTATGGATTTCAAATCCAGTAAAACTTCATTAAGCTGATACTGGTAAGCCGTTTCTATAATTCAAAGCAACTGTTACTCTTCAGCGAAGACACTCTATTGTTCTGTAATGAACAAACTGAAAAATCCAATGGTGGTTGATCTGAACACTACTTTTCTCTATCTTTTGCATTTTAAATTGATAGGGTTTTACACAGATTTCTTTTCCCTACTTATTTTTTAAACAGGTGAAAGGAGGAGAGGGCAGAGAAACACCACAAAGAACACACAATCTGTTACCAGGATCACAAAGAAAGACTGAAAAGTTTTTTT
>CM053612.1:15916621-15950449 GCA_028646535.1 Procyon lotor
CCTGAATTACATGAGTGACATCAAAGAGGTCGATGGGTAGAGCTGGCTAGCAATGTGTTTTGTTTTAAAATCCAAATGTAAAGGCATTTTCCAGTTGGATAGCTCTTCCTAGCTCATAGGACTGCTGAGGGGAATTAGTCGATATATATATTTTAAAAATCTTTTTTAAAAAAGATTTTATTTATTTGGGAGAGAGAGATAGAGAGAGGACAAGTGGGGGTGGGGAGGAGCAGCAGCGGGAGAGGGAGAAGCAGACACTGCGCTCGATCCCAGGACCCCGAGATTATGATCTGAGCTGAAGGCACACACTTAATGGACTGAGCCACCCAGGCACCTGAGATTAGTCAATATTTTTTTAAATGTTTGATTTCACAACCATTAATTCAAAGATGTGATCCCTCCTGGCCATATAACACTGTAGTCTAAAGTGGCAGATGACAAAATGAGAAGCGTTCATAAGATGGAGCCCAAATTTTCGTAGTGCCTATTTTATTGATTTTTGTTCTCTTAAAAGCAAATTACCTCATGGCTTTCTTCCAGAGACATTTCTTTACATGTACCTGTGGTGAATATTGTTTGGGTCTTAAAGACAAGAAATGAAAAGCAGTTTGCTGCTGTTATTTTTGTTCTCCTAATTCCATTTTCTAGCAACAAATAAAATGAATAAAACCATCACTCATTCAGAAGACACAGTTCAGTCAAAAATAATAAAGTTTCCTTTTTCACTAAGGCCCTGGAAGGTAAAGAGAAATAGAGTTTCCTAGTGTGGACAGCTGATTAGTTACAAGTATACATTGTTAGACATGTTACATGTAATGTAATAAAATCATTTGAGTAAGCATAAAAAGTCAACATTGTGTACACATAAATCAGCCTCCATGATCTGTAAGAATTCAAGCATTACACAATATACTTAAAGAAACAGAATGGGAAAAAAGTTAGAAAAGTCTAGTCTATATGGGACTCATTAGCCAACACTTTTGCATACAATTCATGCCTAGTGGTGTAAGTAAAAGTAAAATACAAGGTCTCCGCCTTCAAGAAATTTACAACCCCGTTTGGAAGACAAGTATGTTAGAGAAAATCTAAGGCGGTGTATGTGAATCGAGGACTGAACTGTCTACTACTGACAAGAGATATCACGGGTGCTTGGAAATACGAGAGATTTCTGTAGCCTGGACCACTCAGGGAAAGTTCACAGAGAAAGTAAGTTTGCAGACCTTGAGAATCAGGTAGGAGGATCTGGTCAGCCAGTGATTGCTAAATGGTAACTGGCAGGGTAGAACAAAAGGGATTTCTTGCTGGGGAAATAGTGATAATGCAAAGTTTGCATCTGTAGACCAGAGCCAGATAACAGAAAAGTCTGGAAAGCTGAGCAGAAGACTTTGGGTATGGCACTGGTAGTGCGGGGAAGAGGAGAGGAAGACAGGATTTCAACAGAAAAATGTGGGTTATCAAATAGGAGAGAGATGAGATGAGAGCGTTTTCATGTGATTAGCCTGGCGTCGGTCTGCAGGACGGACAGCCCATATACAGCATGACATGTTTCGTAAAGGGGCTCGAAATATACCCCACAGATGACGGTTAATTCATCCTGATAATATCTCACTGAAGCAAAGGAAATGCAGCTTTTATGATTGCCCATTTTGGAGATGATTTGCTCAAGGTCACTGAATAAATGAAAGGCAGAATGAAAACCCACAGTATCATGATGTTCATCGGTTCCTAAGTACCAGCTAACTTACATTCTCTTACTTTCTATGACTTAAGCAAGGGAGGGTACATGATGGACCTCTGTCCTCAAGTGCCATTTCCAGACTCTCATTAGTGTTCAGGGCACACATCCTACCATGCCCCTTTCTTGTTTAGTCGCCCTATAGCCCCTGGCACTCTAACTCCATACCCCCACTCTCCCAGCTAACAGTTGTTTTTGATTATTCTGTTCCAGCTGGTCTTGGCCATCATCATTAGCAATAGTCAACATTTCCGTATCAACCACTCATCAATAAGGACAATGGTTTGCCTATATCAATGCAAGGCAATGCTTTCAAACCTCTTTCCACCTCAAGCTGCAAAGCTCAAATGACACCTTCGGAAGGTGTGAGGGAGGTAAGAACTCCGCATACTAGACTGTGGCACCCAACTGAATTCCTCCCCAATTTTCTTCATGATCAGAGTTAGTTAAAGGATTGCCCCCAGTTAACCCCTTCGTGGTGCTGACACATTTTCTCATCCTCCCATGCATCTTGAAGTCGCCCCTCCTTTTCTTACAAGCTAGTCCTCTGCTTAGGCTCCCTGTCTCATGAAGGCCCCTAACCTCCACATGTTCTCTGGCATTAGCAACTTCTCCCTTCTTGGTGGCTCCTCTTCAGTTTCAAGTAAAGAGACTGGCATATAGTAAATGCTCAGTAAATGCCCGATGAATGACTAAAGCTCTAGATCTTCAAATATTTTTGGACATTTTAAAAAAAAGATTTATTGGGGCGCCTGGGTGGCTCAGTGGGTTAGGCCTCTGCCTTCGGCTCGGGTCATGATCTCAGGGTCCTGGGATCGAGCCCCGCATCGGGCTCTCTGCTCAGCAGAGAGCCTGCTTCCCCGTGTCTCTCTCTGCCTGCCTCTCTGCCTACTTGTGATCTCTCTCTCTCTCTCTGTCAAACAAACAAATAAAATCTTAAAAAAAAAATAAAAAATAAATAAAAAAGATTTATTTATTGGGTGGAGGGGCAAAGGGAGAGGGGGAGAGAACATCTCGAGCAGATTCCTCGCTGAGTGTGAACCGGATGCGGGTTCAATCCCAGGACCCTTGAGATCACGACCTGAGTGGAAATCAAGAGTCGGCTGCTTAACCAACGGAACCACCCAGGTGCCCCTGGACATTTTTTTTTTTTTAAAACAGCCTTATTGAGGCATATTGTTGTCCAAAAGAAAATTGTACATATTTAATGCATAAAATTTGATGAGTTTGGACACACATATATACCTGTGAAACCATTGCCACAATCAAGGTGATAGACTACTTACTGTTCCACACTTTCACTTCATCATCTCATTGTTACCTCAAACTTCACAACTGTAGAACAGAAATCATTAACTTCCTACCAGACCTGGCTCTTCCCCCTGATTTTCCAATTTCTTTCATATGTATTATAACTCCCAGTTTCCCATATTCAACACCACAAAACCTTTGATTCCTCCTTCGGTAAGTAGCTAATTATTAAGTCTGGTAATCGTATTTTTTTTCTCCATAGTACTGGGCATCTGGAAAGCAATCAGTCAACGCAAGGTCTACCGCCTCTGTACAGATCACGATTATCCCATTGAAAGAGCCTCAGTAGGTCCAACTGCCTCAAGACTCAGTCCTCCAGGTTGTCAGTTCATCCAATCTTGAGATTTCTCTTCCTATACATATATAACTGTTCGTTGAGCTTCCTTTACTTAGAGACGTTTCATGGCCAGTCCAAAGGCCAGAGTCCTTCCTTAGCATTCAAGAACCAATATGATCTAGACCCAATCATGTTTTTCAATCTCACCTCTTATTACTCTAGAAGAATTCATCATAATCCAGATGATTTTATCTCACTCTCAAAGATTGTGTGTGCATGCACACTTTGTGGGGGTGTGCCTTTCCCTGTCCATATGCCTTTGCTCAGGGTACATCCCTGCCTGGAAACACCCTCCCCAATATGGCCCCCAATAACCCTTAGCAATTAGTTTATCTTCTGTAATCCTTCAACTTCTCCAGTCAGCAAGTTCTATTCTAGAATAAGCCTTACAGATTTTTGTATTATTTTATATTTCATGTACTAGATTTAACTCCCCAACATTTTAAGACCTTCAAGGGCTAGAGATCACGTAAGTATAATTCTATGTCCTTCCCAGAATCCAATAACAAAGTTCAACAATACAAGACAGTGCTTTCCATGTCTTAGATAAAAGTTTTCAATAAAATGTTCATTAATTCTTAAACTTCATTTCCATTTCACATCTCAAATAATAACCACCTAAAAACCATACCAGCTAGGAGTGCCTGGGTGGCTCGGTTGGTTAAGCATCTGACTGTTGATCTCAGGGTCCTGAGTTCAAGCCCTACACTGGGCTCCATGCTGGGTGTGGAGATGATTTAAAACAAAAAGCCCAAAAAACGAAACCCAAAACTGTATCACGTTTATCATACTTAAGGATACATGAAGGCTACTTTTTAAAAATTCTTTAATAGAAACTTTAAAAAGCTTTCCCAAGAGACCTGACATAAAGCATAATATAATACCACTTAGTAATCCAATTCAACATTTAACTTTATTCTCCCACCTACATTTTATGAAAGATTTAGCAACCAACTTAGAATACTGGCCTAATAAATACTAACGCAGGTTCTAAGGGGAAATATCCTAAACTTAAGTATAACTTATAACTGAAAACTTCAAAGAAAAAATATGTTTTAAATCATTAAAGAGTAAATATTTGAGTGGAAAGAAACAGGTTTATTGGTTTATTATTTTTTTTCTAAAGTTGTGCTTTAAATATTTTTCAAGAGTTTAGCTCCTGGTATGGAAAATTCCTTTAGGTATACACTAACAAAGTAAGCACAAATTAAGTACAAAACAAATTCATACCCTCAACATTTGGTGTAATAGGGCAAAAATGTTCATTCCCACAATATTAAGAAACATCAACAATATGAGTTTGAATAACTAATTCATAAGGAAGAGTTTGAACTGGACCAAATCCTGGGTTTCCTTTCGTCACTCCAAGTTTCTTTTCTATTTTAAACTAGTGGCAACAGAAATTTCTTTGTTCGAAAGTCAGGAATGCTGGAAGTCTTAAGTGATAGAACAGGTAGCTCGGCTTCTACTTCACGTCTCTCCTCAGGGGGAGAAAAACACTGTGGATAAAGTAATTTTGTTTTTATTTCTGGAAAAATCATTTTTTCCATCAATCTTCATAATTCTCTAAAATAAACTGTTAAAAAGTTATAGGCCGGTCAACCACTTCACCCTGACTTGTGGAAATACTATATATTAATTTCAAGAACATATGGCTAGCTCAAGTTTTCTTACTACTCGAAGGGTTTAACAGTTGCTCCTAACTCTTGAACAAAAGTCCAGGAGAATTTTACAAGCTCGTGATATATTTCTGCATCTCATCTGCAATATTTTGGAACAAAAGAATCGTCAAAGTAGTCTAGGCTCAAGAGTCACACTGAATGCCATCAAATTTATTTTTAGGGTACTGTACAATTTTAGCAGTGGAAAACTTTTGTGTTGCATCAAATGCTTCAGAACCACATCTACAAATAAAGTAGAAATAAGCAGCTAAGAATTTACCATTTCGTTACAATGGAGAAAGTGACAAATAAATATCCCTCTCTTCTTTTGCTAATATGGAGATGATCGCCCTCTCCACATCATGTGGGACAAAGTAACCACAACCTTGGGAAGGCATACAGTGAACGGCAGAACTTGTAAATTAAAAGATGTGATTCACATTCTAAACCACCTTAATTAAGATTTTAAAATTCAAGAGATAGGGAACTCCGATAGTTAAAGCAGGGAGCAATAAATACTGAACAGCACGCAGGTCCTAAACCATATAAATCAAATAGACAATTCAAATAAGGACCAGAAACCATTTTCTCCTCAGCACAGAGTTCCCCAGAATCACAAACTTGATGAGCGCGAGGCACTCTCTCTGCTGACGCAGGCGCACACAATGGAGACAGAAGCATGGAGACCCCCAGGGACAAACTTTCCATCTGTACCCTTCTACTCTCCACACAACGGGAAGGAGAGCACGGTGAGAAGTTTTTCGCACTCCTTCCACATCAGACGGAGCAAAATTGGAGTCAGTATCGCAAACTACTCATCTCTGGCTACAATCAAAGGCAGACTGAATGAATGGGGTGTGGGGCAGGGTGGATGGGGGAATGGGCGACACAGGGAGGGGGGCTGGTCTGAGAAAAAAGTTTGAGGCGTTCTGAAAAGCCTGAATGTATTAACCTTTTAAAAAGCCCCAATATTTCTCATTTCCCTTTTTCTTTCTTTCTCTCTCTCTCTTTTTTATTAAATACACACCGACTTCCTGGGACTCAACACAGACGTGCTCTATGTTCAGCTAAAAGGCCTGCTGCTTAGTACACATAGGAGTCCTAGGATTGATATATGTCCCACGCAAACAGTCCTTTTGTGGGAATGTATTTTTAAAATTACTTTTTTGTGACCATGCATAAAATATGACCCATTGCTAAAAAAAAAAAAAAGGATGAATTCCACGCATCAATTAGTAAATTGAGGCCCCAATCCACAGCGCTTTGATTTTTACTAGAAACATAAGCTGTCTATTTACTACTCTAAACGTTTTTTCTGAACTTGAAAAAGTCTGCTTTCACATTTTTAGAAGATAATGAGGGACTGAGGCTTTAGTGTTTCTCGTCTCTGAGCTGTTCATAAATGGGTTGTTTAGACTATCTAGCAAAGGAAAAGAAAAGTGAATGCTTAAAAGTTAGTGGAACTGGATAACATTTAGTAGCTAGCTTGAAATGCACCAATTTAAAAACGTAACCCCGTAAAGGGTGTAGGGGTACATTTCTTCTTGAATAAAAATAAAAATATAACGGCGGGGGAGGGGCCTGGGTCAATCTGGAGAAAGGAGATGGGTCCCAAGCAATAGTCCCTTGTCCAGGACAAAAAGTTTCCTTTAATCACATGCAACACTCTCTTGTGGGAAAGGCAGGGGGAGGGGGCTGGGGAGTCATCACCTCGGCCACTCTGACACAGGACCCTGCATTTCTCAAGCCGCACCAGGGGCTGGGCCAGGTGGAGGGAGCGAGACAGAACTTCGCCCTTAAGAAGCAACAGCAAAAGGGGAAAAGAAGCCACCTCGCTCTTCGCTCTACGCACACAGGAAGAGCCCAATTCAATGCCGCCGCCACCGACACCCCCTTGTCTTGCTCCGCCCCAACTTGTGTGTGTGCGGGGGGGGGGGGGGCGAGCACGACTTGCGTCTTACCCCACAAATTCCGAGACACCTCCATCTCCCCCAAGTTAACTACCTCCACTCCCCGGCCGGACCGAGCTCCGCAGGCGCAGGTGTCCGGATCTGGCCTATTTTTACGCTCCCCCGCCCCCCTCCCCCCCGCACCTCGCCGCGCGCCGGGTCCCTCCCCGCCCTCCCCGCGCAGTGCACCAGCTAGCCTAAACGCGGGGGAAGGCTTCGAGCCCGACTCCCGGGTCACCTGGCCCCTGCGCCCGGCCCTGCCTCCAGAGGAGTCCCGGGGCCGCCTCCGGTGGCCGGGGACCGCGCGCGGGGCTCCGGGGCAGTCACGTGGTCGGCAGAGGCGGCCTGGGCTTCCTCACCTGCATCCCGGGAACTTGGACAGCCACCGGTGAGTGGGCCATGGAGGCGACCGCTGCTCCGCACTGCTCCTGCGGCGGTGGCGCCTGGGGCTCGGCTGGCTCCTCCTCCGGGGGGTAGCTCGGCGGCCCTCCCAGGCTTTTCGACCGGGGCCTGGAAGGACACACAGAAGTGGGGTGACGGGGCTGGTGGCGCGTCGCCCCGGGCCGCGGGGTGGGCGGTTGGCGGCGCGGCTGCCCGGGACTCAGTCTACCTTTCTGGCGCCCGCCCGCCGCTGTCGCCGCCGCCTCCGCTCCTCCTCCTGAACGCGGGGCGTAGCGAGTGGCGGTGGCCGGGACCTGGGCTCGAGTGATGCCGCCCGTCTGCGCCTCGCCGCTTTAGGAAGAGGTGGAGGCGCCCCAGCAAGCCGCCCGCCCGCCGGGCCCGGGAGGCGGTTGGGGGCGGTTCTGCCGTTGGCCCTGCCCCCGCCCTGCCGCCGGGCGGTGTCAGGAGCGCAGGGGCTCCTCGCGGTGCAGGGCTGTGGCTGGGCTCGCCCGAGCCGGCGAAGGGGCGGGACCCCCCCCCCCCCGGGGAGGGGGAAGCCGGGAGCTGGGTGACCCGGCACCCGGCTCGGCCTGGGAAGGGAATGGAGGAGTCTGGGTGACCCTAGGGGTAGGAGGGCGTCCCAGACGCGGCCACGTTGCAGGCAGGCGTTCGAAGCTGGGGCACACGCAGCTTCAGAGACGACTTGAGTTGAAACTTGGGGAGTGTTGGAAGTCCCTCTTGGTTCCCCGATCTAGTCGAGGGTGAGGACACGGGGAACCTCCGAATCGGCGGACCCCGACTCAGTCCCGCGGTCGGGTGCCCCCCACCCTGGGTGGGGCGGCGTCTCTGGGCGGATCCGTAGCCTCGCGCCTGCTTTCCGGATTCCCCGCCCCCAGACAGGATTCAGGTGACTTGAACCTGAGGCTACCCCTGCCTCTTGGGCTGTCGGTTGGCGGAGGGCGGCTAGACTCGGGCTTCTCTTGCGAAGTTTGCACGTGGAAGACGGAGACATTGGAAAACAGATAGTACATCAGCAGAAAATTAATGAGGATGATAGAGGCATGGAAAACGAGACTGGATCATTAGTGGTACGCCTCATTGAGCTCGACCTATACGCGGCCGTGGTTTCAGCAATTCCCTGCCTCCGCTCGCTCTTAAGTTCCACTCCAGCAGGGAGACTACTCCTTTTGAGACTACCCTAATGATAACAACAGTAACAATGATAATAGTAACAATTACAGAAATCTCATCATGAAGGCACCTTTGCGGACCAACAGGGGTTAATTACATTTAAAAGTGTCATATCCAATGACACTTGGACGTCACGAGGATACATCCTCGTCCAATTTAAGACGAGGATGAAGTTCTTTACATTGCAGGTCTATACCCAACACAGTGTTGGGGCTCTAGTAGACACTAAGTTTCTTTCAGGTTGTGTGTGTGTGTGTTTTTGTTTGTTTGTTTGTTTGGTTTTTTTTTTTTTTGCTGGTTTTTTTTTTTTTAAAGATTTTATTCATTTGACAGCGAGAAACACAGCGAGAGAGGGGACATAAGCAGAGGGAATGGTAGCGGGAGAAGCAGGCTTCCTGCGGAGCAGAGAGCCCGATGCGGGGCTCGATCCCAGGACCCTGGGATCATGACCTGGGCCGAAGGCAGACGCTTAATGACTGAGCCACCCAGGCGCCCCTTTTTTGCTGGTTTTGAATCTTTCCCAAGCGATAGCATTTTATTGTTATCAATATAATTATTATTAATGGGTGTCATTTTCTTTGTGCCTGGACTGCCAAATGCTAGATACATAGTACTGGATTGAATCGTTACAAGGGCCCTCTGAGGTCATATTGCCTCCCCCCCCCCCCCCCACTATTCTACAGGTGATGAAAAAGCCTCGGTGGGGTTGAATAATTTGATCCAAATATCACACAATTAAGAAGTGGTAGAGCTGGGAATCCAAACACAAGTCCCTCTAACTTTTAAGATCTACTCTCTTAGCAACCGTCAAGGATACAATACGGTATTGTGAACTATAGCCACCATGCCGAACATTACATCCCCAGACCTTACTCATTTTCTAACTAGAAGTTTGTAGCCTTTGACCACCTTCACCTATGTCCCCTCTCACCTGCCTCTGCCAACCACCAGTCTACTCTCTGTAAGTTTAGTATTTTTTAGATCATTCAGGGTTTAGTCTCTCTCTCTCTCTGACTTCTTTCCCTTAGCATAATGCCCTCAAAGTCCATCCGTATCGTCACAAATGACAGGATTTCCTTCCTTTTCAACGTTGAATAATACTCCATTGCATGTAGGGCCATCACATTTCATTATCCATTCAGATGATAAAGGATATAATTACATTCTCCTTACTCCTAATTCCCCACGTCCGGGCCCTCACAACCTGATTAACCTGATGATAAGCCCCAATCTACTCTATTTTCCACCAGCCCAGCTCACACCTAACAATGCCAGCCTGACCAGAAACCTGTGTGCCACCTAAACTTTAATGTCCTTACAGGTTCCCTAGAATTCTTGGGGCACCTGAGTGGCTCAGTTGGTTAGGCATCTGCCTTTGGGGACGCCTGGGCGGCTCAGTCACTAGGCGTCTGCCTTTGGCTCAGGTCATAATCTCAGGGTCATGGGATGGAGCTCCTGCATCCTGCTCCCTGCTCAGCAGAGAGTCTGCTTCTCCCTCTCCCTCTGCCTCACCTCTCTGTCTCAAATAAATAAATAAAATCTTAAAGAAAAAAAAAAAGGAAGACGTTCCCTAGGATTCTTTTTATTTTTTTAACTTTTATTTTATTTTTTTAATTTTTATTTTATTTTATTTTATTTTCCAAAATACGTTTATTTCATTTTTTCAGTGTTACAAGATTAATTGTTCAGGCACCACACCCAGTGCTCCATGCAATATGTGCCCTCCTCAATACCCACCACCAGGCTCGCCCAACCCCCCACCCCCCCAAAACCCTCAGTTTGTTGCTCAGAGTCCACAGTCTCTCATGGTTCATCGCCCCCTCCGATTTCCCCCCCATTCACCCTTTTAAAGTGCAGAGTTTCATTTGGCAAGTCTGGAATGGGCCCAAGATTGTGCATTGCTAATAGTTTCCCAAATGGTGCCAATACTGGTGATTCTTAGGTGACACTTTGAGTAGCAAGGGTCTAAATCTCAAGTCCCAGCCCCACTGAACCTTTGCTCCAAACTCTCCTTCGATACTCCTCCTCTTGCGTATTGGAGGAAGTAGTGCTCAACTTTGTAGTTCTTTTTTCGTATTTCATGGATTTCATTTGTTCGGTCTGCCCAACAAGATAATTAACTCCCTGAGGCTAGAGATCCAGCTTCTCTTACCTGGAAATTATTCAGGTAGAACGTCAGCTTTCCAAGGGCAAGATTTTTGTCCGGAAGAGTGTGTGGCACATCGTAAGCCCTCAATAGGTATTTGTTGAATGAATGAATAATGAATGAATGAATGAATTTCCTTTGAATTGCTCACTGAGGTCAGTACAGTGCTAGGCAAATAATGGGTACACTGTGTTTTTTTACTGATGCCTGGCTAAACTCCTGGGCACTGCTCTTGTTGAATCTTTAAATTTAAATTTTTTAATTTTTAAAAATTTTTCACTTTACTATATGTTACACTTAATTTTTTGTGTCCTAAACTCTTTCTGATTACTTTAATTTCCCAGCTGCCTAAGAGTGAGTTGTGTAATTTTAAATAAATAAGTAAATTACGCCTATCTGAGAAGTGACTTCCCCTGACGTCCTTCTGAGCCAGAGTTATGTAAGAATGTGGAAGACTAAATGCTAAATTTTAAGACCTGAACTAGTGAGACATTTCCTTAAAAACCCTGCTTTTGAGACCTTAGTAAACTTTCCGATCCTTATTTAGGTCCACTGCTATTAAACAAACTATCTGTTGTCGTAATTATACTTGATCATGATCACTTGAGTTGTGATATGGAGTTCCTTGTGGTTAAAGATTGTATTTATTTGAAAGGAGGGAGAGTGAGAAAGAGAGAGAGAGAGAGCGTGAGAGGGGGAAGGTTCGAGGGAGAAGCAGACCCCCTGCTGAGCAGGGAGCCAGATGCGGAACTCAATACCTGGACTCCAGGATCATGACCTGAGCTGAAGGCAGTTGCTCAACCAACTGAGCCACCCAGGCACCCTAGATTTCTTAATTTAAATAAAATGACAAGAAATTCATGTGTGCTTTTGTTACTCCCCACCAAAAAGGACACTTGAATATTTTACTTCAAAATGCCAACCCAGAGTCCAATAATATGTTACCATGTATTCCCACAGCTCGATGGAAAAAGTTCCTTGAGGGGAGACACCACATCTTATGCCCTTTGGTAGCCCCATAGAGTGCAAGATTGTGCCTCGGATTGGATTTGCTACCTGCTTGATCGATGAGACCTGAGTGGCTATGAATACTTAATAACCGTATAAATAAAGTAAGATCGTATACAGATTAAGCGAAGTCAGTGAATTCCAAATTAGACATTGTCTTTGAGCCCACCAAAACTTAATAATTTAAATTTACAATCTGTGGTTTCAATTTCCTGAGATGTGTCATACCCTCAATATTAAATATTTAACTTTACCCATGTTTATAAATATTTACTGAGTGTACTGGTTCATGGCTGCAGTGTAGGGAGATAGAAATGGCCAAACTTCGATGTAGGCAGTAGCGAGGTAATGATGTATTAGGGCTCTGGTTCTCAACTGGGGGCACTTTTGCCTCCTGGAGATATTTTGGTTGTCACAAGTGGGGAAGAAAGATGTCGTCGGGAACGGGTAGGGGCCAGGGCTGCTGCTACCCATACTACAGTGCGCAAGACAGCCCTCACAACAAAGGACTGCCCAGTCCAAAATGTCAATGGTGCCAAGGTTTGAGAAACCATTCTGTACTCTTTGCATTAAGGGTTACTAACGAAGAAACAGACTTGGGAAACACTGTTTCCTGAGGATTTCGGTTCAGTGTGGTGGACGGGGCAAAAAACAAAACCAAAAGCCAAAAGACCAACCCAAAAAGCCACCACCAACAAAAATGACTCCAAAAGATATTGGGCCACATCAAGGGAGTACTGGAAACAAAGCAGTATTTTTATGTTACCTTTCTGTGAAACCATAGATCATCTTCCCCCAAAGAGTGAATACTACCTAATAAAAAATAATATTGAACAGAGAATAACTTTAAGAAAAATTTAATGATTGGCTTAAAAATATTTAATCACGGAACAGGTTGTGATGCGCTGGGCGTTACCTAGGAACCTTCAAATATATGACCTTGTTGAGGTAAATTTGGCCTCTTACTCCACCTGACAAAATTTAGAAGTAGGGTTTCACATTTTGGACTTTTAACAATTTGAGCCTTATTTAAGAACTACATTGAAATGTATGATGTGTGTCAACATATGAAGTGCAAGGACAAACTGATCCAGTTATCTGAATTTCTTTGAATTATCTGAATATTGGGAACAAAAGGGAATTATTTTGGTAATTCCAGAAGCTCACCATCCAGGGGTAGCAAGTTTTTGATTCAAGCTGCTGGAGTGGACTCTGTACTGATATTTGGAAGGACGGCGGTCAAGAGTGCTTTTTTTTTTTTTTTAATACGTAAAAACATATGTGATACCTCCAATCTCCTCTTTACTCTCTGTGGGTATCGAATTGGAAACCATGACATAATAGCTCTCGCAGATGTTGCCGCCTCGCTATTGTTCCAGCAACGTATCCCGAGAAAAGCCTAAAGAATCAGTTCTCGGTCAAGGAGCATTAAGCCTTTGGGGGCTTGCGCAGAACTCTACCATAGTATCCTTTATAACAACAGCTAGTGTCTAAGACTCAGCCCGGCCGAATTTTCTTGCTAGCTGTACTTCCTGATGCTACTGAGGGGAATAGAGCCGCAGAGGAGGTGGGTGGAAGCAGATGCTGCTCAAGTGGTTTCCTGCTCGTAATATTTCTTTACATGCGCGCGTGCGCACTTGGAAATACTTGCGCTTAGGTACCAAAAGAGTGGAGCTCGTTACCTCTTGCCCTCGCCAATGAGTTAGAGAACCAAGAGAGGTAAATGCGGCCCAAAGTCTTTCCCACGTCGAGGTAGGAGTCAAGAGACGCGACGTTAAGAGATTTCCTCCTGGTTCCAGTGGTGCTGGGTGCCGAGACGCTCACAGAATTCCCCTGGGGATCTTCATGGGCCTTGGACCTAAGGCGGAGGGCTTCAGACCTAAGGCGGAGGGCTTCAGAGCCCGGCAGGCCCTCACTCCCAACCTCCTTGCGGGTGACCGAGCCGCTGCTTTCCGCACCAGTTGTCCCATAAGGATAGTTTTGTGGTGCCATTGGGAACATGAAGACGGGGGAGTTTCTTAGGGGAGAGGCTTTGGGA
The DNA here is from genome assembly GCA_028646535.1 of Procyon lotor. Taxonomy (NCBI): domain Eukaryota; kingdom Metazoa; phylum Chordata; class Mammalia; order Carnivora; family Procyonidae; genus Procyon; species Procyon lotor. The sequence goes on from CM053612.1 coordinate 15,930,379, forward strand.
GACTGGGCTCTTTGTAATGAAGTCAGGTAACTTCTCTGTGCTCTCCAGAGGGTAAGTTTTAGCCACAGGAGAACCCTTCATGTGTTACCATGAAACGAGGCTGACCAACCAATCGGGGTGATGCTTTCCCCCTCTGAATTAACTTCTTAGGATGGATTGAATTGACTCCTTGTTCTTTAATTTGGAGGCTCCTCGAGAAAACAGTTCTAGTCAAAGGTGGCAGTTAAAAACAGGAAAAAAAACTGGCAGTTGAGACCAAATAGGAAGTGACTATGCCATCAGCTCTCACTGAGGAAAAGGAAGTTGTCGCCAGGACCTCTAAGAAAGGCAGTTGTGTAAAATTACCACCCTTCAACTTGCTCGCTGAGGTTCTGTCACCCTGTGGTAAAAGCGCCCATAGTTTCGTTACTGCTGTTCTCAAGAAGACGTGAGCGGAGAGGGGAATAACAGGCAGCCCTTGCAGAACTATTATCAGCGACTACCAGAAGTTTCTGGGGGCAGAAACTCAACATTGTAGACAAGCAAAGCTTCCACCCTACTCATTGTTTTTTTCCTGTGCCAAATTGAAAGTTGAAGATTAGTAAAAAGTCAGTACGTTATCCCATGAGGCCCACCACAAGGGGCCAACTGTAGACTATAAGGGGGGGCGGGGGGTTTGCTGAGAAATAGAAGACAGGATGTCTTTTTATGTTTGCACTCGGGCTCCAGAGAGAGCTGAAGCCACACCACCTTTCCCTTTATCCTTTTCTTTCTCCTCCGTTCTTCTCTTTCTCACATATTTCTTGAGCACAGTGCCAGGAACCGTGCGAAGTGCTGAGAATACAAAAAAAATGCAGGGAGCGTGCTTTCTTGCAGGAGAACAGCATAAAAAACTAGGAGCACTCAAAGTGATACAAGAGTGACACTACATTTTAAAAATGCTACGGCAACAGGCACCAGAGAGAAGTACATTTTACCTGCGTAGATCCTGGAAGGCTTCACAAAAACGGTGACATTTGAACTAAGTCTTGAAAAATGGCGAGGAGGTAGCCAGGACAAAGTCTTGGGGAGAGGGAGTAGAGAGAGCATTCCAGATAGAAAGAAGAGCACAAACAAATGCCTAAGCTGGGCATGCGCATCCCCCATCACCTGATGATCTAGTTAAAATCTACACACTGTGCTCCATTTATAGAGATTCTGATTTCGCAGATCTGAGGTGGAGAAAGGGCATGTGTATTTCATTAAAAAAAAAAAAGGGGGGGGCCTCCTGAGTGGTTCAGTAAGGTGAGTGTATAGCTTTTGGTTTCCGCCCAGGTCATGATCTCATGGGTTGTGGGATGGAATCCCGTGACAAGTCTGCTTGAAAGATTCTCTCCCTCTGCCCCTCCCCGCCAATTAAATAAATAAAATCTTTAAAAAAAAAAAATCCTTGAGTGATTATGATGTGTCCTCTTCGTTATGAATCAGTAGCTTAGAGAAATGACACGCTTTCTTTGAGGACTGGCTGGTAGTTTGGTTTAATAGGCAAAAATACAGAGTACATGAGACATCCTAGCAATGAGGTTGGAAAGGGAAGGGAGGGGCAGACCGTGAGCCTTGCGTGCCATGCTAAAGACTTTGGACTTGATCCTGTAAGCTCCTAGGAGTACTGAGTGGTTTTAAGGAAGACAGGAATTTGCTCCAGATTCATATGCTCAAAAAGCAAAAACAAAACACCCCTCTGGTTAGTACATAAAGGATAGATTCGATATGGGAGAGGCTGGAAGCAGAGGGACCTATTAAGAAGCCATTAGGAGGCCATTGTGATAGTACAGAGGAAGGACTGAGTTAAATTTATGGCTATGAGAATGAAGATGGGGGGATAGATTCCAGAAACAGTTTGGGGGTGGAATCAACAGCGTTCAATTGATTGCAAGTGGCCAGGACCAGAGGGAGAGGTTTAAAATGCTAGAGACATCTAGCTTAGGGAAGTGGGTAAACGTTGACTCCTGGAGCTGGGCCAGGGAATACGGGAGGAGGACCAGGTTTGGGGAAAAGATAAGGAATTCAGTTTGGGTGCGCTGAGTTTGAGCTGCCTGTCCAACATCCAAGCGCGGATGTCCAGAAGCTAGTTAAAAATAACAAGAGGTCAGGGGGCGCCTGGGTGGCTCAGTTGTTAAGCGTCTGCCTTCGGCTCAGGTCCTGATCCCAGGGTCCTGGGATCGAGCCCCGCATCGGGCTCCCTGCTCAGCGGGAAGCCTGTTTCTCCCGCTACCATTCCCTCTGCTTGTGTTCCCTCTCTCGCTGTGTTTCTCTCTGTCAAATAAATAAAATCTTAAAAAAAAAATAATAGCAAGAGGTCAGATTGCAAATATAGATTGAGAATTGCAGAGAAGAATCCTTTGTAACCTGATGGCAAGTTGTCAATAAAAGGCATAATAAAGAGAAACCAAGTTGGAACCATTCACTTCCTATTTAGAGAGTTACTTCTTGAATAATTGTCCCATGTTTTGGTCCAGTGAGATGCTGCCTGTGCCAACTGACATCAGATCTATCTGCAGAAAGCGTACTATTTTCTTCCAAGTAGTGATCATTAATCTCATCTCTGTAAGATTATACTACTAAATATTTCTGCTGTGTCCCTGCATACATAGATGCCCTTTGAATGCGTGATAACGACGGCCAAGAAAAGAGTGGAGTAAAGGACAGGAGTGACGTGAAGAGATCTCAATGCTACGTTGCCAGGTTTTCTGGGATGGTTTTCTTGCATGCAACTGTAAAATAGATTATTGTGCACCAGAGCAGTTTGTATTATATTTCCCCTCCTACACTCAAAAGAAAATGAGGTGGGAGATGACATGCGTGCCTGGTTTCATGAAGCCAAGTTAGTGTCTTCTACAGTGGAAAGAAAAACAGGAAGAATTTATTGCAATCTAAAGCGCAGATTACTGGCAAAGCCATGTTAATTTGCCTGCTGTGAAAGTGCACGGCAACTTTAGTTAATATTTCTCCGATTTTTCAGAATCATTCATACTATTCTGGTTCTTCCATTCTTTCTGTGTTTTTGACCTTTTATGAAGCTTCACACATCCCTATAGTTTACCATATGTGAGGGTAAGCATTCAGGTGGCTAAATGCCAACTTGAAATTAACATAGATAAATCATGCTTTTCATATAAATTGGGAAAACAGCGGTAGACATTTACAATCTGAAATCATGAAAGCAGATACAAATAGATTATATTCTAAAATGTTTTGTACAATGCATTTTATTGTGTGTTTGGGTTTTTCTCAGGTGTTACAAGAAACCGAAACACACCAGCTCTTAAATTTTAATGTTATTTTTGCATCTGACAATATACAGATTCCTGCTATGCAAATACAGAGAAACGGGTGCTTACTATGTTGTGAAGGATGGATTTAGTTTGTGAAATATATACTAAAAAAAAAAAGATATTTTCTTATTTTTTTCCAGACTCTCAAAGCATAAAAAGTTATTGCTGTGTGGAAAGGTCATTTATATGAACAATAACAGATGAAATGGTGTCTGGGTTGTAAAATGCTGAGTTATTGAATAGGTTTCCTAGTAAAAAAGTAGGTATTCGATGTGAGTATGCATAACAATACACTTTATTCTTTCATTGTCTTTTTTAAAGCAGGAGCCCAAGCCCAACTTGTATTAATGTAACTAGAAAATTAGGCAATTATAAGAGCTACCATTCATGTAATGCTTGCTCCGTGTCGGGCATGGTTCCAATTTATGTATATTTCCATGTCATTCTCACCACAAAGCCACGGGCTTGGTACTACTATTGTAACATCATTCCCATTATAGGTGACAAAACTGAGGCACAGAGAGAGATGAAATAACTCATCCAAGGTAGGAGTGCCAGATAAAATACAGGATGCTCAGTCAAACATGAATTTTATTTTATTTTTTTTAAGTTTTATTTATTTTTTGGACAGAAAGAGCACAAGCAGGGGGAGCAGCAGAGAGAGAGGGAGAAGCAGGCTCCCCGCTGAGCAGGGTGCCCAGTGCGGGGCTTGATCCCCCGACCCTGGGATAATGACCTGAGCCGAAAGCAGACGCCCAACTGACTGAGCCACCCAGGCGCCCCCTAAATTCTAAAACTTGAATTTTAGATAAATGATGACTAAGCCTGCGTGAGGCATACTTATACTGTAAAACATAATTTATCTAAAATTCAAATTTTAGAATTTGAAAAAATTCATAACTTTTTTCATATTCATAATTCGTAATTCGAATGCTTTCGAATTCGTAATTCGAATTTGTAAAATCGGGCGGTATTTTTACTTGCTCAGTCTGACAGCTCTTCAGGCCAAGGTCATATAGTTCGTAAGGGGTAGAGCTAGAATTTGAACCAAGGGAGTGTGACATCAGAATTTATGCTTTTAACTGCTATGCTTCTACCGATTATAAGAAATGGAGGGTAGAGAGCTTCATTTTCTCTATGTGGAATATTGAAAAAAATCATGACTAATGAATACCTCATGGGCAAGATCACAGGTCTACAAGTTTGAATTTCTTTTAATTTACTCTGATTGTTAATATCATTTGGGCACAGCATTTTTAGTGAGAATTTTTGTTCTAACCGTGATAACATCTGTAACATTTTGAACTAATTTTTCCTTCCATGCTCTCCAATAGGAGAGGTTAAAGAAAAAGTGTGCTTCACTACAACAAATGGAATTAACCGATAAGCACTGTTGTTCAAAACACATTTTTCTTCCTCCACAAAGCAGCTTTATGTTGTTTATGAAGAGTAAAGGCTTTCTTTCAGTAAGAGCTTTCTAAAAGAAAAATATAGGATATATTTGCTCACACTATTTTCTTCTTTTCTTTTTTTAGATTCTATTTATTTGTGTATTTTTGAGAGAGAGAGAGAGAGAGAGAAAGCAGGGGGAGCGGCAGGCAGAGGGAGAAGCAGGCTCCCTGCTGAGCAAGGAGCCAGATGCGGGGCTCGATCCCACGACCCCGGGATCATGACCTGAGCCCAAGGTGGACGCTGAACCCACTGAGCCACCCAGGTGTCCCGGCATTTTCTTCTTACTTTGAAATTTTTACTCTAAAACGGAATAAGTGGCACCTACTTTTTGAAAGGTAGTACAATTTAATGGGGGAAAAATAAACAGGGGCTGTGGAGCCAGATAGACCTTATTAACTTTGTGAACTTGATGTCTGAGCCTCCCTTTCTTCATCTGCAAAATGGGAGTTATTAATGCTTCTTTCGAATGCTGACAGTGAGGAGTAAATGAGATGATGAACATAAACTGCTCTACAGAACTGATCATCCATGAATAGTGGTACTTCATGTTCCCCTGTCCACTTGCCTCTTTCCCAGAGCCTCCACTGTGCTCAGCAACCCCTGAGAATCTTTGGAAATCTAACGCTTATTTACAAAAGCATCTTCACTGGCTCAGAAGTTACATAACAATCAGTGGTGGAGTCAGTTGGAATCCAGAGTGCCTAAAATGTTTTCTTTCATTCCGTGATTTTTTTTGAACCCCTAAAATGTTGAGGTTATAACAAAAATTACAGTGTGATTTTTTTTTTTAAGATTTTATTTATTTATTTAGAGAGACACAGAGAGACAGAGAACACAGGCCGGCAGAAAGGCAGAGGGAGTTGGAGAGAATTGCAAACAAACTCCAGCGCCCGGTGAGGGTCTCCATCCCACAACCCTGAGATCATGACATGAGCCAAAATCAAGAGTCTGTCGCCCAACCGACCGAGCCACCCAGGAGCCCCTACAGTGTGATTTCTGCCCTTAGAGATTAATTGCAAGGATTTTTAGGGTGTTTTTTTTTTCCTTTAATAATGAGAATATTCTTCGAGTTTCCAGTTAGGGTTTATATACTTTAGTCTCATGGGGAAACTCACCATGGACATCTCTGAGGGACACAGAGGGGCATAAAAAGAGATGACAAGGGCAGGAAAATTGTCATCAAAGCATTTTCCTGTGTATACATGCGTGCATATGCACTGGAGCAAGGGGAGGGGTGATATATAATCAGGGGAAAGTACAAAAATAAGTGCATTTAGGGTCAAATACAAAGTCGCCATCAGGAAACAGCTAACATTGTTACTGAAAACTATCAGTTCTGAGAGGTGGTATATAGTGTGCTTATTAGGAACACGGACTGTGGAGGTGCGCCTGGGCGGTGTGGTCAGTTAAGCAATGAACTCTTGGTTTTGGCTCCTGTTGTGAGATCGAGCCCCACGTGTGATCAAGCCCCAAACATATTAGTATGGGCCAAAATAAGAATTTTTACTCAAATTGTTAAGAGACCAAGAAATGGAAAATGCATTTGACAGAACCTTTTTTAGGCCTCAGTTTCCTCATTGTAAAAGGAAGAGAATTGGCCCATCTGTAAGGTTCTTTCCAGCACTGACATTTCATGATTATATAAAAAAAAAAATTCTTAAAAAGCAAAATCTGGAACTCTCTGAACAATTATTTTATAGCCAAATAATAAATCTAAAGTCATAGTCAAACATGACCTTTCAGAAAGAAGGCAGCAGGGTTTCTGTGAGGGAAAATCATGTCTGACTAATCTATTAGCACTCCTCAAGAGAGTAAATAACATGTTAAGGAACCAGGGGATACAATTTACATATACTTAAAAAAAAAAAAACCAGGAACAAACCCTTGACAAGCTTGCTTACTGTTGACTTTTTTGTTGTTGTTAAATGAGTCCCTGTGGGATCCCTGGGAAACATTTTGTCATGGAAGGCAAGTGAACTTACAGAATGAAATGGAGGATAAGAGGGGCGCCTGGGTGGCTCAGTTGGTTAAGCATATGCCTTTAGCTCAAGTCATGATCCCAGAGTCGTGGGATGAGTCCTGAATCAGGCTCCTTGCTCAGCGGGGAACATGCTTCTCCCTCTGCCTGCGCTCCCCTTGCTTGTACTCATGCTTCCTCTCTCTCTCTCTCTGACAAATAAAATCTTCAAAAAAAAAGAAAAGAAAAAAAAAGAAATGGAGGGTAAGAAAAAGCAGGTGCTTCTGTGGATGGAAAAGTGTCAGCATTAAGACTCCTATGATCCCAAATTTATATAAGTATCCCAAGTGGTATAAAATAAGGTATACACAGTGGTATTTCTGTGTTTGTAGCTGGCACTAAGCTCTTCTCAGTAGTAAAATGGCAAGAAAGTCTCTCAAAATTGGGGGAGTGGGAAAAAATAAACAATTATCTCAGCAAGGTAAAGCATCTACAGGAAAAACAAAAACAAAAACAAACCCCTAACTGTATCATACAAATAAGATTGTTGTCATTTTTGGCTCAGGAAAGAAATCTAGGAGTCGCAGATATTTCTGGAACAATTTCAGCTCACTGCCCCATTTTGGCCAAAAAGGTCATCAAAATTCTGTGCGTCCATAGAAAACAGACTAGAAACAGAATGATACATTATCCTGTTTTTGAAAAAAAAAAACAATTAAGGACCTGGGGCAGGAACACAATGTTTAATTCAGGGGGCCATAAATTAAGAAAGGCAAAATGGAACCCAAGATGGTATAGCGATGGGCAGGCAGGACAATGGAATGAGAAGACTCAAAGCATTAGGAGTTTTTAACCTAAAAAGATAAAGAGTTGAGGCAATTGCCACAGTCCATACTAATATTGGCACTACTAATATAACTGTTTATTTAGTGCTTCCTCTGTGACTTGACATGTCCTGAATCATTCAATACCCATTACTCCTGTGAGGTGGGAGTCCCCCTATTATCCACACTATAAAAGCATCATGAAACGTATGTACAGAGTAAATAATGATCAAAGCTGTTTACTGGCTAGAACTCAAAAGCATCAAGTTCAAGACAAACAAAAAGAAGTGAGACTCAGGCACTGGGCAGTAAAACCTGGGGAACTCACCACCTCAAGCAACAAGTTGAGGTGAAACCCATTCAGGAAGGATTTAGGCTATATTTGTAGAAGATAAAACCATGATAGCTTACTAAGAGAATCTTGTGAAATGTCTTTAACCTTTGAGGTTGTCATTAAGGAGGCCAACCACACCCTCTCCACTCCTACTGCCAACATGGCTCTGAGTCCTCCTATAAAAATTTGGGGCTGGATAGACCAGAAATTTGGTCAAGTATGGCTTTTCCTTTTTAACTACGACATAAGTAGGGGAATGGCATGTAAATTCCTTGTGGGTATTTCAAGATGGTTGTACTTTATCCTGTGCTCGAGCCTGTTGTTTTCATTGATAGCCTAACGTGCACAGAATCTTACTGAAAGCAAAGCTTTGCCATGTAGAAATGGAATCTTTAAAAAACAATTACTTGCAGAAGAATAATTTGCTTCAAAGAGAGTAGGTGGAGAGTTTTCCTTTAACACCCATTCTCTGGCCAGCATTCATCTGGGGTATTTCGTGCCCATATTTCTTTAAGAAATTCCATTTCAGAGAAAATATGTTTCACATAAGTAAAAACAGAAAAATAGCTTAAAAGAGCATCTCTGTATAAAAATCCTCCCTTGGGGCGGTTTGGCTCAGTCAGAGGAGTGTGTGACTCTTGATCTCGGAGTTGTGAGTTCAAGCCCCTTGGGTGTAGAGATGACTTAACAACTACAACAACAAAATAAAACAAAACAAAACAAAAAAACTACAACAACAACAACAAAACCTCCCCTTGAAAACTACACAGTATCTTCTCTGTCACATCGGTGCTCAAAAAACCCAAGGACGGAGCTCTCCAGGGCTGCTTGGGGCTTCTGTCTTCATGGTGTAACATGATTAGTTTCCACAAAATGGACCCCCATCCTCCTTTGGCTTGGTGACCTCTACGTTATTGAAATACTGTGTGTGCTACAGGCACACCATGAAAAACAAATGGGGAAGAGAAGGAAACTTAGGCGTGAACATCTAGTTCACAGGGGAACTCACCTTATCTGTGGGAAAAAAGTATGACAAGAAAAAAGAAAACTGGAAAGCTGAGAAACAGAGAAAGGGAAAAGGACAAATGAAAAGATAGGATTGTTCTGAAGTCAATGGAAATCATTTAAAAAGCGCGAGAGGACGAAATGTGGATTTCAATGCTAACATGGATAATCGGGCCATTAGCAAAGTGATGAAGGGGTGTAATCCTTTGAGCTCTCTGACTTCTCACGGCAGAGTCTCTGCTCTCTGTCCACTCCTCTGACCCTGACCCTGTGTCCCCTGGCTGTCCAAAGCCCATTTCGGCAGCTAGTGGCTGAGCCAGTACTCCCACAGGCTGTGCCCTGGTTCTGGGCTTTTCTCACCTCTCTGGATCCAAATGTATCTGTGTTTTGCCCATTTCGTTACCCTGCTGGAGAACCTCTTCATCTTAATAGAGACTACTTATTAAATACGGCTCTCTACTTGTAAGTGCAAGTAGAGAGAGGGATTCAAGGAGCAGAGCCCTCCTCACCCCCTCAAATAACAGGTGGAAAGCCAATAACCTTTGTCTCCCAGGTAACCGCTCTGACCATAGGTTTCCTCGTCTGTAGAGAGGAGATGATTAGACCTTTTGTTTCTGTTACAATTGACAACATTTTCACATACATTTACCTATGGGATCCTCACAGCCACCCTCTGAGGTACAGATTATTTCTCCATTTGACAGACAAGGGAACTGAAGCTCAGTGAGGTTAAGTCCTGGGATGGCATGTGAAAGGGCCCGTGCACGAGGAGAAGACTCAGCCGGCCAAGAGAGTGAGTTCACACACGCTTCCAGAAGCTGCCCAGACAGCGGCGCAGGAGGCAGGTGGCCGTGTGGAGGCAGTGTGATACCAAAGTGATGTGGGTGGGCTTTGGAGTCACACACACCTGGGTAGGAATCCTGGGCCTGGCCCTTGCGACCTGGTATCTCTTTGGCAGCTCTCTTCTCTGGCTCTACGTTTCCTCATTTGGAAGATGCAGATAAGAATGTTGCGAGGGTTAAATGCAACACTGAGTGTAATGCACTCAGGACAGGGTAGAGCACGTGAGCAACAGGCAAAAGATGTGGAAGCTCCCGGAATGATGGTTAGTAGTAGTAATACTTGGCGCACATGTTGGCACAGAACATGGACCCACTGGCCCAAATGTAGAGTTAGCCACTAGGCACCAGGCCATTGGCAAACAGAACCAAACATGGCTGACGCAAGGCGAGAAAGAGGAGGCTTTGTGCTCTGCAGGGGGGACAGGTCAAGGCTACGTAGGATAGGTTGTGGTTTCCTTGGAATAGTGGTTCTCAAACTTGAGCCTGGGTTAGAATCGCCTGAAGGCTTTCTTAAACGACAGATGGCTGGGCCTCACTCCCAGTTGCCCATTTAGAAGGTTTGGGGTAGGGCCCGAGAATTTGCATTGCTATTGAGTTCCTCGGTGTTGCTGATAGACCTCGGGAGCCCACTTTGAGAATCTCCGTCTTGAAGAACCCTGTCCAGTTCTAGGCATCAGAGTTTCCTTGCTTTCATTTCCTCTTTTCTCCTCAGTAAAAATCCACTTGAAAAATGCCGCCCGTGTTCTGGCACAGCAAAGGGAATTGCCCATCCCTGGTCCAGGAGGGCTAGCGGAATGAGAGAGGACCACCGGAAAGCAGGGATGACGGTGTCACTGGTGGCCCTGCTGGAAGGCTGGGGGCAGCCTTAGAGTAGAACAAAGGTCAACACTCGGATGGGAAAGAGTCAGAGACAGCTGTGATCACGGAGCCTTTCCCAGCTTGGATTTGCCCTCATAAGCTTTTTCTTACTTAAGCTTTTTCTCCCTTTTATAACTACTGCTATATTGGGGCTGGGGGGGGGCGGGTAGGGTGTAGTGGGAGAAAGATTCACTATAATTTCTTCTTGCACTTTTTCTACTTCCTTGTTTTACTCTTTGTCAACCAGAAGGCCGATATGAACTTCTTGCAGAGCCTAAAGCAGTGTGCACAGATGATGGCAGCCCGAGCAAAAAGTTTTACAAAATTAGACATCTCTCTTAAAGCAAAATACGTGCTCTGTATCGTGTTACAGCGAACTCGAAAAATCAATGGCTGGATTCCAAGTCACCGCCTGGCAGTTGTCAGTAACTAAGCCTCCGCTACCTGTTAAACACAATTAACGAAGCGGTCTGTGTTTATAGATTAGAGGATTTGTCTTTGAAAATAGTAACCCAATAGAGCAAGAAAGATGGATAGCCTTGTATTTAGATTTCGGGATTAGAAATCATCTGTCCCATGAATTCCAAGGGGGCGAAAGAGCTCGTGGCTTCTCTTACTGAGAATGTCTATTTCTAGTGCAAATCTTCGGAAACTGAAACACAAATAGGAAACTGTGCTCTAATTATAAGAATGTAAGTTTCTTTAGCTCTTGAGACAGAGATACTTTAGATTAGGGATTCCATATACGGTGTCCGGGCCTGTTTAGTGCCTTTAAGCTATCAGGTATTTGCCTGTACCAACCTGCCCACATTACATGAAAACAGGCCTCCCTCATTCTTTCAGAATTCATGGCTTCTGTCCTGAACCATTCACCCCAGCTTATCTCACACTCACTCCTAACCCTTCCTCAGTCTGTTCTCCTTTCTGACCTCGTGACTCATTTTTCCTCTTACCGCCTCGCCTCGCCCTAGGACCTGGCACTTGCTGTTACTTCTTTGACTTGAGCCTTTTGCAGAGACCTCTTTGGCCAAAAATCAGATTCTCCACTTGGCTAGATTGAGAGGGGCATCCATGGATGGGTGCCCTGAACTGGAACCAACTCTCTTCCAGGGACTTTTACACAGGCCCCTGTAGAAGGTACCCCTGCCCGATGCACTGAGTTCTGGGAGCAGAACTCAGACTTGAGAGATTTGTGGCCCCTTGATAATGCTCTCAGAAAGAACAGAAAACAAATGGAAAGGAAAGAATTTGATTGCCCAACCACTATCTACCGACGAGCCAACCGAATCTCTGTATTGCCTGAAGTAAATGAGGAAGAAAAGTGATGGTTTATAGCCTCTACTCTTTACTAGTTCTTGCTTCTCAGATGTGAAGAATTATTATTTATTTTTTCCTCTCCTTCATATCCACCTGCCCCCAACAGGCCACCCATCGGTTGATCACCAGGACTCATTAAGTCTACCCTCCATAATGTCTCTTGAACTCATCTTGTCTTGCCTGAGCTGTTTGCAGTAGTGTCCTAATAATTGGTCTCCCTGTAGCCAGTGTCCTTTCTCCCCATCCTATTTTCCATGCTCCTCACCCCCTGCCTGTCCATTCTTCACACCTCTGCCAAAGTAATCTTTCTAAGAGTCTCATGCTCTACCGACTGAGCTAGTTGGGCACACACAAAGTAATCTTTCTAAAACACAGATGTGATCATGTTACTACTCCTCTTTTTTTTTTTAAATTTTTTTTAAAGATTTTATTTATTTGACAGAGAGAAACACAGCGAGAGAGGGAACACAAGCAGCGGGAATGGTAGCAGGAGAAGCAGGCTTCCTGCCGAGCAGGGCGCCCGATGCGGGGCTCGATCCCAGGACCCTGGGATCAGGACCTGAGCCGAAGGCAGATGCTTAACGACTGAGCCACCAATGGGTGCCCCACTCCTCCTCTTAATACTTTTCATTCCCATGTATATTAGATTGTTATTATATATATGATTCTGGTTTTCTAGAAAACGGACTCTAATAATTATGACAATAATATTGATCTACTAAAACTATATTGAGTTTTAGGGTGTTTTCGCAGCTATTATATAATTATAAAACATTAATCCTGGGACTCAGCTATTATTTTATCTCTATATTTGCAGAGAGAGCATAACTTCTGTGTATAGTGAATGGTACATAGTGTGCAGCAGATATTTACAAATTATGTATTGAGTCTATTTGGCTGAGTAGTTTAGGTCTTCCTTAAAAAAGTCGACCTTTCAGTTCCAGAGAATGAACTTGTTAAATCTTATTCGGATGCTGACAAATCTCAGATGTTTAGAGCATGTAATTACTGAGGTCAAAGTTGGTGGTTCAATTCCCATTTGTTTAAGTTAGCTTCATTCGGTTTCATCGACGTAGTTTGTAACCCTAACCTCAGCCAGCTATTTCACAATAGCTGGTCCCAGTGGAACATGGGTAACAGAATATGGATAAATCTACGCCGTGATTCCATCCCTGTTTCTTGAAAACGCGAATAAAATGCTAACTCCCTAGTGTTATATAGAGTTTTGTATATTCAGTTACACAAAGGAGTTTTAGTAATAATCATCTAGACAAAGAGAGAAAATGATTCTCCAAAATGGTACTTCGAGGACCCCAAAGAATGCTTAGCAAATCTCTCATTCCAATAGTAGTTTCCTAATTATACAATCTCTGTCCAATAATGCTAATGCCACCTCTAATGATAACTGGGGTAATAATTTCTAACATAGCTCCAGATAAATCCTGTAGTAACCCCACATATGATTGTCTACATTTTTCTCTTGAATGAATAACAAAATAGTGTACAGTGTCTACTGGCTTTCTCATTCAGAGATGTGATGAGCACTTGGCTCGGCCTATGTACAGATGGCATGACCAATATGGTAGCACTGAGAAGACCCTGACTTGAAATTTTCAGGTCCCCTCTTACTGATTCTGGGTTAAGACAAGATTCTATTGTGAAAATGCAGATATCTCTGAAAGGAGTAATAAATCATTGTCAGTCATTAGCATCCAGGTATAAATTAATTTTATCAGATCCTTTCCATCAAGCACTTAACTGCAAGAATTACCTTAAGAAAGATACCCGACTGGTATATATCAGTGGGAATATAGTGGAAGCTAAGGTTCATATTCCCAAAGAACAGACTTAGGTCTGATCCTGAGGCACTATAAAGACAAGGATGGGACATATGGGGATGAAGTAGGGAAATTCCTAGGAGAGAGAAACAGAACAGAAGACAAGCTTCTCTTGCATCCCTGTTTGGCTTTCAGCCAGCAGTAATAATACATGAAATGGTATCGTATAAACAGCATTCTATAACAGTTAAGAAAGCAAGTTCAGGCATCAGATAGACTGGGGTTCAAATTATAGATCTGCCTCTTTCTAGCTATGTGGACTTGGGCAAATTTCTAATTGTTCTGAGCCTGGATTTGCTGATCTTTAAAGGTAATAATAGGATGTACCATGCAGGGTTGTCTTGAGAATTAAATGGGATAGTTCATGTAAAGCACTTAATGGAATGTCTGAGATGCCATAAGTGATCAAGAAATGTTAGCTATTACTATACAAATAAAAATTTAAGGTTGTGTTTTATTCTCAACTATATATTAATATATTCTTAGTGGACTACTGCTTCGGTGGATTCAGATTTATGCCACCTCAACATAAAAACTCTAGCAAAGGGGTGCCTGGGTGGCTCAGCGGGTTAAAGCCTCTGCCTTCGGCTCAGGTCATGATCTCAGGGTCCTGGGATTGAGCCCCGCATCAGGCTCTCTGCTCAGCGGGGATCCTGCGTCCCCCTCTCTCTCTGCCTGCTTGTGATCTCTCTGTCAAATAAATAAATAAAATCTTAAAAAAAAAACCTCTAGCAAATTTCTTTGATGCTGGAAAGAGATAAACCTGAAATAACATAAGAAATAAGCCCAACAAATACACAAGGTCGGGAGAGTCCCTGTGTTCCAATAGAGACCCAAAAGCCACACTTTGGAAAGATGAAGTCTAATCAAACGTGTGTAGTTGACAACTGAATTCATACCAGGAGAACTCAGAGTAGTGTAGACGGTCAACAGGTGAGACAGAGCTAGGGGCAGACGCACACATTACCTATTCACACAGAAACTGTGTGTGTGATCTCTGGTCAGCCTGTATAAATAAGACGTGGTTTCCTTCACAGAAACCATTTAGAGGAAGGCAATGAAAGTGCAACCCCTTTTCAAGATAGGAGTTTAGGGGCAAGACATCACTAGTGACCAACTCAAAGGTCATGTTTATTATTATGCATGCAGACTTTTAATTGAGAGTTCAGAGAAAATAACATTTGTGTTCGTGTCCTCCTTGGGCCTGAGGACATTCTTCCTGTTCAGAATCCACTGATTAGCTGGTATAAACAAATCTCAAATCACCAAGTTACAACTGTTGCTTTTTTAGGACATACACAGTGAGTTCTTACCTGTGTGACTAAAAGCAGGCCAAAGCTCTAGGTTTGATGGAATGTTAAAAGTATGGCTGTTAACCGTCACCTGCACAATAACCCCTGACAGCCATTTCCTGCTTGGCAGCACAGGGGAGAGTGCTGGGGAGTGTGGGTGATTGACTCGTCATTATGACTTGAATAAGCCCTTCTGCCTACCTATGCTGCGCAAGCAACGTTTTCTTTCATTGCAAGACACACAGTGTCAGTAACTGGTTCTGAGGAAAAAGGTCAGGGTTGGTTCCGCTAGATTCAAGAAGTGAGTTTTCAAGTCAGCGGGATAACGATTAACATTTGTGTGTAGCCCCTTCCAGCATGTAAAGCACATTTTCCTGCATGATTTCACTTAACTCCTACAACAGATCTGTGAGGTAAGTCATAGCTATTTTTTGCTTCTCCTGTGAGGAACCAGTTTGCAGGGAGAGAAGCCTTGCCCCGGACCTCACAGCTAAGTGATGAACATTCCAGCATTGACTCCAAATTCTGGGCTCTTGACTTCACAGCTAATCTCGATGAACACTATCACTATCTGCAGCAGTTCCCCATCTGACCTCTCCTTCAAACTCCTTCTTCTACTAGTCATGAGATGCTGTTAATTTGACCTCCATGATAATTCTCAAATCTCTCTACGGTTGAGCTTCCTGTCCCCACTTCCTGTCCCCTAGCCTAAGGCACCATTGTTACTCACTTGGGTGACTGCAGTCATCTCCTAATCGGTCTGCTCAGGATCCTCTGATCTGTCCCACCTGTGGCTGCTAAAGTGGGCTATTTAACAGTGCAAATCTGAACACAACACTCACTTGATTGTAATCAACACCTTCAGAATGAGATGCTAATTCCTTAGCATGGCCCTGCCCCCTCTCTTCCCTCTCCTCCTCCTTATACACCGTATGCTCTGGTTGGAACTAGCTCTCTTCTCCTCCTTGAACCTCTCAGGACTGATCTTGTTTCCATGCTTTTCATTCTGTTGGAAAAATTTCTTTCTTCTGTTGTCCGCCATATTGTGTAGGAGCAGCCCTGAACAATGTCTTCGATGTTGAACATTGAACATTGAACAAATGTCTTCGGTGATGTAGTCTAACCCTGATGTAGTGCTCCCATTCATCTTCATTTAAACTCTTATTACGGCATTGAACAAGTTTGGCTGTAATTATTGATTTACATGTTCATCTGACCCACTGGACTCTGCGATAATGGCCAAAGACTTGTCTGATGAAAGGTATACCCAGGGGCGCCTGGGTGGCTCAGTCGTTAAGCGTCTGCCTTCGGCCCAGGTCAGATCCCAGAGGCCTGGGATCGAGCCCCGCATCGGGCTCCTTGCTTGGCAGGAAGCCTGCTTCTCCCGCTACCATCCCCTCTGCTTGTGTTCCCTCTCTTGCTGTGTTTCTCTCTGTCAAATAAATAAAAAAAATCTTTAAAAAAAAAAAAAAAAAAGAAAGGTATACCCAGTCTTTTTGCCTACAACAGCATTTGGAACATATGGAGTAAAAGCTGTTTATTATGTGAAACTCCTAAGCAGTGATTCATTATCTGCCTTATGCCCAACTCTGTGGCATGAAGGGAGGTACTAGGTCCAAGCCTTACTGAAAAGAGAATTATGTGATTCATTTTGCCAAGGAGCAACAGACGACATTTTATAAATAGACTATAGCAGTTCAGTGGAAGATTGGAAATTAGGGAGACACCTTTTTCCTTTAGAAATGATGATTACTTATGAAGGGCCAACAGCAATTGAATATTTGCCATCTGGCAACTGTCACAGTACTCATTGTAAATCAGATTTAATAAACCCAAGTCCTTTGAAAAGTGAAGGTGTTTTCTGTTATTTAGGGAGAAATATCATCCCCCAGGAGACTGACTCAAGGAAAGTACTTAGAAACTGAAACTGAATTCCTCCAAGTGTTAGGAGGCAGAATCCTACCTGGCTGGGATATCACGTGGTTGGAATACCTTCTTAAAGGGAATTCATATCCATTATTTTCATCGAGGAGAAGAAAGCACACTTGCTTTTCATTTAACCTGTCAAAGTTGGAATAAATCAAGGTGGACATTTGGTGCTGCCCATTGGGCTGCCCTTCCCAGGGCAGCCCTGCCAAGTTTCCCCTTACACTTAAACAGAGTGTGACGTCAGTGGTCTTCCTGTTCACGGCTTAGACTCTCTGTGATACTAGAGCACAACCTGTAGAAATGTGCCCCTCCACTCTTAGCTGGCTGACTGGGAAGCCACCCAATCACCACTCCAGAGAGCTGGAAGTAGTTGTTTTCACTTATAAATATGGGGCCTTAATTATTTTCCCAGTAAAGTTGAAGTAAATCCGAATTGTCTTCAAGACATGGATGTGCTGTGGGGGATGCTAGGTGGTGGATGTCATTCAAGAAAACTGAATCAACAAATCTTTACTGAGGATAGGCTATACGTAAAGCTCTGTGCTTACTGTGTTGTGGGACATGTGGAACCGTAAGCCATGGTCCTTGCCCTTAAACTGTTTAATTAGGTGACAGAGGGGTCCCTTTGCCTGGATCAGGGATGGGAAGAGAAAGTGAAGTTGACCCTCAGTTGGCATGTGATAAAGAATTAACTGAGGCATTTTCAGAAAACAAAAAATGAAGACAAGCTATGGTAGGAAAATATAGGCTGGGGGACAGGGATTGGCTGAAGAGTTAAGAAAGGAAAAAAGCAAGATCCAAAGCCAAGGATTCTAGATGCATGGTAGTGGGTAATGCCAAGCAGAACCTCCTAAGACAGAAAAGTGCATAGGAAAACTCATGGAGAGAGAGCAAGGCCTGTGTCATGGGCCGGGGAAGGGAGGTAAAAAGAAGTTTCATTCATGGAATGGAACAGTCAGAATGTACCAGTTGTGTTGGTGATGAGGATGCAGGCTGCATACATAGAAATGGGTTCTACCAGAAGCAAATGGGTTCCATCTAGGGTTCAACCGAAAAAGTACCTTACTCCTCCAGAAACCAGAATGAGAACCAAAGATAATAGATCCACTCTGGACTGGAGAGTAGAAGTAAAGCGAACTTGTAATTTCTTTACATCAGAGAGAGACTTAGTTATAAACTTAAATTACTTGTTGTGTTGGTCCTCAGTGGGTAAGGTGAGAGGAGAGGACAGTCTGGTGAGAATGGGGAACCTATGACTCTGAATAAAGAAATCTCTAGCCTCATCACACACAAGTGTCTTAACCTGAGATATGGCCAAACGGGGTAACCGTGCCTCAGGGTCTGAAATTCCCACCATGAGATTCTATCTTTCAGGGCCTTGTGGAAACATACGCTTTAATTGAACTAAGATAATGTTACCTGGGAGGCATAACACCTTATCTGATTTGCTACTTTTGCCTCCATTTATTTAACAAATATCGAGGGCCCGGTGCGAAGGTAGTGGATGCAGATATGTATAAAACCAAATCCCTTCCTTCCAGAAATTCACAGTTTAGCTGAGCCCGGGGCCTTACGTGACAATGGCATAAGAACATGGGTCTCATGGGGAGGTGTAGGTAGAATGAGGTTACACAGGAGAGAGGGAGAGGGAGAGAATTTGGAGGCTAGAAGAAGTTCAGAGCCTGGAGCTCTGTGAGGAGTGACAACCTAAACTAAGGAGGTGGGAAGAGGCTGCTGGCAAGAGAAGGGCTTGCATGGGAAGGTGCTCAGTTCCATGGATTGGAAGACTGATAACAAAGCCTGTAAGGAAGAGAGGAAGAAGCCAAAACTAGAGGAAACTGAGTTTTCTGAGTCTAAGTTTATGATGGAAAGAATGTCTGTTGTTTCAGTGCCTCTAGGGTGTGTGTGTGTGCGTGAAAGAGAGAGAGAGAGAGAGAGAGAGAGGCAGAGACAGAGTGAAACAGGCAAAGAGTGGCAGAGGCAGGGAGAGAAAGAGAGTGAGAAAGAGCAGGAGAGCAAGAGCGAGCAACCCAGAGAGAGAGAACTTGAGAGTCTGTCAACCCTTTGAACCATTGGCAGCAGGGTGGAGACGGTAACCACTAGAACAAAAGCAACTAGATCAGTGAGTCTAAATTGAACTTTAAAAACGAGGAAGTGAGGAAAGTTTGTTTGTGAGCTCTGGTGGCAGGAAATCCTGTGACTAACCTTATTTCACACATCTCAGATTATTCAAAAGGATCTAAACTTTCTTAAGAACAGTAACTTAAAATGGAAGGGGTTGTCTCAGAGGCACGGATGTCCGAGAAGAGCTCACACCCTTGCTAAATAAACTAATCCAATTTGGGTTGCCCTTTACTCAGTGAAGGGACGCTTTAGGGAGCACGACCCCCTGGTATTTCCAATCAATAGGGTAAATAGCATTAACAAATGGATTCAACTCTATTGGGGGGAAAAAGATGCCAACACTCTGGAAACAAAACCCACAGGCGATCCTCTTTTTCCTGGTAGAAACGTTTTCACAGAGCTGAAAGCAACCGTTATATGAGTGCTCTAATAATTTTAAATAGCACGGGTGGAAGTATGGAGATGATGAGGACTTGCAGGGGGCTGAGGAGCCGGTGTGGAGGGGAAGGGATGGGGGTCAGGGTTGGGCGATTGCAAAGCAGTGCACGTCCAGGCAAGTGGGGACCTGTGCTCTCCCGCACCGCACGGTAATGAGAAGGAGCCCCTGTGCTGGGCGAGGCTGGCCCATTAGCGGGGATAGTTAGGGTTCCAACCACCTGGAGTTTTCATTTCCAGCTGAGGGTGCGAGTGTGGCAAGAAGGGGGGCATCTCAGACTTCTCTTTCATAACTGCGTGTGGAAATGCATCTCAGGCAAACACAGGAGGGCTTCGCTTTTCTCTTACTCCAGAAATGTGTCTAAAGCATGCTCAGCTGTCTAAAGGCAATAGAGGAACAAAGTGGGGAGATGGTTTGCAATGTAGGCTGAAGGCTGGCACGGTTCGGGCCAAGTGACTGGATTTCCTGAATGGCCAGGGAGACCCTCGTTAACGACACAGCCCCTGACCACTCTCCTTGATGGAGTCCACGGGACTCTGAGACTCGTCTCCCTTTCAGATAAAATCCTCT
>CM053612.1:15950949-15987027 GCA_028646535.1 Procyon lotor
CATTTATTCTAGCAGTGAGAGCCTCTATTTTTAATTGTACCTCGTTAATAGCTTTTTAAACTTCAACTTGGTTAGATTTTATTTCTTTTATTTCTCCAGAAAGGGCTTTTATTTCTCCCGAAAGAGATTCTCTAATATCTTCTATGCTTTTTTCGAGCCCTGCTAGCATCTTGATAAGTGTCATTTTGAACTCTATTTCCGACATATTACTAATGTCCGCATTGACTAGGTCTCTTGCCATCGGTACTGTCTCTTCTTTTTTTTGTGGTGAGTTTTTCCGTCTCGTCATTTTGTCAAGGTAGGAGTAGATGGATGAAAGAGAAAGATTCTCTGGAGTTCTGCAGTTTTCTGCAGTTTTGATTTGAGTTCTGCAGATTGATTAACTAGGTCTTGGCTGGATATTCTCGCTGATCTTCTGGGGGAGGGGCCCGTAGCCTCGGTTCTCAAATGTCTTAGCCCGAGGCGGAATTGCACCGCCCTTGCCAGGGGATGGGCCAAGCACTTTGCTCAGGTCCGCTCTCAGGAGTCTTTGTTCCCTGAGCGCTTTCCGTACTGCCCTGGAGGCCGGGAATGAAAATGGCGGCCTCCCAGTCTCTGGCCCAAGGAGCCAAGTGCTGGGCGCCGCGATCCTCCACAGGCCCTTAGAGGAGAGTCCTTATCACTCCCTTCTCCCTTGTCTGCGGCCGGCGCTCTGTGCTCAGCTAGCCCGTGGCAGAGCACCTCTATCTGTGGCGCGCGCACCCCATCTGGGGTCCCCCAACCAGCAGATTCCTGCTGCACGCTCCCGCCCAGCTCCTCCTGGAGGAGGAAGGAGGGGGTGTCTCTGGAGCTGCCTCCCGTGGGGTCCCCGCTTGAAGTACGGCAGCCCCATATGGACTATATGTCTCAGTTCCTATAGTCCAAGGTAGGCCTATGCGGCGTTGCACGGCTCCTTCTCTGCCGCCGGCTTCTTCGCCCCAATACCTGGGAGCTCTGCCGCACTCGGGCTCCCCTGGTCCCTCGGTGACCCCACGGGTCCCGAAACCACACTATTCCCGCGAGGGCTGAACCCCCGGTTAGCCTCCGGAGCGATGTCCCTCAGCGGAGCGGACTAGAAGTTCTGGATTTTGTGCTCCGTGGCTCTGCGGCTGCTGGGAGCCAGCCCCTCCCCCCGGGGTCTCTCTTCCTGTAGCTATAAATTCACTTTTTCCACTCCTACCTTTCTGCAAGTGGTCGATTTTCTGCTCCTAGAATTGCTGTTCTTATTCTCTTCTCTCTTCTGCAAGTGGTCAATTTTCTGCTCCTAGAATTGCTGTTCTTATTCTCTTCTCTCTCCTGTTGTGTTTGCCGGCTTTTAGAGTGGTTTTCAGCCTCTTTCTGGATCCCAGTGCTCTCCGTGCCTCCTACACTTCTGCCAACTTGCCTTGGGTCCTCAACTCTGAACTTTATATTACAAGTTTGGCCATGATTTGAATTCTCTCTTCGGTTACTCCATCATTGGATTTTGATCACAAGAGAAGAAGCTACTGGTAGTGAAGGCCAAATGTGAAGGCAAGGCCTCATGGGATCATGAAATGAAGATAATTTGAGGTCTCTGGAAGCCTAAAGATGCCTTGGGATATGTTTTTCTTAAGTTTAATTTCAAAATCACATATACAAAATCATATAATCTACAAAAGAGATAATTTTTCTTCTTCCTTTCCAATCTGTATGGCTTTTTATGTCTTTTTCTTGTCTACCTAGTTGCCCTGGCTAGAATCATCACTATAATGTTCAATAGAAGTGGCAAGACCAGAAATTTTTTTGTCTTGTTCCTGATCCCCTCAGATAAGCTTTTGATCTTTCAGTCTTTAAGTATGATGATAGATATGGCTTTTTGGTAGATTCCCTTTTTAGGTTAAAAAACTGCCCTAGTTTGTTGTTTGTTTGTTTGTTTTTTAAATCATAAAAGTATGCTGAATTTTGTGAAAGCATTTCGCTGAGACCATTGAGGTGATCATGGGGTTTTTATCGATTGTTCAGTTAGTATGAACCAATAGAGAGATTGATTTTGTTAGGAAGTGCTCCTTGCTATTCTATAGTTTTGGAAGAGTTTGTGAAGTAGGGGTGTTAATTATTTTTTAAATGTTTGATATAGATGTGCCTGGGTGGCTCAAGCATTAAGCATCTGCCTTCGGTTCAGGTCATGATCCCAGAGTCCTGAGATGGAGCTCTGCACCAAGCTCCCTGCTCAACAGGAAACCTGCTTCTCCCTCTCTCACTCCGCCTGCTTGTGTTCCCTCTCTCGCTGTGTCTCTCTCTGTCAAATAAATAAATAAAATCTTTAAAAAAATAAATGTTTGATATAATTCCCTAATTAAGCCTAGAGAAAAGTTTTTGATTACCAATTCAATCTTTTTTTACTTGTTATATGTCTATTCAGCTTTTCTATTTCATCTTGAGTCAGTTTCAGTAGTTTGTGTCTTTCTAGGAACTTGTCTATTCATCTAAATTATTTAATTGTTTGCCATGCAGTTGTTGATAATATTCCCTTAATCATTTGTATTTCTCTAGGTTATTTAGTAATGACCCCTCTTTTATTTCTGGTATTAGCAGTTTGAGTCCTCTCTCTCTCTTTTTCTTGGTCAATTAAACTAAAGTTTTATCAATTTTGTAGATATTTTCAAAAAACCAACTGTGGTTTTATTGATTTTCTCTTTTTCTTCTGTTCATTTGTGTCTGTTCTATTATGTTACTCTTTTTTGAATTCTTTGGATTTAGTTTGTTCTTCTTTTTCTAGTTTCTTAAGTTGGAGGTTTGGTTATTGATTTGGGACCTTTCTTCTTTTATAATGTAGGCATTCAAAGTTATACATTTGCCCCTTACCACTGCATTAGCTTCATTTCATAGACTTTGGTATGTTGTGTCTTCATTTTCATTCATCTGAAAGTTTTTTTCAAATTTTCATGACGTCTTCTTTGACCCATTGATTACTTAGTAATGTGTTTTTAAATTTTAACATACTTATGAACTTCCCAAAATTGATTTCTAATTTATTTCCATACTTTGGAATTAGTGGGTGAAAGAACATACTTTGTATGATTTCAAACCCGGAGTGACACTTACCCTCTGTAAGGTGGACTTTGGAGGAAGACAGTAGCTTCTGGTCTTCTCAGCTTGCCCCTCTCTGCATGATATCTCTGCATTTGAAGCAAGCTGGGCACAGGTAATTAGGGCCAGTATTATTGGCCTCCTACAGCTGGAATATAGCTTATACCCTACAAGTGAAGGTGGGTGGATGAAGAGAAACCAAGTTCTTTTGCCATGCCTGGATGAAATAGAGCTTCTGCAACATGGTGTTGTGAGAATTAGAAACAACAGAAACCTGATCATTCTGGGTGAAACTCTATACCCAAGACTAGAAACTAGGGGAGAAGGAGAATCTGTCTTCTAGGTTGCACATGGCAAGGTAGACTTTATATAACATGAACTGGTAGAAGAGAGAGTAATAGACTGAATTGTGGCTCAAATGCCATAGATTCTCACTGTTCCTCCTGAGATTTAGTAGATTTTCTTGAGTAAATGCTTTTCCATTTTTGATATGCCCTTAGGAAAATCTCCAGAAACTTTGAATGATTTGTTAAAAATAACTTTCATTACTTAACCTGTTGTTTGGGGAGAGGGTAAGCTGGAATCCTTACTGCATTATTCCAGAAGTCCTGCCTCTGAAATAGTATTTTTATACATAGAAACTTCTCTAGAAGGGTGCCTGGGTGGCTCAGGCATTAAGCGTCTGCCTTCGGTTCAGTTCATGAACCTAGAGTCAGCGATAGTTCTGGAATAATCCATTGTCTTTTTTCTCTTGACAAAGATCACCAAGGCACTTCTGTTGTCAGACTGGATAGCTTACAGTGTCGATTGCTATTTACATGATCATGAAAGACCTGGAGGGTGACTCAATCTGTTTGGCAGGAAGGAACACCCTGCGTACCTGGCCTACCTTCCCGTTGCATCCACTGCACATATTTTAGCCATCACTACATTTGCTGCCAAATCTTGCCTTACATGACTCTGTATGTAGGATCCTAGAAAAATCTGTGTTGATTTGGAAATGTTTTTAGACATGATGAAGAGAAAAGTCTCCTGCATTATGAATGGGGCTCTTATTGATTTGATGCCCAATGTCTGTTTTCTTGAAAAATTTATATAGTGCCTTCAGCAATCAAAGCATTCTGCTAGTTTATTGACCCCAGCTCATCAAGCACTTCTCTTCCCTTCTAAAGAAAAATGAGGCGCTTCGCTTCTGATAAAAGACCACTTAACTGTGGTCTCTGCATAATATTTGAGAATTCTACTTGTTTCTATTAATCTATGTGGATAAACTTCATGGAACAAGGATCTTTGAAAATTTAACTATTTAAGTTCTTTGTGATGTTGCCTTTATGTTGTGATGATAAGCCCATGTTAACAAAGATAAAATAATTCCTTGGCTATCTTATCCCCAGCCAAGACGTCTTATGATGATAGAAAAAGCATTCCAGGGGATCTACAGTGAAAAACTCCCATGTACAATATAGTGATTCAACAAGTCCGTACATCACCCAGTTTTCATCGCAAGTGAACTCCTTAATCCCTATCACCCATTTCACCCATCTCCCCACCCTCTCTATTGTACACCTGAAACTAATATAACATTGTATGTTAACTATGCTGGAATTAAAATTAAAAAAAAAAGAAACTCCTATATAAGTCAGAAATGTCATCACTTCCTAGGATCTGTTCAACAGTTCTCAAGGAAAACACTTCCTCTCCATTCCCCAGGCCATGGAAGACAGACTTCTATCATCTCTTCTATTTTTATTTTATTTTATTTATTTTTTATTATGTTATGTTAGTCACCATACAGTACATTATTAGTTTTGATGTAGTGTTCCGTGATTCATTGCTTACATATAATACTCAGTGCTCCATGCAATCTGTGCCCTCCTTAATACCCATCACCAGGTACACCCCATCCCCCTCCCCTCTAAAACCCTCAGTTTGTTTCTCAGAGTCCACAGTCTCTCATGTTTTGTCTCCCCAACCGATTCCCCCACCCTTCACTTTTCCCTCCCTTCTCCTAATGTTATTCCATCTCTTCTGTCTTTAAAAGATAGTTTAGGGAAGGAAATTCTGCCCCTCTGTCTATTCTTTTACTTGCTTCTGTATAATGAAGGAGGATATACTAATATGATTGGTGATTGCCTGACATTCATTGAGCCACACTTAACAAATGGGGAAAGTAACAATGATTCCAAAACAGGATTAGTATTACTGTTTCTCTCGTTCTCCCTTTAACTGCCTTACCCATGGCTTGGTAAATGTGTAAGCAGTTATCTGCTCCCGTGTGTAAGCACACATACATGTAAGTATACCTGGGGCAGGGCCTACAGCATGCCCTCTGTATGCAAACGTGATCTTCTCCCACTCTCATTCTTGCTCTCACTCACTCGTGTTCTCTCCATCCCCCTGCCGAACACACACACACACACACACACACACACACACACACACACACTTGTTCACACTCTTGCTGGTAACTATGCTAACTATATGGATAAGGCAGATCTGTTGTCATTAGAAATGGCTTCATAAGCCATGATCTACCATATAGATACTGCTTTCTGCACAGACAGGTCTCAAAGTCTACTTTCAACAGGGTAATAGGGAGATGCTCTTTTGATTTCAAGATCCAGCTACATTCTCCAACCTAGCTTTAGCAAGAAAGTTGTATATTTGGTAGGGTTATTGAGCACTTGCCCTGATCACTAATAAAACTGATCCCCATTTAACTATCAGTCACCATTAAGAATTTGGTTGTTTTTGTTTTTTGTTTTTTGTTTTTTGGGTTTTTTTTTTTTGCCTTAGGCAGAACCCAGAATGGAGAAGGGGTAAGACTTAGTTCTTTCCTCCAATTTACAATGGTTACTAATAATCCATTCCATAATTCTCTGTTTTGACAGCCCTAGTAAACAACTTACTGAAAAGAGGAAAAGACTCTATGGGCCTTTGAAATGGGAAGTCTTCAAGTTCCTTGACATCTCTACCTCTGTCCAGATCAACCATGATCTACTGTATCTTTGTACTCACAAAATAAATTGAATCTAACATTATGATGGGGGCTGTTTTTATCTCACCAAGACTCTGACTCCAGCAACCTCCTCCCCAGAGCCTGATTCACCAAATCTTATATATCTGGTAAACAAACCTGATATAAGATATGATCTCATCTGGAAAGTACTGAATAATGATAAGGATGATTGTACACGGCTATTCTACTGACAGAGAAGACCTATACCCCTGAGCCTAT
Organism: Procyon lotor; assembly: GCA_028646535.1. Taxonomy (NCBI): domain Eukaryota; kingdom Metazoa; phylum Chordata; class Mammalia; order Carnivora; family Procyonidae; genus Procyon; species Procyon lotor. Next base: position 15,957,257 of record CM053612.1, read on the forward strand.
GGCACAATACCACCACTATGGTCCTTTCAAAATAGTGACTAAGGTCACCACGACCTAGCAACTTCATGTTTTAAATGATCCTTTCAAGTGACATCTTCACTAGGATCAGGAACAGGATGGGGTGACCCAAGTGATCCTTGTATCTCTTCCCTAGCATTCTTAGAGGTCATTCTTGTTTTTATCTCCAACATTGCCTTATTCACACAGTCTTGGCATTTTTCCAGCAGTGATGGATATTCTTTTCATAATACATTTAATATCTTGCATCTGTCTTCCATAGCATCTGCATTACGAGATGCTGTAACAAATTACCACAAAATTGGAGGCTTAGTAAAACAGAAATTTACTCTGTCATAGTTCTGGTTTAGCTAGAAGTCTGAAATCAAAGTGTCAGCAAAGCCACATTCCCTCCCAAGACTCTAGGGGAGAATCCGTCCTTGTCTCTTCCAACTTCTGGTGGTTATGGGCATTCCTTAGCTTATCACAGCATAGCTCCAGTTTCTGCCTCCCTCTTCACATGGTCTTCTCCCCTGGGTCTCCCTTTGTGTTCTTTTCTGTCTTTTATAAGGACAATTATGAGATTTAGGGTTCACCCTAATCCAGGATGATCTTATCTCCAAATTCTTACTTTAATTACATCTACAAAGATCCTTATTTCAAGTAAGGTCACATTCTGGGGTTCCAGGTGGACATATCTCTTTTGGGGGGGACACCATTAAACCCCCTACAGGAACCAAGCATCATTTTGTATTTCCTTAAACTTCTTCTATGCATGGAGCCCCTAGTTTGTACTCTGAGTTTTGAGGGTGTTCTTTCCCATTACTCAACTCTGAGATCTGCCACTTCATACTATTTTTCTAGCTTTGATCTTTGGCTTCTGTATCAAGAGTCTTTTGGCTACAAACATAGATGGCTTAAACAAGAAAGGCGGGACTTACTGGTTCATGTTTATGAAAGTCAAGGGATAATAATAGCTTCAGTTGTAGCTTGCTACAGAGGCTCAAGTGAAAATATTAGGGCCACTTTCTGTGAATATCTTAGCACTGCTTTTGTCTCTGCTAGCTTTTCCAGATTGGCTCCTTTTTTGGTAACAAGATGGCTGAAGCAGCTCCAGGTTTCACATTGTCATACAACCAAAGTCAGTGGAAAGGAAAGTAGTTCTACCTCTCAGAAATCTCAGTAAAGGATTCATGGCTTCTCATTGGTTCAGATTAGGTCACATCCCAATCCATGAGATAATCACTATGGCCAGGGATATGCTGATTTGCTTGGGCCAAATAAGTTCCACTTCTAGAACTGAGAGTGGAGATCAATTCCAACCAAACCAAATAGACTGAGAGTTGGGCAAAGTGGATCATGAAGCAAAAGATGAAATTATATTTCTGTAAGACTGAGGAATGAATATTGTGGGGACATCAGTGTCCAGTACAGCTTCTCTCTTAATAGTGACTTGGGTTCTGACTTTGGCTAAGCTATCATTTGCAGCCCTGGATAAATATATCATTTCAGTCCATGACTTCATGGTATCTTAAAGAAGCTGAGTCCTGAAATTTGCCTAGGCTTTCTGCCAGAAGCACTGCCTATGGGCTACACAAGTCAGTATGTCCTGTTCAGTGCCCCAGATATCACACAGGTATGAAGACGATACCTAGTAGAACTTTTCTGCTATCCTGTGTTCAACAGATATCCAAAACACACTCTGGCTTTCCTAAAAGTGAGAATTGAGTAGATTTTCAGAGCTAGTGCTCTCTCTCTCTAGCAGTGTGTCATTTGGTTTTCTTTGTGGATGTGATTCTGGGATGAGCTTTAAAACAAAGAACTTTCTATCTGGGTTCGCATGGAAGCCTAAAAACCCCAAAGGATGAACCAAATTGAAATTCTATGACAGAGCTAATCCTCAAAAATCAAGTGCCATAAGCAGTTGTGAGACAAGATGGTTCCTTTAGGCTTTTAATGTTGCCCTATATTGTGTGGGCAATTCCTGCCTGCCTCTATTTCGGCCACAAACAGCCTCTATAATAAAAATCCAGGCCCAAGGATTCTCTTGCACAAAAGGATGGCTCACTGTGTTGTGTTGGAGGTATGTTCTGTATTTAGTAAGGGCAAATTCAATTAGAGTAAGCTAGGAGGGGGAAGATTTGAAGAGCATCTAAAAACGCTGAAATGTCTCAATTGCTGCTGGCATCCAAAAGAGCAACATCTCCTAGCTTATTTGGTTAAGTGGGTGAGGGGTGATATAAATTAGTACAATAAAATAATAGTTACTGTTTATTAGTTAATGACTATATGATAGGCATTATACTAAGTACTTTATATGCAATTCCCTTAATTTTTTAGCAACCCTATGGGGTGGTTCTGATTAACTACTCTTTACTAGCTTGGACTGAAAGAGACAGAGATGGGACAAAATTAAAGAAGAATGTCTTTAAGGCAGATCATGTATACCAAGGCTAGAAAGGATAAGCCTACCACCCCCAAAAGGCACAGAGGACAGAACATTAAGCCATAGAGGATTGCTCTCGGGCCTTGAAACCTAATGGAATTTGCCCTACTGTGTTGTGTACTTGCCAGGGTATTACATGTGGGTTGAAGGATTAAGATCAGCATGACGCAGAATATAAATCTAGAAAAGAAGAATTCATTGTCCAGGAGGAATTCACCTATGCATCAGAATCATCTATTTGTTAAAACATTTTGTTGAAGTTTATTTACTTAAGTAATCTCTACACCCAATGTGGGTCTTGAACCCATGATCTGAGATCAAGAGTCACATTTTCCACATTTGCTTTATCATTCTCCCTTCCTCCATTCTTTTCCTATGTTCCTTTTCCTCTTTCTCCCCTCCCCACTGTTCTCTCCCCCAACTCTTGCATATATATTCATTTTTCTCAACTATTTGAGAGTTAGAGATATTTTACCCTTTAATCCTAAATACTTTATTTCCTAATATCAAGAACATTCTGATACAACTTCAATACAGTTATCAAAATGAAGAAATTAACATTAATGCGATTTTTAAAAAAGATTTTATTTATTTTTTTGACAGAGAGAGACACAGCGAAAGAGGGAACACAAGCAGGGGAAGTGGGTGAGAGAGAACAGACTTCCTGAGGCCAGAAGGGAGGCCAGAGCCCAGGAGGCCTGGGATCATGACCTGAACTGAAGGCAGATGCTTAACGACTGAGCCACCCAGGCACCCACTAATGTGGTTTAATCTTATTCAAAGTCCACCTATTGTCCTAATGATGTCTTTTATAGGGAAGGAAAATCCTGATCCTGTGTCATGCAGTTGCCACATTCCCTTTGTGTGCTTTATTTGTGAATTCAAATTTAATATTCTGGCAAAGCCGTCTAGAGCTGGTCCTAATATTTACATGAATGCCTCCTTTTAAGCCTGGTCACGTTGATGGTCATGTTGATGACCAAGGTAGAGATACCTACACTTTCCTGGAATGCTCAGAGGATTGGAATGGGTTTATAATGTAAGATGTGAAAACCCACCAACTGACTTTGTACCCTAGGAGGACCAGAGACCATTCCTTCAATAAGGGGTGCACTAGTGATGGAGACACTAGTATCTTTGAGATCAGTAATAGTTGTTATTTGTAAGCTGAGTTTGATAGTATGAAATTCTACCATGGAAATGGGCTCTATAATATTAATGTGGATGATGAGATTCTGGCATTAGAGAAGCTAGATGGAAACTCTGGGACACGAACCATTATCAAAATTAAAAGTAGCAAGAATGGAATGGTAATCAGAATGCCTTGATGCACAGAAATCTATGACAATCAAGGTAGATCATGCTGTTCCTAAATAGGGAGTCAATGAGTGTATTATTTAATTTGGTTATAATAAAAAAGTAGAAAGCTTCTAATTGAAATATTGCTGTCAGATGCCACAATGGAAACTTGCAGTCCCTCACACAATTTCCAGATTTAAGTCAGTTCATAGACATCTTGATTCAAATGGTGCTGGGTCACCTCACATATAGACAGTAGCCGTTCCTTTGATGTTTCCCCAAAGAGGCCATTAGCCATTTTCCAGGATAGTTGTACACTGGACAAAAAGGGATATTCAGATTCTAAAACTATTATAGGTTTGAGCTGACATTGATCACAGAGGACGTAAAACATCCTTATGTTCCTCTGATTAGTGTGGAGGCTCTCAGAATCCACAGAAGAAAGGGAGTTTCAGCTCAAGCCCATCTCACAGTGGTTCAGTGGGTCCATATACCTACACTGTGGCTCTTCTCTGATCTTTGAGAATATATATGTATGTATGTATATATGTGTAGCCCGAATATATATGTATGCATATATGAATACATATATATGTATATATATGAATATGTATGTGAATATGTATACATTCATATGTATATGAATATATATGAATACATACATATATATTCGGGCTACACAGTCTTAGATGCTGGAAGCCCCCTTCAGTTGTTTTTCTGATCCATGGATTAAGTATCATTATAGCAGAAAGGACCAAGTTGAACCCATCAACCTTTCCCTGCCAGAAATTTGAAGCGAAAATTTATCATATTCCTAGGGGCACTGCAGAAATTAGTGTCACCATAGAAGATTTTGAAAATGTGGTCTTTTCTCTCAATGGTCTCTGTAAAACCACATGATTCATGGCTGATGACAGTGATTACTATAAACTTAACCAAATGGAAGCTTGATTGCAGTGCTGTGCTGGATGTACTATCTTTATGAAAGCAGATCAACCTAGTTTCTAGCACTTAGCGTACAGCTATTGATTTGGAAGAATGCTTTCATCTTGATGCATATCAGCAGAGAGGATTGACAGCAATTTACGTGGTAAAGACAGTTTCAAACACTCTCTTGCCTCAGCACTATGTGAACTCATGTTCATCGACAGAATGTAGTCTGTAGGAACTATGAATTATCTCAAAATTCCCGAGAAGTTATTTCTGTCCACATCGTATTAATTGGACCTGCTGAGCTGGAGTGGCACTCCTCCTAGACAACTGAGTAAGACCCAGGTCTAAAAGGTGGGAGATAAATCCCATAAAGATTCATGGTCTTGTCATATTGATAAAATTATTGGATGGTCTGGGAACCCGCTGGGATATTTTCCCCAAGGACAAATTGTTGCACCGCAGACCCATACCACCAAGAGAGGACCTCACTTAATTTGGCCCTAATAGGAACGTAATAGTAACAGATCTCCAGGGCTCTGGAGCCATGACATCCATAGCTCAGAAATGTTCTATTAAAAATAATTTCTAAAGGCTAGGGAAACAAAAAGACAAACATAAAAGGCAAGGGAAACAAAAGCAAAATGAACTATTGGGACTTCGTCAGGATAAAAAGCTTTTGCACAGCAAAGGAAACGGTCAACAAAACTAAAAGGCAACTTACAGAATGGGAAAAGATATTCACAAACGACATATCAGATAAAGGGCTAGTATCCAAAATCTATAAAGAACTTATCAAACTCAACACCCAAAAAACAAGTAATCCAGTCAAGAAATGGGCAGAAGAGGGGCCCCTGGGTGGCTCAGGAGGTTAAAGAAATGGGCAGAAGAGAGGAACAGACATTTCTGCAAAGAGGACATCCAAATGGCCAAACAGATACAAGAAAAAATGCTCAGCATCATTCAGCATCAGGGAAATACAGATCAAAACCACACTGATAGACCACCTCACACCACTCAAAATGACTAAAATTAACAAGTCAAGGGCCTCTGGGTGGCTTAGTGGGTTGAAGCCTCTGCCTTCGGCTCAGGTCATGATCTCAGGGTCCTGGGATCGAGCCCCGCATCAGGCTCTCTGCTCGGCGAGGAGCCTGCTTCCCCCTTTTTCTCTACCTGCCTCTCTGCCTACTTGTGATCTCACTCTCTCTGTCAAATAAATAAATAAAATCTTGAAAAACTAAAATTAAATTAACAAGTCAGGAAATGACAGATGTTGGCAAGATGCGGAGAAAGGGGAGCCCTCCTCCACTGTTGGTGGGAATGCAAGCTGGTACAGCCACTCTGGAAAACAGTATGGAGGTTCCTCAGAAAGTTGAAAATAGAGCTACCCTATGACACAGCAATTGCACTACTGAGTATTTACCCCAAAGACACAGATGTAGTAAAAAGAAGGGGCACCTGCACCCCAATGTTCATAGCAGAAATATCCACAATAGCCCAACTATAGAAGGAGCCCAGCCCAGATATCCTTTGACAGATGAATGGATAAAGAAGTGGTGTGTGTGTGTGTGTGTGTGTATATATACATATGTATACATATGTATATATATGTATATATACATATGTATGTATATGTATATGTATATATATACACAGATATATGTGTGTGTGTGTGTGTGTGTGTTATACACAGACAATGGAATATTACTCAGCCATCAGAAAAATGAAATCTTACCATTTTCAACAACATGGATAGAACTAGAGGGTATTATGCTAAGTGAAATAAGTCAGTCAGAGAAAGACAATTATATGATTCCACTCATATGTGGAATTTAAGAAACGAAACAGGATCATAGGGGAAGGGAGGGAAAAATAAAATAATATGAAATCAGAGAGGGAGACAAACCATAAGAGACTCTTAACTCTAGGAAACAAACTGAGGGTTGCTGGAGGGGTGGTGGGTGGAGGGATAGGGTAACTGGGCTTTAAGGAGGGCACGTGATGTAATAAGCACTGGGTATTATATGCAACTGATAAATCACTGAACTCTATCTCTGAAACTAATAATATACTGCATGTTAATTAATTGAATTCAAATAAAATTTTAAAAAATTTCTGATATGCTATTGGACCCCAGTTGAAACTGGGCACAAGATATCAAGAGACTTTGCAAATTAGATGTGCATGATGACCAGGGCATCTAGTTATCTAGACTGTACATGTTATCAGATGCCACGTCAAAAATTTATGTAGTCATTGCAGCTAGCCATCTAGTCCCCTATACAATAAAATAATAGATTTGGATTGGACTCAAGTTATGAGTCAACTACTTGAATAAGTATCCCAAATCCTCATGTTATCTAAATTGGTTGTATGATTGCCTCTTAATCAGCTTACCCCAAGCAATGATAAACATAAAATTTACAATAAACATAAAATTTCAGAGCTATCAGTCAGAGGTAGATTTTATTTATTTATTTGACAGAGAGAGAGAGAGATCACAAGTAGGCAGAGAGACAGGCGGGGGGGCGGGGGAGCAGGCTCCCTGCTGAGCAGAGAGCCCGATGTGGGGCTCTATCCCAGGACCCTGGGGTCAGGACCCGAGCTGAAGGCAGAGGCTTTAACCCACTGAGCCAGCCAGGTGCCCCTAGAAGTAGATTTTTAACTTTGTGGCCCACATAAGACTATCATAGCTAATGGGTTTGTATAATAAACATCTTATCCTTTTGAATTTTTTCATATTTTTATTATAAAACTATTGACTCCAAAGATAGGTCATTTGTATATTTGTTATAGTAATTATCCACACATTGTGGTACGTGGTTTTGTTCTAACAAAATCAGTATTTGTAGAAAAAAAGGGTTTTTTTTACAGTTGGAAGCAAAGTGTCTTTTTTTAATATGAGGGATACATATTTTTCTATTGAAAGTTACAACTGAGTGTCAAGTTTGATAATTGAAATATCTTATTGACCTAACAACAACTAAAGTAGGCTCTGCTTCTAAACTAAAAACATAGACAAGATATTGATTCTGGAATTCAAGTCCAATATATAATTTCAAGTAATATCCACTCTTGCATTTATTTTCTTGATAATAGTTTGATATCATGTTTTAAGTAAAGCTAATGTCTGAAAAATTATAAAGGAATAAAAATTCTATATGCATTTTTCCCTTGAAAGCATCAAAAGAAGTAAGAAATTATAGAATAAGAAATTATTTGATGGAAACAATTGTGTGTTTTTATGAAAACTGGGTGTTTTTATGAAATTATACTTTTGATGTCCAATTGCAGTCTCTTGACATTGATGCTAACTTCTTTGATGAAGGAAATACCAGAAAAGGAAGAAGTCTTATTTTGTCCACAAATTCTAGTCAGCCCATTTATAATACAAAGTAAAATGTCAAAATCTATTTATGTTTTTTCTAAATTAGATACAAAATAACATCGTTAAAACAAAGATGTGTAATGGTATACTAATATTATAGTCTTTTCAATGCTCCAGATGACTAGTGATTTGATGACTTATGAAGACTATGAACTAGTCAAATTCCGTAAAAAATTATAGTTGACACTGACCGATGAATATTGTAAAGAATGTGATATTGCTTGAAATCATTGTGTAAGAAACTATCATAATTTGTATTCTCTTATCTAGTATGATTGACTTACACATTTTCAAATATTTTTGTGGTTCTCTGGATATGAATAATTTTTTCAATATTGGTCATCAGTGAAAAATATAGCACCTCAAAATTAACATTTTTTCAAATTACTTAAGGCTCAGTCAGTAGAACATGCAATTCTTGATCTCAGGGTTGTGAGTTCAAACCCCATGTTGGGTGTAGACATTAATTACAAAAAAGATTACTTAAGAAATACAATATTATAAGAAAGATTAAAAAATCTATTGGCTTCTTCCATTGAAAGCAAGATATTGGGGGGAGGACCTGGGTAGTCCAGTTGGTTAAGCATCTAACTCTTGGTTTTGGCTCAGGTCTTGATCTCAGGGTCGTGAGATCAAGCCCCGTGTCAGTCTCCATGCTCAACACAGAGTCTGCTCGAGACTCTCTCCCTCTCCCTCTGCCCCTCCCCCTGCTCTCTCTCTCTAAAACAAACAAATAAATCTTTAAAAAAAGAAAATAAGATATTGGAACAAATAAGCTTACAAATTCTCATATGGTATTTAATTTCATGAAAGCATAAAGAATTTGATTTTCTAATAGCTATAACTGAAACTTCAAAAATTTATGATTTTCTAATTTTTATTTAATATTTGAAATGATTTTATTTATATGAATTGTGCTGAACTCAGTCGTTTTATTTTGATAAATAAATAACATGCTAACTAAAAAATGTGCCTAGGGAATGAGTATCTTTTTTCTAATTCACATAAAAGCTCTAGTTCTTGGGCTAGTCGTGGCCCTGAGTGGGTTACCTTTGGTGACACATATAAGGAGATTGGATAAGGGAGAAGAGCACAGCTAAATATAAATTACTGTTAATATTTTATTTCTTATTTGGAGTGGTAGGTTTACTGGTATTCAATTATATATAATAATTGATATTACTATACCAATATCAAAGTAGATATATAAATAAATGAAAATACATGAGTGAACTAGTGATGATAAAATATCATGAACTGAAAATCATAATGAATTCAGTTTTATGTACTAGAGGCCTATCAAAAATATGTTTGTGGAGCAAGATTAAAAGAAAATGTATTCCATGTGCAGCAAGAGAAATGATACGGTGCATAAGGACTTGTATCAATCTGAAATGTTTAGACTACCTTTCCCCTTCTTTTGCCCCAATAAAGAACTGGGTGTGGTGCATGAACAATAAATCTTGTAACACTGAAAAAATAAAATAAACATATTTGGGGAAAGAAAGAAAGGAAGGGAGGAAGGGAGGAAGAAAGAAAGAAAGAGAAAGGAAGGAAGGAAGGAAGGAAGGAAGGAAGGAAGGAAGGAAGGAAGGAAGGAAGGAAGGAAGGAAGGAGGGAAGGAAGGAGGGAAGGAAGGAAGAAGGATCTAAATGTAGAGCAGTTTACAAGAAGCCCACCAAGCAGCCTGGGTGGGATATTTACGGAATGTAGGTAGCTCATGGGTCTGTTTCTGGCAGGCAGGGTAAGCGTGTCAAAGGAGCAGCACACTGGAGAAATGAACCATGAAAGGAGCCGGAGAGAGTAAGGGTTGGTGGATTGGTAGCAGGACAAAGAAACAAACTAATCTCTTTCGGAGATGGCAATATGTGACAAATATCTCTTATTTCCCTTGCATATATCATTAACCAATCATTGCATTTTCCCCCACTGCACTTGAAATGTGGCTTCTTAATTCTTTTCAACGTAACACTCTGAGTGTCTATTAGTAATTAATCAGAGTTAACAAATGAGGTGTAACCTATTTGCCATCTGCAATCTATACAAACTATATCAGACTATTACTCAGAAGAGATGATACACCGATAAGCAGAATGCTAGCTTAAATGTAGAATATTGGAAAGTCAGGAAAGTTACATGGGGCATCATACTGGAGTAGTGTAGCAAAATAAGGGTCAGGGAACAAGGAAGAATTGGTGTCCAGGTGGCTAAGAATAAGGACTTAAGGAGAAGAGACCTACAGATGATACCCCTACTTACAGGTCAAGAGTTGCACACTCTACTGTCTGAGCCAACCAGGCACCCCCACATTGGGAACTTGTAAATGAACCCAGTAATCTCCACTTGAGTAGTATCTTATTTTGTGAAGATTACATAAAATTCATGGCCACAATGAGGGGAAAGTATAACCTAATATGAGCATGTGTTTCTTCCTCCATCAAGAGAAGATGACCATTAGCTACTACTCTTCAGAGTTACACTGTTCATCCAGGATTAGCCTTGTAACTATACCACACTACAGGGGCAGTTACAGGAATTCTCCAGAACCATCTACAGGCTAACTTATAGAAGAAAGTAACTTTGGTCAGGTGGTGTTAGAGTGTACATCCTTGGTGAAAGTGAGTAAGTGCTCCAAGACTGTGTATTTCCAGCCTCCATATGTAGTCTTTCTGTCTGTCTCTGTGTGAATGTTTCCCTCTCTCTGTATTTCTAGGTAATATATAAAAATATATCATATATATACATATGAAATATGTATTATATACCACATATTTGATATATATGAAATATATAAATATACATCATATATATGAACTATACAAATGTACATAATGTATATACTCATAAAATAAGGATATTCAAACTCTATAGCAGGGCTATTTAGTAGAACTTTGAAATGAGGAAAATGTTCCATATCTGTGCTGTCCAATATGATACCCAGTAGCCACGGGTGGCTATGGAGAATATGAATTGTTGTTAATGCGACTGAGGATCTGGAGTTTTAATTTTATTTAATATTAATTTAAATATAAATTGCCAACTGTAGCTAGTGGCTGCCATATTAGGCAACACAGCATTATAGAGAATCATATGTAGTATCTTGAGTCCTCCTCTGGTTGATTCCCTTTATCACCGTTTCCTAAGAAGAACGTGATGGACTCAGATCACTAGGATTCTGGTAACTGAGTTAGAAAATCACTGTGTAACTATTCTGATGATTTATTTTGCTTGGTTCATCCCATGTTTTCCAAATGGTAACCGCTCTCCGAACCACCCCTCCCCTTCAAGATCATTCACAAATTCATGTTTAATTCATCCCTTCTGACCTTTCACCTGGCAAACCTCCCTAAGAATGGTAGAACCTTTATGGTGGCCAAGGCATTCCGGCAGTTCTAGATTTTACTTAAGTTTTCAAACCCAGCCCGCAGCAACCTGTCTTATCCACAGAGCAGAGACACATGTCCCCAACTGGGGAGCATGGGGAAACTTTTTGTAAGACGATCTCTGGCAACTTTGGCCCATGTGTGTGCATCTTGAAAAAGCAGCCGTTTCCAGCTGTGATCAACTGTTCTGCATAGGAATGGGAATGATTGGCTTTAAAGCTTGGAGGAGCCATTTCCAGGAGGCTCAGCACTGGTGACCGTGAAATCACAAGGCAGCGGCCTGGAAAACTTCCAGGTGATGTGGAGGTCCAGCCAGTGCCAGATGTGATAGACTCCCATGTTTGGGAACCCCACAGCTGCTTTGATTCTGTTGAGCATGTTTTCCGTTCCTTTCGGTAGACCACCAGCTGTCTTCTGTGCCTCAACTCAAGTTACAAGAGCAAAATGCACTTCAACCCTGGGAAAATGATCCCCCTTCGCAACTCCATAGCAAATTCCTGCGGAGATGACCTCGATTACAAACTGTCTCAGTTAAAGTGGCCTTATTGGGCTTAGAACAAAACTGTAACAGCTTCCATTGCATCTGTAAGTGGTGTAATTTGAGGAGGGGCTTCTTGGAGTGTGAGTTCTGGGACTCCAGTTCACAGGGTGTGATTAGAGGCCTAGCCACCTAGCCAGGGTTACTTGGAGGGCAGTCCCCGCAGGCGCTAAGTGGCAGGTGTGATCTCAGTGACAGCTGCCCCTAAAATATAGTGTCCATAAGGCTATTTGCATGCTACTTAGAAATTAACTGAATGCTCTTCTTTGTTCGCCACAGAAATCTTCCGTTTTCCCCATGTTGTCTGGGACATCTTCTTCCAAGTTAATAATTGGAAGCCGTTTAAGCAGTCCTCCAAAGATGTTCTTAGGTCTTCAAATGTTGTTAGCGCACAATCTCCCACACAGAGCTGTCGTAAAGAGCCACAGTGTACACACTGAAGCATGAAGGACCTTGACGGCTAAGATTTTGCTTATGAGAGAGTCACTTGAGTGATGGAACCTGAGGGGCTTTTGAGAATAGAATGAACTATGAGAGGGATTGGTTGGGGAGGGGGAGAGTGGTTTTGTCCTCAGATTTAAAGGAAGTAGCCAGGTCCCCATGCAGGGTACGTAGTTTGTGCTCAGCCTAGCAGGACCTATGTGAAAATCGAGCCACTACAGAGAAGGTTAGCTTGTTCCCTGTCTACTGAACCATGTGGTTTGGGGAGCAGGTGCTGCCATGGGCCAGTTCAGGCTAACATATAGAATATAGCGTATTTTTATGTTGCATAAGAATGTTACATATCCTGACACGTAAAAATATATGAGGCGTGTCTGTGCATACAACATGGCGACAGTTAAATACGTGATTTGCCAACCACTCTCCCTGTGGTGTGGTTTCATTGGCCATTCCAATACGGTCTAGCTTGTTGGATGGCCTCTCCCACTGGTGTGTCTCTAGGGAGAGTTGACTCAATAGTGGACTAGAAGCAGGGAGAATCTTCAGACTGCATGACCTTAGTGTTTACAGGTGAGACAAAATTCCTGCAATTGGCCACCTAAGAACAAAAGGTGTACCTAATTTAATCACAAGGCGACAACTTTTAGTTGACATTAGACTGGGACAGTTAAGAGGTTGGGGGGATTCAGAAGTCAACAGTTACCCTCTTAGTTTAATATGGAAGGTATTATGCATTAGTGGGGTAAAATGAAATACAGCAACTTAAATGACAACATTTGGGGAGTCATCCATCTCCAAGGAGAATTGAGGGCTTGCTTTGTATGACTTCAGTGAAGAAAAGGGCAGGAGGGGCCTCTGGGTGACTCAGTAGGTTAAGTGTCTGCCTTTGGCTCAGGTCATGATTCCAGGGTCCTGGGGTTGAGCCCTGCATCTGGCTCCCTGTTCCCCGAGGAGCCTGCTTCTCCCTCTCCCCTTCTCCTACTCATGCTTGCTCTCTCTGTCTCTCCCTCTCTGAAGTAAATAAATAAAATCTGAAAGAAAGAAGAAAGAAAGAAAGAAAGAAAGAAAGAAAGAAAGAAAGAAAGAAAGAAAGAAAGAAAGAAAGAAAGAAAGAAAGAAAGAAAGAAAGAAAGAAAGAAAGAAAAAGAAAGAAAGAAAGAAAGAAAGAAAGGAAAAAAAGCAGGATTAGTCTGTGTCACTATGAAGCCATTCCCAGAGGGGGCAGCAGAGTCTGGCAAAAGCATTTAATGAGCATGGGGAAGCAGTCTCTCTCTCTCTCTCAATTATCTATCTATCTATCTATCTATCTATCTATCTATCTATCTATCTAATTCTCCAGCTTTACTGTGGTATAATTGACATATTAACATTGTGTGAGTTTAAGATGTACAGTGACTTAACTTTAAGCACTTATATATTGCAATCTGATTACCACTGTAGCGTAAACTAACATCTCCGTCACATCGTATAATTACCATTTCTTCTTTGTGGAAGCACATTTACTCTCTACTGTTTCAGCAACTTTCAAGTACACAGTACAGTGTTGCTAACTATAATCACAATGCGGCGCATTACATCTCCAGAACTTACTCATCCAACTGGAAGTTTGGGCACTTGGGCCAACAGCTCCCCATTTCCCCCACCTCCCCCGTCCTCTAGTAACCATGGTTCGACTCTCTGTTTCTATGAGTTTTGCTTTTTCAGGTTCCACATGGAAGTGAGATCACACAGTATTTGTCTTTCTCTGTATGATTTATTTCACTTAGCGCAATGCCCTCCAGGTTCATCCATGTTGTTGCAAATGGCAGGATTCCCTTCTGTCTCGTGGTTCAATAATATTCCATTGTATATCTATCTATGTGTCTGTTTATCTAATCTGTCATTCACTTATTTATTTAATCTTCCAGATTTACTGAGATATAATCGACACGTAACATTGTATAGGTTCGAGGTATGCAACTTGTTGATTTGATAGACTTATATATTGCAATATGGTCGCATCTTTATCTGTTCATCCACTGATGGACCCTTAGGTTGTTTCCCTGTCTTGGCCATTGTGAATAACGCTACAGTAAACACGGGCAGGGGCACAGCTATCTCTTCCACATCCTGTCTTCATTTCCTTTGGCTGCATACCCAGAAGCGCGATTGCATGATCATACGCTAGTGCTATTTTTAAGTTTTTGAGGCACCCCCATAACTGTTTTCCAGAGTGGCTGTGTCCGTGGGCGTTCCACCAACAGTGCGGGAAGATCCCCCTTTCTCTGCATCCTCGCCAGCATTTGTTGTCTCTTGTCTTTTTGGCAATGCAGCTACCGTCTACTAAACACCAGCTAGGTCCTGGCATTTCTTTAATCTCCTGTCGTTTGCATTTCATTTAACTTGCTTGCCCTTCATATTTGCAGCTCAGCACATTTCCAGCAAATCGACCCATTACCTCTCGAGTTCTCCACAGCTGGGCTGCTAAAAGCTGCTGGAGAAAAATTTTAAAAACCCACGGATGGGTGTTCAACCTGCACTGAGCTCCCTGCGTTTTCTGGCAATTGTTCTCTATATCCCTAAGCAGCATCTCAAGATGTGGTCCTCTGACCAGCAGCATCAGCATCACCTGAAACTCACTAGAAATGCTCATTCTTGGGGTGCCTGGGTGGCTCAGTTGGTGAAGTATCGACTTGGTTTTGGCTCAGGTCATGATCTCAGGGCCGAGCCACATGTCAGGCTCCACACTCAGGAGTCTGCTTGAGATTCGCTCTCTCCCTCTCTCTCTGCCCCTTTACCCCCACAAAATAAACAAATAAATCTTAAAAAAAAAAAAAAAAGAAAATGCTCATTTTAGGCCCTACCTCAGACCTGCTGACTCAAAAATTCTGGAGGTGGAGCCTCATAGCCTTTGCTTTAACAAGCCCTCCAGATGGGGCACCCAGGCAGCTCAGTCGGTTAAGCATCTGCCTTCAGCTTGGGTCCTGGTCCTGGGGTCCTGGTCCCGGGGTACTGGGATAGAGCCCCTGGGATAGAGCCCTGCATTGGGCCCCCTGCTCGGCGGGGAGTCTGCTTCTCTCTCTGCCCCTCCCCACCACCGCTCACGCTCACTCTCTGTCTCTCTCAAATGAATAAATAAAATCTTTAAAAACCCAACAAACAAACAAACAAACAAAAAACCTAAGCCCTCCAGGTGATTGTGATGCCCGCTTGAACTGATTCTTGAACTCAAGAATCAACTCCTCTCCCCACTTTTCTCAAAACCTGTTTCAAACTTTTTTCAGTCTCTTCAAAACCCCTATCCTTAAAACCTCTTTATTTTCATAAAAAACAAAGACCTTCAAGCAGAGGTCCCCATACTTCCTATACTCATAACCACAACGTTGCTGTTTCAGCAAATATCCTTGTCTCGTCTGAACTTTCCTTGGTGAAAGCAAACACCTTTCAGCTACCCAGCCCCCCGAAAATAGATAGATAGATAGATACATACATACATACATTCTGAGTTCCAATTCCTTTCATTTCCTAAGTAATCTTCTTTCATCAATTAGCCATATTCTGTTAAGCTTTATATCTATCTATTGACTATTATTCCTCAGATCATAAATATTTTCCCATCTCTTCTATCTTAAAATTTTCCCCTATTGGGAACCTGGGTGGCTCAGTCAGTTGGGCATCCAAGTCTTGGTTTCTGCTCAGGTCATGATCTCCAGGTCATGGGATCGAGCCCTGTGTCGGACTCCGTGTTTCGCATGGAGTCTGCTTCAGATTCCGCCCCCGTCCCGTTCCCTCCCCCTGTGTTTCTCCCCTTGCTCACATGCGTGCATGCACTCGCTCTCAATTAAATGAAATCTTTAAAAAAAGTTTCCCCTATATTTCCCTGTAACAAAATTATCACTTCTTCTCTTTTCTAGGAGTACATTAGCTCTTTCTACTCCCTCACTTGTCTTTGATCCAAACTTCACAGCCATCTGACATTTCACTTCTCCATCTCTTTGAAACTTTCTCTCCCAATCACCAATGATAAGAATGCCAAGGAGGGAGTTGTGAACTTTAAATAAGTTTTCAGGAAAGCTTCAGTGAAAAGGTGAAAACTTCCCTCTTATGTCTGAAGCCATCTTTACTCATTCTGCTTTCTGAAGCATTTCCTCTGCCTAACCCGTAAATGTTGATGTTTGCCAAAATTCTGTGGTTGGATCCTCTTCTCATTCCTTTCAAATTTTTATCAGTAGTTTTGGCCTCTCTCCAGAGCTCCAGGCAAACATGTTGACTCAATCAAAAAACATTTGAGTACCTATTCCCTGCTTCAGCAGTGACGTTAGTGACGTCACTAACCTAGCCCTAACACCTAGAAGTCATTCTTGATGTTTCTCTCCCTGTTTATACCCAACACTCTTTGGAGTGGAGATTGCAATTGATTTGGAAAAGACACAAAATTCCCAAAGGGGAATCGGGATAAAGATTGAGAAGATTTGGTCAAGAAAGATAGCATTCCCTTAAGGCTGGATTAGTGTTGAGGGAATAGGAATGGGACAAAGTAGGAAGGAAGAGGTACGCTATGAATGTGGCATGTTAGAAGTCATGGGGGGACCTAGTTGGCTAAGACAACAATGAGCAAGAAGAGGGACGTTATGTAATGTATATGAGATCTCATGGGAAGAAGGATGCACGGAATCACAATCTTGCCTGTGAGCTCTTAGGGAGAATAGAAATGCTAAGCTCATAAATGTGTATGAGGATTGGGAACAAAAATGACCAGAAGGGTTGCTAAAGCACACCATGGAAGAGAAGGCAAAGAAACAGGAGAAGGGAAAAAATACTTTCAGTTTATTCTTTTTATGAAAAATTGATGTGATGGAAATTTAATATTTGTAAAAATGAGGTTGAGGAAACATCTATTAATATTTATCATATGTAAAATACTTTAAGAAGTTGTAAGCTCAAACAAGAAAAATTTATGCAATAGTTCTTCTAAATTAGAAGTCATTTTCATTACAAAGGATAAATCTTATCATGAGATGGAATCACCTTAGCATGGGATTTGCGAGTCTATTACACATTAGTTCAAAAAGGGTAGCGGCATATAAAATGAGATCTGAGGAAGAATTCCTAGATTATGGTGGCATAAACCCTATCTTGCATATTAATTTCATTCATCTTGTGTGACAAGTTCCAAGAAGGTGTAGGTCACAAAAAAATTGCAGTTCATATCCTGAAGAAAAACTTCTTACAGTGGGCTGCCATGGTGGTTCTCTCCAGTAGTACTTTTTCCCTGTGAACTATTTTGGGCGCTTGTGGCTCTAGGGCTTAAAGTGGTTTCCCAAAGTGCATATATCTTGCCATTTATCAAGATAAATACAAGTGAGCTCTTTGTTCCATTCTAGCCACAACTTTGGAGGGTTTGTGCTAATGTGTTAGACTCTATTGTGCATTTGTACAATTGCTGTAATAAGGGCTTCCTTCTCTTTTCATCTTAGAACTTAAGAAGGCAAGAGAAGCTGGTGAAGTTGTTTACTGGCTCCTGAAGCAAGGTACTTAAACTAAGTTATGTTATGTCGATATTTCTGGTGAATTCAGCCACACAAACAATTAAGTAGTCCTGTTACTTTCATAAAATGACATAACTGGGCGATTGACTAAAACTTTGGCAGAAAGAAGCAGGAGTTTCATCTTTGCATATATGCTATATTTCCCCACAAAATAATTGTGCCCATTTTAAACAAATTGGCTGGCCAATCCATACTTTTTTTTTTTGGTAAATTTAAATTCAGACAACCAGTTATGATGTCAAGTGAATGCCCTGCATTACTTTTGGTTTCTAACCAGTTTTCCAGCTGTCACTTTAGACACATCCTACTATGTTAATTCAACTAGCTACATGTCAATTCAGTGAAAGCCAAACTGGAAAGAGTGGCGTGAAATACACCAAACACCTGATGGATTCTCTGAAATCTCACTCTTTACTCAATTGTTCTTTCACCTGTCTTCAATGGACAAAAACTTAGTAGGTATAGATCCTCTATCTTCCAATAAGTCTACACAAACTCTCATTAATTGAAATGACTTCACAGAGACAATGTTTACCAGAAATTATGAGGTGGGCCTAGGCAAGTTGGGGTATGCATGTTCCCAGAAGCCTCTAGAAAAAAGTAGGACAGACTTAATCAGTTTTGCCTGATTTAGATAGGTCCTCGAACAGATGAGCCATTGATGACCCTTTCAGCTTTAGAATTGTCTTATTTAGACATAGCATCCAATCCCTGTAAGCTGCAGATAAATAAAATGTGGTATATGCACACAAAGGAATATTATTTAACCATAAAGAGGAATGAAGTGCTTGCTGATGCGTGCTACAATGTGGATGAACCTTGAAAACATTACCTTAAGTGAAAGAAGCCAGTCACAGATGGACTGATAATATAGGAGTCCATTGATAGGAAATGCCCATAATTGGCAAATTTATAGAGGTAGAAAGTAGATTAGTAACAGTTTAGGACTGGAAGGGGGATTGGTGATATGGGAGTGATAGTTGAATTGTGCAGGCTTTCTTTTTGAGGGGATGAAAATCCTGTAAAGTTGTGGCGAGAGTTGCACAAGCCTGGGAAGATACTGAAAATCACAGAATGCTACAATTTAAAAGGGTGAATTGTATGGCATGTGAATCATTTCTCAATTTTCATTTCTCAGATTTCTCTGTGATTTTTTTTTAAATCCCCCAAAGTCATATAGTTGTAACAATGCTTTGTCCGATTGTGTTCTTCTAGGCCTTTACAGGCTACACAGTCAAGTGGAAAAGAAAATGGGACACTGGGAGTCATTAGTTGCTGGTTTCTCATACCTGCTCAGTGAGTTACTAAAAAGCTGCCCAATCTGGAAAAAGTCAATTTCCTCATATATGAAATGGGAATATCACCTAACCTCTTGCAGGATTGCTTCAAAAATGAAATGAGATCCTTTCAATAAAGAGCCTAGCACTGTGCTTGGCACATTTATAGCCACCCAAGAAATTTCAGTACCCCTTCCACTTCCACGCCTGTGTGGAATTTCTCATCTACTTAGATTTCCTACTTGTGAACGTGTGCCAAAATGTCATTTCATCCCATCCTTCCTTGCGAGGTTACCACATAACCATCAAACAACAACCTGAAGTGTGAGGTTTGAATAACGCCTAAAGAAAACCTGACCATGTGAGTCATTAAAATGTGTGTGTATATGAGTAGAAAAGACACAAAAAGAAATGAAAGTCAGAACTGGAGGACCCCAACAGAGGAGTGCCCCTCATTGGTAACAGAAGCATTTTGCAGTTGGCGACACCCCCGCAAATGACTAATCTCCAAGAAGAAATTTGATTCCTTCAACTGCAGGAAAAGAAGTTTAACACAAGCAGCTGTGGTAATAAATCTTCCTATCAGTTGTGGTTATACGGCTGGAAAATCTTGAGTTAACTATGCTCGTGAATCATGCGCATTTATTTCTACTGGTTTAAATATATTTTTTTCCTCTATGTACACAGAGATAGCTTGTAATAAAGCTACCATTAAACACTGGTGTCAGAAAACCACCAAAAAGAATTCATTTTCTAGCATCTAGGATAATATAGACGCCAGTTCATGACACACAGTTTTCCTTTCTCGGTGCAAATATTAAACTATTTCTGCTTGCCGTGTTCAAGATAGTGTCTCCTCGGTCCCAGCCACAGAGAAATAAATTAAGGAGAGGCCTTTTTGGTTATTTGTACAATAGTTAGAAGTTAAGTAATTATTCAAATAGTCATATTTGCCAAAAAGGTATAGTCTACTGAGAGATCCTCAAATACGGAAGGAGGTTAAAAAGAATCCACAGCTGAAGGGCAACCATGGAAAGTCTTGTGATTTAAAAACTGGTGGCCTTAGTCTCAAAGTCATGTTTCCCCTTTGGGAACATGAAGGAGTATGCCCTTGCTTTGCAGTTGAGTTGCTTAATACAAACATGGACAGGAGGTGGAGGAGAGGAGAAGACAAAGATGACGGAAGACGAGAACGTTGCCTAACTAAACTAAAACTAACTAAAACTAGCTTACCTAAATAAAACAAATGTTCACTTTCATCCAATTGGGTTTGTTGAGAATTTGCAAGAATGATTACTTGGGCTATGATCTGCGTAAACAAGATCCGCTCTTTTTCTAAGAGAAACTTTTTTCTCCCTCTGGGCAGATTTTGATTTGTGAGCATTCAAGTAGTACCATGAGGAGGTTTTCTCTCCCCCCCTCCTTTTTTTTTGCACTTTTCTTCCAGCTCTATTGAGATATAATTGATAGATAACATTGTGTGCATTTAAGGGGTGCGATGTTGTGATTTGATACATATATAGGTGGCAAAATAATACAGAAGGGTTCATTTACACTTCCATGACCTCATTTAATCACCATTTCTTTTTTATGGTGAAAACATTTAAGTGATGCCTGAGTGGCTCAGTTGATTAAGCAGCTGCCTTCAACTCGAGTCATGATCCTAGGGTCCTGGGATCAAGCCCCGCGTCAGGCTCCCTGCTCAGCAGAGAGCCCGCTTCTCCCTCTCTCTCTGCCTGCCGCTCTGCCTCCTTGTGCTCTCTCTGTCTCTCTGTCAAATGAATAAATAAAATCTTTGAAAAAAAAAATAAAGAAAACATTTAAGATCTACTCTTTCGGCAACTTTCAAGTATATAATACAGTGTGGTTAACTCCAGTCACCATGCTGGTCCCCAGAACTTATTCATCTTCTAAATAGAACTTTGCACCCCTTGACCAACACCTCCCCATTTCTCCCAGCCCCCAACCCCTTACAAGCACAATTCTACTCTCTGAGTTCAGTTATTTTACATTCCGCATATAAGTAAGATCATAGAGTATTTGTCTTTTTCTGTCTGACATATTTCACTCACCATAATGCCCTCAAGATCCATCCATTTTGTTGCAAATTTCCTTTTTTCCCATGGATGCATGATATTTCTGTGTATTATATCTTTTTTACCCATTCATCTGTGGATAGACACTTAAGTTGTTTCCGTATCTTGGCTATTGTGAACAATACTGCAATAAACACAGGAGTGCAGATACCTCTTTGAGATGTTGGTTTCATTTCTTTTGGATATATACTGAGAAGTAGGATTGCTAGATCACATGGTAGGTCTGTTCTTCATTTTTGAGGAATCTCCTTATTTTCCATAGTGGCAGCACCAATTACATTCCCACCAACAGTGCACAAGGTTTCTCTTTTTGACAACCTTGCCAACACTGGTTATCTCTTGTCTTTTTTTTTTCCCTTTTATTTATTTTTAAATAACGTATAATTAACATACAGTGTTATATTAGTTTCAGGTGCACAGTATAGTAATCCAACAATTCTATACATTACTCAGTGCTCATCACAATAAGTCTACTCTTAATCCCCTTCACCAATTTCACCTTTCGCCCTCCCCACCTCCCCTCTGGTAACCATGAATTTTTTTCTCTATATTAAAGAGTCTGCCTTTTTGTTTTCCTCTTTTTGTTGTTCTTTTGTTTTGTTTGTTAAATTCTACATGTGAGTAAAATCATATAGTACTTGTCTTTCTCTGACTTACTTAGCTTTATACCCTCTAGATCCAATCATGTTGTTGCAAATGGCAAGATTTCATTCCTTTTTATGGTTGAGTAATAATCCACTTTGTGTGTATAGATATATAGAATAGACATAGATCCCTCACCTCTTCTTTATCCATTCATCAATTGATGAACACTTTGGTTGCTCCCACAAACACAAATATAGTCAACTGATCTTTGAGAAATGAGCAAAGATAATTCAATGGAGAAAGGATAGTCTTTTTAAAAATTGGTGCACAAACAACCGGATGTCCACATGTGAAAGACACAATCTAGATATAGTCCTCCACCTTTTACAAAAATTAACTCAAAATGAACCGGAGACCTAAACGTAAACATGCAAAGCATAACATTTCTAAAAGATAACATAGAGAAAATCTCTGTCATGTTCAGTTTGATGATGACCTTTTAGATACAACAGCAAAAGGATATCCAATGAGAGAAAAAATTGATAAATTGCAGTTCATTAAAAGTAAAACTTGTGCTCTGTGGAAGACAGTGTTCAGAAAATGAAATACTAATCCACAGACTGGGAGAAAAATCTTTGCCAAACACATATGTGATAAAAGACTTATATCTAAGATCTATAAAGAATGCATAGTATGCAATGAGAAGGAAATACACAACTAAAAAGTGGGCAAAAAACCTGAAAGGACACCTCACCCAAGAAGATACACAAATGACAAGTAAATATATGAAAGATGCTCAAATTACCTATCTTTGGGGGATTGTAAATTAAAAAACAATGACATACCACTACATATGTATTAAAAGGACTACGACCTAAACACTGACAACAGCAAATCCTGGGAGGATTGGGAGCAACAGGAACCCTCCTTGATTGCTGGCAGGTGGTAAAACTATTCTCTATGATACTCTGATGGTCGATACATGGTATTATACATGTGTCAAACACGATACAACTGTGTAATACAAACAGTAAACCTAATGTGAACTATGATCTTTAATAAATAATAATATATCAGTATTTGTTCATCATTCTTAACAGATGTACCACAATGATGCAAGATGTTAATAGGGAAACTGTGGCCCAGGGAAGAGGAGACTATGGGAACTCTGTATCTTCTGTTCATTTTTTGTGTCAGTGTAAACCTGCTCTTAAAAAATGGTCTTTTAAAACAACAATAAACACATGATAGGCTAGGTTTGGCCTGCAGGCCATAGTTTGTCAACATCAGATTCTTAAGGTTTTGTCAACACCTTGAGAAATATCCTCACCCGAGAACACAGCTCCCACCTCTACCCTTCTGCCTCCTCTGTTAAGTTCTGTTAAGTTTCCGAGATTCCACACATGGGCTGGGATCCCCTTAACCTCTTGTTTTTTTCTTTCCCCAAATACTTCTATTTTATTTTTTCAGTGTTCCAAGATTCATTGTTCATGCACCACACCCAGTGCTCTGTGCAATACTTGCCCTCCTCAATACCCACCACCAGGCTCGCCCAACCCCCCATCCCTGCCCCTCCTAAACCCTCAGTTTGTTGCTCAGAGTCCACAGTCTCTCATGGTTCATCACCCCCTCCGATTTCCCCACATTCACCCTTCCTTTCCTTCTCCCAATGTCCTCCATGTTTTTCATTATGCTCCACACCGTGAGACCGTATGATAACTGACTGTCTCCACTTGACTTATTTCACTCTGCATAATCTCTTCCAGTCCCGTAAAGTTGGATATTCGTCCTTTCTGATGGAGGCATAATATTTCATTGTATATATAAACCATATCTTCTTTATCCATTTGTCTGTTGAAGGGCATCTTGGGTCTTTCCACAGTTTGGAGATTGTGGCCATTGCTGCTGTGAACATGGGGGTACATGTGGCCCTTCTTTGTACTGCATCTGCTTCGTGGGGGTAAATACCCAGTAGTGCAATTTCAGGGTCATGGGGTAGCTCTATTTTAATTTCTTGAAGAATCTCCACACTGTTTTCCAAAGTGACTGCAACAACTTGCATTCCCACCAACAGTGGAAGAGGGTTCCCCTTTCTCCACACCCTCTCCAAAACTCGTTGTTTACTGTCTTGTTGATTTGGGCGATTCTAACTGGTGTCAGGTGGTATCTCAGTGTGGTTTTTTTTTTTTTTTAAAAGATTTTATTTATTTGACAGAGAGAAACACAGCGAGAGAGGGAACACAAGCAGAGGGAATGGCAGCGGGAGAAGCAGGCTCCCTGCCTCGCAGAGAGCCCGATGCGGGGCTCGATCCCAGGACCCCGGGATGTGACCTGGGCTGAAGGCAGACGCTTAACGACTGAGCCACCCAGGCGCCCCTCAGTGTGGTTTTGATTTGAATCTCCCCGATGGCTAAAGATGATGAGCATTTTTTTCATGTGTCTGTCATTTGTATGTCTTCTTTGGAGAAGTGTCTGTTCATGTCTTCTGCCCATTTATTGACGTGATTATTGGTTTTGTGAGCATTGAGTTTGAAGAGTTCTTTAGAGATCTTAGATATCAGACCTTTGTAGTGTCATTTACTAATATCTTCTCCCATTCTGTGGGTTGCCTGTTTGTTTTGTTGACAGTTTCCTTTGCTGTGCAGAACCTTTTTATCTTGATGAAGTCCCAAAAGTTCATTTTCACTTTTGTTTCCTTTGCCTTTGGAGACATGTTCTGAAAGAAGTTGCTGTGGCTGATGTCGAAGAGGTTATTGCCTATGTTCTTCTCTAAGGTTTTGATAGATTCCTGCCTCACACTGATGTCTTTTATCCGTTTTGAGTTTATCTTTGTGTATGGTGTAAGAGAATGGTCAAGTTTCATTCTTCTACATAGAGCTGTCCAATTTTCCCAGCACCATTTATTGAAGAGACTGTCTTTCTTCCACTGGACATTTTTTCTTCTTTTGTCAAAGATTATTTGACCATAGAGTTGTGGGTCCATGTCTGGGCTCATGGATTGGAAGAATAAACATTGTTAAAATGTCTATACTGCGCAGAGCAATCTATAATTTCAATGCCATCCCGATCAAAATTCCACAGGTTTTTTTCAAAGGGCTGGAAAAAACAATCCTAAAATTTTTATGGAACCAGAAAAGACCCCAAATTGCTAAAGAAATGTTGAAAAAGAAAAACCAAGTTGGGGGCATCACATGCCTGATTTCAAGCTTTACTACAAAGCGGTGATCACCAAAACAGCATGGTACTGGCGCAAAAACAGACACATAGACCAGTGGAACAGAATAGAGAGCCCCTTAACCTCTTTTTTGTCCTGGCTTCTCTTCAGGATTCTCTCTTTAAAAAAAGAAAAAAAAAAAAAAGGACTGTATTTATTTGAGAGAGCAAGCAAGAATCGGGGTGGGGAGAGAGGGGGGATTATTTCTTTTTTTAATTTTTTAATTTATTTTTAAAGGTTTTATTTATTTACTTCACAGAAAGAAGCACAGCAAGAGAGGCAACGAAACCAGTGGGAGAGCGAGAAGCAGGCTCCCCTCCAAGAAGGGAGACCGATGCAGGGTTTGATCCCAGGACCCTGGGATCATGACCCAAGCCAAAGGCAGACACTTAACGACTGAGCCACCCAGGCGCCGTTCTTCTTATTTTTTTAAAGGTCTTATTTATTTACTTACTTACTTACTTATTTACTTATTTGTTTATTTGAGAGAGAGAGCATGCACAGAAGCAGGGGTGGGAGAGGCAAAGGGAGAAGCTGACTCCCCGCTGAGCAGGGAGCCCTTCACAAGCTCCAGCCTAGGACCCTGAGATCATGACCTCAGCTCAAGTCAGAGGCTTACCTGACTGAGCCACTCAGGCACCCAGGATTATTTCTTCCAATCTTTCTCTTTATGATCTGAAATAGTCGTTCAAGAGATAGTTTACATTTTACGTGCCATAGGTCTCGGTGGCAACTACTTGGCTCTGCCATTGTAGCACAAAGCAGCCTGAGACATGGCGGAAACAAATGGGCATAACTGGACTGTACTGAAGCCTTATCCAGGACAACAGGTAGTGGACTCTTTTGACCCACATGCTGGAGTTGGCCAGCCGCCGATCTAGATGGGATGCTGACTCTTCTCAAATCAAATCCTCTAGCCCGCACACCATCTTGCATTTGCGTTTTGCGTTTTACTAATTGGGAACTACCCATCCCCTACAGGTCACCGCCAACTGTGGTTCCTTAGGCACCCACGGGGCTTGTGTCCTGTTTCTTTTTTTTTTTTTTAAGATTTTTATTTATTTATTTATTTGACACAGAGAGAGAGATCACAAGTAGGCAGAGAGGCAGGCAGAGGGAGAAAGGGAAGCAGGCTCCCCTGCTGAGCAGAGAGCCCGATGCGGGGCTCGATCCCAGGACCCTGAGATCATGACCTGAGCCGAAGGCAGAGGCTTTAATCCACTGAGCCATCCAGGTGCCCCTTGTGTCCTGTTCCTAACCAGCACTCCTGTGTGGCACTCTATCCTCTGAATCCCTCACACAACTGAGGGCTAGAAACAACCTGTTGATCTCACACTCCCCAGTCTCAGAGTCCTCTGAGAAGGTTGTTTTTAAGCCTGACAGTTTCCATATCCCCCGCTCCTGGAGTGAAATGTCGGCCACTTTAATTATGAGGGGATGGCAATTGGCAGGGGTTAGCAGCCACCATGCAAAAAAACTCCTCAAATTCAACACTCACAAAACCGATAATCACATCAAAAAAATGGGCAGAAACCATGAACAGATGCTTCTCCAAAGAAGACATACAAATGGCTAACAGACACATGAAAAAATGTTCATCATCTTTAGCCATCAGGGAGATTCAAATCAAAACCACACTGAGATACCACCTTACACCAGTTAGAATGGCCAAAAGCAACAGGATAGTAAACAACAAATGTTGGAGAGGGTGTGGAGAAAGGGGAACCCTCTTCCACTGTTGGTGGGATTGCAAGCTGGTGCAGCCACTTTGGAAAACAGTGTGGAGATTCCTCAAGAAATTAAAAATAGAGCTACCCTATTTCCCTCCCATCACACTACTGGGTATTTACCCCAAAGAAGCAGATGCATTACAAAGAAGGGCCACATGTACCCCAATGTTCATAGCAACAATGGCCACAATCGCCAAACTGTGGAAAGAGCCAGGATGCCCTTCAACAGAGGAATGGATAAAGAAGATACGGTCCATATATACAATGGAATATTATGCCTCCATCAGAAAGGATGAATACCCAACTTTTGTATTAATATGGGTGGGACTGGAAGAGATAGATTATGCTGAGTGAAATAAGTCAAGCAGAGAGAGTTAATTATCATATGGTTTCACTTATGTGTGGAGCATAAGGAAAAACATGGAGGACATTTTGAGAAGGAAAGTAAAGGTGAATGGGGGAAATCAAAGGGGGAGATGAACCATGAGAGATTGTGGGCTCTGAGCAACAAACTGAGGGGTTTTGGTGGGGAGAGGGTTGGGTGAACCTGGTGGTAGTTATTGAGGAGGGCACGTATTGCATGGAGCACGGGGTGTGGTGCATGAACAATGAATCTTGGAACACTGAAAAAATAAAATTAATTGGAAAAAAAAGAAACTAAATAGAATAAATGTAAAAATAAATCATTTGTAAACTTAGAAGGAATTATGAAAATCCCTTATTTATACTCGTTAGCCACTGATTGTGTTATAGCCTAAAGAACAGTCCAGCATGGTGAATTGAAGAACACATTGTACCATTCCTTCTCCCCAGGGAGAAGTATATGATACATACGACCAGAAGTTAGTTTTTATGAAAATCACTGGAGATGAACCAATGTAATGCTTGGAAAAACTAGAGAACTCCTCTGATTTAAGAAGTTTAGAGTATAATTTTAACACCCGGTAAATAGTGAGACGATATTGCTTTGTGGGATAGAATGAAGATGGCCGACTTTGAGGATGAATTATGGCAGGCTTTATGTGACAATAAAACAGCTCTGAGAAATCAATAAAGCAACATTGGAAGCTTGGACTTTGGCCAGATATTGAACAAACACCTCGTACATACTAGGCATTAGCCCCAGGCACATAGCATCTAGGGAAAACCAAAGCACTCTTATCGCCTGTAGGAACTCACAGTTGAGTAATGAGATGAAGGGGGACATTTGGACACCGCTGGTTATAGGTGAGGTGCAGAGTAGTAAGTGTCCTGGCAGACAGGCCCTTGAGGCGTTCTAGGAATTTCTGTTTTCCGTTGACGTGGAGCAATCAATGTTCCGGTGGATCATTCCAGCCCAGGAAGGAATGCTTGGGCTGAGCAGAGTCACATATAAACACAGAACACACGGTAAGCTTTCTTTCCATTCAGCTGAGATCTGAAGCTAATTCCAGATGTAACTCAAGAGCAGCAGCACCTTTACTAAGATGGTGAGAGGAATGCTCCCCAAGTCCAATTATTAAAAAGGCCAGGGAGGGAGGTGGAATCACATCTGTCAGGGGACACGGTATCAAAGGTTTCAAAGTTGCAAAGGGAAACCATTTCAAAACCTCCAGGATGAGGTCCCAGAGAGACAATTAGAAGGCCCTTCACATGAGAGAGTTCAGAAGTATTTATAAGAACATGCCCAAGAGAAGGAGTTTATTTCTGGACTACTGACACTGAGGTCGCTTTCCTCCTTAATTAAGTCTCTCCGTCTTTGGAATCCAAGTAGTTCATTACCTTCCTGCCGACTTTGACCATAAGTGGCATGGAAATCTAACATTTTCACCCAAGTTTTACCAAGTGCCAGGATAACAGGCCCAGCAACTCTGCAACAGTCACCTGGGTGATTCTAAATCTCTGGATGGTTGACAAAAGTTGATCTAGTTGGATGTCAACATCATTACCTCAGGGTAACGTATCTTGACTCCTCAGGTAGAACTCCGGTTCCTTTTCTTATGCTCGCAGTTATCCCTCTGTGTTTTACTTATCTGTTTGCTTGTGCATCTCCCCCACTGGGCCTAATTTGAGGAGGAGAGACTCTGTGCTCTTGCTCACCACCATGTGCTCAGTATCTAGCCCAGTGCCTGGAGCATTACTACACACTCAATAGATGTTAGTCAAAGGAAAAACTAGGGCAACCTGTGCTGGGCGATCACTAAGTGGCTAAGATAGGCTCTGATATGGGAAGATAATGTCACGGGAAGGCAGTCGAGAGAGAGCTCTGCCCGGGATCAGCCAGTTCCTCCGGGATTTGCCTCCATCAGTGGCGCCATGGCTGGAGCTGCCCCGCTGTGCAAGGACTTTTTCCTCATTTCAGTTGAAGATGCTGGGGAATGATGGCGCTGGGGAAGCCAACTTGATTGATATTCTGATACCATTGCCATACCCAAGTGAGGACCTCAGAGTCCATGTGGTGCAACTCCTACATTTTAAGGGTAGAGAAGCTGTGGCACAGAAGGCAACAGCTGCTGTCCCTGAGGCACTAGGTAGCAGAGGAGACCTTCACCCCCATGTCTCCGGTCATCCTGGCCAGTGCTCTTCCCTCTGCAATTGGCTGCGTCTTCTAGGGCCTGAAACTCCACGGGCCATTGTTTCAAGGGCAGCTCCCCAAAGGAAGTAGTCGTGAGGCTCTGGGAGATCTCTTCCCCCTTTTCCCACCTTAGCGTCCCCAGTGGGAAACTCGACCTTGGGACGTCTGCCTCCCGGGGCCGAGGGGAGCTGGCCTTAGAGGAAGCAGTGCTTCTAGTGTTCCTAGCGCAGTGCCTGTGACGTAACTGGTTCCCAGCTCTCAAGTCCCTTCTCTTCCACCTGGGCACGTGGGACCTTTCCGGACACACAGAAGCGAAGCGTCCTCAGTGGTTGGGAAGAGCCAGTTACGCAGCGGGTCTCAGCTGC
>CM053612.1:15987527-16033484 GCA_028646535.1 Procyon lotor
ATGGCTTATGCTGAGGTCCAGAGAGAACCCGGCTCGCCATCCACCACCACCTGGGGAAGGGAGGCTGCAGGTTTGGGGAACCCAGGGCCGGCAAAGGCAGCTACCTTGGCTGCCCCTCTCCTACTCCATCTGAACGGTGGAGCTATCCCTACACACTGGGATCAGGGCAGGGAGAGGATTGCAAAAGGAGAACGTCCCAGGTGCGAGCAGGGAGTAGTTTCCAGACTTTATTCCCTGTGAATGATGGTGCGGTGGGGGGCAGGTCTGGGGTCACTCTTTTGTCCTGAGCCCTCATTTCCCCCCTTAGGCCAGGACAAAGCTGACCCACGGGGAAGGCTGCCCTCAGCCCTAGAAGAGGCGAGGCGTCCTGCCAGGTCTCTGTCGGCACCTAGTGGTCACTGGGGCACAGGACACCCAACGCAGGCTGAGCCTGAGCCCTAGTGAGGCTGGCAAGTTGGGAAGGACTCGAGGGCAGCGCTGGGGCTCTTCACTTGGGGGTGCGGGGGAAGGGCGGGAGGCTCTGTGAAAGCTAGCCGCTCCCCCTTGGGTCATATGTGAAAGCAGTGCTGGGGCCCTTCCCCGAAGCAGCCCTCAGGTCCGCCGAGGCTTTTGTGACACGCGTGATTTAAGAACCAGAGCTGGAGGGTCGGGAGTAGGGTCCCAGAGAGAAGTTGGCTCTGGGCTCAAGGCCCTCCCACTGGGTCCTCACCGTGGTGGGCAGAGAGGCCGCAGCCTAACCCCAGCACTGCTCTCTCTGCTCACAAAGCCCGGTGCTGGGTGGAATGGCACCGATGGGAACTTCTTGGTGGCAGTGAGGCCCTCAGAGGACAGGGACAGGCCCTCCCTGACAGAGGCCTCTTAGGGTCCCTCACCTTTGCTTGGCCATCGGGGCCTGGCCTGGAAACACTTGGAGGCTTTCCTCTGCTCCGCAGCTGGGTCCTCTCTCAGCCTCAAGTGGTCCCACCGTGTTCTCCTGCCCTACCTTTGGTGTCAGACTTGGGACCCTGCCTCTTCCCTTCTCTGGAGCTGCCACCTCCCACTCTGCACCCCCAAGCATAGCTCACACACACAGGAGCCACACACAGCAAAGAACCTTCCAGAGGGCTCGAAGTTACCATTGTCGGTCTGCAGGTTCCTGATCCCTCTGGATTGAGGGATCCCTCCAGTGTTGATACTTGGAGGCCCACTTGGGCTCCTGTTTTCTTCTTCTCTGAGGGTTGGCTCACCAGACCTTCCCTGCTTCAGTTTGCTGTCTTGAAGGGTAACTTGTGGCCTGGCCAGGATATCCAGTCAGGAAGCTAACTGGGTGCCCAGTATGCAGTAGTTGTCTCCAGTTTGGATGAAGGAAGACTCCAGCAGCCCACAAGAGTAAAGACCCCAAAGGCAAGCGTTGGTGAAATCGAGGAAGCAGGAGACAGAAAGCAGTCATTAGGCTGGTGGTTGTCACCTGGAGAAAACTTCTTTAGTACTGATGCTAGGATTTCATCCCAAGCATGAAATTAGAATTTTCGGTATGGAGCATAGGCTGTGTTGTTGTTATTTTTTCCCTTCAAAAGCTTCCTATGTGATTTGAAGGGGCTTCTAGGGGGTAAAAAACATGGCCCTAGGTGATCAGGTGAACTCAAGGTGCAAGAGGAGGTCTAGTTAGAAGTTGGTGAGGGTCAGGAAGCTGGTGAGGCCCTGAAGACCTTGACTTCGATCCTGAATACTGTGTGGGTACAGCTGGTGATACAGCTCTGCCGAACCCCTCTCTGAAGCCCTTTCATAAAACCTTTCCCCCAGACACCCTTACATAGAACTTCGAAAAGGTCAATGATGAGTGTGATCATTGGGAGTGAGAGGCCTCCTTGATATGTGGTGGCCTCCAGGGCCATCCTGTTGGCCCACACACTGTCCAGTCTCCTGGGTGGTAACTCTAGGCCCAAGAATACCTCTCAGTGTGATGGAAACACAGAATGTCTTCAATGCTAGCAGGACGTTGGGAGTAATTAAAGTGGCTCTCCGTAGACCACCACAGAATAGGATTAAATCACTGCATTATTTCTCATCTTATTGCCAAGTAATGGGAGAATCAGTCATTCGTATCTTCCCCCATCGCATCTGTTTCCAGTATCTAAAGTTCAGCCTTTTCTCTACACCTTCCTCCTGCAGCTTCTACTTCATTCTATCCTAAACCAAACTGAAGGGCCTACATCATCCCTCTTCCTTTGTAAACAAACAAACACACCATTTTACTACCAATCGATGTGCAAAATGATTTTCCCAACACCTCTTCTCATATCCTCAAGCTATACGTGAGCCTCCCCATGCCTCCCTTTCCCTTTACCAAGTATCTGCCCTTCACTTTGTCTCTGAAAACCACCCTGTGCCTCATCCTATATAAAATCACTTTTTAAAGACATATTACCAAGTAAGGTGTAAACGACATATCCCTAAACCTGACATTCGAGCCACTTATAATCTTTAGCATATCTCTCTCAGTCCTACCCACTGAATGCCTCAACTTTTCTGATGTTATTTTTTCAAAGATTTTATTTCAGAGAGAAAGAGAGAGAGAGAGGGAGAGAGAGAGAGAACACAGGAATAAGCAGGGGCAGAGGGAGAAACAGACACCCTGCTGAGCAGGGAGCCCGATGCGGGGCTCCATCCCAGAACCCTGGGATCATGACCTGAGCCGAAGGCAGACACCCAGGTGGCCCATTAAATAAACTTTTAATTTCAGAATAAATTTGTATTTACAGAAAAGTTGCAAAGATAGTGCAGAGTTCACACATCTCTGTACCAGTTTCCTCTATTGTTGACATCTTGTAATAGTCGGTGCATTTGTCACAATTAAGGGACATCATGTTCCCTGGAATTCACATTTTCTTCAGATCTCCTTAGTTTTTACCTAATGTCCTTTTCTGGGGGTCCAGGATCCCATCCAGGATACCATTACATTTTGTCGTCCTGTCTTCTTGGGCTCCTCTGAGCTGTGAGCTTCTCAGACTTTCCTTGTTTTTGATGACCTTGATAGTTTTGAAAAATACTGGTCAGATATTTTGTGTAACACCCCTATATTGGGGTTTGTGTGCTGTTATTTTCACGGTTAAACTAGGATTATAGAGTTTGAGGAAGAAGATGACAGAGGTCAGTTGCCATTTTCATCACATCATGTCAAGCGTGTATAATGTCAACAGAACTTAGTGTTCAAGTTAACCTCAATCACCTGACTGAGGTGGTGTTTTTCAGGTTCCTTCATAATACAGCTATTTTTCCCTCCTTTCTCATATACCGTACTGTTCAGAAGGACGTCACCGTAACCAGCCCACATTTATGGAGCAGAAAGTTATGCTCTCCCTTCTTGAAAGCTGAGTAGCTATACAAATTATTTGGGATTCTTTGCATGGGAGATTTGTCTCTTTTCATTCACTTATTTATTCAATCATGTATTTACATCAATGTGGAATCTTGGATATATTTATTTTATATGTTGAGTTATAATCAAATACTACGTTATTTAGTTGCTGAAATTGTTCCCAGTTTGCTCATCGGGAGCTCAATCTGTTGACCCCTATGTCCCTTTGACAACTGTCATCAGTGCAGTTTTGGGGGAGAACTTTCTTACTTTCTGGCACTAGAAGATGCTCCCGGTTCATCTTGTATATTTCTTGCCCCAGTCCTAGAATCAGCCCTGTCTCGAAGGAGTCCTGGTTCCTTTTATTGGAGAATAGTATTAACAACCAAGATTGGGGGGGATGCCTGGGTGGCTCAGTTGGTTAAGCGGCTGCCTTCAGCTCAGATCATGATCCTCGGGGTCCTGGGATCAAGTTCTGCATTGGGCTCCTTGCTCAGAGGGGAGTCTGCTTCCCCCTCTGCCTGCCTCTCCTCCTGCTTATGCTCTTATTCTCTGACAAGTACAATCTTAAAACCAAAACAAAACAAACAAACGGGATTGAGGTCCTAGTTGTGTTCATTGCTACTGGACTGCTCAACTTTGTTTCTTGAACGAGTAATGTTCAAAATTACTCTGTAATTTTGTATCTCTGAACCTGACCTCAATCCACCCCGGCCTTCCATTTATTCTGTAATCTCATTCCAACATAGACCCTCAAACCTATCCCTTATGTGAAAGCAGTGCCTTCTACTACCAAATAATATAGCAAACAAACATTCTGATAGTTATAAAGGGATACCCTTTGATTATATGTAAAAATCACTATATTTCACAGCCAATTAGACTTCTAGCCCCATCACTCCTTCTGTGGCCCCCCCTTATCTGTACTATGTATGTACTGTTTTCCTGATGAAGTAATATGTAAAGTATCCATCCTTAGCATATTCCTTATCCTGTTTTTTCAGTGTCTCATCTACTGCTGACTTGACCTCTGTCCCTGACCCCCATGCAATACCTTATCATATATAAAATCAGTATTTTTAATTATCAGTTATATAGAAAACATAGAAAATCCCCAACCTTCACAAAATTCCAGATCCATCCCATTCCTGACTCTTTTTTTTTTTTATTTTTTAAAAAATTTTATTTATTTGCCAGAGAGAGACACAGCAAAAGAGCGAACACAAGGAGCAGGGGGAGAGGGTGAGGGAGAAGCAGGCTTCCTGCTAAGCAGGGAGCCTGATGCGGGGCTCGATCCCAGGACCCCAGGATCAGGACCTGAGCCAAAGGCAGACACTTAACGACGGAGCCACCCAGGGACCCCCATTCCTGACTCTTATCCTAACACTCCTATGATAGTCATGATAATAAAGATTCTGTTTTATGAGCAGCTAATCTGAAAAAAATGGACACACATGATACTCAACCCATCACTGACACACTCACTTGATCCCTTACTGCTACTAAGCCCCCTTTCAATTATAAATTACTCCTTTTCAATGTCCAAGTAGTGTTCAAACAGCCCTTCCTGATTTCATCCCATCACTGACCCAGATACCATTTTTAACTCTCACCAGCTATTGGACACACCCCTGCTCCATCGAGCCCTGTAATACCTTTGACTGTGTGATAAGCAAATTATATGAGAAAGATATATCCCTAATTTTGAATCTAACCATCATCCTATTTTACATCGCTCTTTTTACTACTAGTAATGTTATAAACAGAAATCTATGATCCTTATTCACACCATCGATAGCTGCTGTGCAATTCTTCCATTTAAGCAAAACCACTACTTTATCTTACCAAGCATTCCACCCCCCAAAAGAACTTCTATGATGCTCACTGTACACGTGACCATTATCCATCACTAAACCTCACATCGAACCTGCCATTCAGTCTTCCGAATCTTCATGCCACCCCTGAGAACCATGTTAGTCTATCTGTTGTATAAATTCCCCCATTTTCCCAAATTACCAAGTAACACAATAGACGGAACTGATTCTTGGGTACCTGATGCTAACCTCCGCTAGTACCCTACATCATAAAATTTTAATATTAAGTGATGTTTGAAACAAACATGCCTGGCCCTTACCACATCTCTAAAACAAAATGATCTTATACGCTCTGCAAAAATCACTTTTAAAACATTTGCAAAGAAAATGCAAAATAGTCTCCTTCAATCCTTCTTCCATCCCTGACCCATTCCCCTTTTTTGACTCTTCATAGCTATTCCTTCTCACACCACTCTACTGACAAAAACCCTCAATCTTACCTCATCTCTACTCATAAACTCTTTTTAAAATAAAGATTTTTATTTGTCAGAGAGAGAGAGAGAGAGAGGGAGGGAGGGAGGCAGAAGGAGCGGGGGGAGCAGGCTCCCCACTGAGCAGTGAGCCTGATGTGGGACTCGATCCAAGGACCCTGGCATCGTGACCTGAGCCAAAGGCAGAGGCTTTAACCCACTGAGCCACCCAGGCGACCCACCTACTTATAAACTCTTAATGAAATCCTCTACGCAATAGCATATCCTATTTAAAAATGACTATTCTTAATTACCAAGCAATTTGGGAAGTCAGTCTTTGATACACAACGAATCCTAGACCTTCACTCTACCCCTGACCCTCTTACCTTGGAATATTATTTGTTTTTAAAAATAAAAATAAATGTGAGAAAGAGAAATCTCTCATTCTGTGAAAAATCCTGCTATCATTACCAAGCAACACGCATCATAGTTCAGAGACCAAAAAGGGGACTGGAACACTGGGCCCGTTAAGTGAATGGATATGAATGGACAACTTCACTTGTAAAATGGTCAATTTCAGCCACTGGAGTCAAAGGTGGCTCTTTCTGTGACTTCTCTGTTCACACCGGTGATTGTTGGTCGATATGATTTAGCTCCATAAATGCAGATCAGGGAAAAAAGAAAACATTTTGGGAGAATGAAGTTGGAGATGTTAATGAATGTGGGTCTGTGCGTGCGTGCATGTGTGCACGCGGGGGCGTGTGGGGGGAATTCACTTCTTTCTTGTTTATTGTTTTGGGGGGTTGCTGGTTTTTTTTAATTGAAGTATGGTTGACACACAGCGTTACATTGCTTTCCAGTGTATGCCTCTTTCTTCCCTCTTGCTTTCTCCTTCTGCCCTCTCCACTCTTTTATCTTCCCTGTAACTGCGTTTTATGGTCCTTCACTGCCATCTTCCAAAGCCTGGATGTGGACAGAGGTGTAATGGCCACTCCCCACTCCTCCCTTCCCTGGTACCCCAGAAGACTGGCACCCAGACAACTCTTATTTTATTTTAAAAGATTTTATTTGTTTGTTTAAGAGAGAGAGAACACAGGGAGGAGCAGAGGAAGAGGGACAAGCAGACTGTGTGCCGAGTGTGGAGCCTGATGTGGGGCTCCGTCTCAGGACCCTGAGGTCATGACCTGAGCTGAAATCCAGAGTCAGAGGCCCAACTGACTGAGCCACCCAGGTGCCCCCAGACAACTCTTATTTTAAAGATCCAACTATTGACCACGCTGGGAAACATCCAAGGCATACCAGGGCTATCACTTGCAGAAAGAAGAGATCTAGAAGAACCTAACAGAGTTCTCAACATCGACACCCCGGTTCTGCAGTTCCCAGCTGCACTTTGACCCCATGGTAGACCCCAAACCAAGATCCCAGTGATCTTTTGTATTCTGCTTTGTTTTCTCATCCTCTCAGCTTGTCTTTTGAGAGATGAACACCTGAAGAGAGAAAGTAGTTAGAACTCCAGGAGGCGTCCCCTTGATTCTGTGTGATAGTGATCTGAGATGCTCTCCAGAAAGTGTGACCACCTAACCCCAATTCACTAGGCCTCCGCCTTTCATTCAGGAATGAATTCTGTTGCTTTCATATAAGATTATATCACAAATAAAGTCGTAACTTATGCCTAGAGGTCATTCTAATATACTCCTGGGGCCTGGCCTAACATAAACACTAGTCTGGACCATCATATGATTACTTCATTGATGCCATCCTCATGAAGAAATGGTGCACATTTGACCACAGGGAGGTTTCTAGAAAATGCCCTTTCTCTAAGTAGGAAACAATGTGGGTGAAGATAAATTCATCCTAGATGCAGGGAGCCGCAAACTCTTTCTGTAAAAGGCCGGACATTAAATAATTTAAGCTTTACAGGCTGTATGTAGTCTCTGTCACAGATTCTTTATTTTTTTAAACAACGCTTTAAAAATTTACAAACTATTCTTAGCTTTCAGACCTTATAGATACGGGTCACTGGTCAGATTAATTTGGTGGGCCATAGTTTTCCATCCCCTGTATAGGGAGTCGGTCTTACCTCATAAATCCATCAAGGCCCTCCACCATTTTGTGGGCTTTCCACATTACCAGTAGAGGTTTATGATGAGTTTACCTTCTCTGACTACCTGAAAAGGGACCGTGGACTTGAGTTTTGTGTGTAGTGTGTAGGAGGCATAAAGTTTCATTTGTACACACGCATACTCAATAGCTCTGAGACCACTTATTGAAAAAGGAGTCATTTCCCCACAGACTCGAAATGCTACCACTGTCACATATTACGTACCTCATTCAGATAGCTATGGATTTCTCATCAGTAAGTACAGAGGCTGGAAGACAATGGAAGATCCTCTGGAAAATATTGATGGGGGAAAAAAATCAACTCAGAATTCTGTTACCTGGTGAAAATATCCTTTACAAATAAAGGTGAAATAAATATTTTCAGACAAAATGAAATTAGGATTATTTGTCACCACCAGACATGCACGAAAATAAATGCTCTAGAACATTCTTCAGGCTGAGGAAGAATGACACCAGAAGGTTACACGGATCTTGAGGAGCCAATAAAGAGCATTAGAGATTTTCAAGGTGCCTGAGTGGCTCAGTTGGTTAAGTGTGTGCCTTCAGCTCAGGTCATATGGGATCAAGCCCTGCCTTGGGCCCTTGGGCTCCCTGCTCAGTGGGGAGTCTCTCCCTCTGACCCTCTCCTCTGCTCGTGCTCCTGCTGGCTCTCTTTCTCAAATAAATAAATAAATAATCTTAAAAAAAAAGAGAGAGAGAGAACATTAGAAATTCTGGGTGGCTCAGTTGGTTAAGCATCTGCCTTGGGCTCAGGTTATGATCCCACGGTCCTGGGATAGAGCCAGCCCTGCTCCGGTGGTCTCTCTCTCTCTCTCTCTCTCTCTCTCTCTCTCTCTCCAAATAAATAAATAAAATCTTTTAAAAAAACACATTTTGAATATTTGGGTAAATACAAAATGATTTCTACTTAGTTCCTTGAAAATACATATGAATAAAGCAAACATTCTAAGATTATTTTGTGGGGTTTATAATTCATATAGATGAATTACATGACATGACAACTACAGCATAAAGGACACCGGGAAATGGGATGTGGACCATTGTTGCTGTAGGGATTCTCTATTCTGCATGAAGTGGTAAAATTTGGACTCTAGTTACAATATGAAAAGTTAAGGATACATATTATAATTTTATTAATTTTTTCTATTGTTTATCCATTTGCTAATTTATTAATTTTTGCTCTTATATTTGTTATTTCTTTTCTTTTGCTTTTGTTGGGGTTAATTTGCTCTTGCTTTTTGAGCTCCTTAGTGGAAGCTTCAATCACTGATTTTAAAACCTTCTATTTTTCTAATATAACCATTTTAGAGCTATACATTTACACCTGTGTATTGCTTTACTTACATCCTAAAAATTTGGATATATTTTCATTGTTTGAAGTTCAAAATATTTAAAATTTCCATTATATTTCTTTTTTTAACCCATGAGTTACTTGGAAATGGGTTTTCTAGCTTCAAAATATTTGGAGATTTTTCATATATCTTTGATTTTTTTATTTCTAATTTCTTTTTGTTGCAGTCAGAAAACATATTCTGAATAATTTCAGTCCTTTCAAAATTTGACACTTGTTTTTATTCCCAAGAAAATGGTCTTTACTTGTGAATTTTCTATGTGCATTTAAAGAGAACATGTATTTTTTCATTGTTGTGTGGAGTGTTTCTACGTCAATTATATTGATTTGGTTGATACTATTATTCAAGCCTCCTCTGTCCTTGCTGATTTTCTGTCCACTTGCTTTTATAATTACTGGGAGAGGAGTATGAAATTGCCAACTATAATTGTGGATTTGTATATTTCTTCCTTTAGTTCTGTCAATATTTGTTTAATAATTTTGGAAACTCTGTTTTAGTCAAATATGTTTAACAATGTCCAATTTCCGTGATGAATTAAGCTTTCATTATTATGAAATAGCCCTCTTCCTCTCTGATAACATGTTTTGTCTACACTTGATCTTAGCCAAAAGGCCGAGAAGCGATAACATGTTTTGTCTAAAATCTTACTTTCATGACATTTATATAGCTACTTTAGCTTTCTTATGATTAGTGTTCCTATGATTTAAATTTTCCCTTTGTTTAATTTTGGTTTATTTGTGTTCTGCAGACTTAACATATATCAAATATCAATCATATTGAGGGGTTTTCCTTACTTATCCACATTGGCAGTTTCTGCCTTTTAAATATGTTTGGAGTTTAGTCCTTTTATGTTTAATATTCATATGGCTGGGTTTCCATCTACCATTTTTGCGGTCTATTAGTCTCATCTGGTCTTTCTTCCATCTTTTGAATTATTTAGGTGCTGTTTAACGTACCATCTTATTTCCTTCTCTTGACTTACTAGATATACCACTATTTGTGGTAAATGCTAGAGATAAAATTACAAAACTTTTATGATATTCTACTGTCAAATATTTTACTAGTTTTGGTATAAAATGATGCAATAAAGTTATAAGAGGATACTTCCCTACTCATATAATCTGGGTTTATTTACAAATATTTATTGCTGCGTGTTTTATTTATTTAAAAGATTTTATTTATTTATTTATTTGAGGGGGGAAAGTATGAGCAAGGGGAGGGGCAGAGGGAGAGGGAGAAGTAGGCTCCCCCTGAGTGGGGAGCCTCACGTGACGGGGGGCTATATCCAAGGACCCCAAGATCATGACCTGAACTGAAGGCAGATGCTTAACTGACTAAGCCCCCCAGGTGCCCCCTGCTACATGTTTTAAATACTACAATGTACTGCTGTTATTTTTATTTTATGTAGTCAATTTCCTTTAAAGAAATTAAGAATATATAAACCCTATTTTATAATTTACCCATATACTTACTTTTTCCAAAACGCTTCATCTCTTCTTGTAGTCCAGAGTTTCCATATGTTATCATTAAACTTTAGCCTGAAGCACTTCCTTTAACATTTATTCTAGAGCAGGTGTGCTGGTGATGAATTCTATCAGCTTCTGTTTGATTGAAAATGTTTTTATTTGCCTTAACTTTTGAAGGCTTTTTTTTTTTCTGGATAGAAAATTATAGATTGACAGATTTTTCTAATAGCAATTTATAGATGGTAGTCCTTTGACTACTTTGAATCAAATTTAATGAGAAATCATCTGTGACTCTTACAGCTGTCTTCCTCTGTAATCAGTCTTTTTATTGAGCCTTCTGTTAAGATTTTCTCTTTATCAGTGGTATTCAGAAATGTGACTGTGTTTTTCCTTATTTTAGTCTTCTTTGTGTTACTTGGGTTATTTGACCTGCCTCAATCAGAACATTTACCATTTTTACTGAATCTGATAAATTACTTTTATTTCTGCAGATTTTTTTCTGCCCACTACTCTCGCCATTTCTCCCTTTTCCTTTGTGAACCCAAGTACATGAATGTTGGTTTGATATTATCTCAAGGGTCACGGAGACTCTTTCCATCTTTTTAGCCTCATTTATCTCTGTGCTTAAGATTGGATGATTACTGTTATGTTTCGTATTCACTGATATTCTTTCTGCAGTGTTGAATATGCTATTCAGCATCCAGTGAATTTTTCATTTCACGTAATCTTTTCTTTTTAGAATTTCCATTTGGTACTGATTTTTAGTTTCTTTTTTCCAGAAGATTTTATTTATTTATTTGAGAGAGAGAGAGAGAGCGCAGAGTCGGGGAGAAAGGGAGAGGGAGAAGCAGGCTCCCTGCTGGGAGGCGGGAGGTGGGGGGTGGGCTCGACCCCAGGACCCTGGGATCATGACCTGAGCCTAACGCAGACACAGACGCTTAACCAACTGAGCCACTCAGGTGTCTCTGATTTTTAGTTTCTATTTGTTTATTTACTTTTCTGTTTTGCTCCCTTATTGTTGTCAGACTTCTCTTGAAATCCGTGAATGTAGTTATAAGAGCTGTTTTCTAATGCTTGTTTGTTCATTCAATTTATTTGGCTGTATCTGGGCCAGGTTCTACGACTAATTTTTCTCTTGGTTATGGATCACATTTTCATGCTTCTTTGTACATCCAAAGTTTCAGATTGCACACACACATATTCCTGTAAACATATAAGGAAATCTTCCTCAGACTTCATACAGACTAAATTCTAATCTCTATATTTCATATCATTGATTTGGAGGATTAAATCAAATCATTGGGCCTTTGAGATCAAAACTCTGTTTGCCATGAAAAAGAAACAGAAAACAAAAGACTGTTTTCTCTGCTTTATGATTGTCTACAGCCTTAAACACATTTGGATTATAAAGAGTGAATATGCACAAAACAAAGGCTCTGGCAGGCTTCTAAGCAAACTACAGCTACCCTCTCTACAACCTCTCAAGAATGCAAAAAGAAGAATGCAAGGTAGATTATGTGTTAAGCTGGGAAAAAAAGAATACAAAGCAGGACCTACATGTTTTAATTAAGCCTGTGTCAAGGATTGAGATTTTGAACACAAATAAGAGTTACTTTTGAAATTTATAGAAAGTAAGAAAAAATGGTCCCAATATAAATTTAATGAAACTACAAGTTTTAAATGATCATTTATTGCAAGATGCTGTTTTTCTATAAAAATAGGCACAGTTCTATGTACATGCTGGAATGATTACATGTCCTACCTTTAACAATCATGTGTCCAAAATCTTTGGGCAAATTATTATTTAACATAAAATCCAGTTTTCTTAGGTATATTTAATAACATTTGAAGTGGTCTTGCCATAAAAGATTTGAGAAAAGCGTGAAAAAAGGAAAAATTTGAAACCACAAGAAAATCCCATATATAGATCATGTCAGTTGAAATTTATAGCAAAAATCTCCAGTGTATAAGCACGGTAACATACACACACACACACACACACACACACACACACACACACATACAATGCGTATAGAAGGGCACAATGGAATAGATTGCAATATCAATTGAGTTTATGTAATTGAATGTATCCTCTTTTTCCTGTTTTATAATTGCTCAATTTATCATGTCTTTGCCGGATGCATATATTATCGTTAGAATTTGATCTAATGAACAAAGGAAATTTATGAGTATCCATTATCCAATGCTGAGTGAAGAAACAGTGTCGCAAAACTCCACCTACAGTATAACCACAATATAATTGAAGAAAATAAATAATGATATGTTCATCTGTGGGTGGATGTTTGTGTGTTTCAAGCACCTTGTGAGCAAATAAGGAGAGTTATCGATGAACAGTAGGATACATTTATCTGATTAAATAATGTCAGCTTTCACGAATGGTTGCACATCTTGTTTACAACATTTGAACACATGTACCTGTTAAGCTGTCCATAGTGGTTCCCTTGGGATAGCTTGATTTGGGATGAAGTGTTTCCATATGTCTTTCAGAGATTTGTGTATTCTGCAAGATTCTTCACAATGTTTATAATTCAATAGCAAATCCAGAACAAATATGTACAGAAAAAATTATGGGTGACAATTTGCTGCATTGACCACCTAAGACCTAAGGAATCTGTATGAGCCTACACAACAGGATTGAGGATACACCATATTTTACAAGTCCTTCTCTGTTTGAGATGGCATTGCCTGTGAATTCCTTGCATTTCTTTATAAATGGCTGCCGTGCCTGGGCTTATTGTTAAGAAGCATGTCTAATTTTGAGGGGCACCTGGGTGGCTCAGTCGGTTAGGTGGGTGACTCTTAATTTTGGCTAAGGTCATGATCTCAGGGCCCTGGGATCGAGTCCTGTGTGGGCTCTGCGCTCAGTGGGGAGTCTCCTTGTCTCCCTCTCTCTCTGCCCCTCCCTCCCACTCACTCATGCTCTCTCTCTCTCTCTCTCTCAAATAAATAAATCTTATTTAAAAAAGAAGCATGTCTAATTTTGAGAAATTCTAGGCATAAGAGGCTACTCTTTTAAAAATACCAATATTTTATTTTATTTTTTTTTTTAAAGATTTTATTTATTTATTTCACAGAGAGAGGGAGATCACAAGTAGGCAGAGAGGCAGGCGGAGAGAGAGGAGGAAGCAGGCTCCCTGCCGAGCAGAGAGCCCGATGCGGGGCTCGATCCCAAGACGCTGGGATCATGAACCGAGCTGAAGGCAGAGGCTTTAATCCTCTGAGCCACCCAGGCGCCCCCAAAATACCAATATTTTAAAGAATATTTCATGATGTTTGGAAAGTACTCCGGTTACAATAAGTGCAGAAAATAAATTTGAATACCAGCAGTATGAAGGAATTTTACTTTTAAGAGTTATTAGTGTATTGTATAAGTTAGAGGTGAGAATGACATTTTAAAAGTCTTTATTCTTCTTGGGATTGCACTACCTTTACTTTTGGCCTCATGACTTCTCCAAATTTAAGCAGTTTGCCTGCAGCGGGTATTCCTTTTGTAAATCTCTTGGATAATAAGGCTCTTCCAACGAGAGAATAAAGAAATTTTAAGTTCTCTGAATATATATGTACATGAGCGTATGAAAACTGGATCAAATAATGAGGATTTGCTCAAAAATACCTTTGGCATGCATTCAATTATGTTTAAAGGTGAACAAGCACACATATTAGCACATTTGTATAGATCCACCCATATTTGTAGACATGTGTAAAAATTATGTATTTTTAATCATGGTGATTATTACAATAAGAAGGCAATTAAACTTCACCCAAATTTCACCCCCTGTGTCCATATATGTATGGGCGTGAGTTTGGGTGTATGTATGTGTATGTATATGCGCGTGATGTATATACGGGCCTATCTGATCTTATCGTGCTACCCTCTGTTGAG
Organism: Procyon lotor; assembly: GCA_028646535.1. Lineage (NCBI taxonomy): Eukaryota > Metazoa > Chordata > Mammalia > Carnivora > Procyonidae > Procyon > Procyon lotor. Next base: position 16,001,992 of record CM053612.1, read on the forward strand.
CTTCACAGATACCTCAGGGTTTGAAAATTGAAGGTCTGTGGCAACCCCGCATTGAGCGAGCCTGTAGGCACCACTTTGCCAACAGCATTTGCTCACTTGTGTCTCTCTGTCACATTTCAGTAATTGTTGCAATGTTTCAGACTTTTTGATTATTATTATCTTTGCTGTGGCCATCCGTGATCAGTATTCCAATTCATTCAGATGATGGTTAGCATTTTTTAGCAATAAAATGGTTTTCAATTAAGATATGTCCTTTTTTTTCAGACATAATGCTGTTGCACATATAACAGACTATAGTGACGTGTAAACATAACTTCCGTACGCAATGGGAATCCGAAAAAATTATTTGACTCACTTCATTATGATATTTGCTTTCTTGTGGTGGTCTGGAACTGAATCCACAATAGCTCTGATGTATGCCTGTGTATGTATACATATACAAACTGGTATTTAGCTTCATACACAACGGTAAGTTTACATTAAAATTGAATTATTCATATATCATGTTTTGGATCATATTTTCATTTCTGTTTCCTAGACAGTTTGTCATTATCGTGAAAAATTTACAAGACCTAAGTTTTAGTAAATAAATAAACATAAAGGGAAATATTGATGAAAGATTATTAATAACTATAAAGAATGCAAATGCTTTCACCTTGGAGCTTTAATAGAATACAAGGGTTTGCATTTGACAGAATACACCTGGATCATAATGTTAGAATGATGTACACACAAACTTTATTTATTCACTAATGTAGTCTGTTATATTTTTAATAATAAAATGTTAAGATTAAATTTTATTTTATTTTATTTTATTTTGGGGTTCGGGGAAAAGAGAGTCAGGGGGAGAGGAAGAGAATTGTTTTTTAAACAATTTTTTTTAAAGATTTATTTATTTATTTATTTGACAGAGAGAGAGAGAGAGATCACAAATAGGCAGGGAGGCAGGCAGAGAGAGGGGGAAGCAGGCTCCCTGCTGAGCAGAGAGCCCGATGCGGGGCTGATGCAGGGCTCTATGCGGGGCTCGATCTCAGGACCCTGAGATCATGAGCTGAGCTGAAGGCAGAGTTTTTAACCCACTGAGCCACCCAGGCGCCCCGAGAGAGAGAATCTTAAGCAGGCTCTATGCTCTGCCCAGAGCCCAACACAGGGCTTGATCTCATGGCCCTGCGATCATGACCTGACCCAAAATCAAGAGTTGGATGCCCAACCGACTGAGCTACCTAGGTGCCTCAAGATGAAATTTTAAATAAAAATGTAGGTTAAATTTTTGAGAAGGGAAAAAAAATCCTATATTTTCTGAGGCACTCTTATGTAGTTGTGATTCAATATTTGTTTAAGAATATATGTATATATGGGGCACCTGGGTGGCTCAGTCGGTTAAGCGGCCGCCTTCGGCTTGGGTCATGATCTCAGGGTCCTGGGATCGAGCCCTGCTTCTGTCTCTGCTCAGCAGGGAGCCTGCTTCCCCCTCTCTCTCTGCCTGCTGCTCTGCCTACTCGTGATCTCTCTGTCAAATAAAAAAAACCTTAAAAAATATATATGCATATGGATTATACATACATGTTAGTATAATAAAGATTAGAAAATGTAGATCTTCAAATCATGATACCTGAGGGGTGGCATCATAAGCATTAAGTTTCAAGTTGTTAAATAAGTGTCTTAGGAACTGAACATTTCTTCATTGAAATCCTAATATTTTTAGTGAATGTGGCAACCCACAAACTCTTTGCCAATGTTTTATTCGCTAAAACTCAGGTCTTGAAAAATTTTAATGAAAATATGATACAAACCAGGACATACAAATACATCTCATTTTAACATAAATTTATTGTTGTGTATGAAGCTAAGTATACCTGTTTCTGTGTGTATATTGAAATGAATGCGTGAGTATATGGAAACTGAGTTGTTATTTGTATGCTGAAACAAAATCCCAATGTTTATCAGTGGTAGAAACAGGTACTGTTTATGACAGCACTTTACTCTTGATCAGCCTGTGGTTATTTTCTGAATCCTTTGCAAGCACCATGTCTTAGTTACTTATGAGAAAATGCCATATAACTGATCCCGAAGACATAGTCATTGACACGTACATACTCAATAACCTCACAGGGAAGCCACTGAAGACCATGTAGTAACATATGAACTTGCCTGTGTTCCAGTATTGAATGATGAAACCATCAAGCTAAATCCTATCCCCTCTGACTGGAATGTATACATATTTGAGTAGGTGTCTCATTCGAGGTGTAGCATGCAATCTTGAGAGCCATCTAGATACTTTTAATAGGGTTCCAGACAAAGAACTGCTTCTCCCTAAATAAACCAAGGACTAGTGCCCTTGCCAGAAAATGGAGGAGGACTCCTAGCGAACTTGGGAAGCTCGTCAGGTCAAGAACCACTTGCATTGGTGCCTAGATTTGCTCTTCTCTAAGCCCTTAGGTGCAACCAGTTTTTCCCCTTAGGCCTGGATCCCTGAGGTTTGCTCCCTGATATCCCAAGACAATTTGGTAGCAAGAGAAAACACTGGAGATATAATGCCGCGTGGAGAAAAAGTAGAAGCGCAAAGAGTAGGTAAGTGGAAATTGAGTTCTTGAGCATAAAAGATGCCTGATGAGAATGTAGGTTTAGGCCCCAGTGTGACTGCAGATGGAAATCAAAAGCAAAAATCACAATCGGGTGAGCAGGTTTCTTCAAACTGGGCAAGAAGCAAGGAAGCCATAGTTCCTGCCGCCTTTGTCTCTGGTCATATTTTTTTTTCACACCGGTCGGGCGGGAGAAGAGGGCATGTGGGCAGTCTTAAGATTGAATTTCCGGAACAACACTGCCATCGTGAGGAAATCTCTGGAAAAAGCCCCGAGGTTTCTTCTCTGAAATGACTTTTACTTTGGAAAGGTCCATTCAGTGGGGAGTCTGAGGGGCCGGACCTCCGACCCTAAGCTCAGTGCCTCCTCCAGAGGCCTACCTGGAGCTTTGAATGAAGGTGCGGTCCAGGTGTCCGAGGTGGCCGGTGGGGAGGCAAAGCCGCCAGCCGACGCCAGGAAGTCGGGGCACAGGAAGTCGTGGGGTGGGGTCTTGATTTTCGCCTCGTGTGGGCGGGGCCGGAGGAAACCACTAACGGACAAAGTACTGGGCCTGTGGGTCTCCCAGCCCCTCTGAGCACGTGGCGTTCCCTGGCCCTGGGACCTGGGCCCTTTTTGGTAGCAAAGTCTGAGCGCCGAGGACAGGACAATTCCTGGTGGCTTATAGCAGGACCCAGTGTGCTTGCTGGAGCTCTCAGGGGCACCCAAATTGGAGCTGGGCGAGTCTGGAGACAAATGAAACTACCTGGCCAAGCCCAGAACTGTTACCACTTCTGCTGCAGGATCAGACTTTGCACAAACTGATGGGAACCAAAAACAGGTGAAGAGGATTGAAGATGAACCCACATTTCAAAAGTCCTTGTCCGTTGGAGGTGGCACTACCTGTGACCTCGATTCACATCTTCACACATGGCTGTTGGAGCAGGTACATTGTAAAAGAAGCATGATTGTTTCTAGAAATGCAAGAACAGGTGGCAGAATTTTAAAACATGTTGGAATTCCAAAGACTATTTGATGATGTTTTAAAAAGCATTGAGATACATGGCAGGAAAACTTGTTTTAATGCTTAAAGTAGAAGGGGATTTGAACATTGGTTTTTAAAAGTACATATATGTGCAAAGTGGAGAGATAGGAATGCATGGCAAGGATATTTTTTAAGTGGTTCTTTCTTCCGATCGAGGTGCCATTTGTTTTCTACTTTATGATTTCTCAAAATTTGAATGCTTTGCCAATAGCAAGTATCACTTTTGTAATTTCTTGGAGTAGAAAGGTCTTCTAGGGTAAAACGAAAATATTTTCAAGCACTCAAAAATACGTACTGATAGGCAAGTATGCAAGTGGTTTAAGGTAGTGCTCAAGACTTTGTGCAAAACTGTACCCAGTCTGCGTCCAGTTATGTTTAAAGAGAGGCGTATTTGTGTGTATAACATTTATTTATATATGCATACATTTTAAAAAAGCAATATATTCACAACGATGGTCAGTTTTATAGTAGGCATGCTTTTCAACGTGAAATTCTCAGTCAACATATTTATATCCATATTTACATTTATATAAAAGAAGACGTTAATGAAAAATTAAAGCTGCATGTAAAGGGTGTGAATGTACTCACCTTAAAGTTTTCTTAGGATGCACATCTGGGAGGCTGAATTTAAGAGACAACCAATTTCAACCTTCATTTATTGAAGAATATTTTTCTTTATAGTTTTTAAAGAAAATTTTAAGCTTAAACATTTGGTGTAAATTTTGAGAAGTATAAAAAAAAGAAACCCTAATGTTCTGGGAAATGAATATTTAGTGTCCCAGTGTTAGTTTTAGAGCATATATATGGCATCATATTAATGATTAGATAGGGCAAGTCTCAAAAAAAGATTCCTGAGTGGTCGCATTATAGGCATTTGATGTCCTGTGTATGAATAAAACCAGATTAAGTGAAAACCTTATTAATATTCTTAAATGAGTCAATCAAGTAGTATTTATGTCTGAAATCCAGGTTTTGCAAATGTTTCATGATAATTTCAAACTACCAGGAATCAGAAGTGAAAATTCTGAATCTAAAACATGTTGCCTACATAAATCCAATTTAAATTTAAATTTATTGTAGTTTATTGCATAAATACATTATAACTGTGTATAGAACTGTGTCGTGTGTTGAAATAATGGAAGTAAATGTGTGAAAGGTTATCAGTGCTCAATACAAGATTTTATGAGAGTACTCTTTACTCTTGGTTATTTTGTGAATCCTTTGCAAACACCCATGTTTTAGTTACGTATAAGAAAACACGACAAGACTGATCCCTAACAATTAGTGGCTTGTACATATGTGATAATAATAATTTAAAAATCATAGGAAGCCATTGAAAGTCATATAATCACATGCACTGGCATATGGTTGTGTTCCATTGTTAAATGATGAAACCATGAGACAAAATTATGTCGCTTCCGACTGCAATTTATATATGTTCCAGTATATGTGTCACTCCAAGTGGAACATTGTATGGAAATCAGACTCGAGAGTGCTCTGGACCCTACTCTTAGGGTTCCAGCCAGATGGCTCCCTCCTACTCCACAGGCATGGCCTGGTGCCCTCAGAGAAAATGGAGGAAGATTCCCGGAGAATCTAACAGTAAGTCAAGAACCACGTGGCCTGGTGTCTAGATTTGCTCTTCTCCGCGCCCTTATTCCCATCATTTTCTTAACTCTCTTAGCCCTGGATCCCTAAGAATTAACCAACTGAAGCAAATAACATGGGAAAATGTTGGGGATCAAAGCTGTGTGAAGAGCAGACCTATAAACCCTTGGTAGAATGGAAATGGAATTCTTGAAAACGTGGTTGATGGGAGTAGGTGGTTTAGGCCACTGATTTTTGAGGGAAACTAGGAGCTAAAGTTCATCTGGTCTTGTAGATTTCCCCCAAAATGGGCAAATGGCTAGACAACTTTGTTTCCTGAGTCCTTTGTCTCTTGGTGGCTTTTTTTTTTTTTTTTTCATATTGAATGGGCGGGAGTGGAGGGCCCAGGGAGCTGGGTTAATTGGCTTTTCCAGAGCAATACTGCCACCAAGAGGAAGTGGTTTGACAAAACCCAGTGGTGTCAGAACTGTGAGGCCTAGCAGTTGAGGTTTGGCCTTTTAAGAGCTCCAGTGGACTCTGTCCTTGAGCTGGGCTTCCTTCTCTTCAAATCTGAAGCAGCTGGTCTAGTTGTCCTTGAGGCTGTTCTTGGTGAAGGGCAGCCAAGGGAGTTTGGAGATATTTGCGAAAACATGCCTCAGTGGTCAGGTACCCTATGGTGTAAGGTGTCCTCTGACCTCATTACTCTGCTTCAGCTAAGCGGATAGTTGAGAAATCCTGCATCAGATAACTGAGCTGCCTGTTTGGAGTTAATAGTTTGGCTTGCCCGTAGGCTAGACTGCAGAAGCTAGATGTGTGAAGACAGTGCTGTGGGTTAGAATTGTGGGTCACAGGTGGGGTAACCCTAGCCCTAGAATTCCTCAAACTCAAGAATTTTGTGTCTACAAATTTTGGTTTACATGAAGAGAGAATATTTGGCCGGGGGATGAAAGCCTAAAGCAATAGCACTTCATTCTTCATCATAACCCTAAGCAAGCCACTGAAGATGAAGCCATTATCACCCAGTTTGTGTAATCATTTATAGAACTGGACAAGCTCCTACCAGGTGAGAAGCATTGTCAAATGGCTCAACTCTTTGGAGGTCAGTTGGTTGACATCAGTTAATCTTTAACGTGGGAATATTGTTTGTCCAGGGACTTTGACTCTCAAAAGTGATCACATAGCCACATTCACACAGGAAAGCAGAGAGCTGGGCCAAGGAGGATCACTGAGGTTTCCTTTGCAAGAGTGGATCGCAGGGAGGGCAAAGGGTCCATTTTCTGGGTTCAGCTACAATAGGTAGTTTTTGTAGGCCCTTGGAAAGATTGAAATCCATTCTCTGAGTCTTTATCAGGAGAGATGTCCATAACTTTGATTCCAGGAAGAATGAGCAAAGTGTTCAAACTTCGGGATCAAACCATCCTAGGTGTCTAGTACAAATGAAATGGAAAAATAAAGCCTGTCTTTCTCTGCTTATTACCTACATGACTAATTCAAGTTGAAAATATAAACACATAAGGATTAAAAAAAGTGAATAGGCACAAGGGAAGTATCTGGAAATCATACAAACAGCTAACAGTGAATAACTTTCTAGAGTGATGTTTCCAATGGCTTGCCTTCAAATTTTAATTTAATTTTATTTATTTTTTTATTTCTTTATTTTTTTAAATATTTTATATATTTATTTGACAGAGGGAGAGAGATCACAAGTAGGCAGAGGCAGGCAGAGAGAGCGGGGGAAGCAGGCTCCTTGATGAGCAGAGAGCCCAATGTGGGGCTCGATCCCAGGACCCAAGATCATGACCTGAGCCGAAGGCAGAGGCTTAATCCACTGAACCACCCAGGCGCCCCTCAAATTTTAATTTTATACTTGTCTAAAATCTCCAAATGTTGAAAATGGGAAAAGCTGATATTTGAAATTTTTTCTTAAAAAAATCAAGAAACCAACATTATACCAATTAGTTAAGAAGTTAAGAAAGTTAGCTGTTAAGAAAAGAAGTTAGCAGTTAAGAAAAGAGGATATCAAAAGATCTATTTTTCTTTTTAAAAATGTGCACAGGTCTAGGTCCATGCAAGATTTAAAGGCCCTAGACTTCATTGTTATGCAAATGAAAGGTATTTCCGAATTCTGCTTAACAGAAGATACAAATTTCTGAAGCTTTTTTTTTTAAAGATTTATTTATTTATTTGAGAGAGAAAGAGTGTGTGCACATAAGCTTGGGGGAGGGGCAGAGAGAGAGGGAGAAGCAGACCTCCCTGCTGAGCAGGGAGCCCAAGGAGGGGCTGGATCCCAGGACCCTGAGCCCATGACCTGAGCCCAAGACAGCTGCTTAACTGACTGAACCACCTACATGGCCCTCTGAAGCATATTTAATGTCATATGAAGAGGCTTATGTGATATAAGACCTGAAAAAACATTAATAGAAGGAAGCAACTTTAACTACAAGGATACTCCATATATATTATGATGTCCAAATACCAGCAAATGCTGACAGTCTGCACATATGTGCCCACACATAGCCAATTACGTAATACATATAACATAAAAGAGCAGAATGCAATAGATCCAATATCAGAGACATACATATATATATTGAGTTTCTGTGAGTTAGAATATCATTTCTTTGTTTTCTATTCGCTCAATTTACTGATTCTTTTCCAGATGCAAGTTATTCTTATAATTTGAATAAGAATAATTATAATTTATTATATTCTTATAATTTGATCAACAATGGAGGGATACTATGTCATTTAACTATAAAACATCATCAGGTTTTTCATGAATAGTAAATGCTGTTGGCAAGTACCCACTGTCTAATGTCGAGTCAAAAATTCATGCCACCAAACTCCATGTCCAGTGTGAATATGATGGATTTGAAGACAGAAACATTTAGAATGTGTGTGTATGAGTGCGTGTGTGTATAGCATTGTGCTGAGGAGTATGGGGATATAATGATTTTAGTCGTGGTTAGCGCACCAGCTTTGCCAGCAGATACTTTGATCCTAAGATGTAGACTAAATCTATTTAGCTCTCGTGAACAATTATATATCACTTATAATATTTAAACCAACATACTCATCATGCTGCTTATTTAAAGTGGTTCCCTTGTGAAAGAGGGATCTGAAATAAAGTGTTTCCATTTGTTCTTGACAGACTGTATATTCCAAGAGATTTTTTTTTTCCAAGAGATTTTTTAAGAAGTCGATAATATGTCTGTAATTTGAGAACCAATCCAGAACAAATATGTACGGAAGTTACTGATGTAAACCTGATTTGTTGGCCATTTGAGAACTAATGTGTTTATATCTCTAATTGCTCACAGAAATCAAGAGGATTCAGGACACCCTGTTTTGAAAACCCTTGTCGGTTTGTGAGATTACTTGTGATTTCACTGCACTTTATTCACGGCTAATTTTATCTGGCAGTTTTGTAAGCAGGAATGCTTAATTCTAAGAAATGCAAAAAGATGAGAGGCAACATTAGAAATTGAAAGTTTTCCAAGAATATTTAATGATATTTGCAAAGAACTCTATAATTGGTGAAGAAAGTATGTTTGAACACTTAAAGTACCAGGGAACTGAGATTTTAGATTAAAAAAAAGATGAGCCCAGGAAGGATGTGAGAATGCACTCAAAAACAGTTTAGAAGTTGTTTCTTCTAGTTTTGACTTTGATTTAGGCTTTATAATTTCTCAAAATGTTCACAGGTTGCTAACAGCAGGTGTCACTCCTAATTTCTTGGGAGACCTCTTTCTAGAATAAAATGTAAAGAAATTTCAAATTGGGGAATATATATATTGATATGGACCGTGCAGTTTATGTTAGGTTATGCAGAAGATTTTGTGCAAAACTACACCCAATCTGAGTCAAATTATAATCAAGGAGAAACGTGTGTGTGTGTGTGTGTGTGTGTGTGTGTGTGTGTGTGTGTATTAAGTAAACGGGGCAATAAAAAACACTTACTAAACTGAAGACTTGAAAATTTTATATAATATTCTCAAAATGCCAGGAATCAGGAGGAAACATTTCTTGTGCAAACCATAATGTACTAACATCCAACTTTAAGATAAATTTATTGTTGTTTATGAATGTAAATATAGAATTTTGTATTGCAAGGAGTGGGAAGACATCATCCAAAAAGTTACCAGTGGTCATAGTAAGTTTTATGGTAGTGCTTTACTCTTGATCAACACGGGATTATTTTTGAATCCTTGGCAAGGATGTCTTAGTCACTGATGAAAATGGTTTTCAGACTGATCTCTAAGAGATAAATGGTAACACACATACATTCTCAATAAAGTCATAGGGGAACAACTGAAGGCCATTTAGTGACATGGGCAAGTGCTCGTGGTCCAAATGGTAAATGGGAGCATGAGACTAAATTCTGAGTAACCTCTGATTGGAATACATATATCCTGACATGTGGGGCAGTAGATTGCAGATAGTAATGAAAACGATGTGGGCCACTCCTCTTAAGGCCCCAGTCAGATGGCTGCCAACCATTCAACACATGCCTACATCTATACCCGGAAAATGTGGAATTCCTTAAAAGCAGTGGAGAAGAGCCAGGCAAGGAAACATGGAGTGATACCTAGAGATGCCCTCCTGGTTGAATTTCCAGGATTTTCTTTTTCTGTTTAGGCCTGGATCCTTGAAAATTGCCCCCAGAACTAGATAACTTGACAATGGAAAAATACTGTAGATGTAATGCTGAGTGAACGAGAACAAAACTATGACTAGGCTTAGTGGAAACTGAATTCTTAAGAGGCCTGGTAAGAGTGGTCAGTTTTAGGTCCCAGTTTTATTTCAGATGAAAACCAAAGCAAAAGTGCCTCATTGTGAGCAGGTTTTCTTCAACCTGGAAAGATAATAGGTAAGGGAAAGATAGTAGGTAATCCTGTTTTGGGGCACCTTTGCTGCTTAGTAGCGTTTTTTCAGACAAGGATGGGCGGGTGAAGGATGACCTGAGGGAAGGAAGTAGCATATTTGCTGGCAAAGCTGGCGCACTACTGCCATCCTGAGGAAATCGTTTAAAAACAACCTCCGCCATTATGGCTATCTCTGCGAGGACTCTTGGTTTAGAAAGGTACGTTCAGTGGAGACGCTAAGCAGGCTGTGGCCCCAAATTGGACCTCTCTAGTTTCTCTGTTATTCCAGGCATTCTGGCCAAAGGCTTGATAACCATATGACAAAGGCGAGGTCCAGGAGTAGGAACTGGTCAGTGGGGAGGCAAGCCTGAACCAGCCGCTGGCAGGAAGTCCCGGCACCGGAAGTTTCTTCCAAGTGTAAGTGAACCTAAAAGAAGGGCCTGGGATCTCAGTGCAGGCCTTGTTGACGTTTGTCTCCTGTCTCTGCTCTTCAGAGGGTGAGGCAAGCCTGTTCAGTGTCCTGGAGCCTTACTCTGAGCTCAGATAGGAGATTCCAGAACCTACTGCTTGAGCAAGGAGGACAAATGGAGAAGCATTGGAAGCCATCCTGTCAAGCCAAGAAGACCCCAAACTTCTGCTAGGGGATCAGAGGCATACGCATAGGGGGCAAAAACATACAAGGAAGTCTAGAAGGAATTCTCTGAGCCCAGAGGCAGCAAAGGCGGTTGCTTGAATCTGGTTTCTCAAAATCTCAGGCAAAGGCCCTCCAACAGAGCTCTGCTCTCATCTCAGTTCTCTTGCTGGGCTTGGGGGAGAGGGAGGACTTACAGCTTTATTGTCCCAGAGGATGCTGAGGTCCCTGAAGCCTAGTTATTCTCTTCATACTAGTTCTTCTCCGTCACTGCTTCATAAGTTCCAGATGAAGATGCCCAGTGAACTTGACAAGAGTCTTTGGGTGTTGAACACTCTCAGACCCATACTTTTTGCTTCCAAGATAGTGATGGATGCCTAGAATTTCTGGGGCTTCTGCCCTAATTGAGGACCAGCCTGGTGCCCTTCCTTACTCTGTCTGCATTTGAACTTTTAGAATAGTTGAAGATGATTTAGTCTTGTGCTTGGGTGGTAGCTTCCTGTGACTGAAAATAATCATTTCTGTTCCTCCTTCATTTAAACCAATGGCAAATGGGTAAAGAAATTAGTTACAAAAGAAGAAATCCAACTGTTCATAAGTAAGAAGACACTCAAATTTACTAGTGTTCAGGAAGCTGCAATGGTCAACAAACATTGTGTTTATGTGTAAATCATTAGTTTATAAATATATGGGCCAATGCTTGTATATATTTATTTAGCTATGCATGCATGTATATGTTACACATGTAATGTGTGTATGCATATTAAGTTATAGATGATCTCTTACTATGTACAGGTATGTGTGTGTACATGTATGTGTACACATGTGTATGTACATATATGTACATAAACACACAATTAAAGAAATTTTGTTAAGTCTTTTTTCCCAAAGGCCTAAAGCAAAGTCTGGAACTTGTCAGGAAATAGTTACGTATTTTCTGAATGAATATGATTGCCTATACATATTGAGAGATCTGGAATGAAAAGCATCAAAGTGCAAATAGTACTTACCATCCTACCATATACTGGTATGGTAGAATGGGTAATCATGCCCCTTTTTGATTTCTCTTATTTTGGTTACTATTTTTACAAGAAAGTGTACCTTTTTTTAAAAATTAAGGAACATTTTTTTCAATATACTTAAAAATAAAATCCCAGGTTATTAAATATCATCACAATAAGTCATTTTTAAAATGCATATCTATTTTATGCTTGTCTGTTTCTCATATAGGTATTTTAATAGTTTTTAAAATTAATTTTTGCATTTAAAAAATTGTCTTCCGAAGACTGACATTATGACAACCTCATGATGTCAAGAGAGTGTGAAATTGAAATTCAAGTTTTCCCCACGAATAATAATACGCATCTAACCCCCCCATATAGATAATATGTAAGAAAAGAATAGAGCAAAACAAAACCTATCAGTGCCTATATTAAGATGATATGATCACAGGTGCTCTTTAAGTGCTCCCTGGTAATAACTTATTTTCATGGCATCTATATTACATGTACAGTTTAGGCCAAATGTAAAGTGACTTCCAAAACAAAGGGATAAACAAATTAAGCCTACGAAGGGTATTACATTGCACAGGAAAGTATTCACGATATGGTATAAGATGCAACCAAGGTAAGATTTCTAGGTAACGTGACAAGTTGAACACTGGCATGTAATTTTTTCTCCTAATTCCCCTCCAAAGTGGATACAGAGATTTTTCTAAAAGGCATAAACTCTGTACAGAAAAAGTAAGAGAAGAGACATCAGGAATATTTAGAAGGTGAAAGCAGATGGAGAATGGTAAGTGAATAGTAGACAAGAGAAAAATTAATCCTGATACAGGAGGAGAGAAAGTAGTGAACTAACCTGATTTAAACCAAACCAGACTTTCACTGTGTTCAAATTATATCTCAACAAAACTGACAGTGCCTCTCCCAATGAAGGAGGAGGAGGAAAAGAGAGAAGATGAAGAGGAGGAGGAGTAAGAAGGAGAGAAGGCAACTGTGACATATAATGAGAAGATTCTCATATAATGAGAAGATCAGAGTGCCTCCCTACCTAAAGAAAATACAGGTGATTATTCTGTAAAAAGGCTAAAATAAGGATTCTCTGGACTGAGGACCAGTACACACAGTGGCAGACTGGGTCACCTTACTGGAAACAGGACGAGTAAGCGAAGATGTGTGTGCCAGATGCTGATAAACACAGTCCTGTCTTCCATTTGGTTTCTAGAACATGACCAACAAAGCTTTCCCCTCTAGAGGGAAGGATGGTCAAAGCCTTCTCTGGGGAATTAAACTTCCAGGCCAGATCACTCTACAGTGAAGTCCAGAAGCACCAAACAGCATTTAAATCAGTCTAGGATTGAGTAGAAAACTGAGGACTCTCAGGTATCTAAAAGGAGTCATAACAGAAAAGATACAGACCAAAACATAGAAGAACTATCTTGGAGAAGACCAACTTAAAGGAAGAAGAGAACTTCAAAAATCAATTATTATCAGTGTGGTCAAACAGGACAGAGGTAATACTGTAACTGTGATAGAAGAAAAGGATACAATGAAAAAGATAAAGTTACAATGAAAAGGAACATCACAAGTAAAAATGACATAGCAGATATATAAAACTCAACAAGGACATTGGAAAAAGACTTTACTTATAATACCAAAAACAAGAAAGAAGAAAAAAAAACAACCTAAGAAAATTAGAGTATATCTGTAAATGTCATTGATTATCTCAATAGTAGGAGTTCCCAGCAATTTCACAGGAATGTGGAATATGATATCCCACATTGAAAAGGGCCATCAGGTTGCCGGCATCATGGGTGAAAAGAGGAGAACATATTGGGAAATTTCAGAACCCTGGTCACAGAGGAAAGATCATATAACTAACATACAAATACGAAGAATCAGAATGACTTTGAAATTCTGAACATCAACCCTGCAATCTAGAAAGTAGTGCTGTCTTCAAAATTCAGGGAAAAAAACCATTATTTCCAACTTAGAATTTCATACACAGGGAAACTTTTCGCTGAAATGTAAGGGTAAAGGTATTCTCAAATATGCAAGGTCTTAAAGATTTACTTTCCGTGTAGGTTTTTTTTTTTTAATTTAAATGCTGCTGTAGCTTGTGCTTAAAAAAAGAAAAAAGATTTAGAAACAGAGGAAAAATACAGGTTTTATGAAACCAGAGATCCAGTAGAGACTATACGAGAAGGGAATCCTCAGAATGTTGATGAAAGGCATATCAGGATGATGGTTAGCACCAGGCATGGGCAAAAGCAGAACACTGTGGAGGTGGTCAGAAAATTTTGCCAAGAAGATCAAATTGATACAAATATTTAAGATGCGTGAAACACTTGAGATATTTTAGATAGCTTGTATACTTTCATAGACTATGAAACAAATTTATTATTGTCATTATGCATGAGTGAAATAGGATTTTGAGTAACCTCTGTTTTCACCATCATATATATGAAGTGTATGGATTTTTTTTTTTTAATTTTTGAAGTAGGCTTCACACCCATCACGGGGTTCAAACTCACAAGCATGAGATCAAGAGTTGCACACTACCAGCTGAGCCAGCCAGGTGCCCCATGGATATTTCTTAAATAACCATGATAAATTAATGAAACAGATGGAGTTATTTGTTTAATGTCTGGAAGACAAAACCCTGAGAATAGGGAAAGATTTTGGCAAGATGTTAATTATACAATATGTGAACAAAAAATAACATAAAAATACATATTTTTTAAAAAGATTTTATTTATTTGACAGAGAGAGAGATCACAAGTAGGCAGAGAGGCAGGCAGAGAGAGGGGGGGGAAGCAGGCTCCCTGCTGAGCAGAGAGCCCGATGCGGGGCTCCATCCCAGGACCCTGAGATCATGACCTGAGCCGAAGGCAGAGGCTTTAACCCAATGAGCCACCCAGGTGCCCCCATAAAAATACATATTAAATAGAAACCCATTTTATGAATAAAAGCTTCAGGTTCTATTTGCAAGGAAAAGAGTCGTGAAATTTTTAAAATTCTAGTTATTATGTATGAAAAGTAGAATTATGACAATTGATTGATTTCTTATTCAGAATGTAGTTTTGAATATTTTATCTTATTTTTTTTAAAGATTTTATTTATTTATTTAACAGGGAGAGATTGAGATCTCAAGTAGGCAGACAGGCAGGCAGAGAAAGAGGGGGAAGCAGGCTCCCCTCTGAGCAGAGAGCCCGATGCGGGGCTCCATCCCAGGACCCTGAGATCATGACCTGAGCTGAAGGCAGAGGCTTTAACCCACTGAGCCACCCAGGCGCCCTAGTTTTGAATATTTTAAAGTGGCCTGTATCTCCTTTGTATATGTGGGGTAAAGCTATTCTTATTGCAAAAAATTAAGAAATTTGAAATTAAATAAGCATAAGGATTCATGTAAAATAATGAATGCGTTAAAGATATGGGACAAAATTAGATTCAGTATGATCCAACACATATTTTTTAAAGTTCACACGCAAACATATCCACCAAATGAATACATTTCTGTTGACAGAATTATTAAATTAGAAAATATGCCAATGTCTATAAACACATTACTAAACAAATATGAATGAAAAAATATTTAAAAATGTATATAAAAGAAAATGTAGTAGTACCACTTGAAAAGGAGACATTGGAAACAACATGAAAATTCAGAATGTAGACATGAGTGCAGTTGAAATCTTAAAGTCTAATAGTCAGTTAAACATCTGATTCTTGATTTTGGCTCAGGCCATGATCTTGGGGTCCTGGGATGGAGCCCTGTGTCAGGCTCGCCGCTCAGCGCAGTTTACCTGATATTCTTTTTTCTCTTTCCCTCGATGCCCCCCCAACTCATGTACTGTTTATCTGTCTCTCAAGAAATAAATTAGTTCCTGCTATAGAAGTGATAGAAACATGGGAAAAATCATCAGTACACACATTTTTCTTCATTAAAAATAAATATAAAGTGGGGCACCTGGGTGGCTCAGTGGGTTAAAGCCTCTGCCTTCGGCTCAAGTCATGATCTCAGGGTCCTGGGATCGAGCCCCGCACCGGGCTCTCTGCTCAGCGGGGAGCCTGGTTCTCCCTCTCTCTCTCTCTCTCTGCCTGCCTCTCTGCCTGCTTGTGATCTCTCTCAAATAATAAATAAAAATAAATAAATAAATAAATAAATAAATATAAAGGTACATTTGGTACCCTGTGTAGGATGCGTTACAAATCAATTAAGAGTTACATAGGCCTTCAGCGAAGAATCTTTGGATCTGAGCCAAACAATAGCCTTCCACTAAGCATAGAAGGACTAGTGTGTCCTAAGATACCTTGAGAAGCAAAGAAACCAAATAAAGGCCCAAAGAACAAGAGACAAGAGAAGGCCTCCTCTAGGCATGGAATTCCAGCATCTTCTTCCATTTAGTCCTGATTTCCTGAGTCTTGTCCCTAGAAGACACTTTGATAATTCGGAAAATGCTAGAGAGTGAAGAAGAGTTGAACTCTGAAGCCAAGATCTGAAAAGGTGAGAAAAAGTAATGCCAGACATAAGATATTTGATGATAGTGAGTGGTTTAGGCTTCGGTTTGATTGCAGATGGAAACTGAAAGCTAATCACAGTAGTGTGAGCTGGTGTGCTCTAACTGGGCAGGACTGCTTCCTGGTACCTTTATCTTTCGTGAGCATTTTTTTTCAGGCTGGAGGGGCGGGAGAAGGCAGCCTGGGGGAGGGGAAGGGCAGGGCTCGTGATGTTTCTGGAGCACTACTGCCATCATGCGGAAATCGTTTGGTGAATTCCCAAGTCACGGTATTTCTTCCAGGGAAGATCCAGAAGTTGAAGGATGTTGGACTTGGGGGCAGGTTGTGCATCCCCTGGCTCCAAGCATTGCATTTCTGAGGCTTTCCAGGATATGTGGACAAAGGTGTGATATAATTATAAAAGCCGGCTGGTGACACACCAGGACCACAGGGACAGCTACCAGAAAGTCAGGCGCAGGAAGTTGTGAGGAGGAGCTTTGGTGTGGGCAGGACTAGAGGAAGTGACTTACAACTAAGTGTCTGGCTTCCAATCATTTGCCTCCTTTCCCCGACACTAACCTGAACTGGAGGGTAACCAGTTCACATCTACTGATGTTCTGGAGTTTATTGGCTTGGCATGGCAGAGGGGCGTGCAATCCTGCTCAGGCTGTCCTTGCTTGGGCAATGGGGGCATTAGACTCCCTGTGTGTACCTAAGAACTTCAAG
The DNA here is from genome assembly GCA_028646535.1 of Procyon lotor. Lineage (NCBI taxonomy): Eukaryota > Metazoa > Chordata > Mammalia > Carnivora > Procyonidae > Procyon > Procyon lotor. The sequence goes on from CM053612.1 coordinate 16,018,905, forward strand.
TTGCGGAGTGGCTGTTGTTAGATGTCACATAATGAGATTCCTGACCCCTACTCCAGCTCTGTGTTGATACAGAGAGGGCCCAGGCCCCAGAGTTGTGCCAGCCCAACTGCCTCACTTTCTTGGGGGCAGGGCCAGGAGACAAATGCCCACGGACAAAGGCTCTGAGTGGTTTCCTCTAGTCCTGCCCACAATAGGAAGAAACTAAGGCCCTACTACAGTCCTTGCCCCTCACTCAGCAGCTTTTCTACCAACATTCTTTTTCCAGAGCTTCTGGAAAGCCTCAGCGTTCAAGTATCGGACACCCAGGTTATTCATGATCAATTCAGCCTTTGAGTTAGCCAGACCTCTGTTAACTGCTAGATCTCAACAGGAATCCACACTAACGGCTTTGGCTTTTGTAAAACTACTTCCTCGTGATGGCAGTATGGCTCCAGAAGAGCCAACCAGCCCTGCCCCCAGGTCCTCTTCTCCCGCCCTTCCAGTCTGAAAAAAATGCCACCCCGTGACAAAGGCACCGGCAAACATGGCTGTCTTGAATCAAATCCAGTTTGGGGAAACTGCCCAAAGTGTTGCACTTTTGCTTTTGGTTTCAATTTGAAATTGAAATGCACCCAGTTCCAGCTGTGCTGTCTGGGTGTTCCTGGAACTTAGTATCCTGGAACTCCGTGCCTGTGCCCTCACCAGCTCCAGCTATCCCACGGGGGGGGGGGTGAGGGGGGCCCTGGTGCAGAGTTTCCTGGGACCCCCAGCCCACACTTGCCACAGCTTCAGCCAGACAGCTTAATTGCCAGGCACATGCAGTATACACGGACCTTACTACATAAGGCCATTCCTTCAAGACTGGAGAGGTAGTTGGTTCATTTACTTTATAGAAACACAGAAGGTGAAACAAAATGAGACAAAAATATGCTCCAAACAAAAGGACAAGAAAAAACTTCAGAAAAAGAACTAAACGAAACAGAGATAAGCAATCTACATGACAAAGAGTTCACAGTAATGGCCATAAAGATGACAAGAATGCTTGAACTCAAAACATCAAGAAAGAGATACAAAAAACTAATCAGAGTTGAAGAATAAAATAACTGAAATAAAAAATACACTAGAGGAAATCAACACCAGATCAGAGGATGCAGAACAGTAGTCTAGAAGACTGAATTATGGAAAACACCCAAGCTTTACCAGTAAAGAAAAAAAGTAAAAGAGCCTATCCTAAGATAGGCTAGGTTAAGGGGCCTTTGGGACAACATCAAGTATACTAACATCAGCTTTATATGGGGTCCCAGAAGAAGAAAAGAGAGAAAGTGGTGGAAGACTTATCTGAATAAATATGAGCTGAAAATTACCTTAACTAGGGGACAGAAACAGATATCCATGTTTCAAAAGCACAAAGAGCCCCAAATAAGAGGAACCCATGGAGGTCCACACCCAAGACACATAACAAGTAAAATGTCCAAAGTTAAAGATAGAGAATCTGAAAAGCAGCAAGAGAAATGCAACTAGTTACATACAAGGGGAACCCACTCCCCCATAAAGCTATCAGATTATTTTTCAGCAGAAATTTTGCAGACTAGAAGGGAGTGGCATGACCTATTCAAAGTGCTGAAAGGAAAAATCTACAACCAAGGATATCCTACCCTGCAAGGATATCATTCAGGACTGAAGATAAGATAGAATGTTCCAGACAAACGTTAAAAACATTCATCAACCACTAAACTGGCTTTACAGGAAATGTTAAAGTGACTTTAAGCATAAAAATAAAGGCCATAATGAGAAGAAAATTTTGGAAGGAAAAAGTTTCCCTGGTACAAGCAAATATTTAGTAAAGGTAATAAGTACATCAATCATTTATTAATTAACATGAAAGGATTAAAAGTACTAAAATCAATTATATATATATTTTAAAGATTTATCTATTTTAGAGAGAGAGAGAGCATGAATAGGGTAGAGGTAGAGGGAGAGAGAGAATCTCAAGCAGACTGCCTGCTGAGGGGGGAGCCTGAAGCAGGACTAGATCCCACAACCATGAGGTCATGACTTGAGCAGAAATCAAGAGTCAGATGCTTAACCAACTGAGCTACCCAGGTGCTCCAAATCAATTATATCTTAATTAGTTAAGGCATTCACAGTATAAAAAGATGTAAAATACATGGGACGCCTGGGTGGCTCAGTCAGTTAAGTGTCTGCCTTTGGCTGAGGTCATGACCCCAGGGTCCTGGGATCAAGTCCGACATTGGACTCCTTGTTCAGCGGGAAGCTTGCTTCTCCCTAGGCCTGCTTCTCTCTCTGCCTGCTGTTCCTCCTGCTTGTGCTCTTTCTCTCTCTCTCTCTCTGACAAATAAATAAATGAAAATCTTTTTTAAAAAGGTGTAAAATCCACTATCATATACATAAAACATGAAGGAGGAAATAAAAAGGTAGTGCTTTTAGAATGTATTCAAACTTAAATGAACATCGATGTAATATAGACTGTTATATACATAGTATGTTATATATGAACTTCATGGTAACCACAAACCAAAACCTATAATGGATACACAAAAAATAAAGAGAAAGTAATCCAAGCATAACACTAAAAGTCATCAATCATGAGGGAAGAGAGCCAGAGTGGAAAGGAACAGAGAACTACAAAAACAATGAAGAAAACATTTAAAATGTCATTAGGTACATACCTATCAATTACTTTAAATGTAAATGGCCTATATGCTCCAATCAAAAGACATAGAGTGATGGCTTGGATAAAAAAAAACAAGGCCCATCTAATACGCTGCCTATAAGACACTCCAGACCTAAAGACATACAGACTGAAAATGAAAAGATGGAAGATATTCCATGAAAACGGAAGCAGAAAAAAAGCTGAGGTAGCAATACTTATATCACACACAAAGACTTTAAAACAAAGACTGTAACAAGAGACAAAGAAAGGCATTACATAATGATACAGAGATCACTTTAACCAGAGGAGATCATTATTAATACCTATGCATCCAACATAGGAGCACCTAAATATATAAAGCAAATCTTAACAGACATAAAGGGAGAAGTTGGCAGTGACACAATAGTAGAAGGGGACTTGCACCCTAGTTACATCAATGGGTAGATTATCTAGATGGAAGATCAATAAGGAAAGAGTAGCTTTGCATGACACATTAAACCACATGGACTTAACAGATAAATACAGAACATTCCATCCCAAAACAGCAGAACACACACTTTTCAAGTGCACACAGAACATTTTCCAGGATAGATCACACGTTAGGCCACAAAACAAGTTTCATTAAATTTAAGAAGATTGATGTAATATCAAGCATCTTTTCCAACCACAATGATATGAACCTAGAAATCAATTACAAGGAAAAAATAAAAACCTGGATAAACAAACCTGTGGAGGCTAAATAGCATGGTGCTAAACAACCAAAGGGTCAATGAAGAAATCAAAGAGGAAATCACAAAATGCCCAGAGACAATTGAAAATGGAAACACAATGGTTAAAAATCATGGGGAGAGCACAAAGCAGTTCTAAGAGGAAAGTTTATACAATATAGTCCTACCTTCAAAAACAAGAAAAATCAGAAATAAACAAACTAAACTTACACCTAAAGGAACTAGAGAAAAAAACACATAAAGCCCAAAATTAGAAGGAAGAAAAAAATAATAAAGATCAAAGTGGAAATAAATGGAGACTAAAAAAACTTTAGAAGTGGTTCTTTGAAAGGATAAATGAAATTAAAAAACCTTCAGCCAAATCCCTCAAGTAAAAGAGAAGATTCAAATAAATAAAATCAGAAATGAAAAAGTAGAAATTAAAACCAACAGCACAAAAATACAAAGGATTATGAGACTATTATGAAAAATTATATGCCAACAAACTAGACAATCTGAAATAAATGGATGGATTCCTGGAAACATAAACTCTTCCTAGATGGAGTCAGAAAGATATAGAAAATCTGAACAGACCAATTACTAGTAACAAAATTGAATCAGTAATTTTCTAAAAGATTTTATTTATTCATTAGAGAGGGACAGAGAGAGCACAAGCAGGGTGAGAGGGACAGGGAGAGGGAGAAGCAGACCCTCCGCTGCGCTGGGAGCCTGACATGGGGCTTGATCTCAGGACATAGACATCATGACCCGAGCCGAAGGCAGATGCTCAACCATCTGAGCAACCCAGGTGCCCCTAGAATCAGTAATTTAAAAAATCCAAACAAACAAAAGGTCCAGAGCCAGATCGCTTCATAAGTGAATTCTACCAAAACTTTAAAGAAAATTTAAAAACTTCCAAAAATAGAAGAATGAATTGTTCCAAATTCATTCTATGAGGCCAGCATTACTCTGATAAGAAAACCAGATAAAGACACTACAAAAAAAAGAACATTATAGGCCAATATCCCTGATGAACATATATGTAAAAATGTTTACAAAATATTTGCCAAGTGAATTCAACAATACATTAAAAGGATCATTCACTAGGATCAAGTGGGATTCATTCTAGGGATGCAGTGATGGTTCAATACTTGCAAATCAAAAAATGTGATACACCACATTCACAAAATGTAAAATAAATGTTATATGATCATCTCAAGTGAAGAAAAAGCATTTAACAAAATTCAACATCTGTTCATGATAAAAACTCAACAAAGTGGATGTAGAAGGAATATACGTCAACATAATAAAGGAGGTATGCAACAAGCTCACAGTGAACATCATACTCTGTAATGAAAAGGTGAAAGAATTTCTTCTAAGATGAGGAACAAGATGAGAATGTCCACTCTTACTATTTTTTATTCAACATGGTACTGGAAGTTCTAGCTGCAGCAATTAGACAAGAAAAAGAAATAAAAGGTACCCAGATTGGTAAGGAAGAAGTAAAATCGTCATGATTTGCAGATGACATGATTCTATACATAGAAAACGTTAAAAGACTCTACCAAAAAAATATTTGAACTAATAAGTGAATTCAGTAAAGTTGCAGGATACAAAATTAACATATGGAAATCTGTTGTGTTTCTATACACGAATAACAAGATAGCAGAAAGAGAAATTAAGCAGTCACATTTAAAATTGCATGGAAAATAATAAAAGGCCTAAAAATTAATTTAAGGGGCAAAAGACCTGTACTCTGAAAAATATAAAACAATGATGAAATTGAAGATGACAAAAATAAATATAAAAACATACACCATGTTCATGGATTGAAAAATTAATATTGTTAAAATGCCCGTACTCATCACAGTAATCTACAGATTCAATGCAGTCTCTATCAAAATACCAAATGGTACTTATCACTGAAATAGAACAGATAATGTGTACGGAGCCACAAAAGACCCTGAAAAGCCAAAGTTATTTTTAAGGAAGAACAAAGCTGGAGGTGTCACAATCCCAGATTTCAAATTATACTACAAAGCTATAGTAATTAAAATAGAATGCTACTGGCAGGAAAATAGACATGTAGATCAATGGAACAGAATAGGGAACCCAGAAATAAACCCATGCTCATATGGTCACTTAATCTACAACAAAGCAGACAAGAATATATAACGGGTAAGAGACAGTCACTTCAATAAATGGTGTTGGAAAAACTGGACAGCTACATGCAAAAGAATGAAATTGCACCACTTTCTTATGCCATACATAAAAATAAACTCAAAAAGGATTAAAGACCTACACGTAAGGCCTGAAACAATAAAACTACTAAAAGAAAACATAAGCAGTAATCTCTTGGACACCCACTTTAGCAATATTTTTCTAGCTCTGTCTCAAGCAAAGGAAACCAAAGAAAAAATAAACAATTGGGACTATGTCAAACTAAAAAGTTTTAGTGCAGTGAACAAGACCATCAACAAAATGAAAAGTCAGCCTAACAAGGGACGCCTGGGTGGCTCAGTCAGTTAAGTGTCTGCCTTCTGCTCAGGTCAGGATCCCGTGGTCCTGAGATCCAGTCCCACACTGGACTTTCCTTAGCGGGGAGCATGCTTCTCCCTCTGTCTGCCACTTCCCCTGCTTATGCTCTCTCTCTCTGACAAATAAGTAAATAAAATCTTTAAAAAAAGAGTGCAAAGGCAACCTCATAAATGGGAGAATATATTTCCAAGTGATCTATCTGATGAGGGGTTGATCCCAAATACATGAAGAACTCAAAAAACTCAACACCAAAATCCAAATAATTCTATTAAAAACAGGCAGAGGACCTGAATAGGACATTCAGGTGCCCAACAGACACATTAAAAAAAATGCTCAACATCACTAATCATCAGGGAAATGGAAATCAAAACCACAATGAGATATCACTTAGTACCAGTCAAAATGGCTTTATCAAAAAGATAAGAAATAACAAGTTGTGGCAAGGATGTGGCAAGGATATGCACTGTTGGTGGGAATGTAAATTGGTGCTACCCCTGTGGAAAACAGTATGAAGTTTCCTCAAAAAATTAAAAATAGAAATACCATATAACCCAGTAATACCACTTCTGTGTATTTAGCTGAAGAAACCGGACCGCTAATTCAAGGAGTAGTTCTATGTTTATTGCAGCATTATTTACAACAGCCAATATATAGAGTCAAACAAGAGGCCCACTGATAGATGAATAGGTGAAGAATATAGCATAGTACTTCTCAGCTATAAAAAAGAACAAAGTTAAAAAAAATTTAAAAAATAAATAAATAAATAAAGAACAAAGTTTTGTCATTCATGACAACATGGATGGACCTGACGGGTGTTATGCTAAGTGGAATAAGTCAGACAGCAAAAGACAAATAACACGTTTTCACTCTTAAATAGATTTTAGAAAACGAAAGAAATGAACAAACAAATGAAAATCGAAATAGACTCAGAAATACATAGAACAAACTGGTGGTTACCAGTTGGGAGGGGATGGAGGATCGGGTGAAATAGGTGAAGGGGATTAAGAGGTACAAACTTCCAGTTATTTTTAAAAAGTTACAAGGATGAAAAGTATGGCATAGGGAATGTCGTCACTAATGTTGTAATAACTTTGTTTCCTAATTTATGCTAACAATGCTTATGACAGCGAGCATTTTGGTACATAATTTGTTGAATTACTGTTGTACACCTGAAACTAATATAATATTGTTTGTAAAATATACTTCAATAACTAATAGGAATGGTGTGTTTTTAGTAAGGAATTGGATAATTAAGTAGAGAATATAAATTGTATAATCTACTTAAGCGATTACATAGTTTATCAAATTAGACAGCTGCTGTAAACTGTGACTTTACCTGTGACATAAAAGGAATGTTCACCCTGTTTATAATTCCCCAATCTTGAGGGAAATTCTGACCACGTCTTTATGATTTCCTTCTCATGGTTTATATTTACCTAAATATCTTGATACATTTAAGTTTACATATACACTAACATGTTTATAATAGCTTATTTTCTTGCATATATTTTTCATTTTATAGCTTTTTGGTATTGTATGAGCATTTTTGTAGTGTACCTTTGTTATCACAAAATATGATTTAAAAATATAGACAAAAACCATTTTTCTATTTATGAAATAGAACTTTTTCTGTATGGAATATTTAGTTAATATGGAATTCTGATAAGTTAACACAAAGTGACCTAAAATATTACTGTAATCTATGTGTGTTTTTTCTTTAAATATAACTTAGGTAATAATGTATGTTGTAATTTTTTTTCTTGCTCACTTAATTTCCTTTTCTTTACACGCTCTTCATTTTTCTACACTTCTTCTCTATTCCTCAAATGGCTGACCTGTATTGACTACATAATCTGGCTACATTATTATAGTCTGCCTTAGAGGGTTCTGGTTCCTACCAAATATAGGTTGAGGTATTTATTTAATCAGATATATGGGTTTGACTTCATGTCTTGGTCAAGTATCACCACTCATCTTAGCAGTATCCCAGAGGAGTAATGGAAATATTTGGTAAATAGCCAGAATGAATACCGTAATAGTGTAGGGAGGGAAAAAAAATTTTCCATCTTGCCTTCTAGGTTTGTGGCTGAGACACCCCAGTCATAAAAAAGAAAGATTAACAGGAGAAAAACGAAAGTCTAATAATATATATACCACCTGCAAACAAGGGAGAGACCCAGGAAAACTGAGCAACTCCCCTAAATGACCAAAGCAATCACCTTAAATACCACCTTCAGCTAAAGACAAAGGTGTTGGGAGTAGGGACTCAGTTAGGGTTTACCAGGAAAAGCACGTACGATTGTTATGCAGATTTAAGCCTTTGTCTTGTCCATTGGTAAGAGTTTAGAGATCGAGTTAGACCCTTCTTACTGGTATAGTATTACAGACACCCTTACAATTGGTGATTTTCCTTATAAATGTAAACATGTTTTACAAAAGAGTAACTTGAACTTGGTTTTTAGAGTTTCTCTTCTCTATTTTTTTAAAAGATTTTTTATTTCCCTATTGAGAGAGAGAGCGCGAGCAGAGCAACCGTGAGTGGAGGGGAGGAGCAGAGGGAGAGAGAGAAGCAGACTCCCTACTGATTGGAGCCAGATTTGGGGCTCAATTCCAGGACCCTGGGATCATGACCTGAACTGAAGGCAGACGCTTAACTGACTGAGCCACCCAGGTGCCCCTCCTGTCTGTTTTTAAAATAATAAGAAACAATCCTTCTGCCAAAGAGGCATACTTTGGGGGTGTCCAATTATGCTCATCTTCAATAGCATATGGAAAAATACAGAAGTAATATCAACACACATGCATCGATATGTACAATTAGGCAATGTCAGTATTTTTCTAACTCTTGAAAAATTGGGATGTGAATTTGGCTCCCACCCCATTCCCAATTCTAATATATCTGTTCTTTCTGAGCCAAATGAGTTTTTGGATCTACAGGCGGCTGATAGGTGTCTTTTCTGGGAATTTCTCCCTTGGGCTGCTTAAGTAAAAGAAAATCAGTTTAGGGGGACTTTGCAATGTTGCAAAGCTTCTAGTGAAAAACAACAGATTGTGAAAAGGGCTTTACCTAAGAAGCAGGTGGACTAATGATTGAAGGTCAAACAAGTCCGACTTACTTCTCCCTATTGTTCCTATATGCCAAAAATCCAACATAGAACTCAATTTGTTACCTGAGTTGTCCCGGCGTTTAAGGCTCAGAGAGTGCAAAAAAACCAGGAAAAGTTGGGAGGCTTCCTCAGAGTGTCTCAGAAGTGTGCTTATAATTTGCCCCCCAAGGGCTTAATAGTGTGAGGTCTGAAGTCAGGCTAATGTGATTTTAAAATTTGTCTCTAACTTCTATTAGCTCTGACCTTTGACAAGCTATTTAAACTTTCCCTGCTACCTTTCCTTATTTATTAACTGGTAAGAATCATACTACTTCTCTAGAGGGATGCTGTAAAGACTCAATATAAGAATCTTTATCAAGATCCTTGGAATACTCACTGGTGCATCGTAAGTGCTCAGTAATTGTTAGCAATTGTCGTCATGGCCTAGAAATGCGCTACTCCTGCCCTTGAATTGTCAGAATTTTCTTATGCTTTTTACACTTGGCTCCTTGAGACTTCCCCTCAACTACTTGATAATTGGGAAAAATGCATGAAATGTAAAGCTGATAGGAAGAAGAGCAGAACTGGGTCGATTTGAGATTGAGTTCTTGCAAAAGAAGATGACGGGTGAGGGTGCGTAGTCTAAAGGCTCAGTTTTGATTTCAGTTGGCAACCAGAGGCAAAGAACAACAGTGTTAGCATCTTAAAACTGGGCAAAGTTTAAGGCAGCTACGTTCCCTAGTGACTGTGTCTCTTACTGGCATTTTTGTCAGACTGGTAGGGGTAGGAGATGAGAGCCCAAAACCTTTTGAGGGTTCTGTTGTTGTGGGGTTTTTTTTTCTTTTTTTCATATCTGGAACAATACTGCCATCATTAGGAAATAGTTTGAAAACACTATAAACCGTTATAACTTCCTTTTTTGGCCAAAAGTTGAAGGTCAGGCCTATGCAGAGTAAGAACGGGCTTGGACCTCAGCTAGGCCTCTCTTGCATGTGTGTGTTTTTGTTTTTTTTTAAGATTTTATTTTATTTATCTGACACAAAGAGAACACAAGCAAGGGGAGCAGCAGGCAGAGGGAGAGGGAGAAGCAAGCTCCCATCTGAGCAGGGAGAGCAGGGAGGCTGATGTGGGGCTGGATCCCAGGACCCTGACCGTTGGATCACGACCTGAGCCAAAGACAGACCTTAACCGACTGAGCCACCCAGGCTCCCCTACTCCCTTGGATTCTCTGTGTATTTACAGTGGGTTCAACATCGGTGAGATCTTGGTGTGCAACTTGGAGAAGGAAATACTAGAACTGAATCAGTAGCTGCCTGGAGGTTCTACACAGGAAGTCATGGGTAAAGCCTTGTTTTCCACCCCGTGTGGACAAGATTAGAGAAATTCACATGATATGAAGTGGAGAAGGTGGGGAGAGATAAAGGGGAAGAAAGAATAGTTAAAGAAATAATGCCATGTACACATCCAAGAAGCTCAACAAACTCTGTAAGATAAAAAACAAAGATGGTCCATATTATAATCAAACTGGCAAAAGCCAGAGATGAAGTGAAAACTTTGAAAGCGTCAAGACAGTCTCATCATAAACAAGGTATCCTCAATAAGATTAACAGCTGGTTTCTTTTCAGAAATCACAGAAGCCAAGACATTGAGAGAACATGTTTCAAATTATAAAAGGAAAAAACCCAACCTTTGTCAACCAAGGATTTCATACCCAGTATGACAAGCTTTCAAAAACCCCAGCGAGGGGCGCCTGGGTGGCTCAGTCGTTAAGCGTCTGCCTTCGGCTCAGGTCATGATCCCAGGGTCCTGGGATCGAGCCCCGCATTGGGCTCCCTGCTCGACAGGGAGCCTGCTTCTCCTACTACCATTCCCTCTGGTTGTGTTCCCTTTCTCACTGTGTTTCTCACTGTCAAAAAAAAAAAAAAAAAAAAATCATTAAAAAAAAAACCCAGCAAAACTAATACATTCCTAAAAAGAGAAACAGGTGCAGTTTGTTACTAGAAGACTTACCATACCAGAAACGCCTAAGGGAGTTCTCCAACGTGAAATGAAGACTCTAGACAGTAACTCAATGGTGTATGAAAAAATAAAGAGCAAGGATAAAGGTAACTCCAAAGATACATATAAAAGCTAGAAGTTATTGTATTTTCTTTTGTATCTCCATTTGTTTTCTGTATGATTTAAAAAGCAAGTACACAAACAATAATTAATTGGGCACACAATGTAATTTGTGAAAATAACAAAAAATGTTGAAGCTGTGTAAATGAGCAGGTTTATGTATTATAAAAACTTTGTTATTTAAGCAAACTGATGGTTATACTGTTAAGATAGTAATTGTATTCCCCAGGGTAATGATTAAAGAAAACATTTTAAATATACAGAAAAGGGAATGAGGAAGGATTAAAAGTGCTACACTGGAAAAAAATCAATCACAAAAGAAGGTACTAACTGAGGAGAAGAAATATTTATAAGACATAGAGAAAAAAATAGTCTTCTTTCAAACCAGCAGTACTCTTTCCTTACCAATAGTTACTTTAAATGTAAATAGATTAAAATCTGCAATTCAAAGGCAGATATTGGGAGAATGGATTTAAGAACATCATCCAACTGTATGCTGTCTAAAAGAAACTCCTTTTACATCCAGTTTGCACATGGGTTAGGAATAAAATGGTAAAAAAATTCTATGCAAACACTAATCAAGAGAGAGATAACACCTGACATAATACACTTTATTTTTTTTTAAGATTTTCTTATTTATTTGAGAGAGAGAGAGAGCTTGTCTGAGCAGGAGGAAGAGCAGAGGGAGAGGGACAAGCAGGATCCACACTCATTAGGCCTCCATTCCACAACCCAGAGATCATGACTTGAGCAGGAATCAAGAGTCAGGGGTGCCTGGGTGGCTCAGTGGGTTAAAGCCTCTGCCTTCCGCTCAGGTCATGATCTCACGATCCTGGGATCCAGTCCCCTGCATCAGGCTCTGTGCTCAGCAAGGAGCCTGCTTCCTTCTCTCTCTCTCTGCCTGCCTCTCTGTCTACTTGTGATCTCTCTCTGTCAAAAAAATAAATAAATAAAATCTTAAAAAAAAAAAAAAGGAATCAAGAGTCAAAGGCTCAATGAACTGAAAGACCGAGGGGCTCCTGACATAATAAACTTTTCTTTCTTTTTTTTTTTTGGAGATTTTATTTATTTATTTGACAGAGTGAGATCAAAAGGAGGCAGAGAGGCAGGCAGGGAGAGAGAGGGAAACAGGCTCCCTGCTGAGCAGAGCCCAATAAGGGGCTTGATCTCAGAGGATTTAACCCACTGAGCCACTCAGGTGCCCATGACATAATACACTTTAAAAGAACAATTCTTTCAAGAGAGAAGGAAGGACATTTTATATTAATACAGTTTCAGTGTATCATGAAGATATTACAGTTATAAGCCCCTGCACTTGACCAGCATCCCAAAATTTATGAAATAAAAACTAAACCAAACCAAAATGAAAATGAATTCTACAAAGGTAGATGGAGACTTCAATACCCACTAGAAATATGGGGTAGAAGACCTACGCTGAAAATAATGATGGAAATTGAGAATGTGGACATTTCTCCAGTGTACATGGAATATTCTCGATGGAATGTTAGACCAGAATATAAATCTCACTCAATTTTTTAAAAATCCCCCCAAATTTGGGGGCACCTGGGTGGCTCAGTTGGTTAAGTGACTGCCTTCGGCTCAGGTCATGATCCTGGAGTCCTGGGATCTAGTCCCACATCAGGCTCCCTGCTCTACAGGGAGTCTGCTTCTCCCTCTGAGCCTCCACCTTCTCATTCTCTCTCTGTCTCTCTCTCTCCTTCCCCCTCTCTCATTCTCTCGCTCTCAAATAAATAAATAAAATCTTTAAAAAATAAATCCGCCCAAATTTGAAAAAAATTAAAATTATACAAAGTATCTTCTCCAACTAAAATGGAATGAAACCATATATCAATCAAATAAAAAATACTGAAAAAGTCGCTGTATTCTTATGAGAAACAAAAACTATAAAATAAATAATAATATGATAATAATATATCAGTATATATGCTATATAATATACTATAGTACATATGTTAATATATATTTGACAGTTAAATGTATTATCTATTAAAATTCATGTATTATACCATATGTTATTGTATAAATTTGTTAAAGTCGAAATTGAAATCTGGAAAAGAGTAGATGCCCAATGAAGGTAGGTGTCTCAGAAGTCCCTGTGAGACCTAATAGAAAGCCAAAGCAAAATGTTAAGAGAATGTGCAAAGGGAGACAAATACAGGGCCGCCATATTTTCTGGCGTCTGCAGCTCCCTGGTGTTTTTTCAGACTCGAAGGGCGGGGGAAGAGTGCGTGGTGGCAGGGCCACATGGCTTTTCTGGGGCAACACCGCCATCGTGCGGAAATAGTTTGATCGGCCCCAAGCCCCGAGTGCTTCCTCCCTGCAAGGCCGCACAGTTGGGGGACTGTGGGAGGCCAGTGGGAGGCCGAGCAGCTTCTGGACTGGAGCCTGGCCTCCGCGTACCTTTTGCTCTGCGGCCTGGCCCGGGAGGTGGACAGAGTCGGGGTCTTGGGGTGGCACTCGCTAGGTCAGCGGCCAGCATCCAGCCGCCTGTTGCCAGGAAGTCGAGCAGAGGAAGTAGGGAGGCGGGGCCGGGTTGCCCAACAGTGTGGCCAGGACTGCAGCCAAGTGCAGGCCTTGGGGGCAGTGGTGTTGAGAATATGCACTTTGCGGGTTTAGGCAGGCTGGCTGTCCCCGCGTCAGGGGGCTGGGCTCACTGAGGCAGCAGTGACAGAGCCCAGGCCACTGCCGGGCGCCATATGTAGCCAACGTCATTGGTGGAGTCTAGGCACACCAGGAGGCTAGAGGAGGACTCTCTGGAGCAGGAAGGGCCTGTACAGAAGGAAAGGGGGTGCACGGACGGGCCGTGTGCTCCAGAGCTTCCACGAACGGAATGGAAGGCCTCGAGGCCCACCATCTGAGCCCACCAGCTAGCCGTCGCTGTGGCTCTGCAGGCTCACGGGGAGGTCCGGGGCTAAGTGCTTTCTCCTGACAGGACTCTGATGTCACTGGGCTCTTGCAAGGAGAGCAGAGAGCTGGTGTGTTTTGGGTGGTATTCCCCCGAGAAGGATGGCAGCTTTTAGGCCTGCCTGAATACTAGTCAGTGCTCTTCTCCGTGCCAGCCTCATACATACTTCCGGATGGAAAGTTCCCCAGTGACCTGACAAGATGCCCAGCCTTTTGGCGTGGAGGCCTCCAGATACCTCGTGACCCACAATCGAGGGTTGAGAAGGGTGGCTACAGTTTCATGGGTGAAACTGTACAGTTTCACCTCTCCCCCCGTGGTGCTCTTCTCACTCTCTGTTATGTCAGCATCTGAGTTCTTAAAGAAAGGAAATGATGTTGGCCCGGTGCTCTGCTGCGGCCTTGCAGTGGTTCCGGATCTGGTTTAGGTATGTCCCCTGTGTGAAGCTCGAAATGTAGCTGCTCTTAGTCCTGGAATTCTTTAGGCTCAGGACTGCTGTGTTCATTCTTGCAGACCGTCTTTTTTAGTGGCCATGTTCCCGGTAGTGCCCGGGAA
>CM053612.1:16033984-16099892 GCA_028646535.1 Procyon lotor
CCTTCACCCACAGGTAGAAAAACTCCCGCTCTGGTATAAAGATTGGACCCTAGAAGCACAGGTTCAGAGATCTTGTAGAAAATGCTGCCCCAATCTTTCCCCAGAAGATTCTGTGCCCACTCAAGTGCACACTACTGCTTGATAATGACGGGTCGTGGCCCCCAGGGTTCCCCAAAGCTGAGCTGCCATGCAGAATTGTGCACCAAGTTCAAGGTTGCCCCAAATTTCCTTCTTGTGTCTGTCCTGCGTTTTCTTATTTGTCTTTTTAAAAATTAAGAAACAATTCACATATTATAAAGTTCATTCTTTTAGAGCACACGATTCAGTGTTTTAAGTATATTCACAAAACTTTGCAGCAGTCACCACTATCTAACTGGAACTTCTCATCAATCCAAAAAGAAACACCATGCCCATTAAGCACTCATTCCCAATTCCTCACCCTGCCTCCAACTCCTCACCACCACCCATCTGCTTTCTGTCTCTATGGATTTCCTCTTCTTAACATTTCATACAAATGAAATCCTACAATGTGTGGCATTTTTTGTCTGATTTCTTAGACTTAGCCTTGTGTTTTCAAAGTCCATCTGTGTAGCTGCAGGTATCAAGACTTCATTTACTTTGGGCGCCTGGGTGGCTCAGTGGGTTGAAGCCTCTGCCTTCGGCTCAGGTCATGATCCCGGGGTCCTGGGATCCAGCCCCGCATCGGGCTCTCTGCTCGGCAGGGAGCCTGCTTCCCCCCCTCTCTCTGCCTCCTTGTGATCTCTCTCTCTCTGTCAGATAAATAAATAAAATCTTAAAAAAAAAAAAAAAGACTTCATTTACTTTCTGTGGCTGGTAAGTGGATAAACAAAATGTGGAAATCCTCCTTTTTGAGGCATACGAGTAGGGAGAGAGCAAATCTGAGTTTCTAGGGTTGGTTGAACAAGTCCTCATACAACCTGTGCCTTCTGTTTCAAGACCAGAACCCCCTATTCTCTCAGTCCTTTTGTTTGCACACTGTCATGACACGGCAGCTCAGTCCCTCACCTCCCCCCTCAGTTGTCTCTCATTGCTATTGGAAAGATCTGGCAGGGGTTTACCTGGGCGCTGTTCTCTGAGCTCTGAGATGGCCGAAACTCTTCAAAAGGAGTCACTTTCTCAGCCCAGCTCCCGCCCAGAGATGTGCCTTTGCAAGCAGAGGCTAGGATACTGAGGCTCCTGCCTATGGGCCGGTGTACCCACGGAGCCCCGGGACAGGGCCACCAGGGCCGAGAATGCTGCTTGTCCCGCCGCCACCTGGCACTCATCTCCAAGCTTCTTTTCTCCTCTCACCCCCTGTGAAAGTGAATTGCTTGTCCTCGGTCCGATTTCTGGGGCTGGGCGTCATGTGTAATTATGACCACAAGATGCCAATAGAGAGCTTGGCTGAAGGTCTTGCCTTTGTCTCCTGGGGCTGACAGCAGACCGACCGACTTATATTCATTCCACGACACATAGAAGCACCTACTATGTCACGGCTCTGGGTGAGACTGGATCACAGAGTTCACAGAATGAGTCAAGCTACAGTAGGTGCGATCCGAACTCCAGAAACAAGCTAGCTTCCAAATTCCCCTATCTCTTCTCTCCAAAGGGATAAACTAGAGAAATGGAACCTCCTACAGTGAACATTACAAAGACCCCTAGGCACACCTAGATCACTTTTATTTTCCACAGCCTTGTCCCCTCCCTGGAGATCCACATGTCACAACGCTCTCCGTGTCACATCATACCTAATTAGCTCTCCTGTGTTATTTCTCTGGCCCCAGAGATGCTCGTGTATTATTGCGGAACATAAGTTTATCCATGGGCTCAAGAGAAATCCTCATGAGGTCCAAATATTGTGTATTGCAATATTTTCAAGGGCAGGGGTCATGCATTTGTCATGTTTTATTCAAATATCATGTCAATATTTGTGAGTACCTACTACTTGCCAGGCACTCTGTTAAATTATGCATATACAATAATGAGTTAAAACAGCATCCTCACACTCATGGAGCTTACTGTGTTTCTATCTGTGCCAGGTACAACGCTTAGTATATATTAGAAGCTTAGTCAATGTTTACACTGTCGTTTCTTTCCACTTTCATTGTTATTGTATTCAAGATGTGATAATGATTTTAATTCTGGCCCGTTCCAGTGAAATGTCTGAGTAGCAAAATACATTAATAGCACTTTCAGTGAGCTTCGAAGATTTGACTGAAGGACATATATTTAATAGATTTAAATGTTTGCAAATCTTACTAAGAGGATTACCATGGGCAATTTCAAAAGATTATGATTTAGGGCTACTAAGGAAGGTGAAGGATCCTTAACATCAAAGGTAAAGACTTTTGCAATACTTGATGCTACTGTCTTTAACATACTGGAGATCCAATACTTGTTTAACCTTATTTTCTGTTAGAATAGATCGACTCTGATAAAGAATAACTTTGGTCTATAACATTCTGCCCAAGCCCGGTCATCTTCGTAAGGAGTTTCACGGATGTTGGTGTTTTTTAACCTAGCCCCTGAAAGAATGAGAAAATTCCATTTTCCCCTCATATTTCAACACATGGCACCCAGAAATTACCAGGTGAGCCAATAAATACAGTGAGGTAAAGCGTTGGGTTTTGTATAAAAACATGTGGGTTCAAGTCTTGTCTATTCCATTTACTAAATGTTTAGCCATGCTAAGAAGAAATATGTTACAGAAATACTGGAAGTACCAAATGAGGCGATTCGTGGGGAAAGTGTTTTGTAAAATGGCAAACTCAGGTCTAAGATCTGTCATTCTCAAGAATCATACCAGATCAATTAATAAATTCAGTAAATAAATATTTATTGGGGACCTACTTTACGCCGGGTCCCGTGCTCTGTGCTAGGCACACGGTAAAGATTTCAACATCTTAAACTCTAGCAACTAACAGTCTATTTGGGAGGCACTCCTACGACAGGCGATCATGCATTGTCAGCGCTGTGATAGAAAAACAGAGAGTGCGGAGCATGCCTGGCCAGGCAGACTTGTGTAATGGCAGGACAGGAGAATGTGATTGTTAAGAGCATGCTCATTTAAATACTGGGCTACCTGTGTGACCTAAGTTCTCTGTGTCTGTTTCCCTACCTGTGCAAGAGGGGATAATAATGGTACTTAATTTATGGGATTGTTGTGAGAACCAAGTGAGTGCATCACATGCAAAGCACCCAGGATGGTGACTGGTATGGAGTAAGGACTATATGAATGTCAGCTGTATTTTTTTCTTATTCTATCTCTGGCCACTGTGTCAGGTAGAGCTTGTTGTCAGGTAGAGGCTACAACCCATGCACTTCATCTTGAGTGAGGAGCGGTTTCTTACCAGGTGGACATTGGGGATAAGGAGGATGCTGTGGACAGAGAATGGTGAACTTAGGAAGCTCATGAGAAGATGTATAGAAGGAGGCATACAGCATCCTGCAAGGAGATCGCAGTTCTTGAGGGGAACCTCACAAGAAGGAAAACCACAAGTAGAGTTGCAGAGGTAACGGGAGCTACAGCACGAGGGTCATTGTTCGTCATGTTTCAGTGTTCAGACTTTGCCATGTAAGTGATGGGAGGAGATGCGGAGGTTGAACAAGAGGGAAATGTCCAGGAAGAACCTTCAGGTTTGTGACCCGTGGAACCGGGATTATGATGGGTGCCCATGACCCAGAGATAGAAGAGGTGTGTCCTAGCCTGAGTTCACTACAAAACAGAGACTGAGGTAAGTCTCTTGTGCTAAGGGTTTCTTTGAAGGCTGCAATTACAGAGCAGCTAGAATGAGCAGAGAAAGGAAATGAGGCAAGGGACCAGAGAAAGCTAATAGAAAGCAGCACATTACAGAGATTTCTACAGCTTCTTGAGAAAACAGAGCTGGTTGCTTGTTTTCATTGGGTGTGTCTGGGTAAGCACTATGAAACCACCTTCGTTCACCTTCATTAACTTCTTTGAACTTCTAGGTTGTGTCACCTCACTCCTTCCGGTAAGCATCTGAAAGTTGGAACCCACAGCCCATGTTAATGACACTACATTTGAGGCTAGAAGTGGGAAAGCCAGAGTTTCCATGAGTCCAATAGGATCAGACCTTTGAGGAGACTCTTGTCATTTGTTTTTCTTTTATAATTTTTAAATTTTACCCTAGTAAAAAAGTTTAAATGTTCTACTAGTTTCAGGTGTACCACATGGCGATTCGACAAATTGATGCATTATGCTGTGCTCGCCGCAAGTGTAGCTCCCATCTGTCACCATAGAACTCTGTTACCATATCATTGACTATATTTTTTGTGCTCTGCCTTTTATCCCCGTGACTCTTTCATTCCCTAACCGAAAGCCTGTATCTCCCACTCCCCTTCACCCATGTTGTCCTTCCCACCTTCCTTCTGACAGGCATCGATTTGTTCTCTGTATTTATAGGTCTGATTCTGCTTTTTGCTTGCTGGTTTATTCATTTTTTTTTCAGATTTTACCTATGAGTGAAATCATAAGGTATTTGTCTTTCTCAGTCTGACTTATTGCACTTAGCATAATACCCTCTAGGTCCATCCATGTTGTTGCAAATGGCATGATCTCATCCTTTTTTATGGTTGTGTAATTGTCATTTTCATTGAAACAGTCACAAAGAAGGATCTGCTGGAGCTTGGATGGCAGCCCAGGGGTTTCCATGAGAGCTGATGCTATTAGCGAACAAGGTGACAGTGGTGACAGCCAGGGATCTCCTTTGAGCAAGTGGTCAAGGACCTGGGAGGCCAAGGACTCCTCTTGTATAAACTGAAAAGGGCATAAATTCAAGATGCTATGATCTACCCCTTTGTACTATAATTTGGAGCCTCCATTTTTGTGAGAACAACATATTCTCATTTCTTTTCTGGATGAAGAAGCAGTCCTTCCCATCGTTGGCCAGTTATATTCTCCTGAAAAGGATGATTATTCTCCTAATGACAGTTAGTATGCCAAGGTACAGTTCCTGCTACTGTATCTGGCCTCAGAAGCATAATCTATATTAATCATTTGAGCACTTAGTTGCTTTTCTCTTTTGGGGTTCTGGTTGCTGCAATTTGATATTTACAGTTATCACTGGGATAGAGGCATTAAGAGATGCTGAGTTTCAAACAGAATCCTCCCTATCTCTGGGCCTAGTACAGCCCTAACTCTTAATAGAAATTAGGGTAATTACCTCAGTAAGTATAAAAATGTCTTTTTTTCCTGCTGTTCCACTGGCATTAGGATCCCAAAGTTGCAAGATGGAAGTTGCAGCTTCTGGTTCATTGAAACATTTACTGTGTCATCAAGTGGAAGTGGCTCCCAACCTTGGAACCAGTATCTCAAACCCTCAGCATACCTCTAAAGGGTTTGCAGGCATGGGGAAACAGAAGTTCCACAAGTGGGTCACTGGAGTGATAGAGGAGCCACTCCTACTACCGCCCTTCAGTTCCTGGACCTTCTAAGCTATTCAAGAAAATAATATATTGGCTATGATTTTAGTGATTATACTACATCTCAAGATGTTGTGACAGAGCTGGTGCCTTAGCTTATCCTTCGACAGATCTACCTACCATTGTCTTAGGTCTCCTGATTCTGGGTGATGAGGCACATGGCAACTCCAGGGATTCTCATGTCCATGAGCTCACCGTTGCACCTCCTTTGCTGCAAAGTGGTCCCTTTGATATTGGGTATTATCATGTATAGTTCAATGTCAGTGGACCAGGAATTTCCTCAGCCTTTGCATGGTGGGGATGCTGGAAGTTCTACAGATAGAGAAGGCAAACACATATCTGCCATACGTATCTATTCAGATAGAGATGAATTGCTGCTTTCCCCAAATTGAAAGGGGTCTGATGGAATTGATATTCAACTAGTTGTCTGGCTGACCTACCTGAGTAACGGTGCCATACTGGAGACTAATACTGTCCATTTCTACTACTGAGGGTTTGGCATATTCAGCAGTTGTTGGGTTCATGTATAGCTGGCATATTCCTTTTTCCACGAGCACTTTGTATAGGTGCTGGGGTAGCTGAGGAGGGACATGGGCTGAGATCCACTGAATGAGTCTCTTGTCCACGTGGTTGTTAAGAGATTTCTCTGTGATGCATATTATTTGGTGGGTATTAACTTGAGACAAATATCTGTATGTTTTGTATCCATTTCCATAGATCCATCCATATACCTCTTCCTTATATTCAATCTTCTGGTTTTGACCACTTGACTGAAGGTGTAATATGGCAGCAGCAGTCCATTTCTGGCTGGTGCCAACACACTGTGCTGACTTATCTGTAAATCAGGTAACAAAGTTAGGTGACATGGGCTTCTTGACCACCTATTCATGTAGTTGGTTCATACCTTCTAGACCTGCTTGAACCTGATCCCAAATGTATTGCTTCAGTGTACAGGGGGTTAAGTGGATAGCTGTTGTAACTACCCAAACTTATGACATGGCGGACTTGTTAATGCCATGATGTTATTATGGGCATCTCTCTTTGCAAAGTCTCTTGGTATCCTGTGGTCAGGTTCCCAGTGTTGACTGGACGTAGTAACATAGCAGATGTTTTGCAAACAGAGAGTATTCCTCTGCCATGGAGGGCTTGTTATTTCTCTAGAGTTCTAGGTGTCTATTTTATGACTCTCCTACTGGGGACAAATAAATACTGCTCCTCTCTCAGTGGTAAGAGTTACAAGGTGCCACAACTTGTTCTTTAGCAAAATGTAGTGTTCTCCCACGACACACCCTGCCTCTGTTAAAACTTTACCAACATGGCAGACCCTGAAACTTTGTGTGACTTATTTACCACTTTTGGGCTTGTGAACCCCTAAAATTTTCAACAATATCGTAGGTCCACAAATCTTATAGAACTTATTTCCCATCTCTTAGTATATAAGTGTCTTAGCCAGGCATCTAGGGTGTCTGTCATTTCCAGCTCAACAGGTCCAATTAAAATGAAGTGGGCCAGAATGATTTTCTGAAGAAACAAAATTTCAAGATATTCAAGGTCCCTGTGGACAATATTATGTCGAAGAGCCAGAGAGTTAACATAGCACTCAGGCAAGAGGATGTATGTACTCTGCTATTTTTGACATGCAAAAGTAAATTGCTTTCAATCCTCCTTACTGATGTGTGTCACGAAGAAAGTATTCAGCCAAATCAACAGCTTTGTACTAAGTGCCTGCCATGATGTTGATCTGCTTTTGTAAAGAAAGTACATTAAAAAAAAAAAGTACATCCAGCATAGCAACTGCAATCAGTGCTCCTATTTTTTAAGTTTATATTAGTCCACTGTCACCAGGCATGAACCACCTGATTTTGCAAAGGCCATACTCAAGAACTGAGAAAAATGTAAGTGGATCTGTCTAGTCCATCTTTTAAATCTTTGATGGTGATACTAGTTTTTGTAGTGCCTTTAACAATGTAATGTTTCTGTTTATTTAGATTTCTGGAAGGGGAAGTTTTGGGGACTTTCACTTGGCCTTTCCTATTAAAATGGTCCTTTATCCACAGGTCAGAGAAACAATGGGAGAGATCTTGCAGAATCTAGAAATGTGCAACCCAGTTATACAGTCAGGAACCAGAGAAAGAGGAACAGTGTGGATGTGTGGACCTGTTGACCCTCTATGAGATCGGTATTACTTTCTGGACTAGGGTTTGCATTAGGTTGAATCACATGAAATTTTCCTAGCTTGAAGAATTTGAAGGGCTTTTAAGTCCCTACAGATTTGTACCTAAATACTCATGACCTCAAACCATCAAACCCACACCCAGAGAAAGTATATGAATTAAATATAGTATTTGAAGAGCATATATATTTCTATGCACTTGCTCACAAAGGATGTCCTTTTTGAAAGCCATTAGGAGTTTCATGCTTGCATTTTGCCTCCATCATCCAACATCACTTGGACATCAAACACTGGTCTATATCAGAAGGGACTACATGGTCTACAGGATGACCATGAGTTGGTCTGAGGATCTTTCTGCACTGCTAAGCTGTGTAAACCATTGAGTAAGAGATTCAAGCTGGTTCTTCTGTCACACCCACTGCACCTAACCTTGTTGCAAATTCTAGGGCCAGTTCTAGAATTTCATTCGAAGTTAGGCAGGTTACAAAACCTATCACATTTCACTTCCAGCTCCTCATTTCTTTACATGTAGTCCCTAACTTATAACCACCTTTTATAGAGCTCACTCATTTCTCACACATTTATATTCCATCTGAATAATTAGAGACAATAAACTGGAGTATTTATTGCAGAGTATCTGTTTCTTGCCACCTTTAAGACCCACGGGCAAAAGGACTGAAACTGATAAGAATAGTGATGTTGATTCCCATGAGCATTTTTCTAAGGTATGATTGTGTCATATGGCAACTTTCCATGTCCCTATGAATCTCAATCCAACCTTACCAGAAATATAACTGTTTTTTTAAAATAAATAATTTAACTCATTTCTACTTTAACAGAGGGGTAGAAATTCACTTTTCATCACTTTGGGGTTTCTTTCCCTTTTTTTTTCCAAGTTTGCATTTAGGTTTGAAGGAGGGGGTTCAATGTATTGGGTAGGAAACTAGTCTCAGTAATTTTCTAGTCTTTAGATGTTTGTCAGTCAGGTTTTTGTTGAGTAAACCTCATTGCTGTTTTAAAGACCCCTCAATATCTGACAACTCGTCGTACTACTTTCCCCTGTATATGCATTTAATTGTGAGAGTAAGAATATAATAATTAATACTGAGGTTAATAACTCATGAGTAATAGTGATACTATTTGTAAATATATTCTTCTGTATTATCTTGAAAAGAATGAATTTGAAGTTGGTGTCTTAAACTGGAAGAATAGGATCCTCAGGGCGCCTGGGTGGCTCAGTGGGTTAAAGCCTCTGCCTTCGGCTCAGGTCATGAACTCAGGGTCCTGGGATCGAGCCCCGCATCAGGTTCTCTGCTCGGCAGGGAGCCTGCTTCCCCTTCTCTCTCTGCCTGCCTCTCTGCCTGCTTGTGATCTCTCTCTTTCTCTCTCTCTCTCTGTCAAATAAATAAAATCTTAAAAAAAAAGAGGAAGAATAGGATCTTCAACAATAAATTGCCGTAAATAAAATCTTCAGAATGTCAATGCATTTTAAAAATTTTTAAATTGTGGCAAAAACACATAACTTGCAATTTACTATCTTAGCCATTTTAAAGTGTAGAGTTCAGTATGTTTAAGTATATTTCCATTGTTGTGTAACAGATTTCCAGAACTCTTTTCACCTTGTAAAACTGAAGCTACATATCCATTAAATAACAACTCTCTATTTCCCCCACTCTTCCCCCAGGCTCTGGTAATCATTCTCATACTTTCTATTCCTATGAATTTGACTACTCTAGATACCTTGTATAAGCGGAATCAAACAATATTTGTCTGTTTGCAACTGGATTATTTAGCAGCATAGTGTTTTCAAGGCTCATCTATATTGTAGCATGTGAAAGAATTATCATCCTTTTTAAAGCTGAAAAATATTCCATTGTTTGTATATATTGCATTTTATTTATCCATCTATCTGTTGTTGAGCATTTAAGTTGTTTTCACCTCTTGGTTATTATAAATAATGCTTTTATGAGGTGTACGTATTTCTTCAAGACCTTTCTTTAAGTTCTTTGGGCATATACACAGAAGTGGGATTGCCGGATCATATGGTAGTTCTGTTTTTAATTTTTCAAAGAAACACCATCCAGTTTTCCATAGCAGCTATACCATTCTACATTCCCACCAATGGTGCATAAGGGTTCCAGTTTCTCCACACTTTTGCCATCATTTGTTATTATTATTTTTGATAGTAGCCACCCTAATGGATATGAGGTATTCATGCTACTTTTGTTTCTCCTTTCCAGTGCGTGGGAATAAACCTCAATTTTAGAGTCTGTTATGGGAAACTTAGAGTTGTGGTTAAGCCTTCGGCTACGTACTTACATTATCTGTATCCTAGTAAATGATGCAGTATTGAAATAAGTCAAGCAGAGAGAGTCAATTATCTTATGGTCTCACTTATGTGTAGAGCATAAGGAAAAACATGGAGGGCATTGTGAGAAGGAAGGGAAGGGTGAATGGGGGAAATCGGAGGGGGAGATGAACCATGAGAGACTGTGGACTCTGAGCAACAGACTGAGGGTTTTGGAGGGGAGAGGGTAGGGAGCTGGGCGAGCCTGGTGGTGGGTATTGAGGAGGGCTTGTATTGCATGGAGCACTGGGTGTGGTGCATGTACAATTAATCTTGTAACACTGAAAAAATAAAAGTATTTGGGGGAAAAAAGAGAGAAGAATCAGTATTAATTCCTCTCTAATGTTTGATAGAACTCCCCTGGGAAGCCATCTGGCCCTGGACTCTTGTTTGTTGGGAGATTTTTGATTTTTGATTACTGCTTCAATTTCCTTGCTGGTTATGGTCTGTTCGGGTTTCCTATTTCTTCTGTTTCAGTTTTGGTAGTTTATAAGTCTCTAGGCATGCTTCCATTTCTTTCAGATTGCCTAATTTCTTGGCATATTGTTGCTCATAATATTCTCTTATAATTGTTTATATTTCTTCAATCTTGGTTGTGATCTCTCCTCTTCATTCATGATTTTATTTATTTGGGTCTTTTTTTTCTTTTTGATAAGTCTGACCAAGGGTTTATCAATTTTATTAATTCTTTCAAAGAACCAGCTCCAAGTTTTGTTGATCTGTTCTACTATTCTTTTGGGTTCTATTTCATTGATATCTGCTCTAATCTTTATTATTTCTCTTCCCCTGCTGGGTTTAGGATTTATTTGCTGTTCTTTCTCCAGCTCCTTTAGGTGTGAGGTTGGGTTGTGTATTTGAGATCTTTCTTGTTTCTTGAGAAAAGCTTGTATTGCTATACACTTTCAGGACCATCTTTGTTGTATCCCAAAGATTTTGACCAGTTGTGTTTTCATTTTCATTTGTTTCCATGAATTTTTTTTTATTCTTCTTTAATTTCCTGGTTGACTCATTCATTCTTTAGTAGGATGCTCTTTAGCCTGCATGTATTTGAGTTCTTTCCAAATTTCCTCTTGTGATTGCCAGTTTCAAAGCACTGTGGTCTGAAAATCTGCAGGGAATGATCCGAATCTTTTGGTATTGGTTGAGACCTGATATGTGATCCAGTATGTGATCTCTGTTGGAGAATGTTCCATGTGCACTGGAGAAGAATGCATATTCTGTTGCTTTGAGATGGAATGTTCTGAAGTGAAGTCCATCTGGTCCAGTGTGTTATTTAAAGCCCTTGTTTCCTTGTTGATCTTCTGCTTAGGTTATCTGTCCATTGCAGTGGGGGGTGTTAAAGTTCCCTACTATTATTGTATTATTATCAATGTGTTTCTTTGATTTTGTTATTAATTGGTTTATATAATTGGCTGCTCCTATGTGAGGGGCATAGTATTTACAATTATTACATCTTGTTGGATGGACACTTTAATTACGATATAGTGTTGTTCCTCAACTCTTATTACAGTCTTGGTTTAAAATCTAATTTGTCGATATAAGGATTGCCACCCCAGCTTTCTTTTGATGTCCATTGGCATTATGAATGGTTTTCCACCGCCTCACTTTAAATCTAGAGGTATCTTTGGGTCCCAAATGAGTCTCTTGCAGGCAGCATATCAATGGGTCTTGCTTTTTTATCCAATCTGATACCCTATGTCCTTTGATTGGGGCATTTAGCCCATTTACATTCGGAGAAACTAGTGAAAGATATGAATTTAATGCCCTTGTATTACTTGTAAAGTGACTGTTACTGTATATTGTCTCTGTTCCTTTCTGGTGTATGTTACTTTTGGGCTCTCTCTTTGCTTAGAGGATCCCTTTTATATTTCTTGTAGGGCTGGTTTGGTGATCACAAATTCTTTTAGTTTCTGTTTGTCCTGGAAGCTTTTTATCACTCTTTTTTGAATGACATCCTCATTGGATAATGTAGTTTGACTGCATTTTTTTCTCGTTTAGCACCCTGAATATATTATGCCAGTCCTTTTTGGCCTGCCAGGTCTCTGTGGCTAGGTCTGCTGACATCTAATGTTTCTACTCTTGTAGATTACAGACCTCTTGCCCCGAACTGCTTTCAGGATTTTCTCTTTGTTTCTGAGTTTTGTAATTTTCACTATTGTATGTCAGGGTATTGACCTATTTTTATTGATTTTGAATGGGGGGTTCTCTGTGCCTCCTGGATTTTGATGCCTGTTTTCTTCCCTGGATTAGGGAAGTTCTCTGCTATAATTTGCTCCAATATACCTTCTGCCCATCTCTCTCCTTCTTCTGGGATCATAATTATTCTAATATTATTTCATCTTAAGGTGTCACTTATCTCTTGAATTCTCCCCTTGTGGTCCAGTAGTTGTTTATCTCTCTTTTTTTCAGCTTCTTTATTCTCCATCATTTGGTCTTTTATATCACTAATTCTTTCTCCTGCCTCATTTATCCTAGCAGTTAGAGCCTCCATTTTGATTGCATCTCACTAATAGCCTTTTTGATTTCAACTTGGTTAGATTTTAGTTCTTTTATTTCTCCAGAAAGGGATTCTCTAGTGTCTTCTATGCTTTTTTCAAGCCCAGCTAGTATCTTTATAATCGTTATTCTGAACTCTCATTCTGACTTCTTACTTTTGTCCATACTGATTAGGTCCCTGGCAGTCAGTACTACCTCTTTTTCTCTTTTTTGAGGTGAGTTTTTCCATGTTGTCATTCTGTCCACACAATAATAGATGAACTAGAGAACAAAAAACTAAAATGGCAACAATGACCCAAGAAAAATATACACGAAAGAAATCAGAAGAGACCTGAAACCTTGGGGGGGGGGGAAGAAAAAACAGAAAAGGTAAAGAGAATATAATCAGAGACGTGAGCAGAATAGAGCAATATACTGGATTCTGTGTGTATTTTGGTCCATTTTTTAATATAAAGTCCCGAAATTATAAAGAAAGAAAAACATATATATGTACAACAGTGAAATCAAAAATGGTGAAAGGATAGAGTGTAACTACAAAAATGGAAATTAAAAGACAAAAAAAACCAAAAGAGAAAACAAAAACAACAACCAAAAGGAAGGGATATAAACAGACAGGTGAATAGACTGAGTAATACATTATCTCATGAGTGTATTTTGGTCAGTTTGTTAGAAGAAACTACCTCTCAAAATTGTAAAGAAAAAAAAAACTTATATAAAGAAAAATAAAATTAAATACATTGAAAGGATACAAAGTAACTCTAAGGGTGAAAATAAAAAAAGACTTTAATAAAACAACAAAAGAATAAACAACAAAGCAGAAGGAAAAAAAAACAACAAAAAAGAGAATATGATAAGACAGATGAATAGAACAGAGCCTTACACTGGGTTTTTGGTGTATTTTTTTCTGTTAGAAGAAACTACATCCCAAAATTGTAAAGAAAGAAAAGCATATATATACAAAAGTAAAATTAAATACAATTAAGAGATAGAATGTAACTGTAAAAATGAAAATTAAAAATGATTTAAAAAAAAGAAGTTGATAAAATAAATTGGTTGAAAAAGGAAAGGTAAAAACTTCAAAAAAAATTAAAATTGAAAGACTGAAAGAAACCATGAATTCTATGTGCTGTATTCCCCTAGTGCCAAAGTTCTGCAGTTCTTATTGATTGGTAGACTTGGTATTGGCTGGATGTCCTTGCTGATCTTCTGGGGGAGGGGCCTATTGCATTGATTCTCAAGTGTCTTTGCTCAGGGCAGAATTGCACTGCTCTTGCCAGGGGGCCAGGCTAAATAATCTGCTCTGTTTTGCTCTATGTGGCTTTTGTTCCCTGAAGGCTTTCCTTACAGCTTTAGAGGGTGAGAATAAAAATGGCAGCCTCTCAATCTCTGGCCCCAGAGCCAAAAGCTCAAGGCCCTAATCCTCTGTGAGCCCTCAGAAAAAAGCAGTCAATCACTCTTGTCTCCCTGGTCACTGGCTGCACTCTGTGCTCACCCAGCTTGTGACGGTGTTTCTATCTCAGGCACATGGTCCCATTTGGAGTCTCCAATCCCAGCAGATTCCTGTGGCGTGCTCCTGTGCCACTCCTCCCAGAGGAGGAAGGGTGAGTCTTCCTGGTTTTGCCCCTTTCTGGGCCCTTGCTCAGAGAGCAGTATTCTGACTGTGCAGTGGGTCGAGGCTTATGGCAACCTCAAGTGGAGAGCCCACTCCTCGGCTCTGTCTTTGCAGCTGGCTACCCCACTCTGATGCCTGGGAGCTCTGTGGCATTCAGACACACCCAGTCTTTCTGTGACCCTGAGGATCTTGAGACCACACTGTCCCAGCAAGGGTTCCACCTACTTTAGCCACCTGAATGATACACCTCACCAGAGCAGACTTCTCAAAGTTTTGATCTTGTGCTTCAGTACTCTATTGCTTGCTGTTAGCCAGCTGATGGAGGCTCCCTCCTCCCCCTCCAGTCTATCTTCCCATATATCACCTTGGATTCACTTCTCTGCACCTCATACCTTGCAGAAACTCGTCACTTTTCTATTCATAGAATTGCAGCTATTCTTTTCTTAGATCTCTGGTTGAGTCTGCAGGTGTTCAGAATGATTTGATAGCTATCTAGCTGAATTCCTGGGACCAGATGAAATTAAGGTCTCCTACTCCTCCACCATCTTGGACCACGTACTCCTTTGCCCAATTTTATTTTTTTGCTATTGAGTTGTATGAGCTGAGTGCTGCTTGCTGTAAGCCCTGCTCCCTTTCTCAGTCTATCTGATCTGTGGTTGAGCCCCACATATTCCCCCAGTGCCCCCATGAGGCAATAGTTGAGTGGGCCTCCTTGGAAATGTCATGCAAACTTGGGGAGCTGTATGTCCACCTTGGGCTCTCTTTTCCCACTGGAGGAACCATAGGCGATGGGGGCTCTGTAAGTGTACCACTGTGTTGGCCTGTGGGAAGGGTGATGTAGTCAAAGTGAAACTTCTTTTCCTACCTTTCCAATGTGGTCTTTTGTGGTCTTTCTCAGTCTCTGTGGTCCAGGTGCTTTATTTTTTTTTTTTAAAGGTTTTATTTATTTATTTGAGTGAGAGAGAGAGAGAGAGTGAGAGTGAGAGAGAACATGAGAGGGGAGAAGGTCAGAGGGAGAAGCAGACTCCTCATGGAGCTGGGAACCTGATGTGGGACTCGATCCTGGGACTCTAGGATCATGACCTGAGCCAAAGGCAGTTGCTTAACCAACTGAGGCACCCAGGTGTCCCCAGGGAGTGCTTTAGCCTCACCCCTGGGGTTTACGATTTTCACAATGGAGTCTTTTCTATGGATAGCTGCTAGTCAGTCTTCTTGTAAGGGAGACTGAAATCATGAACAACCTATGTTATCATCTTGATGATGTCACCTCAACAGTGACTCTTTCTAAAGCACTGGGTAGCTGAGTTCCAAGGATGTTTACATAGAAGAGAGGCAAGCACAATATAACAGTGCACCACTTTGCAGATTCTTTTGGCACCGAATTGTCTCAGTTATGATTGGATGAACGGGCCCATGAATCGGCACTGCATGATTGGGGGATGCAAAAAAAAAAAAAAAAAAAAGCCATCAATTCTCAAAACTTGTTCTTCTTTGTGAGTTAGCTAGTTGGATAGCAAGGAAGTTTATGATAATACCCTCAGTTGGTAGTAGTATGGCAAATTGAGAAACCTCAGGGTGACCTTTGATGGTTGGCCGGGGAAAAACAGGTCCATCTAGGACTTAGCCTGTATCACTGTTACTTGAGTCACTTTCACCTGCATCATTCACCGTGGAAAATATATATGCCACAGGGACTTGACCTCAGGCTGCTCAAAATTCATACTTTTTCTGGTTTCCATAGAGATGGTTGCAGTGAGGCCAGCTCAGGTCATGTACAAGCCTGTGTCTGGGGAGTATATTAGAATTGTGTCTGTGACCAGTTCCACTTCTCTTCCAGGACAGAGCATACATTACTCTTATTTTGTGCTAGAATAGTTGGGGACATGAAAAAGGCCAAAGGGCATGCCTTGGTTTTTGAAATGGCTAAGCCTTCTCTGAATTGTAGGAGAACACTTGTCAGAATATAGACATAAAGCAGGAATATTGAGAGCTGGAAAGGAGGGTAAATTTTGTCATAAACTGGAAAAGCTAAGCAAGAGAGGAGCCACAGACTATGAGGAGCAGTGTGAGTAATAAAATACCCAGAGGCTTAGTGATCAAGGGGTTACCGTTTCTGGATTGCCTCAGAGACACCTGATGTCCACTAGAGAAAGGGACATTCAAGGCATTGCATTAGTTCTGTCTTCAGGATGAGAACAGGAGCTTTCAAGGGGCATAAAATATACCTGGAGGTGGGGATTAAGAAATTGGGCATGAGAGGAAAAGAGGGAGCACCATGTACTGGGGGCAAAGACCCAACTTAGAAGGGGGTTTTGGATGATAGAAAATGGGGATGGTGAAAACTCTATGTTTTATAACACACTGATACTCCTCCAGGTCTATTATAGTTCATATGTTCTATTTTCCAGTATGATCTCCAGTAAAACCCTTAAACAGGGAAGACCCTGTTTCTGCAGTATTCTCTTGCCATGCTTAAAGGGAGAAATAGAAAACATGGGAGACAGAGAGAGAGAGAGAAGACTAAAACCCCTAAGGTC
Organism: Procyon lotor; assembly: GCA_028646535.1. Lineage (NCBI taxonomy): Eukaryota > Metazoa > Chordata > Mammalia > Carnivora > Procyonidae > Procyon > Procyon lotor. The sequence goes on from CM053612.1 coordinate 16,050,592, forward strand.
GTAAACCAAAGAAGGGAATGTAGCCAGAAGCAGTTGATCAATAAAAAGACCTCATCAGACTCCCCTGACAGCTAGTTAATAGAAGAACCATGAGACCAAGCTACTACAAAAGATATGGAAGAGTCGATCAGAAACTAATTTTTATGAACACAAACCAAAAATCTATCCCTTTCATGAATGGCCTATGGTGCTTTGGTGTGCTGAAAAGTAACTTCTTGTAGATCTGTGTGAAAGTAGACACTGATGTGAACCCAAATAGCATCATATTTGCTAAATCATTGAATTTCAACAACAGTTCCAGGAAATGGGTACTGTATTTATATTATCATCTTAGATATGAAGAAAACATCATAAGATGGGTTAAGAGTCCCAGATAGGTGAAGTGATTTACTATATGTGATATAATTAATAAGTGACAGAGCTGAGTTTCTCTGGACATTTTTCTCTGGATTCCTGGTTAAATGCTCCATCCTTTTGACCACAGCCCCCTCATACTGTTCCTTGTAGAAATTCCAAATATAAAAGACACATTTTTTTATTTTTTGTTTTTTACTTATTTTTTATTATGTTACGTTAGTCACCATACAGTACGTCATCAGTAAAAGGCACATTTAATGAAAAGACATTCCGACGGGCGTAAGTGGGCAGGTTGGCCACTCAAGACAGGCTAACTATAAGAAACCATTGTCTTGTTTTTTCGTGTTTAAGATCTTGCCTTACCCCTCAGACTCAATAACGGGTACTGCTTTTCTGGCCCTGACTTCCAGCTTTCCTCATTGATCATAGTTGAAACTCTTCTGCATTGCTTTGCTTTAGGCTGCTCTGGGTAGACACCTTTGAATCCAGACGAGTCTCAGAGCTCTACAACGTAAACACACCGGTTCCTTTGGCCATGAGCTCTGCTAGATGCACTCCAAATCCATATGTAGCACTTGTGGAGGTAGGGCCTTAGTAGACATGTATCTTAGGTGACAGGTAAGCTTAAGTTATTCCTGACTATGCTATCACGGTTTCCTAGAGTCGTGAGGTAGACACCCTCTCCATAGTTCCTAATTAATCAGGGATATCTGAGGTCTAGTGTGGAAGCAGTTGGAACTAGCTCTTAAACAAGAAATTAAAATAAGATATGGTGCTAGAGGGATGGTCGTGAGTGAGAACTGGGGGAAAGAGTGTTTAAGGAGGAATGGAGCAGGTTGTTATATATTTTTTAGTTTTTATTTGAATTTCAGTTAATTAGCATAAGGTGTAATATTAGTTTAGGTGTATAATAGAGTAATTCAACACTTCTGTACAACGCACAGTTCACCTCCCAACAAGTGTCCTCCTTAATGGCCATCACCTGTTTAGCTCCTCCCTCACCCACCTCCCCTCTGGTAACCATCAATTTGTTGTCTGTAGTTAAGAGCATGTTTCTTGGTTTGCCTCTCTCTCTCTTTCCCTTTGCTCATTTGTTTTGTTTCTTAAATCCCACATATGAGTGAAATTATATGGTATTTGTCTTTCTCTGACTGACTTATTTCACTTACATAATACTCTCTAGCTCTACCCATGTCGTTGTAAATGGTAAGATTTCACTCTTTTTTTTATGGCTGAGTAATAGCCATTGTATATATACCATGTCACCTTTATCCATTCGTCTGTCAATAAACTCGGGCTGTTTCCATAATTTGGCTTTTGTAGGTAATGCTGCTATAAATATTGGGGTGCATGTATCCCTTTGAATTAGGGCTTTCGTATTCTTTGGGTAAATATCTAGTAGTGTGATTGCTGGATCATAGAGTAGTTCTATTTTTAAGTTTTTGAGGAAACTCCATACTGTTTTCCACAGTGGCTGCACCAGTTTGCATTCCCACCAACAGTGCAAGAGGGTTCTCCTTTCTTCACATCCTCACCAACACCTGTTGTTTCTTGTGTTTTTGAATTCAGCTGTTCCGACAGGTATGAGGTGATACCTCATTGTAGTTTTGATTTGCATTTCCCTGAGGATAAATGATGTTGAACATCATCTTTTCATGTGCCTGTTTGCCACCTGTCTGTCTTCTTTGGGAAAATGTCTATTCATGTCTTCTGCCCATTTTTTAATTGGGTTATTTGTTTTTTGGGTGTTGAGTTTTTTAAGTTTTATATGTATTTTGGATACTAACCCTTTATCAGATATGTAAATTGCAAATATCTTCTCTCATTCTGTAGGTTGCTTTTCAGTTTTGTTGATTGTTTCCTTTGCTCTGCAGATGCTTTCAACTTTGATGTAGTCCTCAGAGTTTATTTTTGGTTTTGTTTCCTTCGCCTCAGGAGAAATATCTAGAAAAAGGTTGCTATGGCCAATGTCAAAGAGGTTACTGCCTATGTTCTCTTCTAGGATTTTTATGGTTTCAGGTCTCACATTTAGGCCTTTAATTCATTTTGAATTTATTTTTGCATATCATATAAGGAAGTGGTCTAGTTTCATTATTTTGCATGTTGCTCTCCAGTTTCCCTAGCACCATTTGTTGAAAAGACTGTCTTTTTCCCACTGGATATTCTTTCTGTATAGGTTTTACATTGATATGTATGAATATCATAGTGAATTCTGTGTGTGCTGTCCATATACCCCTTTTCCACTCTCAGGACCAGGGCGCTTATTACCCTAGCTGCCAGTAGTCTTGCATGTTGACAGCTCAAATCTGAATTCCTCCCCACAAATTGCTTTCAAACAAATGGAGCAACTGGCTCTAATATTATGACTTCCTCTCCGGGGGTAACCTGTATCCACTGACTGGTTGACGTAGGAGTCCATAGGCTCAGCCCCCTTGCCTTAATGTATGCCAACTTTCCAAGTCTATCTTCGCTCTAGAGTGCCCAATAAAATTGGCTGAGTCCTCATTGTGACTGTATCACTGTTCAGCTTTTCTCTCTCCTCAACCTGTTTTCCTTACTCCTTTGCAAGTGTTGTGAAGCACACTCTCCAGTAAAGGTCCTATGTGCAATTCACCTTTTCAGAATCTGCACTCTGGGGAACCCATCTTGTGGGAGTTAGTTCCAGATGTGGTCCTGGGAAGCAGCACTAAAGTAGGATTTTCAGTCAGACACTTGCTGGCTCTCAGACAAATAAGAACCCATCACTGATGGTAGGTGGAGCACTGACAGCCTCTGTCGTGCAGAGCGGTGGTGAACTAGGATGGGATATTAATGCAAGGCACCTACTAGTAGGTACCATGCCTTCAATATTTGAGAGATACGGGGGAAATAGTAAATGTGAAGATTAATATTAGATGGCTATTATTGGAATTATTGATGTTTGAAGAAAGATGCTCGAAAGCTGAAAATGATTAAGCACTAATTAAAGGCTGGGGCACCCGGATGACACAGTCAGTTAAGCTTCTGGCTCTTGGTTTTGGCTTAGGTTGGGGTCTTGGGTTTGTGAGATAGACCCCAGTGTGGGACTCTGTGCTCAGGGTGGAGTGTGCTTGAGATTCTCTCTCTCTCTGTCCCCCCCTCAAATAATAAAAAAAAATCTCTAAAGGCTAAGTGTGCAAGCCAAAGATCCTCCTTAGGAGCCTCATGTCATTAGATCCTCATTCCTTAGATCCTCATCTCTTTCAGCCTGAGGACAGATAAAAACTGAAGATCAGCCCCAGTACTGAATTAAAAGTAACAGAGCAGAGAATGTTGAATTCTCGGCCCTGGCAAGTTTGCTCTGCCATGCTCAGGGCCCTGAATCAGAAAAAAAACTCAGAGGAGGATATTGGGGGTCAATATACATAAAACCTTTGTATCTAAAGACTCCCCTGCACATTCTGGGTCTGCAAAAGTGACCTGATCCTCCATGTTAAGGATTGATGTTTGTGGACAATCACAGAAAGGCAAACCATGCCCACTCCCCCTGCTCCTAGAATCTATACTTTTTTTTTTTAACCACCAGAACAATAACTAGCATTAAAGTCACTACATAACCCAGCCAGGGAATTGCTAGGCTTGCTAGGATAAAGAAGGAATTATACCACAAAGCAGTTGGAGTACTTAGTCAATATTTATTGAGAGTAGCTAAGAGAGTATGTATGGGGTTGGATTCTGACGGTGCTGGATAAGGTGTAGGATGGAACATAAATTTGGAGAAGGGATATTTTTAAAATATGGGAGTACTCCAATGATACGGTATTTAATATCTTGGTAAAGATACCAAAGACCAGTGCTAAAGTGCCAATAGGTTAGCTGTTAGTAACTTGAATAAAGCAGTGTAAAGTAAAAAAGGCCTGAACTTCTGTGGCAAATGGTGAAGAAAGGAATCAAGGCTCAAAGAAATGAGCATGCTAGGGTACATTCTACGTATACTCTAGAGTATACATGTTATGTAGGCTGGAAAACTTATCACATAATTATGTTTTTTAGGAGAACTCTGAGAACATTCCATTACCCAAAGCAAAAAGAGTTGCACTGACAGCCACTTTGAAAAACAGTACAGATGTTCTTAAAAAAAAATTAAAAAAAAGAATCACCATATGATTCGGTAATTCCACTGCTGGGTATTTATCCAAAGAAAACAAAAACACTAATTTGAAAAAATATATGCACCCTTATGTTTGCTGCAGCATTATTTACAATAACTGAACTATGGAAGCAACCCAAGTGTCCTTCCATAGGTAAATGGATAAAGAAGAGATCACACACACACACACAGAAATATTGATCAGCCGTAGAATGAATAACATCTTGTCATTTACAACACCATGGATGGATCTAGAAGGTGTAGGTTAAGTGAAATAAGTCAGTCAGAGAAAGACAAATACTATATGACTTCACTCATACTTGGAATTTAAGAAACAAAACAAATGAGCAAAGGGAAAAAGAGAGAGAGAAATCAAGAAACAGACTTTTAATTACAGAGAGCAGAGGGGAGGTGGTTGTGGGGATGGGTGAATAGGTGATGGGCATTAAGGAGTCAACTTGTCATGATGAGCACTGGGCGATGTATGGAATTACTGAATCACTATATTTTACACCTGAAACTAATATAACATTGTATGTTAATTATAGCATAATTTAAAAAATCAATTAATTAAAAAATAAATAAAAGAATGTGGGGGTGCCTGGGTGGCTTCAGTTGGTTAAGTGTCTTTCTTCAGCTCATGTCATGGTCCCAGGGTCTTGGGATCAAGCCCCACATCGGGCTCCCTGCTCAGCAGGGAGCCTGCTTCTCCCTCTCCCTCTGCTTCTCCTTCTGCTAGTGCTCTCTGTCTCTCTCATGCTCTCTCTCTCTCAAATAAATAAATAAATAAATAAATAAATAAATAAATAAAATCTTTTTTTTAAAAGAGGAGTAATGTGTGTTTTGCAATCATTGTGTGTAGTGTCTTTATAAATGTCAAAGCTACTTCATTGACAAGGTTGATAAAGTTTTCTATATCTTAATGAATTCATGTCTTCTTCTACTATTAATACTGAGATGAGTGTTGACATCTCCGAATATATTTGGACATTTGCTTTACCTCCTTTCAGTTTTGCCAGTTTTCACTAAATATGTTTTGAAGTTCTGTTTTCTGGGTGTAGCATTTCTAGATCTTCTTGATTAATTTATTCTTTTATCACTATGAAATTCCCTTTTTATCTCTGGTAATAATTCTTGTCTTGAACTCTATTTTGTCTGATATTAATACAGGTGCTTCAATTTTTTTGAAAAGATAGGGGTGTGAATAATTTTTCAATCCTTGAAGTTTTTTTTTTATTATTGAGGTAGGATTGACATACATTATAGTAGCCTTAGGTGTGCAACGTAAGGATTTGATTTCTGTATATACAGAAAAATGATAATCACAGTAAGTCTAGTTACCTATATTACCATATGTATATGCAAAATTCTTTTCATTGTAATAAGAACTTTTAAGATTTACTCTCTTAGCAACTTTTAAATATGTAATACAGTATTAACTATAGTCACCATGCTATACATTGTCTCCTTGAATAACCTGTGTCTTTATATCTACAGTGTGTTTCTTATAGATTGCATATAGCTGTCTTTTCAACTCCAATCTTAAAATATCTACCTTTAATTGAAATGTTTAGAAAATCTACATCTAACGTCATTTCTACATTGTTAGCTTAATCCGTACCATCTTGCTATTTCATTTCTAATTGTTTTGCATGTTCTTTGTTCATTCTCCTTTCCTTAATTTTTCTTGATTCTTTTTTACTGTTCCATTTTATCTCCAATTGACTTTTACCTATCATTCTTTTTTTAATTTTTTAGTAGCAGCTTTGGGCTTTAAGCGTGCATCTTTAACTTATCATAACCTACTTTCAAATACTACAATACTATGCCACTTCATGTATAATATAAAAAACCGAAAAGTATATTACCAACTCTTCCTTCACATCTTTTGTGTTATTTTGCATTTTATAATTACACATATTATAAATTCAACATTAAATTGTTTTAAATAATTACTCATGTAGAGATGATCCCTAATTTCTGGTGGTATGACTTAAGATTTTTTTGACTTCAACATAGTGTGAAAGTGATATGCATTAAGTAGAATCTGTACTTCAAATTTTGTATTTTGACCTTTGCTTGGGCTAGTGATATGTTGTACAATACTGTCTTGCAATGATAGGCAGAGGCAGCTAGCCACAGCTCCAAGTCTGCCACGTGATCACAAAGGTAAACAACAAATACACAGACAACCATTCTGCACCAATACTACCATTCTGTTTTTTCACTTTCAGTACAATATTTAATAAATTACATGAGCTATAAAGTAGGCTTTATGTTAGATGATTTCTGCCCAGCTATAGGCTAATGTAAATGTTTTGAGCACGTTTCAGGTAGGCTAGAATAAGTTATGATATTCTGTAGGTTAGGTGTATTAAATGCATTTTTGACTCACAATACTTTCAACTTATGATGGGTTTTTTAATATATAATCCCATCAAAAGTTGGGGAAAATCTGTTCACTATTTCTGGTGCTATTCATTCCTTTGTCCATATCTAAGATTTTAATCTGCTATCATTTATTTCAGACTAAAGGCCTTCCTTTTATCATTCTTATAGCTCAGGTCTTATGTTATCAAACTGATTCAGCTTTTGTTCACTTGAAAAATGTCTTTCTTTTTGCCTTCACTTTAAAAAATCAGTTGTATTACTCACCACCAGGATCACCCATCCCTCCATTCTCCTTTCCCTCTAAAGCCCCCAGTTTGTTTCTCAGAGTCCACAGTCTCTCATGGTTCATCTCTCCCTCTGATTTCCCCCCTTCACTTTTCCTTTCCTTCTCCTAATGTCCCCCATGTTATTCCTTATGTTACACAACTAAGTGAAACCATATAATTGACTTTCTCTGCTTGACTTATTTCAGTCAGCATAATCTCCTACAGTCCCATCCAGGTTGATGCAAAAATTGGGTATTCATCCTTTCTGATGGCTGAGTAATATTCCATTGTATTGAAAAACTATGGTTTATTCAGATGAGTATTTTGCAGATACTTTCTCAGAAAATAACAACTTGGCTATTGTGGATATTGCTGCTATGAACACTGGGGTACATGTGGCCTTTCTTTTCACTACATCTGTATATTTGGGGTAAATACCCAGTAGTGCAATTGCAGGGTCATAGGCTAGCTCTATTTTTAATTTTTTGAGGAATCTCCACACTGTTTTCCAAAGGAGCTGCACCAACCTGCCTTCCACCAACAGTATAAGAGGGTTCCCCTTTCTCCACATCCTCTCCAACATTTGTTGTTTCTTGCCTTGTTTATTTTGCCATTCTAACTGTTGTAAGGTGGTATCTCATTGTGTTTTTGACTTGAATTTCCCTGATGGCTAATGATGATGAACATTTTTCCATTTGTCTGCTAGCCATTTGTATGTCTTCATTGGAGAAGTGTCTCTTCATGTCTTCTGCCATTTTTTGACTTGATTATCTGTTTTTTTGTGTGTTGTGGAGCACTGGGTGTTAAACGTAAACAATGAATCTTGGAATGATACATGATGTATTATATGGTGACTAACAAAGCACAATAAAAAATTATAGGAAACAAATGAAAAAATCAGCTGTATTGACATATAATTTACATATCATAAAATACATTCATTTAAAGAGTTCAAAGAGTTTTGATGAATGTATATGCCTGTGTTACCAACACTGCAATCAATATATAGTAATTTTCCATAACCCCAAAATTGCTTTTGTGCCCATTGCAATCAATATACCTCCCAACTCCAGGAGGAATATATCCATTGATATCCATTGATCTACTTTCTGTCACCATCGATTGTCCTTATTTTGTCTAGAATTTTACATAAGTGAAGTCATTCAATATGTGAATTTTTCTTTTCATTAGCTTCTTCTACTCAGCATGTTTTTGGATCTACCCATATTGTCGAGCATATCAATACTTTTGGTAGATAGAATTCCAAGATGGGCCCCGAGATTCCTGACCCTTAATGTACATACAGTTTTTTCCAAGTTATGAAATCTAGGTGGCATTTTCAAGGGATTTTACAGATGTAATTAAAGTCCCAAATCAGTTCACTTTAAGAAAGGGAGATAATACCAGATGAGCCTGTATTTTATTTAAATTCCACTTTGATTCCAATCGACCATTGTTAATATATAAAAATACAATTGATTTTTGTATATTCAACTTGTATCTTCCGTCCTTACTAAATTCACCTGTTAATTCCAAGGATTTTTTTTTTTTGGTAGATTCTGTAGGATTTTCTATATCCAAATTATGGTGTTTACAAATAAAGACATTTTACTTCTACCTTTCCAATCACAATGACTTATACTTCTTTTTCTTGTCTTATTACACTGCTTAGACTGTCCTGTTGAATGCTGAAACAGTGAGACTGAACATCTTTAGCTTTCCTGATTAGGTGGACAGCATAGTCTTTTATCATTAAATATGATGTTAGCAGTATGTATTTTACAGGTATTCTTTATAAAGTTGAAGAAGTCTCCTTATATTCCCAGTTCACTGAGAGTTTTTATCAGGAATAGGTGTTGAATTTTGTTAAATGACTGTTTTTTTAATCTTTACAGATGATATTTTTTTTCCTACCAATGTAGTTGTCATAGTCAGTTTGAGCTGCTATGACAAAAATATTACAGACTCCATGGCTTATAAACAACAAGAATTTGTTTCTTATAGTTCTGGAGGCTGGGAAGTCCAAGATCAAGGTGCTGGCAGATTCTGTCTGGTGAGGACTCACTTTAGTTCATAGATGACTGTCTTTTTGCTGTGTTTTCACATGGCGGAAGGGGCAAGAGAGCTCTCTGCAGTCTATTTTATAAGGTCAGTAATTTCATTCCTGAGGCCTCCACCCTCATGACTTAATCACCTTTCAAAGGTCTCACTTCCTAATACCATCACAATGAGGATTAGTTTTCAACAAATTAATTTTTGGGAAGCACAGACATTCAGTCTACAACAACGATGAATTACACAGATTGATTTTTTGTTTTAAATTAACCATTTAAAAGTGTACATTTCAGTGCATTTAGTATATTCACAATGTTGTGTAACTATTAAAACTAATACCTAAACATTTCATCATCCCCCCAAAATTCCATTCCTATTAGCAGTCACTCCCCATTCCCTCTATCTTCCACTCCCTGGAAATCACTAATTTACTTCCTGTCTCTCTGGATTTGCCTATTCAGAACATATCATATAAAAGGAATCATATAATATGTGGTATTTTAAATTTGTGATTTCCATTTCCATTTTATTTATTTATTTGACAGAGAGAGAGAGATCATAAGTAGGCAGAGAGGCAGGCAGAGAGAGAGGGGAGCCGGCTCCCTGCTGAGCAGAGAGCCCGATGTGGGGCTTGATCCCAGGACTCTGGGATCATGACCTGAGCCGAAGGCAGAGGCTTTAACCCACTGAGCCACCCAGGTGCCCCTCAATTTACATTTTAAATGATTTTTTGACATATAAAAAGACACACATAAATAATATATATACCTTCAAGAGTTTAGATGTAATTATACTCTGAAACAATCACAACAATCTATCCAGCTCATCCTTAACCATTTATCTGTTGATGGACACTTACATTGTTTCCATATCTTGGCTGTTATCAGCAATGCTGCAATGAACATGGGAGTGCAAAATGCTCTTTGAGATACAGATTTAACTTTCTTTGTATAAATACTCAGAAGTGGGATTGCAGGATTGTATGGTAGTTCTTTTTTAAAAATTTTATTTATTTTTTTTATTAACATATAATGTATTATTTGCCCCAGGGGTACATGTCTGTGAATCGTCAGGCTTACACATTTCACAGCACTTACCATAGCACATACCCTCCCCAATGTCTATAACCCAGGCTCCCTATCCTTACTCCCCCTATTCCCCAGAAACCCTCAGTTTGTTTCATGAGTTTAGGAGTCTCTTATGTCTTGTCTCCTTCCTGATCCCATCTTCTTTCATTTCCCCCCACACCCCCCATGACCCCCTGTCTGCCTCTCAAATTCTTCATATCAGAGAGATCATATCATACATTTCTTTCTCTGATTGACTTATTTCACTTAGCATAATACCCTCTAGTTCCATCCCCATCATTGCAAATGGCAAGATTTAATTTCTCTTGATGGCTGCATAGTATTCTATTGTATATACATACCACATTTTCTTTATCCATTCATCTATTGATGGCCATCTAGGTTCTTTCCATTATTTGGCTGTTGTGGACATTGCTGCTATAAACATTTGGGTCCACGTGCCCCTTCAGATCACTACATATGTATCTTTAGGGTAAATACCCAGTAGTGTGATTACTGGTTCATAGGGTAGCTCTATTTTCAACTTTTATTGAGATAATAGATGAATGAGAGAACACAATACTAAAAGTAGCAACGACCCCAGAAATATATACACTAACCAAATCAGAAGAGAGCTGAAACCAGGGGGTTGAAGAAAGAGAGGGAAAAAAAGAGAAAAAAAGGGGAAAAAATGTATATATTAGACTGGTGATTAGAACAGAACTCCACACTTGATTTTGGGTGTTTTTTGGTCTGTTAGAAGAAACTACCTCCCAAAATTTTAAAGAAAGAAAAACTTGTAAATATACAAAAATAAGGGTAAACACTATGAAGGGATGGAATATGAGTGTAAAGATGAAAATTAAAAAATTAAAAAAGATTTAAAAAGATCCTAAAAAAGAGATTGATAAGATAATGGTTGAAAAAAGAAAAAAGAGAAAAGAATGTGATTAGGCTGGAGACTAGAATAAAGCCTTATGGTAGTTAGGGTATATTTTGATCTATTAGAGGAAATTGTATCCCAAAATTTTAAAGAAAAAAAAAACCCCAAGTGTATACAAAAAATAAGGTTAAATACAATGAAGGGATAAAATATGAATATAACAGTGAAAATTAGAAAAGATTTTTAAAAAGGTATTGATAGAGTATTAGTTAAAAAATTTAAAATAAGAAAGAGGAAAAATAAAATAAAGAAATAGAATAAGAAAAAAATGAAATTTAAAAAATTTAACTCTGAAAGACTAAAGGATCATGGGAAAAAAGCCATGAATTCTATGTGTTGCTTTTTCCTAACTCTGGAGTTCTGCAGTTCCCATTGTTTGGTGAACATCTTGGCTGGATGTTCTTGCTGATCTTCTGGGGGAGGGACCTGTTGCAGTGATTCTCAAATGTCTTTGTCCAAAGTGGAATTGCACTACCCTTACCAGGGGCCGGGCTGAGTAATCTGCTCAGGTTCGCTCTGGGAGCTTTTTTTCCCTGAACGCTTTCTGTACAGCCTTGGAGGACAGGAATGAAAATGGTGGCCTCCCAATCTCCAGCCCTGGAGGAATTGAGAGCTTGGGGCCCCACTCTTCAGTGTGCCCTCAGAGAAGGTCTCTCTGGATTTGCCCTCCATGGGGTTTCTGATCGAAGAGCAGTGGCCCGACTGTACTTCCCATCACGGTTTAAGGTAATCCCGAGCTGAGAGCCCACTGCTCGGCTCTGTCTCTGCCATTGGCTTTCCCGCTCTGTTACCTGGGAGCTCTGACACCCTCAGACACCCCCAGTCTTTTTGTTTCCCCACAGGTCCTGAGACTACACTGTCCCTGCGAGGGCCCCACCCCCCGACTAGCCTCTGGAGTGATGTCCCTCAGTGGAGCAGACTTCTAAAAGTTCCAATTTCGTGCTCTGCTGTTCTGTAGCTTGCCGGGACCCGGCCCCTACCCCTGCGGTCTATCTTCCCGTCGCTTTGCATTCACTTCTTCACACGTCCTACCTTCTGGAAAGTGGTCGATTTTCTGTTCGTAGAATTGCTGCTCTTCTTCTCTTCTATCTCCTGTTGATTTTATAGGTGTTTAGAATGATTTGTTAACTAGTTGAACTTCTGGTATCTGATAATATCTCAGTCTCCTACTCCTCTGCCATCTTGCTCTTGGTAGTTCTATTTTTAATTTTTCGAGGAATCTCTATACTGTTTTTGACAACTGCAGTAGCAGCTTACATTCCCACCAACAGTGTGCAAGGATTACCTTTTTTTCCATGTCCTTGCCAATACTCATTATCTTGTGACTTTTTGGTAAAAGCCACTCCAACATGCATGAGGTGATATCTCATTGTGGTTTTGATTTACATGGCCCTGATGATGAATGACGTTGAGCATCTTTTTATAAAGCTGTTGGCCATTTGTATGTCATTTTTGGAAAAAATGTCTATTCAGGTATTTTCTCCATTTTGTTTTTTTTTTTTGGATGGGGGAGATTAATCCTCTTACATATTTTTCTTGCATATGGTTGATTAACATACAATGAAAACCATTACATCAGTATTTAATAATATATGTATTTTAGCAAAGCAATCTGCTAGGCCGTCAGCTCAGTATATCATTATAGTACAGACTTCATTATGGATTATTTTGAATGAAAACGGATACTTCAGAAATTCTCAGTTAACACTGGCTTTCTCACTATAGAAGAATTGACCTTATCTTTCCCTCCAGCTTCATTGAGATATAACTGACATATAACATTGTGTATGTTTAGGGTGTACAATGTGATGATTTGATATGTGTATGTGTTGCAAAATTGTTACAACAGTAAGGTTAGTTAACACTCCTTCACCTCACCTCATATAATTACCTTTTCCTGTATTTGGTAAAAACTTTTAATATTTACTCTCTTAGCAATTTCAAGTGTACAATATGATATATATTTTTTAAGATTTAATTTTTTTATTTGACAGAGAGAAAGAGATCACAAGTAGGCAGAGAGGCAGGCAGACAGAGAAAGAAGGGGAAGCAGGCTCCCTGCCGAGCAGACAGCCCGATGCGGGGCGTGATCCCAGGACCCTGAGATCATGACCTCAGCTGAAGGCAGAGGTTTTAACCCACTGAGCTACGCAGGCACCCCTCAAGTGTACAATATGATATTGTTAACTATTGTCACTATGCTGTATATTATATCCTCAGAATGTACTCATCTTATAACTGGACGTTTGTACCCTTCAACCAGATCACCCATTTTCTCCACCCCCATGCCCTGGCAGTCCCCCATCTACTCTCTGATTCTGAGTTTGATTTTTTAGATTCCATATATAAGTAAGATCATAACCTTATCTGTCTTTCTACATCTGACTTATTTTGCTTAGAATAATGGCCTCAAGGTCCATCCATGTTGCCACAAATGTTAGGATTTCATTTTTTTAATGTTTGAATATTTTACACACACACATACACACACACACGTATATGTGTATAATCACATTTTCTTTATCTATTCATCTGTCAGTGGACACTTAGGTTGTTTCCATGTCTTGGATATTGTAAATAATGCTGCAGTGGACATGGAGGTGTGGATACCTCCTTGAGATAGTGATTTCATTTCCTTTGGATATATATTCAGAAGTGGAATTGTTGGATCATATGGTAATTCTATTGTTAATTTCTTTTTTTTTTCCTATTGTTAATTTCTTGAGGGACCTCCATAATCTTTTCCATAGTGGCTATACCAGTTTAACCAGTTTGCATTCCCACCAACCGTGTACAAAGATTCCATGCCCATTTTTAAATTTGGGTTATTTGTGGGTTTTTTGTTGTTACTGAGTTATAAGAGTTACTTATATATTCTGGTATTAATGGCTAATCAAATATACGGTATGCAAATATTTTTTTCCCATTCTGTAGGAGGCCTTTTCATTTTGTTGATTGTTTTCTTTGCTATGCAGAAAGTTTAAGTTGGTGTAGTCCCATTTCATTTATTTTTGCTTTTGTTGTCTGTGCTTTTGGTTTCAGCTAGAAAACTGAGAGGGTGCCTGGGTGGCTCAGTAGCTTGAGCTTCAGCTCAAGTCATAATCTCAGGGTCCTTGGATCAAGTTCCACATGGAACTACTCCCTCTCCCTCTGCTCCTCCCCACTACTTGTGGTCTCTCTCAAACAAACAAACAAACAAACAAACGATCTTTAAAAAAAAATTGGGGCACCTGGGTGGCTCAATGGGTTAAAGCCTCTGCCTTCGGCTCAGGTTATGATCTCAGAGTCCTGGGATCAAGCCCTGCATGGGGCTCTCTGCTCAGCAAAGAGCCTGCTTCTCCCCCCTCTCTACTTGCCTCTCTGCCTGCCTCTCTGCCTACTTGTGATCTCTCTCTGTCAAATAAATAAGTAAATTCTTAATAAAATAAAAATAGAAAAAGAAAATTGAGCAAATTTCCTTAGAGTGATAACAAGTATTTATCTCAAGTTCAAAAGAATGAGTTAACCTTTGTAGAAAGTGTGAGTCTTTGGCTAAGGTTCACTTTTTTCCTTTTGGATTTCCAATTGTTCCAATACTATTTATTTTTAAAAATGCTATCTGTCCTCCAATGAATTGCTTTCACACCTTTGCCAAAATCATTTGGGCATATTTGTGTATACCTATTTCTGGGTTCTCTATTTTGCTTCATTGATCTATGTGTCTATCACTCTGCCAATACCACACAGTCCCCATTACTGTAGTTATATAATAAATCTTGAAATTGGACAGATTGATTTCTCCCACTTTGTACTTTTTCAAAACTGTTCTTAAGTTATTCTAGTTTTAACCTATTCTAGACTTTTCACATAAATTTTACAATAATTCCTACCAAAAATCTAGGTAAGATATTTTTGTAGGCATATTATTTATATCTCTATATATAGTAGATATAGTCTACAAAAGATCTTGCTTGTGTTTTTGGCAAGAATTATGTTACTTATGGATATCAATTTGGGGAAGTCTGACACCTTTATTCTTTTGAATCTTTCAATTAATAAACATGCTATATTTTCCCATGTATTTAGATTATTTTTTATTTCCTTTCTTGTGTAGTTTTTAGTATACAATTTCTTTACGTGTTGTTAGGTTTACATCTAGGTCTTTCACTTTTCTCACAATGGTAAATTATATTATATTTTTAAATTTAAATTTTGTTATCCATTGTTCACTAGCTATTTGATGGCAAGTCGATCGTGAAAGGAACAGTGTTTTGTCCTTACTGGAATAGACACTCCGGCTAGGGTTTGCCTTTTCTGTATGCCATGCTTCTACCAAAACTACCATTCATGGACTCACAGAATTCTTCATGTACCATAATGGTATTCCACACATCATTGCTTCTGATCAACGAGTTCACTTTGCAGCAAAAGAAATGTGGCAATGGCCCCTGTTCATGGATTTCACTAGCCTTATCATGTTCCTCACCATCTTGAAGCAGCTGGCTTGATAGAATAATCAAATGGCCCTTTGAAGTGCCAACTACGTGGCAATATCTTGCAGGACTGGGGCAAGGTTCTCCAGTAAACTGATTATGCTCTAAATCAATGTCCAATATATAGTGGTATTTCACTGATAGTTATGATTCACGGATCCAGGAAACAAAAGGTGGAAATGGGAGTTGCACCACTCATTTGACCCTTAGTGACCCACTAGTAAAACTTTTGCTTTCTGCTCCAGTGTGCCAAGCCAGGAGGGAAAGCTGTGGCGTTTACCAACCTAAGTTGCTGTCTGTGTTCTCCCTAGCCTACTAGACTGTGATGGACTCATCCAAATCCCAAGACTGGCAGGGCAGAAGTCAGTCCTCTGGGGAGGCCTCTCAGGAAAGTTGGGGTGCTAGATATGCAAACCATCTTTTTCCCTTCCCCCAGGAAATCCAGGAACCTGAGGGTCTCTTTTTGATAATATGGCATTGCACCAGGGGCAAGGACTTGGACAAGGTGTCTCGAATCTCCCCACCAGCTTCAAAGAGTCTGGTTTCGTAGTCACTCAGAGTACAGGAAATAAATTAAATTTATCCGTGAATTGTTGCTAAACTGGTATGTTTCTCAGGGTAAGGATGGTGCAGGTCTTCCTACTCTGCCATCTTACTGATGTCACTCTCAAAGCTTTTTTAAAGCTTTGTTAGGATGGATCAAATATAAGCCTTACTCTAGCCTTATTTTCACCTTACTACTAGGGTAGTGTAGGCTGAAAAATGCTCCCTTTTCCTAAGAGACATTCACTTCTAAATACCCAGAATCCATCATTGTTACTTTTTATGGTAAAAGGGTGAAAATTACTGTATATCTAAAATACGTGATTGAGTTTGGGATCTTGAAGGAGGAGCTTATCTTGACTTATCTGGAAAGTTTCTAAATGAAATCACATGTGGCCTTATAGGAGAGAGACAGAAGGAGTTTAAACACACACACACACACACACACACACACACACACACACACACACACACGAGAAGGTGATGTGAAGGTGCAGGCTGATATTGGAGTGATGCAGCCACAAGCTAAGGAACGCCAAGTCATTCATTAGTCACCAGAAGCTAGAAAAGGCAAGGGACATATTCTATAGAACCTCTGGGGGGAGTGCAGCCCTGATGCCACATTGATTTTGTGCTACTGGCCTCCAGAACTGTGAAAGAATAGATGTCTATTTTTTTATTATTATTCTTATTTTTATCTAAAGTTTAATATGCAAAATATCTCTTTAATAAATTCTTTTTATCACTCTATCAGTTACTGACAATTAATAACTTATTAACATTTCCCCCCAAATACGTTTATTTTATTTTTTCAGTGTTACAAGATTAATTGTTCATTGTTTTATGCCATCAAATTTGTGATAATTTGTTATAATAGTCATAGGAAACTAATTCTTTTGAAATCTGAGTGCTCCAGGTTTCAGTAAAAATTATCCACTGTAGCTGGATGGAAGTCAAATGTGTTCCAGTTCTGTGTGTGAGCACTCGAAATTATTCAACCGTAATTCCTCTATTAACTGTTATTTGCTTAGCCTTTTGGCATTTCACTGGAACTCTTAGCAGATTTCTGGTATGATTTTTCCAATCTCATACTCTGCTTTGAAAATTCCAGCTGCCTTAGATTCTATAAAATACAGTCTTTGTCTTCTCAACTTATTTGTACCGTTTCACTCTACTTGGCTTCCCTCTACACGTGCCACACTTCGGAAATTTCCTGCAGGTGTGTTTATAGGGCTCATCTCAGGGTCAGTTGGAGAACTTAATATTATAGCTTGAAAACTAGCACATAATGGAATTATAGCAGAAATATGCAAAGTCATCTTTAAGAGAATATAGGCAGAAAACTTACTGAAGGCATTAATAAGGAAAAAAAAGTGTCAATCCTCAATCCAGAGTTGGTTTGATCCTGTTGGAGGCACCCAAAAGGAGATGAATTAAAAACGAAATGTCGGCAGGGACAATTCTGAACTTGTTCAGGAAAGAATGTGTCCAAGAGTTATATATCTTAACTTCTGGTAGTTGTAACTAACATGAAAAACCAAAAGCTTCAGAGACCAAAGATAGCTAATGCAAGAGGAGGTTATTTGAACTAGAATTCAGATGCTTGCTGTCTTTTTTTTTTATTTTCCCAGAGCTCTTTGATGCAGTTACAGACATGGTAGGTAGGTAGCACTGAAATATTTTGACATTATCACACTACTTCATTATCTTTTTCTTTGATAGAGGCAGGCCAGAAATCTAACTTGTGGAAAAACAGTGCCTTCTGGAAGATTTTTCTGAAGATATGTCTCTTTTTTCTTTCTTTCTTTTTTTTTTACAATGTAATATTTAAAAAAAATTTTTTTAAGTAATCTTGATATCAACACCTGTGAGTCAAAAAAATAATTCTAATATTTTATGTACCAAATCTGGGCACCTCTATATGGACATTGATATACATTCTTTTAAAGAGGATAGGAATACTTCCCCCATATTTCCTATGCTGTGCTCTTCCAGCCCTGATGTCCTAGGGCATGCTCTGCCATATCTGGAATGGTCTTTTCCTTTTACGTATCCAAATGTTGTTTGTCCTTTATGGTTCAGGGGAAGATGTCTTTTCTCTATGAAGATTTTCCTGATTTCCTCTTGTTAATATCTCATTGCTCTATATCATTAGTTCATTCAAAAAAATTTTTACTGAATATCAATTATGTGTGAGACTCAGTTCTTGGACCATGGTATAGCAGTGAACAAAACCAAACCCCTTTTCTCATGGAACTTACATTCTAGAGGGGAGAAATTAAGAAAATAAATAATATTTTTTCTTCAGATAAAAAAATTTTTAAAGTAATCTATATCCCCAAAGTAGGGCTCAAGCTCCAGATCTTATTTATCTATTAATTATTTTTTAAATTAACATATAATGTATTATTTATTTCAGCAGTACAGGTCTGTGATTCATTAGTCTTCCACAATTCACAGCACTCACCATAGCACACACCCTCCCCAGTGTCTGTGACCCAGTCATCTCATCCCTCCCACCCCCCTCCACTCCAGCAACCCTCAGTTTGTTTCCTGTGATTAAGAGTCTCTTAAGGCTTGCCTCCTTCTCTGGTTTCATCTTGTTTCATTTTTCCCTCCCTTCCCCTATTATCTCCTGTCTTGTTTCTCAAATTCCTCATATCAGTGAGATCATATGATACTTGTCTTTCTCTGATTGACTTATTTCGCTTAGCCTAATACCCTCTAGTTCCATCCACATTGTTGCAAATGGCAAGATTTCATTTGTTTGATGGCTGCATAATATTCCACTGTGTGTGTGTGTGTGTGTGTGTGTGTGTGTGTGTGTGTGTATACCACAACCTTACCCATTTGTCTGTTGATGGACATCTAGGTTCTTTCCATAGTTTGGCTATTGTGGACATTGCTGCAATAAACATAAACATTCAGGTGCACATGCCCCTTTGGATCACTACATTTGTATCTTTAGGGTAAATACCCAATAGTGCAATTGCTGGGTCATAGGGTAGCTCTATTTTCAACTTTTTGAGGAACCTCCATACTGTTTCCCAGAGTGGCTGCACCAGCTTACATTCCCACCAACAGTTTAGGAGGGTTCCCCTGAAAATATATTTCTATGGCTGCTTCTGTGGCCCATAGTTTTCTTAATTGGTTTGGTAGTTTCCCTGCCAAAAGTCTAGACCTTTCTCTGTGATGTACTCTGGTTCTCTTTGCTAGTTTGTCGGGTCTGTTTGGGGGTGGGTAGTGAGCCTAGGTTTCCAGAGAACAGACATTCTAGAAAATGGTAGAAAGTAAAATGTATGCAAATGAAAAGGGCAGTTGTCATCAAAAGAGCATGGCAGTTGACCATCACCTCAAAAATTCCCAAGTAATCATCCTTCAGCACGGATGATAGGTACTTGCCTATATGCAGTTATATAGAATTTCTCATATGAATATCCTTCCCCAAAATGTATCAGTCCTTGGCTTCAAGCCCTTGTGAAGATCTTGCAGTTCTCATAGTACTGACCAGTTAGAGGGTATTAGTTATTTTGAGGGTAGAGAACATGGTTGCTTTGTAGGAGGTGTTTCATGTCAAAGAATGTTTTATGTTGCAACCAAACTCTTCTGAGTTGTCAGTAGATAGGATATCGGAAGTTATTCCTCAAAAATTTGTTGTGCTCCATTTAGTCATTAATAGTGGATGCCATTATGAAGGACTTTCCATAGTACTCTTCAAACTTGATCTTAGAGTTGGAAACTTCAAAGATCCTGGAAGTTGAATAGATCAATAATTTGAATTATTATAGACGCAAAAGGATTGAGAACCAGAATAGGGATAAAGTGTGCCATCTTTAGTAAGGAAATTCCATAATCACCAGATTGAAGCTATGGCAGTGGAAATGGAGCAAGCTAGAGATAAATTCTAATGTTGTGGACTCTGAGAGACACATATAGGGGCTGTGGACAGTATATTATAACCTTGACTTAGCAAAGGCATTTCTTGTTTTAGCCACAGGTCTCCTGGATGCTATTATATTGGAGGATGTTACAGTAGATATAAATCCCCCCAGAAGTCTATGTAAACTTTAATCAATATTTTGAGTGACTATTGGACATAAAAGTGTCTTTGCATAGTCACGGTGTTTGAGGACAGGATTTCTTTCCCTTTCTTTCTTCCTTTCTTTCCTTCCTTCCTTCCTTCCTTCCTTCCTTCCTTCCTTCCTTCCTTCCTTCCTTCCTTCCTTCCTTCCTTCTCCTCCTCCTCCTCCTCCTTCTTCTTGCTCTCCTCCTCCTCCTCCTTTCTCTCCTTCTCCTTCCCCTCCACCTCCTCCTCCTCCTTCCTCTCCTCCTCCTCCTCCCCCTCCTCCTCCTCTTCCCCTTACCTCCTCCTCCTCCTCCTCCTTCTTCTTCCTCTTCTTTGTTTCTTTTCCCCCTAGCTATTTAAAGGTATACAATGTGATGATTTTATACACACACACACACACACACACACACACACACACAGTGAAATAATCACCACAATCAAGTTAATTAACACATCATTGCCTCCCATGGTAGCTTTTTGTTTTAAAAGCTCTAACGTGCGCAAGGTATTCTGCTAAGCCCTCAATATTGTATGATGCTACTTATTCCTTCATATTATATTACCCATTTACATCCTTCGTGTTGTCTCATTTATTCTTCACATCAATCTATGAATTAGGCACCGTTCTTACACACTGATTTTTCAAGTAAGGAAATGAGGCACAGAGTGCAATAAGATTGCCAGGTATTATGTTGAAGACTCTATACCAGTGACTATCAACCGGCTGTGATTTTGTGCCCTGTTCCCCCTAGGGAACATTTGACAATGTCTGGAGACATTTTTTGGTCGTCACATGATGTTGGGTGTGCTGCTTCTGGCATAAAGTGGGTCGAGACCAGGGGTGCGGCTAAATATCCCACGAGTTACAGGACAGAACCCCCAGACCAACCTCTGACAACGAATTACCCAACTCGAACTGTCACTAGTTCCCAGGCTGAAAAACCCTGCTGTATACAAGTAATCTACTTTACTTTAAAAATTTTTTTCGTACCAGTCATAAAAGGCTCTTTGTTTTTTTTCTTCCAAGATTTTATTTAAATTCAAGTTAGTTAACATATAGTGTAGGATTGGTTTCAGGAGTCGAATTTAGTGATTCCTCACTTACATATAACACCCAGCGCTCATCACAACAAGTGCCCTCCTTAATCCCCATCACCCATTTAGCCCATCACTCACCCACCTTCCTCCATCAACCCTCAGTTTGTTCTCTGTCATTAGAAGGCAAGCCATAAGAGACTTGTAACTATAGAGGACAGGTTTTCTAATTAGAGGGAAGCCTGTTATCGGTCTGTTCTTTCCATTTTTGTTTTTGGGTATACCTGACTTTTAGTCCAGCACCAGCACGGATTTCCTCTGCCAGATCATTTTGTTTAATTATAGCAGGAGATGGATGGCCTCTAACGTTACCAGTTTGGATAATTTACCAGGACATGCTTGTTAGGGCAGATGATCTGGCTTCAAAACCCCATGATCTGGGCTGTCTGGTAAATATCAAAGGATTCCAGGAATATGACCTTCCTAGCATTGTACTGGTGCCTGATACTTAGTAAACACTCTAATAATTGTACAGCTGGCACAAACTGAGCTTCTGGGTCTGCCTATGAAAGGGGCCTGATGTACTTCTGCCACAAATTGTTATCTATATATAATTGGAAGGAGTTGGTCTCAGACTTAGGGAAACAATTCAAGTGCTTGATGTATCCATGAGCCCTAGATCCCAGATTAATTATATTCCCATATAGTTTTGCCTTAAATTCTGAAAATGCCTTCTGGTAAGTGGCATATTTGTCTGGAATCCCACGTAACGAAGTGACAGATGGTGTACAGCCATAGTGACCATAGCTCTGTAAAGGCAATAGATCAGGAAGTGGATATGAGCAGTAACACACTGATAATACTGTTTTTTCATGTTATCTCATGAGCATGTCAATTCAATTATCTCTGTCCCTCTCAATATGGGACATCTAAGAGAGTGTCCATTTAAACTAGGATGACCTTGGTATCTGGTTACCAGTATAAAGGCCAGGGCATACCACCCAGAATTCTGTTATATAATGCCCTCTTCACTGCCTTTCACAGGTAAGGGTAAAAAATGAATCTTTCACTCCCACCTGAGACCCTAGTTAGTATACCAACAATTTTCCAGTGGTGGAGGTGGAATTGTGAACAAAGTGATTAGCCTTGCTTTAGTATGCATTCGGAGGCTAGTGTGTCCAGGAGTCCTCTGGCGTGGGTTCTTTTGTTTCTCTAGTTTTGCAGATACATCTGTGTCCATGCCCTGAGGCTTGTTATTTCTGAAAAAATAATAGGACTCTGACCAATCCATCTTATAGTTTCCCCTGAGACTTGCTGAGAACCCAGACCTGCAGGGCTTATTCTTTCTACTTAACAAATGGCATTATAGGTTATCTTCTACTTGTTGGGGCTGCTGAAAAAATATATTGCAAGCTCAGCTCTCCTCATTCCCTGCTAGGATCTAAAGTACCAACAGTGTCTCCTAATCTGGGGTTCCACGTGGTTTGTGAATTTCCCCAAAAGTGAGAGTGACAGGGTAACGGTACTGGTTGAGAGCAAAGGTCCCTAATTCTGTTCTCTCTTTGCCCCTGAATGCATCACGCTGAACACTGGAGGGCACCTTTGTGCCATTAGAAGTTCAGAGTTCCAGGTATCAGTAGAACCTGCAAAACTCTGTGGAACGAGGAGAATTTTTCCAGGTTTCCTGAAAGATTTATCAGATAGTGCCACTGAGGCCTGGGCCGGGTTTGGTGACATGAGGAAGAAGATTACTGCTTAGGAATTCAGGTAATGGTGGCCTAACTTTTTAGGCAGAGCTCCTAGGGCCACGGGCATGAGAGGAGACATTAAAGGAGTCAGTTAACAGGGACATATATACTTTCAACTACTGTCTTCATGCAGATTTCAAAATATGTATTTCCAGATTTTTCTTCTGAGCTTCAGGTATATAACCTGAAGGTATATAACCAGCTCCTGGATATACAGTCACCTGAATGTCCATCAGACATCTTCAACTCAAAATTTCCAAAATGAAATTAGTGTTTTCCTTACTCTCACCACTGAGTCTCCTCACACTTACATCCTACGCCAGAACCTTACTCATCATACTTCTTTGCCTCACAGAACTGTTCATTTTCCAGTATTCCCCATCTTAGTAAATGGTACCACCTTGTTCAAGTCATCAAATGGTTGGTATCATCTTTGAGACATTCGTCTTTCCATCTTCTTTCTCATCTAATTACCCCATTCACTTCATTCTATTTCCTAAATATCTCTTGAATTCACACAGTTTTCCAAATTCCTCATCACTGGCTACCATCTTGTCTCACCTGGATTACTGCGATGGTCTTAAGACATTCTCCTCACATGCAACGTTGGCTTCTCCCATTTATTCTCCACCCAGCAACCAGAGCTTATCTCAGATGTAAATCTAACCACGTTACTTCTCTGCTTGAAATCATTTAATGGACATTCTGAGCCTTCAGGATAGCATTTAAATGCCTTAGCATGAGATTCATTCATATTTCTTTGGGAGCATCTGCTCTGTGCCATGTACTGTATTAGAGACATTGAGGCTGAATTCATGAATGAAACATACAATCTCTGCTTTCACAGCTTCATTATTATGGTCATAACATGTGTGGAGTTTACAGTATAGTGCCACTGAAGGCCACATGTGACCTGGTTCCTATTCCTTGCTCCAGCCTCTTGCTATTCTCTCTTCTGTCTTATCTTGCCATCTCCTCACTACTCCTTCAAACTCTGTAGTTCAGCCAAGCAGAGCTACATGCAGTTTGTACATGCTTCTCCATTTTCATGCCTTCACTCCTTTGGACAGGCTATTTTCTTCCTATGTGGAATACCTGCCACAACTTCTCCATCAGATAAAATCTTATTCATCCCTCAAATCTCATTTCAGATATCGTATCTTACAGGAAGCCCTCCTTGGTTATCCTCATCCTCCAAGTCCCTGTTGGATGTCACTGTAATCCTGTAGAATCTTGTGTTTACCTCTGTCATAGCATTTTCCATACTGCATTGTAATTGTTTACTTTTTTTTCTCCTTTTTGTGAGAACCTATTTCACACAGACTTTACCCCAGAGTTTAAGTAGAGAGCTATTTTAAGTTTCTCATATTTGCCATCTCTCACTTTCTTTGTTGCCAGCCAGTACTTGGCCTTATTGAACTCAAGGTCTTTAACCCAGTTGTAACTTGTGGCCCTTTGCTCAGTGTCTTTCATTTTAAGTTACTTCCCCCAGCACTGTTTCTCAGAAGTCCAAGGGATAGACCAATAACAGGCTACGGGGAAGATTTATCTGCCTGCTTTTCAACATTCCAGGCTGGGGACTCTTTTCCCAACAACTAGAAATTGAACAATGATGATGTAGGACTGAAAATAGTACTCCTTCATCTCTGACTTTCTAAACAAGCTCTGGGAGACCTAGTTATTCTTCAATTTAGAATTTGAGGTAGACATACAATGACTTTCTATACTCAAAAGACTAAAGATGAAAGCAGACTTTTTCATTTCAATTACAGTGTCATACCCTTTGGCTTATGCAGGGTTCCAGTTATATTTTAGTATTTCTTGAATGATATTCTATATGACCTCCTAGAATTGGGACAAGAGTTATGTTTGAAAGACATCCTCATTCAAACTTCCATGTATAGCTTCACACCACCTTCTACTCTAGTTGGTTTCATCTAGTTCACCATTAGAGCAACCAATTTTATGCTTACCACCAGAAGTAAATCTTTCAGTGTCCCAATAGTTGAGTGTCTTGGTCTAGCTACTAAAGATTTTGCTTTTGGAGGAGCTCCTTACATGATGAGATTGGAGAGGCTTCTTCTACTTGGTACTTTTTCAGGTAGTTATATGTGAGGCACAAGGGGAAATATGGATATAACATATTCATATATGACATATAGGATGATATGAGGTTTATTTGTACATACAGTATGGCAACCATTAAACACAAGATTTGAGAAGCCATTTATGTGTGGTATGGTTTTATTTGCTAGGCAAATGCAATCTTATTTGAGGAACAGCCTCTGCCATTGGTGTAAATCTAGTGCCAGTCCGCTCAGTGGTGGGACAAGAGGCAAGAAGGGTCCTCCACACCATGTGATCTAAAGCACACAGGGTACTTAAAGCACAGTGGCTTATTTAGTGATATTTGGAGAGTCACCTGTCGGCAATGTGGGTTGGTATGACTTCAATGCAAAGGCAGGAGCAGGCTGTGACACTATAAAACTAGCCCTGGAGGGGGGCAGCCAAACCTAGCAAAAGCACTATATGAACACTGAGATAATAGCAAAGATGCTATTAGCAACAAAACAATGGAAACAGAACTAGCTACCACTTATTGAGCATTTACTATATACTAGGAGATGTTTAAACCACCCACCACCTAACATGTTTTCAGTATTTCACTTAAACCCAACAATGCCTCTGGAAAATAGATATGATCCTCTTTTTACATGGGAAAAAATTAAAGCTCAGTGAAGTTAACTATGCCAAACCATGCAGATACTAAGTGGTGGACGTGGGTTTAGAACCCAGGACTCTCTTACTCCAGAGCCCATGCTCTTTCTGTTAGATTGTACAAGTTTCAAGAATACTCTATGAGTTTTACATGCATTTAGTTCTAATATTTTTCCTTTTGGCTTTTACCAGAAGAAGGATCACTTATCAACTACAGAGTAGAGTAATAAAGATCTGTAGGAAGAAGTACAATAATTCAAATGAACTAAAATCCCATTTAGTCACCAAAGTTTCTCAATTATCCTCAACCAAATGTCTCTGTAGGTCTCTACAATCCATTTCCTCTTCTCTGTGCCCACCTCTGTGTAGGTCTTCTTCTTCTTCTTTTTTTTTTTTTTAAGATTTTATTTATTTAGTTGACAGAGAGACAGCGAAAGAGGGAACACAAGCAGGGGGAGTGGGAGAAGGAGAAGCAGGCTTCCCGCTGAGCAGGGACCCTGATGCGGGGCTCAATCCCAGGACCCTGGGATCAGGACCCAAGCCGAAGGCAGACACTTAACGACTGAGCCACCCAGGCACCCCTGTGTAGGTCCTCTTATCTGTACTATTGAAATAACCTCATAAGTAGTCTCTCTGCCTCCAGTATCTCCTCCTATTCTACCTTCCACAGATATTCCCTAGTGATATTTTCAAATCAAGTCATTCTCATCCTCAAAACCCTTCAATGAATACCTATTGCCAAAGGAATTGAGAACATCAGTAATGAGGTACCTCATAAACTTTTCTAGCCTCATATACTATGCTTTCAGCCATAACAAACTCCTATGGTTTTTCAAGCACAACGTACTCTTTGAGACATTGGAATCTATCTCTATCTTAATTTCACCTGAATTAATTCATCTCTTTTTCTATACTTAGACTTTATTCAGGCCATTGTTTCCTACATGAAGTCTTCTAAGTATTGCTAAGATGAGATATCACAACTATATGGATTTGTGCTTTTAAATACTTACAGCTTTCAAGCTTTCTTTGACCCTCCATGCTGTGTGATAATCTGATGTTTTCCTAGAGTACTCTCTTCTCCATTTCCCACAATAGTTTGTTGGAACCTCCACGAGCTTCCTTCCATCTTCTACTTCATAACTTCTACTTTCACCTTCAGTAACTGACCTCCCTACTATTCCAGAGAATAGAAGTCTTTCCCTTCTTCCTACAAACATGTACACATTTGACCCATCACTAACTACTTCCCTCCTGCCTCAATGGAAAAGTATCTTCATTATGCCTTAGAAAAATCCTTCTACCTGTGCTCTGGGTTTCATTTCTTTCCATTTGCTCTAGACTCAAACCATTTGCTTTGTTTTGTTTTCTTTTTAATACTCTGACTTCCTTTTCTACTGACTCTTATCCTATAAATATGTTCAAGTTTTTTCCCCACTATGCTATCCCTTTTCTGGCATTCACTTTCTATCACAGTTAAACCTTTTGAAAAATGTAGCAGTCACTAGCTATAATCTTCACTAATCAGGAAAGTTCTATGAAAAGAAGTTAGAGATTCAGGAACTAATATGTGTGGATAATGTGTTTATGTTGAGGGACAAAATAAAAATGATGATAGGCAAGGATAAAGAAAGGAGTAAAGGAAAATAGTAAAAGTGGAAGGGCAGCAAAAACAGCTGGAATAAAGTAGTAGTTACTGAAAGAAAAAGGCAACATGGGTTTGCTACATAAAACATCTTCAGAGCAGGAAAGGAGGGACACAGACTTAAGAAAATAAATACTACAGGTTCCCTGAAGATGGAGTCCAAGACACGGAAGTAGGAGGAACAGAAATATGGGTAATGGAAATTCAGATTGATTAGAGCGGAATGTCCATTTGTTTCTTTTTCTCTCTTAACTTTAACTCTTTCCTGTATCTGAACCTATCCGTTTTTTCTGCCTCTGAGGAAGAAGCTCCTCTATGCCTTCCTGCCGGAGCTAATTACTGCATGTACATGGTTAGCTGATTCCACCTCTTGATTTTTCAGGATCTTGCTTCATTAGTTATCGTCACTTCACATGCTACAATTTTTACCCTATATTTTTATTCCCTCCCTCTTTCCCTTCCTTTCTCTCTTTGCCTCCCACTCTTCTTGCCTTTATTTCCCTCTCTGTAAATACACATATACGCACATATGCATATATATCCATATATGTACATATATGTGTGCGTGTGTGTGTGTATCCTACTTTGTACCAAACTCCTTTCCTTATGCCTACAATCACACAGAGGATTCTCCAGTTCTAAGAACATTCATCCCTTAATCCTGATAAATTCATGAAATGCCTCATTTCTTACCTTCCCTTTATCACCAAACTTCACTGAAGAGTAGTCTACAATTGCTGCCTCTACTTTCTCACATCTACTGTCTAGCTTCTGTACCTTCCAGTCTACTGAAACATCTTATTTGAAGATTACTGATGACTTCCTAATTGTCAAACTTAATGCTTCTTTTTTTTTTTTTAAAAAAGATTTTATTTATTCATCCGACAGAGAGAGAGAGAAAGAGAGAGAGAGAGAGAGAGAGAGAGATCACAAGCAGGCAGAGAGGCAGGCAGAGAGAGGGGGGGGAAGCAGGCTCTCTGCCAAGCAGAGAACCTGATGTGGGGCTCGATCCCAGGACCCTGAGATCATGACCTGAGCCGAAGGCAGAGGCTTTAACCCACTGAGCCACTCAGGCGCCCCAAACTTAATGCTTCTTAAAACTCATCCTCCTCTGTATCTTGGAAACATTCAGCATTGGTAAATACTCCCTTCCTTTAAATTCTTTATTTCTTTGGCTTCAGTAATATTTCTGTCTCTGGATTCTTTTAACTCTCCCAGGACACCTTTTCTCCTTAACTTGCTTCTTTCTCTCCCTACCCCATAAGTGGGTACTCTCCTTGGATACTCCTGATTTTTTCTCTGACTTTGGGCTTGGTGATTTCACTCACCTCTACAATTTTAACTATCCTTTCTACGTAGCAGACTTCCAGTTTTTATCTGTATGTCCAACCTCTCAGCCCTGCATCTCCACGTATTTGATGAACGCCTAGATTCAGATGGCTTTCAAGCACCTTATATTCAATTAGATCCAAAGCTGAGCCCTTTGACCAAAGCCAGCAGGTTCCCTTCTTTCTTTCCTTTGTTAAGAGTTTTGCTTTCTTCCTAGTCACCCAAATAAAACAGTTGGATTTATCTTTGATTCCTTCATTCATTCTTTCCGCAAGGATTTGAGAATCTATTATGTTACCACTAGTTCAAAAACTTTCAATGGTTTACTCTTTACTCTACGATAAAACTGAACTTCTTAGGTTAACAATATGCTCTACAACATGCCCCCACCTTATATTTCTTAATTTACAACACTTGCAGCCTATCTTTCAGCCAATAGGAACTAGCCATTCTGAAAATGCACCCTATGACGATCATTTATTTACACTTTGGTGCATTTTTTTTTTTTTGCCATTTGAAATATGATCATTTCCCATACCACATGGTGCTTATTAAAATCTTATTTATGCTTTTGTGTGCTCATGTGAGCCTTTAAAATTTTACTAAAAATCTTATTTCTATTTATAAAATCTTATTTATTCGTTCCAAAACTACCTCAAATTCATCTATCATATAAGTAATCCATGTTTTTCTTAACCACAAATAATTTATTTGATTTCTCTATCTCTACAACGTACTGTTGCTTGCTTATGGTACTTGTCCATCATTCATATGACATGGCTTTGAGTTTTCCTGTTATTGAAAAGGAGAAGGAGACTACAACAGAGGGTTTTTGGTAAAATATCATCACGTAAATATTTGAAAGGTAGGAGATCTGAATTAGAAGACATGATGGAGGATGTCAATTAGGGAGAAGAACAGCTTGGGTTTGTAAATTAAGGATGCAGTGTCCTTTCCTCATTCTTCATAAAGTAGAGTGGTTTTGGAGTAGAGGGACCTTTCAATTTCATCTCAGAAAAGGGAATAAGGCCAGAGATCATTGGAAATCGACCAGTGAAGCTGAATACTTAGAAAATTGTGTGCAAAACTATAGACTTGAAAGATTATTTGGAAGCGTATGCCAGTGCTTTGCAGTATGCTTACATAAAAGGGAAGTAATCCAGGAGGGTTGACAGGATTTATATGCAAGAGAGAGTAGAGGTCTGACGTATAAAATGAAAGATAGCCCTTTTTCTGATCATGCAATGGTAATAGCTGAAATTAATTTCTTAAAAGCTTGGAAATTTGGCAGAGGTAAATGGGAGATGAGCAAATTCCTATAAGTAAGAAAAAGCATTGAAAATAATGGGGAATGGTCAAGGAGAGAAAAGCCCAGCTTTCATTTCAAGCTGTCAGAGAGGATTGGTACAGATGAAAAAATAATTTATAGAAAGCTCTCAAGGAAAGAAATGAAGCCAAATGCTTTGAAGAGAAAAATGGATATTTTCAATTTTAGGACAAACCAGTAGAGAGCAGAGAAAAGGAATAAAGAAATTAGAACAGAAATAGGGAAATCAAAGAGAAAATGACAAATGCTGCAATAGATGACGTTCTGGGTGATATCGGGAAGAAGTAAAAGCAAGCGAGGCTACTGACATTTTCTCATGTGCAAGAAAGGAAGACAGCTGTCATGTGTTTGAGAGATTATAGACAGGTTAAGATGACTTGAGGTCAGTTATGAAAGTCCTTTATGGAGCAGTAATGCGGGGATGGATATAGGCTAACATGGGAGCACACAAAAGCAAGCAGAAAATGAAAGAGTGAATCAGCAACAGACTTCACAGCTTAAGTGTGAGTGACCATCATAAACAAGATGTTGAGAAATCTGAATCTGCTTCTGGTACAGATGTGGCATAGTGGAACATCCAGAGATGGTTTTAGTCCCACTTCTACCACTTACCATGGGTGCAAACTTGGGAAAATCGCTCAGCTTCCAGATCCTTGAATTTCTCATCTGTAAAGTGATTTCACATTGTTGTGAGGCTCAAATGGGACAATATTTGTGAAAATAACTTGAGCAAAATTTAGATATTATTATTCTAGAACTTTTTTTTTTTACATGAGCTGAGCAAACATTTATTTGTGGGTTTCCTTTCTGCCCCAGCTTTATTGAGATATAATGGACATGTAACCTTGTGCTCCTTTAAGGGTTATGACATACTGATTTTTTATATCGATATATTACAGGATGATTATATCTGTGGGCTTCTATGGTAGATAGAATAAGAAGGAAAGCACCAATATGATTAAAAAAAAAAAGAAAACAAATGATACATGAGCAAAAAATCCCCTTAGAAACCGGAAGTCGCTGACATTACATATATATGTACATATATATGTATTATATATAAGCAGTTTTATACATATATAAAATATATATATAATCACAAGTTGCCAATGGCACTTTATTTTTCTTTTCAATACCTTGGCCCTTTTTGCCCACGTGCCAAAGAGCCAGGCATTGGCACATGCCATTTGAAGATTGGCGAATCCCTTGAAGTTCCTCTCCTCCTCTGTAATGACTGGTTTTCTCCTTATAGATATTCCATATGGGCGTGACTGCTCCTGTCAGCTGGGTAGTCAATTTGAATTCTTCAGCAGAGCTGTCTCCCTTCTTGGGGGCCTGGGGCTTCCTGGAGAAGAGGATGAGCTTGGAGCCATACTCCTTCAGCCATTTCACATTGGTCTGTGGCAATTCTGTGGACTTGCTCTGCCTTCTTGGATTCACTGAGATTCCAGCGATCCATGCCACCTTCTTGTGGAGGCCAGCCACCCATAACTTCCATGCTGGAGCCCCCGTCAGCTCGAAGTTTGGTAGGATACCTCACCATGGGGCACTTCAGGATGGGCCGGATGGGACTGGCTGCAGACTCTCCGGGGCACGTGGTGTGCCTTGGCTTGCAGGCCTCGAGTCTGGATCTTCTCTGCTGGCTGATTGAACCATGTGGCCATGACGCTGTGAGGCCTTGTGGAAGTGGGGCTTCAACATTCTGCCATTTGGGCTGGGTGCCATGGCTGCGGCCTACAGGCCTCCTCCAACGGACAAAAGCCCGCAGGAAAACAACAGTATATGTGTTTTTAAAGTTTTTCTTTTAATCACCTGGTGCTCATTAGGACAAGTGCACTTGTTAGTCCCCATTATCTATTTCACCTATCTCCTCCCACCTCCCCTCTGGTAACCATCTGTTTGTTCTCTATAGCTAAGACTGTTCCTTGGTTTCTCTCGTTCTCATTTCCCCTTTGCTTGTTTGTTTGGTTTCTTAAATTCCACGTATGAGTGAAATCCCATGATATTTGTCTTTCTCTGACTGACTTATTTCACTTAGCATAATACACACTCTCACTCCATCCACATTGTTGCACAGAGCAAGATTTCATTCTTTTTTATGGTTGAACATCTTCTTTGTCTATTCATCTATGGACACCTGGGCTGCTTCTGTATCTTGGTTGTTGCAAATAATGCTACTATAAACATATCCCCTTGAATTAGTATTTTTGTATATTCTTTGGGTAGATACTTAGTAATGCAGTTGCTGGATCACAGGATAGCTCTATTTTTAACTTTTTGAGGAACCTCCATATTGTTTTCAACAGTGACTGCACCAGTTTGCATTCCCACCAATAGTGTGAGAGGTTTCCTCTTTCTCCGCATCCTGGCCCAAACCTGTTGTTTCTTGTATTTTTGATTTTAGACATTCTGACATGTGTGAGGTGATATCTTATTGCAGTTTTAATTTGCATTTCCCTGATGATGAGTCACGTTGAGCATCTTTTCTTTGGATTACTCATTTTTAGGGTGTTGAGTTTGATAAGTTCTTTGTGTATTTTGGACACTAATCCTTTATTGGATATGTCATTTGCAAATATCTTGCATTCAGTAGGTTGTCTCTTAGTTTTGTTGATTGTTTCCTACACTGTGAAGAAACTTTTATTTTGATGTAGTCTCAACAGTTAATTTTTGCTTTTGTTTCCCTTGCCTTAAGGGACCTATCTAGAAAAAAGTTGCTATGGCCGATGTCAGAGAAATTACTGCCTGTGCTCTCTTCTAGGATTTTTATGGCTTCAGGTCTCATATTTGGGTCTTTAGTCCATTTTGAATTTATTTTTGTGTATAGTATAGGTAAAGTAGTCCAGTTTAATTCTTTTGCCTATTGCTGTCGAGTTTTCCCAGCACTATTCGTTGAAAATCTGTCGGTTTCCCATTGGATATTTTTTCCTGCTTCATCAAAGATTAATTGACCATATATTTGTGGGTTTACTTCTGGATTTTCTGTTCTGTTCTATCGACCCACATGTCTATTTTTGTTCCAATACCATACTATTCTGATGACTACAGCTGTGTATTATAATTTGAAGTCTGGAATTGTGATGCTTCCAGCTTTGCTTTTTTTTTTTCAAGGTTGCTTTGGCTATTTGGTGTCTTTAGTGGATCATACAAATTTTAGGATTGTTTATTCTAGCTCTGTGAAAAATGCTGTTAGTATTTTGATAGGATTGCATTAAATGTGTAGATTGCTTTGGGTAAACATTTTAACAATATTGTTCTTCCAATCCACCATCATGGAAAGTCTTGCCATTTCTTTGTGTCATCTTCAATTTCTTTCATTTGTGTTTTATAGTTTTTGGAGTACAGGTCTTTCACCTCTTTGGTTAGGGTTATTCCTAGGTATCTTATTATTTTGGGTGCAATTGTAAATGGGATTGGTTTTATAATTTCTCTTTCTGCTGCTTCATTATTGGTGTATAGAAATCCAACAGATTTCTGTAGAATGATTTTGTATCCTGTGACTTTGCTGGATTTGTTTATCAGTTCTAGCAGTTTTTAGCTGGAGTCTTTCAGGTTTTCTTACTCACTTTTTTTTTATTGTGTCATGTTAGTCACTGTACAGTACATCCAGGTTTTCTATATATAGTATTATGTCATCTGCAAATAGTGAAAGTTTTACTTCTTCTTTACTGATTTGGATGCCTTTTATTTCTTTTCTTTTCTTTTTGAGAGAGAGAGAGAGCATGTGTGAGCAGGATGGAGGAGGGACAGAGGGAGAGAGAAAAAATCCCAAGCAGGCTCCACACCCAGCACAGAGCCCAACATGGGGCTTGATCCTACAGTCCTGAGACCATGACCTGAGCCAAAATCAAGAGTTGGTGCTCAAGTGACTGAGCCACAAGTCGCCCCTACTTTTCATTTCTTTTTGTTGTCTGCTGTGGCTAGGCCTTCTAGTACTATATTGAATAACTATAACTGTAACTATACCTAAAACTGTAACTATAACTAAAACTATAACTATATATATAATTAACATATAATGTATTATTTGTTTCAGGGGTATAGGTCTGTGAATCATCAGTCTTACACAATTCACAGCACTCACCATAGCACATACCTTCCCCAGTGTCCATCACCCAGCCACCCTTTCCCTCCCTCACCTCCAGCGGCCCTCAGTTTGTTTCCTGAGATTAAGAGTCTCTTATTCTTTCTCTCCCTCTCTGGTCCCATCTTGTTTCATTTTTCCCTCCCTTGGCCCCATGAACCCCTACTCTGCCTCTCAAATTATTCCTGTCAGAGAGATCATAAGATAATTGTCTTTCTCTAACTGACTTATTTTGCTTAGCATAATACCCTCTAGTTCCATCCATGTCATTGCAAATGGCAAGATTTCATTTTTTGATGGCTGCATAGTATTCCATTGTATAGATATACCACATCTCTTTAAAAATATTTTTTATTTTTTTAAAAGATTTTATTTATTTATTTTTGACAGAGAGAGAGATTACAAGTAGGCAAAGAGGCAGGCAGAGAGAGGGGGAAGCAGACTCCCCGCTGAGCAGAGAGCCCGATGTGAGGCTTGATCCCAGGATTCTGAGATCATGACCTGAGCCGAAGGCAGAAGCTTTAACCCACTGAGCCACGCAGGTGCCTCAACAATATTTTTTAGAAAAAAAATTTTAGGACTCATAGTGGCACTATTCATGATGCATGAAATACAACAGTATGTCTAAAGGAGTAAAGGTGATGAATGAACTTCAGAAATCTTGAAAGGAGCCAAAGGACCTTCATTATATTTAAATAAACATTTAAATAAACATTAACTAAGCATTATATTTAAATAAACAAAGTGCAATTTTATATGCCACACAAAGTTATAGTGGGTCATAGAAGAGGGCTGTCATACACGAATAAAGCATAACTGTGTGACTCTAAACCCTACTCTCTACAACTCTATGTGCTCATTGAATGTTGAAAATAAGTGAATGATGTTCAGGATGAAACCACCTAACACTTGAGACCCTTTATTATACCTTTGTTAAAGACCCTGCTTCTGAGAAAATAAGCATTGAAAGTAAATGAAATTGCATGTAAAAATGAAGAAGGAAGGGGTACTTTAATGATCCACGTTTCTTCCAAATCCTTATTGCTAAATCCTTAGTTTAGTTCTGCATTAGGTCTCAGATTATTAATAGCCTCCCAATTGGCCCTCTGTCCAATCTTAAACCTCTTCAATCAATATTATACTTTTGTTGTAAAAGTGAGCTTTTAAAAACACAATTCTGAACATATTACTGATTTGCTCAAAAAATCTTTAATGGTTGCCCACAATTTATAGCAAGGCTCAACAAACTTTTTTTCTGTTAAAGGGCCAGATAGTAAATATTTTAGGCTTTTCAGGCTACACACAGTCTTTGTAGAATAAGCTTCTTAGTTATTGTTGTTTTTCTTACCTTACTTAACAATTTAAAAACTAATCTTAGCTCATGGGCTGTACAAGCCAAGAACTGGATTTGGCCTTTCAGGCCATAGTTTGTTGACCTGTAGAGTAAACAAAGTGCTAGCTCCTTAATATAGCATAACAGTCTCCCCATAATCTGGCCTACTGCTTTCTTCTCAAGTTTTATATATTGCCAAAACACTTCCCACACCTTCTGCTGTGGGAATTAAATTGTTGGCACTATCTGGAAGTACACCAAGCTGGGTTTTGTACCTCTGTACTTGTTCATGTTGCATCCACTAAAATTGTCCTCCTTTATCCAACTGGCAAGCTACTCTTCTCTCAAGACTACTAAAGGTGTGATCTCTTCTATTAAATATTTCCTGACTACCCATTTAGAATTGGTCTCTGTAACCTATACAAATATGGATCACAGTATCTACAGCACTTTACTTTGCTTATTTACTCCCCAACTCCAATGTGAGTCTCTCAAAGGCAGAAAATGACATACTTGGATTTGTATCTCTAACAAAGTAGAGAGATTAGTAAATGTTTGTTAAGTGAATGGCCCCAGGCATTGTGTTAGCCATTTAGTAAATGTTTGTTAAGTGAATGGCCCCAGGCATTGTGTTAGGAAGTCATCCAACACCAGCAACAACATAAAGAGAAATGAAGAGGGAAAGGCAGCTCTCTGAATTGTTCATGACCCACACACAGAAGCAAGTTATTACTTTTGTTGTCTGTAGAGAAACCCCCTGATTCCCACTCTTACATCTTGCAGAGATTTCCCCATACCGCTCGTCAGGGCATGAGGGTGGTTACACAGATCCTCATGGCAGACTTTTTCCTGATGCAGTAATGCCATCTAACAGTGCCTGTGTTTTTAGAATCCAAATGTGGACTCAAAACCTATCTTCCAATAAACATACTTTAAAAAGAATTCCTAGGGCCTTTAGTATTAATAGTGATAGAATGGTGACCTAAATAGGTGTTGGTGAGCTGCCTTTGGAATGTAGCTACTCTGTCTCAGTGGGGAAAACGTGCTCTGAGTTCCAAGCTGATGACTTATGAGTTAACTTTTGGACATAACTCATTCCTAAGTTTGGGGCTGTCTCTACTTAAAATATATCAAACATAGGCCAGAGGAACTGGAATAGGAGTCAACCAGATTAAAAGCAAAGCCATAAAAGTGAGAGCCAAAGAGAAATATGATATAACTATGTTTCTAAAACGAGAGAATGGGGTGGTGAGGCTCCTTGTTGTACAGCCTGGAAAGGACAATACATAAAGGAAATTGACTTTGAAAAACAAATTATAAGAGTATTTGGCAACTTTCAGAAAATTTCAATAATATCTTAGCAAGTTATAAAAAAATTGCTATTCAATAAATAACAATTTATAAAAAATTGCTATTCAATAAATAACAATTTATTGAATTCTTACTATGTGCCAGGAACCATTTTTAGGATTTTTTTTATTATGTTCAGTTAGCCAGCATATAGTACATCATTAGTTTTTGATGTAGTGTTCAATGATTCATTAGTTGCATATAACACCCAGTGCTCATCACCACACCTGCCCTCCTTAATACCCATCACCTGGTTATCTCATCCTTCCACCCCTCTCCCCTCTGTAACCTGCAGTTTGCTTCCCAGAGTCCAGAGTCTCTCATGGTTTGTCTCCCTCTCTGATTTTTTCCTGTTCAGTTTTCCCTCCCTTCCCTTGTGTTCCTCCATGCTATTCCTTATGCTCCACATATGAGCAAAACCAAATGATAACTGTCTTTCTCTACTTGACTTATTTCACTCAGCATAATCCCCTTCGGTTCCATTCATGTTGCTGCAAGTGGTGCATAGTCATCCCTTCTGATGGCTGAGTAATATTCCTTTGTCTATATGAACCACATCTTCTTTATCCATTCATTTGTTGAAGGGCATCTCAGCTCCTTCCACAGTTTAGCTATTGTGGACATTGCTGCTATGAACATTGGGGTGCATGTACCCCTTCTTCTCACTACATCTGTATCTTTGGGGTAAATACTTAGTAGTGCAATTTCTGGGTCATAGGGTAGCTCTATTTTTAATGTCTTTAGAAACCTCCATACTGTTTTCCAGAGTGGCTGTATCAGCTTGCATTCCCACCAACAGTGATGAGGATGTAGAGAAAGGGGAACCACTCTAAGAATTTTATATAAATTATCAATTACACACACAGATACATACAGAATAATTTCTTTACCCCTACCGGGGCAAATGGAGTGTGAAGCCTACTCCCTGATTATTATAATTTTCTGCCCAAAGATTTTATACACACACACACACACACACACACACACACACACACACACATCTCACACACACTGATCAACCTTCAGAAAGCAAAGAAAGAGGTCAAGGATAGAAAATAGTGTGACCAGATATCCATCTACCCCAGAGGAGAGTGTGAGAGGAAAGAAAACTTTAGAAGCAAGACGTAACTACCTTCTCAATGTGCTATGACAGAAAAATTCCAGAGTCAGTCAAAGTTAAGATGAGAAAAAGAATCAACAAATTATCATAATACAAAGTGTACAATATATGTTGGCTGCCAACAATAGAACGTGCATTTGGCATCTTATTAAATAGGGAAGAAGGAGAAAAATAATCACAATCTTGGCCATGAAGACTCTTGAGTAGAGCAGAAATACTAAAGCTCATGAATGTGTATGAGAAGTGGGAGTAGAAATGGCCAGAGGGTTGCTAAGGCACATCATGGAAGAGAAGGCAGAGAAATAGGAGAAGGCAAAAGAATAACAATTTCAGTTTAGACATTTTTGTAAGAAATTGATATGATGGAAATTTAATATTTGTAGAAGCAATGTTGGTTGAGAAAAGATTTATTAGTGTGTATAGCATGCAAACTAAAATAAGAAATAAGTATGAACTAGAAAAATTTATTTAAAAATGTTTTTTAAAGGATAAAGTTCTTTATACATACAAAACATACTTCTTGCCGTGAGAGGTTATCACCTAAATATGGGAATTAAGGGGTTATTTGTCCATTAGGTTCAAATAGGGGCAGACATCTATAAAATGTGATATGAGGAGCAAATACTATGTAATGGTTGCATAACTAGTGTGCTACATAGGAATTTTATCCACTTTGTGTGGCAAGAAAGATGTTTGGTCACAAAAAAACTTGCTCTTTATATCTCAGAAAAGAATCTACCCTTGATGGACTACTATAGCTGTAGCATTCACCTTTGCCTATCTCCTACTATAATTCTCTCTATGAACTATTTTGGGCACATTCATAGCTTTAGGTCATAGTGTGATTTGACAAAATGTTATGGTAAATTTCTTAACACGTGTCTAGTAGTGACCTTGTAGAATTTTCACCAAGATTTTTGATGTTGTTTGTTTAAAAAAAACATAAATTGAAATCTTATGGACCACGTTTTCTTTGTTTTTCCTGCATATTGAAGAGGTTTAAAGAGAGCCATTAGGATTTTTCATTTTCTTTGGTAACTTTCTAAGTGTGGCTTTTACAGCTTTGTTTCTCAGGGTATAAGCTTCTCAGGGTATGAGTGGAGTTAACATGGGAGTAACTGCTCCATAAAATATTGAGAAGAATTTGTATTCTACCTGACAGTCCTTTGACTGAAGTTTCAGGTACATGTAGATGGCTATACCATTAAATATGGTGACCAGAGTTAGCTGGGGGGTCCACGGGTGGAGAAAGCTTTGAGTCTGGCCTAAACAGAGTGAATCCTCAGCATGATAACCATAGTGTGAAAGTAGGAAATGAGGACAAAAGTGAAAGGCAGAGGCAGTGTGAATATACTGACGACCAGACCCAGACTCCGACTGACAGGAGTGTCAGAGCAGATGAGCTTTGACAGGGCCTGAATCTCACGGGTAGAATAGTTGATGGTATTCTGTCCGCAATAACAAGCAGGTCTTGCAATGATTGGTGAGACTGCTACTAAAAAGGCACTGATCCAGGTTCCCGAGGCCAGCTGTATGCAAACCTGATTATTCATAATGGTGGTGTAATGCAGGGGATTGGAGATTGCAACAAACGTGTTATAAACTATGACAGCAAAGAAGAGACATTCTGTCATCCCTGAAAAGAAGGATGTGGTCATCTGGGCATAACAGCTGGTATAGAAAATGTTGGGGAAGTCCCTGAAGCATTGGGCCAAGACATATGGTTCCCAGCTGGTGGAGTAACAGATACCAAGGAAGGACAAATTACGGAGGGAAAAATACATAGGATTATGAAGCTGACAATCCCATCTCACTACAACAATAAAGCTGTTCCCAAACATTGTGATCAGGTAGAAAAGCAGCAGTCCCAAGAAGACCATCTGGAGTTGAGGCTGCTGGGAAAATTCAGTGAGCAGTCACCTTAGAGGCATTGTCTCTAGACTGCCCATTTAGTCATCTCAAGTAGCGGGAAAGACAACAAAATGTAATGTCACCTATATTAGGAAGTAAGAGCAGTACCATCTTAGTAGCCTGTTAGAGTTCATGTTCTAGACTTCTGATTATTGCGTGTCATTTGTTTTACTGGGTTAGACTCAGCTGCCCAAGTATCCAATGATGAAAATACAGGTTCTCTTTGCTTTTCTATCTTGTAGAAACTTAAAAAGTTGTTTGGACTGTGTTAGATCCCAATAGAGGTACTTATACCTGGTCAAGTAAGACAGTCATTAACATTGAATTAAACAAAATCATTTTGCTCATAAAGGGGCATTGCTAGATGATTGACTTTATTCGTGACAAGAGAAGAGGCAAATATGCTACATCTCCCCACCAAACATGCACATTTATAGAGAACTTTATTGAAGTTGGTTTACCGGTTAACAAGCAATAATTTTTAACTTTAAGCTCAGTGATCCAATTGTGAATGCTTGAAATACTTATTTGCTTTTCAACTCTTTTTTTGCTTCTTCTATGTCATATTAAAACCACATATGGATTGTAAATTAGAAAGTATATATGTAGCTAAAGCAATCAGTCAATTCAATGGAAAAACAACACCAGCCAAAATGACATGAAATAAATGAAATGACTCATGGATTTATTAAAATCTCACTCTTTGTTCAATTGTTCTGTCATCTGTCTTCAGTGACAGGAGCTTACTATGTGCAGATCCTACCATCTCTATATAATTCCAAACAAGAGCTTAAAGAGTGATGGGAAAATCTTATTAGATAAAAGATTTTATGAAGACAACGATTACCAGAAATTTTGAAGAGACAAGTCAAATTTTAGAATACGTGTCTCCAGAAGTAGAAAGAAAGAAAGAAGGAAAAGACAGAGCCCTGTCAGTTTTGTGTGATTTTGGTAGGGTGTGAAACAGATGACCCATTGAAATATATTGTGGCTTTAGGATTTTCTTATTAAGACATAGAATCAAGTATCTCCATACTGTATTGCTATATTAGTGCTGCATATAATTGGGTAATTGTTCATACCCAAAAAGCAGAATGTTAAAATACACTAAGTGAGGGAGTCAGTGGGATCTAAGCCTAAATTCTGATTGAGCCACTAATAAGCTGAACAATCTTGAGAAAGTCAGTTTCCTCACATATGAAATGGGAATATCACCCAGCCTCTTGCAAGATTGTTCCAAGAGTAAGATGAGGTTCTGTCTGTAAAGAAACTGGCACATTACCTGGCACAATAATTAGCCACACAAGCTACGTTAGCTCCGTTCTCACTTTCACATCCCAGGTAGACCTTCCCTTCAGCTTGGATTTCATCCTTGTAAACATGTGCCAAAATGTCATTTCATCCTACCTTTCTTTGTGAGATTACCATGTTATCACAAATAATACCATCTGAAGTTTTAGGTTTGAGTAACTACTAAAGAAAGTTCGACTGTGTAAGTCATTAAAATTTGTTCCTGATGGTAGGCGGGAGAAGACACATAAAAAGATGAAAATTACTCACTGACTTGGGGCTGGAGGACAGCAACAGAGAAGTGCCCCTCATTCATAAGA
The DNA here is from genome assembly GCA_028646535.1 of Procyon lotor. Taxonomy (NCBI): domain Eukaryota; kingdom Metazoa; phylum Chordata; class Mammalia; order Carnivora; family Procyonidae; genus Procyon; species Procyon lotor. Next base: position 16,092,070 of record CM053612.1, read on the forward strand.
GAAGCATTTTGCAGTTGGCAACACCCCCACAAATGACTAATCTCCAAGAAGAAATTTGATTCCTTCAACTGCAAGGAAAAGAAGTTTAATACAAGCAGCTGTGGTAATAAATCTTCCTATCAGTTGTGGTTATAAGGCTGGAAAATCTTGAGTTAACTGTGCTGGTGAATCATGCACATTTATTTCTACTTGTTAAATATATTTTTCTTTTATATACACAGAGATGGCTTGTAATAAGGCTACCATGAAAGGTTGGTGTCCAAAAAACAATAAAGAAATTCATTGTCTAGCATACATAATGATAACATAGTTCATGTCAGTTCGTGACATGCAATTTTTCTTTGCCTGTACAAATATGAAAATGAAATTTCTTCTTAAGGTGTCCAAAATTCTGTTACTTTGTTCCCAGCCACAGAAAAATAAATTGAGGAGATGTCTTTTTTGAATACATCTCGATATTTTTAAAATATCGGTGTTTGCCAAAAATGTATAGTGTACTTACAGACTAAAAATATTTAAGTAGAATTAAAAGAGGACACAATTCAAATGCAAGAAGGAACTTTGGAAATTTGGATAATTGTGGGGTGGTTGAAAAACTCATGACCTCAGTCTTGAAGAATAGTTTCCACTTTGGGGATTTAGGGAATATCCCTGCTTTGTAATGTAGTTGCTTAATACAAATAGAGAGAAAAAACAAAGAACAAGGAGGAAGCTTCCACTGTATTTTGCTTATTAAAATAATGCTCACTTTCCTCCTAACATGGTTAATGAGAATTTCAGTGAATGTTCCAAATAGCAATGATTCTGGTCGGTAAATATGGTACTGTTGGATAACCACAGCCAGTCTTCCTCAAAGAGAAACTTTCTTCTGTCTGAATAGTTCTTCATTAATTTACTTTCTTTTCTGCTAGCAAATGAAATGTTCAGGCAGTGCTATGAAGAATTTATATTGAGGAATTTTGGAGAACAAGATGTACAGCATAGGATGATTGCATAATTTTGTGCTCGCTGGGTTCTGCAAATGATATGTTGTGTTGGTCAATCCAGTTCTCTTCCAAGTATGATTGTGGGTTCAACAGAGATTAGATGAAGTTTTATTATTATTTAGTTTTCTTTTAAACTTAAGGGACTTTATTATTATTTTTTTAATTTTTATTTTATTTTTTCAGTATTCCAAGATTCATTGTTCATGCACCACACTTGGTGCTCCATGCAATACGTGCCCTTCTCAATACCCACCACCAGGTAACTTAAGGGACTTTAGACCCTTAAAGTAAGAAGTAAGACTGAGCATACACTTTACTTATTTATTTTATTTTTTAAAAAGATTTTATTTATTTATTTGACAGAGAGAGAGAGATCACAAGTAGGCAGAGAGGCAGGCAGAGATGGGGGAAGCAGGCTCCCTGCCGAGAAGAGAGCCCGATGCGGGGCTTGATCCCAGGACCCCGAGATCATGAGCTGAGCTGAAGGCCGAGGCTTTAACCCTCTGAGCCACCCAGGCGCCCCTGAGCATACGCTTTAGAGGCTGTAAGCCCCTAGATTTAGTGACCGTATCTGAGTTGCCTCTGCTTTCTCTGGCATTCTACTTTGCACAGAGGAAAGTCTTGAAAAATGTTTGCTGAAATAAAAGATCCTGATGTCATTTTGACTGAATGGATTCTTCCATTAAGATGTTTTTATATTGCATTTAATGATGCTCTTTGGGGCCATGTGACCCTAAATAATGGTTTTCCCTGAAATTTGTACTCATCAATTTTTGGTACAAAAAAAAATGTGTTGACTGATAGAGCAGGGCTCTGTAGAAAGACAACAAAAGAGGAGGACTCAGCCAGATAGTCACTTCTTATTGGGCATTTGTGGTTCACTCTTTCCGTAGAGGGTTGATGGTAAGGGTCTGCTTATGTGAGATACTCATTCCTCAAGAATTTTCTTTGTGATTCTATTCAAGGGACTTTCTCACCCCCAAATATTAAAAATACATTAAATATGTGTGGAAATCCATAAAATATGATGGAGAACATTTACAAGAGCATACAAATTGGGAGAAATTGTAGTGTCATCCAAGAAATATTTCAGAGGACACGGTTGATGCCTCCCTAATGAAGATTACAGAACTGGCACAGAGGCAAACTACAGTAGGAATGGAAGGCTTCAGCTGTCCAGGCATCTGATGGAAGTCTCATTCTGCTAAAAGCAGAGCATCTGATACATTTGGGGTTTGCCTTACTGACAATTTCATTTCTCAGAAGGTTAAAGAAGCTTTGAGGGGAAATGATGCTATGGACTTAATTATGATAGAATGGACCAGAATCTTGGGAGAAAATAACTATATCACCTGGGAGTTCATAAAATGAAGAAATTCTATGGTTGATATTTCTAAAAGGGAAGTTGGCTGTGAGGCCATAGATCGTTTTCTCTAAATGTTTTAATTTCAAATTTCTTAAAGTCTTTGATGATAGCTTGACCAAAAACAGAGACTTACAAGATTTAAGATGAAAATAGATCTTTTTGGGGCACCTGGGTGTCTCAGTGGGTTAAGCCTCTGCCTTCAGCTCAGGTCATGATCTCAGGGTCCTGGGATCAAGCCCCACATCAGGTTCTCTGCTCGGCGGGGAGCCTGACTCACCCCCCCCCACCTGCCTCTCTGCCTACTTGCGATCTCTCTCTGTGTCAAATAAATAAATAAAATCTTTTTTTAAAAAAAGAAAATAGATCTTTTTCACTTTAAGTACATGGCACAGAGCATGGAAACAGCACAGACTCAGCTCTCCTGAGTGTAGACAATACTTATTTAGCAATCTCATAAGGCCTCATTGACAGCAACTTTCTTGCCTTATAATCAGAGTCTACTATAGACCCATCCCTATTGCATACTGATATGTGTGGCCTATTCTGCAAGTTTACTAGGTAACTGAATTTTACTTATCTTGTGGATGTTTTTTCTTCAGAGCTTTTTGATGTGTACATGGAAGGATTCAATCTAGGCTTCATGGTCATGTAGAATAATCCATTCATTTACCCATTCAAGAAATATTTATTGATTTCTTACTATGTGTCAGTTCTGTTCTATTTGCTGAGGATATAGCAATGAACAAAAGAGACAAGACTTCCCTTCTTATTTAACTTGTATTCTGTGGGGATGAGATAGAAAACAAGTAACAAAGTAATTCAGATAGTAATAACTGTTAGGATGAAAATGGAATGGTGATATGAAAGAACAGTGGAACAAGATTGTTATTATAGGTGTTTGCTTTCAAGGAAGGTGATGTTTGAGTGGGGATCAAAGTGACAGAAAGTAACTATGTGAAAATTTAGGGGAAGAGAGTTTGAGGGAGAGGGAACAGTACGTGCTAAGACTCTAAGGTAAAAACAAGTTTAGGAGCGCCTGGGTGGCTCAGTCATTAAGTGTCTGTCTTCAGCTCAGATCATGATCCCAAGGTCCTGGGATCAAGTCCCCCGTTGGGCTCCCTGCTCTGCGGGGAGGCTGCTTCTCCCTCTCCCACTCCCCCTGCTTGTGTTCCCTCTCTCACTCTCTCTCTCTGTGAAATAAGTAAATAAAATCTTTAACCCCAACCCCCTGAAAAAAAAACAAACAAACAAGTTTAACTGTTTGCCATATAGGAGGTAAGTGTAGCTGAACATGGTGGAGGGTGACTAATCTTCCTGGTTTGTCCTGCGCTTTCTTGATTTTTACCACTGAAAGTTTAATGTCCCCAGAAACTCTTTAATTCTTGTGTCAGGTTTAGGATTACCACAGAAACTCATTAATGATATCAACCTCACAGAATATTTTTCTCCAAGCTAACCATGTTGTGGTCCTTCCATCGAAATTCAGATGATGTAGTTCATTTCAAAACCTCTCAATAACAAGCCCAGATTTGCCCCTGAAATTACCTAAATCAACTTCTGATTTTTTCCCAATGCCCTCTTGAAGAGTGGTCCTTTGAGCCAGACACCCTTCTGAAAGCATGGAACGACCAACACCCATCACGGAGAAAACTACAAATTGTTGCAGCATTCTTGCACTAGTCTTGCACATCCTACGATAGCCAGTTATTTTTAATGATATTATGTTTAGCAAGGAAGGAAGGCCCTTAATCTTGATTTTTCCACGCAAACCACTCTCAAAGCACTTATCTCATTTCCCCCATGACTATACAACTGATTTTCTTTTAACCCCAAGGCTCAGCTTTATGATTTGCTAAGCAGTGCTTCATCTTGTTCAGTCTGGCTTGGAGTTCCCTTCCATTGAGGCTATTTCGGGTGCTACTTCTGGTACCCAAAACGTTACATAAGGACTTCTTACTTTCTTTGTATCACTCAAAATTTGTCAAATTTGTCTTGTGGGTTTTTTATCTAAGTCATTTGACAAAAGTGTCAAACAGAGCAGGGCCCCAGGCCCGTCACTGGAGACATCTTTCCAACATAGCATTAATCCATTGATCAATATATTAAGGGAAATTTGTTTAAGCAGGTATTAAATCTTAAAATTTCAAGTGTACTATGTTATCCATGATTTGGGATAAAGCATGTAATCGCGAGGCCAAAATATTGCCTAAAGATAAAGTTCTTCTCATTTGCTCTTGCAGATTACTGGCATTAAAAGACGATAAGACTGGAAATGTGGCTGGAACAGGTAAAGGACAGTAGGTACACCTCGGAGGGAGAAAAAGAACCCTCAAAGCTGGTTCACATGGGCTTAACAATTTGGGAAAGACCAGAAGAGGAGGGATATTGAGGAGAGATGAAGAGTTAAATGTCTTAGCTTTTTATTAAAGTTTTTTTTTTTTTAAATAATGCTACAGCCATAGAAAATATATAAACAAATGGGTGTGATTGTCCTCCAGTAAAACTTCAGATTCCACACACTACCCTTCTTCCTCCTCTGTTACGTTCTCCCAATTCTGAGATTCCACACACGGGTTGGGATCCCCTTGACCTCTCTTTTGTCCTGGCTTCCTTTCAGGCTTCTTTCTTTATTTTTATATTATTTTTAGATTTTATTTATTTATTTTTAAAGATTTTATTTATTTATTTGAGAGAGAGAGCTTGCACACAAGCAAGGGGAGGGGCAAAGGGAGAACCCGAATCCCCGCTGAGCAGGGAGCCCAACACGGGGCTCCATCCCAGGAACCTGGGATCATGACCTTAGTTGAAGTCAGAGGCTTAACTGACTGAGCCACTCAGGCACCCAGGATTATTTCTTCCAATCTTTCTCTTTATGATCTGAAATAGTCGTTCAAGAGATAGTTTAGATTTTGCGTGCCATAGGTCTTGGTGGCAACTACTTGGCTCTGCCATTGTAGCACAAAGCAGCCTGAGACATGGCGGAAACAAATGGGCATAACTGGACTGTACTGAAGCCTTATCCAGAACAACAGGTAGTGGGCTCTTTTGACCCACATGCTGGAGTTGGCCAGCCGCCGATCTAGATGGGATGCTGACTGTTCTCAAAATCAAATCCTCTAGCCCGCACACCATCTTGCATTTGCGTTTTGTGTTTTACTAATTGGGAACTACCCGTCCCCTACAGGTCACCGCCAACTGTGGTTCCTTAGACATCCACGGGGCTTGTGTCCTGTTCCCAACCAGCACTCCTGTGTGGCACTCTGTCCTCTGAATCCCTCACACAACTGAAGCCTAGAAGCAACCTGTTGATCTCACACTCCCCAATCTCAGAGTCCTCTGAGAAGGTTGTTTTTAAGCCTGACAGTTTCCATATCCCCCGCTCCTGGAGTGAAATGTCGGCCACTTTAATTATGAGGGGATGGCAATTGGCAGGGATTAGCAGCCATCATGCAAAAGTTCAGGTTCTTTTCAGTGAACCCAACTCCTACCTGGACGCATTGACAGAACAGTCTCATCTCCTTTTGCACCAGAGGTTCTGAGCCTCCCTGGATGACTGAAGGCACTCCTGGCAATGGACACTTGTTAAGAGCTAGTGACTGAGAGGAGCAAGTAGGGAGTAGGGCACAGGGGTCTCTGCAAGGTGATGAGTGCAAATGACTACTCTAACTAAAGGAAGGAGTGAAGCCAGCAGGCGTATTCATTGTTCATGTCCCCCCTTGACTTGAGAATGACTGCTGCGTTTCAAAAAATGTACAGAATTCTTATTTCACCCAACTTTTAGATTAATTAAAACATGAACTACAGAAAAAGGCATACCGTACGATCTCACTTATATGTGGAACCTGAAAAGGCTGAGCTCACAGACATGGAGAATAGGAGTGGTTACCAGGAGCTGGGGGGTGGGGGAATCAGGGAGGTGTTGGTTAAATGATACAAACTTCCACTTCTAAGATGAATATGTACTGGGGACCTAATGTACAGAGTGGTGATTATAGTTAATAATAGTATGGATATATTTGAAAGTTGCTAATAGAGTAGAATCTTAAATGTTCCCACTGCAAAAAAGAAACGGTAATTAGGTGATGTGAGGGAGATGTCAGCTGATGCTATGGTGATAATCATTTTGCAATATATAAGGGTATCATATCATCAAATTGCACACCTTAAATTTAGACTGTGTTATGTGTTGGTTATATCTCAGTAAAGCGGGGACAATATCAATAAATTCACATCTTCCTTAAATCTGAATCCAAAGAGCAACTTAGTCTGAAAGTTCTGAGGCCAGATTTCTCGTCCTGGTTTTGCCTGACCATGCTGGACTTTAGTTTTTCTCTTCTATAAAGCAAATGGATCTCACTAGACAATTATTATTTCTAACCAACATTTTCTACAGTCAACAGAGAAAACATGGAAGCCACAGAAAACCATAGGCAATTGAACAAGAATCACAGGCAATTCCACTGTTTAGTTGTGACCATTAGCTACATTTGGGCTCTTTTCCTGTTCCTATGCCATTTCCACAGTCATGATGTCACACTATACAAAATGTGAACTGCTTTGCCACTGAAGCATTTTCCCATGGTACTAGACAATTGTTCAAGATTCTTCTAACTCTATGATTTCAAGTATATTTTCTTTTTTTTTTAAAAGATTTTTATTTATTTATTTGACAGAGAGAGGGAGAGACAGAGAGAGAGAGAGATCACAAGGAGGCAGAGAGGCAGGCAGAGAGAGGGAGAAGCAGGCTCCCTGCTGAGCAGAGAGCCTGATGCGGGGCTCCATCCCAGGACCCTGAGATCATGACCTGAGCCGAAGGCAGAGGCTTTAACCCACTGAGCCACCCAGGTACCCCTCAAGTATGTTTTCTTATGGTGAATATAAAGACTACCAAAAATCATGGTGAATAATATTTGTCTTTGTCCAATAAGCAAGACAATATAAAGCTTTTCGTGGAAACTAAATGGAATATTTTCTTGAGGAATCTCCACACTGTTTTCCAAAGTGGCTGCACCAACTTGCATTCCCACCAACAGTGTAAGAGGGTTCTCCTTAAAACAGTGTGGAGATTCCTGAAGAAATTAAAGATAGAGCTACCCTATGACCCTGCCATTGCACTACTGGGTATTTACCCCAAAGATACAGATGCAGTACAAAGAAGGGCCACATGTATCCCAATGTTCATAGCAGCAATGGCCACAATGGCCAAACTGTGGAAAGAGCCAAGATGCTCTTCTACAGACGAATGGATAAAGAAGATATGGTCCATATATACAATGGAATATTATGCATCCATCAGAAAGGATGAATACCCAACTTTTGTATTAATATGGATGGGACTGGAAGAGATTATGCTGAGTGAAATAAGTCAAACAGAGAGAGTTAATTATCATACCGTTTCACTTATGTGTGGAGCATAAGGAAAAACATGGAGGACATTGTGAGAAGGAAAGTAAAGGTGAATGGGGGGAAAT
>CM053612.1:16100392-16174748 GCA_028646535.1 Procyon lotor
TGCCTCCCGGGGCCGAGGGGAGCTGGCCTTAGAGGAAGCAGTGCTTCTAGTGTTCCTAGCGCAGTGCCTGTGACGTAACTGGTTCCCAGCTCTCAAGTCCCTTCTCTTCCACCTGGGCACGTGGGACCTTTCCGGACACACAGAAGCGAAGCGTCCTCAGTGGTTGGGAAGAGCCAGTTACGCAGCGGGTCTCAGCTGCTCAGACCCATCTCATCCTTCAGGAGACACATGTGGAGCTCAGCCCTGCATCCACGGGCTCTTGCTCTGAAGAGACTCTCCTCCCCGCTCACTCCTGACATCCCCCAAGGAAACACAGCCTCAAAACATAGACTTTCCAACTTTCCTAGTAAAATGAATGAAAGAACCTTTTGGGGAATAAAGTGATTTCTTTTTAGCGCCACTCGTTTACTTTTCCATAAGCTCCCAAGATGGCTTACATGTTAGCTGTTAATCACACCATCTGTTCAAACAGCACTGCAGTAAATGATTCAATTCATACTTTTCCTCTAAAAGAATCTTTTTAAGGATGGTGTTTATGTCTCTGTTTTCCTTCATTTGGCAACGTAGTACGAGCTATTTTAACTTTGCTGTCATTGTAAACACATATTGAATCTTCCCCTTCTTGACTGTAGAAAACAAGACAACTGCTCCACATTTGTTCCACTCGACTCTCAGCTTAGAGGGGGAGGGTGCCATTTATTAGAGATTTTAAATTGTTTTAAAAAGAAAAATAATGACAATTTCCCAGGCAATAGTTTCTCTGATATCTTGAATTTAGTGACAATCACTAGGTTCTAGCTACGTGAGATGGTTCAGGCCAAGCCCAAATGAGCAGAGCGTCCTTAGCCATTAGGGAGCACCAACTCTGCTGAGGAGCCTAATTGCTCAGATGCATCTGATCCTTCAGGAGGCCACGTTGCCCCTGGTTTAGAGAGGTACCTGGGAAGAAGGGTCTGGATCTCCTCAGCAAGTCCAGATCCAAAACTGGGGTGGTACCAGAGCTGGGCAGGAAGTGAAAGGGCTGGTGAGGCTTTTGTGGAAAAGGGAGGCCCTAGAATTAGTAGGGTGAAAAGTATAGGAGAGTAGAGGTGGACTTCTTATTGTTGCAAAATGTTCTATGGACCTCTGAAGGCTCTGTATACATGTGTGTATCTGGGGAAGTTGACATAGCAGCATGGCTTAGTCCTAGTGCTGACCCATATAGATGCCATTCTCTCCTGCTTTCTAAGACCCGTAGCTGCATCGAAGGAGTTTTACATTGTGCAGTCCTGTACACAGTATGAGAATTATACAAAGTTGGCACATATAAACTTGTGTGTGGGGACCCCAGTGAAGAAGGGTTTTGTCCTTCATGCCAAGCCATAAAAGCTAGTTGACAAAGGCTCAAATTAGAGGAGATAATCTTGCTGGATTTCTCAAGTTGGATAGTTCACTAGTTTTGAATGCACATATTTCACAGAGTCTACATCAATAATTGTGCATAAAGCTGGAAATGAATGCGGTTGTGGGAATGGTTATATGTTTGTATGGTTGGATCAGCAGCAGTCAGGACACCTGTGTGGGCTGGGTTCAGATCTCTGAAGGTCTTAAGCGGCACAACGAAGAGTTTAGCTTCTTGCCTTCACATAACTGGACATCACTAAGGACTCTGACACAATCTCAGGAAGATGGGTTCACCATAGTGTGGAACCTGTATTGGAGTGGGTTGCCCATGAAACCATGTCTCAAGTTGTTGCAATAGTCAAAGCAAGAAATAATGAAGGCTGAATTTAATGGAGAGATTGTAGTATGGAAAACTAGGGATGGATTTGAGACTTATCACAGGAGTAGAATAGGCAACACTTCAGGGATAATTAAAGCTTGTAGTGAGAGAGGAAGAGGATTAGAAGATGTGTCTCAGGTGGATTGTGGCACCATTCATTGAGATCCAGAAAACAGTATGAAGGGGAGATTTAAGGGGAGAGGTGGAGCTCTCTATTTTCAAATTGTCTGCAAACTTGAGGTAGATATGGGTCCATTTTCCATGAATGCATGTGACTGGAGCTCAGAAGATATGTCTGAGTAGTTGATAGAACTTTGGTAGTCATTACTCTAAATAATTATTGGACAGTGTTCATGAGTTTGACCTTGCTCCAACCAACATCTGCTCAGCTTAGCTTGGAAAAGCCATGTTTAACCCATGCCACAATATCTCCTCTCCTCCTGGTTTGGAGTGGAGAATTAAATAATTATAAAGCAATAATCACCAAGTATGCAGTGAATAATAACAAATCAGTATGTAGGTAGTAAAGGAATTAACAGTACGGATAGGGTTGAAAATTCCACGAATATCTATATTCCCTACATATGTGGGCCGGTATCTGTAGTCAGATATGTTGAGTATTGACACCGTAAGATTTATGAAACGACAACAACAAAAATGAGCAAAAGGAAAAACAAAAAGAGAGAGGCAAACAAGAAATAGACTCCTAACTATAGAGAACAAACTGAGGGTTACTGGAGGGCTGGAGGGGAAGTGGGTGGCAGGATGGGTTAAATGTGTGCTGGGATTAAGAAAGGCACTTGTCGTGATGAACACTGGGTGTTATATGGATGTGTTGAAGTACTATATTGTACACCTGAAGCTAATATTACATTTTGTGTTAAGTAGCCGGAATTCAAATAAAAACTTCAAAAAATAAAAAAAATAATAAAAGCGAAATATTGCAGAGTAGAGCATAGTTACCTTCAAAGGGAAATGACAAACTGGTAGGGACAATGTATCAGAATTAGTTTCAGCTTCTAGGGACAGAAAACTTAATATTGAGTGGTTTATACAAGATGGATGACTCTTTCTGTGTGTCTCACATAATAGATGACTGAGATGATAGGTCCACAATAGCTATGGCAGTTGTACAGTATTCATTGATTCATACCCCTTCCAGCTGACCATTCTGCCTTCATTCTTCACAGAGAGGAATGTTGGTAGAACTCCAGATAGCACATTTACATTCTACACATCAGAATGGAGGACAGGGAAAAGATGGGGGCTGATTTGCTTCTATTTAGGACTTTCTAGAAATTCCCCACATTTTTACTTCTACTTCATTGATAACAAATTTGGTCACCCTCTTACACTGTTGGTGGGAATGCAAGTTGGTGCAGCCACTTTGGAAAACAGTGTGGAGATTCCTCAAGAAATCAAAAATAGAGCTACCCTATGACCCTGCAATTGCACTACTGGGTATTTACCCCAAAGAAACAGATGCAGTACAAAGAAGGGCCACATGTAACCCAATGTTCGTAGCAACAATGGCCACAATCTCCAAACTGTGGAAAGAGCCAAGATGCCCTTCAACAGACGAATGGATAAAGAAGATATGGTCCATATATACAATGGAATATTATGCCTCCATCAGAAAGGATGAATACCCAACTTTTGTGTCAACATGGATGGGACTGGAGGAGATTCTGCTGAGTGAAGTAAGTCAAGCAGAGGCAGTAAATTATCATATTGTTTGACTTACTTGTGGAGCATAAGGAATAACATGGAGGACGTTAGGGGAAGGAAAGGAAAAGTGAGTTGGGGGAAATCAGAGGGGGAGACGAAGCATGAGAGACTGTGGACTCTGAGAAACAAACTGAGGGTTTTGGAAGGGAGGGGGTGGAGGATGGATGAGCCTGGTGGTGGGTAATAAGGGGGGCATATATTGCATGGAGCACTGGGTGTGGTGCATAAACTTGAATTTTGGAACACTTAAAAAATAAAATTAAATTAAATTAAAGAAATTTGGTTACCCAGACACACTTAACTTCAGAGAAGCTGGGAGCTACAGATTTAAAATTTTTTTTTAATTGTAATTTTAGTTAACATACAGTGAAATATTGGTTTCAGGAGTAGAATTCAGTGATTCATCAACAATAGCCCAACTGTGGAGTGAGCCCAAATGTCCATCGACAGACGAATGGATAAAGAAGATGTAGCATATATACACAGTGGAATATTACTCACCCATCAAAAAGAAAGAAATCTTGCCATTTGCAATGATGGGGAAAGAGCTAGAGATTATTGTGCTAAGTGAAATAAGTCAGTCTGGGGACTATAGTTTTTTAGCTAGATATGTTGCCATCTGAATACAGTTTAGTAATCTATCATCAAAGAAGATTGGGAGAATAGATAATGGTATAGATAAGTAGCAACATCTTCCACAAGACATATTACCAATTTGGCCCCATTTGGTGTGAAGAAATACTGAAAGGAAAGAATCATCTAGAATTGCCATGGGAAGACTTCCAGTCAGTCTGATAAGCAGAACGTGTTTTAAGAAAATTTGTCGAGGTAAACACTTGACACCAGAGAGATCCAACATGAGTTATCAGGGATGGTCTCCCAGGCACTTAGAGAAGAGTAAAGAAAAGTATGGGAACAGTAATGTTTAGAAAATAACCCAATCAAGTTGTGTATATCTGAAAGGCCAATCAATATGTAGGAGGGCCCCAGTCACAGTAACCCATCACGGGACAGGAGGTTAATTCATGGATGGTAGTGGTGATGATAGAGGACCTCGACTGACAAAAGCACAGCAAGGTCTGAGTCCTAAAAGGAGTGAGGTACTAAGCAGATGTCTAAGGCAGAAGCATGGGTCCAGAGCTGAGACAAAAGTTTAAGAGTGGAATAGCAAAAAAAAAAAAAAAAAAAAAAAAAAAAAGAGTGGAATAGCAAAAAGACAGACTGGCTTTTGAGTCCCCAGGAAGAGTGTTTCCCAAAATTTTAGGTTTCACATACAAAGCACATTTTTTTTTCAAAGTGAACTTGCCATTGTGTTGGTAACTTTTTATTTTCTAAGTGAGGATATATTAAAAACAAAACAACCAACTGTCCACAATTTATAAACCTTATTATTTCATTGTAAGTAATTCATTTTGGGTAAAAAATTAGAAAAATTAGAAAAATTCAAAACAAAGGAAAACTCTTGTCTAAAATTCAAAATGTTCAAAAGAAGGGGCAATAAAAAGGCTCTCTCCTACCTCTCTTCCTTTATCACCCAGTTTACTTCTCTGGGGGCAGCCACCATTACCTGTTCTTTAGACACCCTCCCAGAGATATTCTATGTTTAAGTAAACCAAACTTGTGTATGTAGTATTCTATACCTACTGTTTTTACTAAAAACAATGTCTTGAAAAGCATTGCATGTCAGTACATAGAGAATTTTCTAATTCTTATTATGTATGCATAGTAGTCCATTGTATGGACTTACCAAATTTAAGTCATTTATTAATGGGCATTTTAATTATTTCCAACCATTTGCTATTCTAAACAGTGCTTCCGTGAATTGGCTTAGAACAGCATTCGAAGTTGAATGAAACTAAGTCTGAGGAGCTCTTACTTTTCATTTCCACACAGACTGGTAAAAACTTTACCAACACCAGCACCTTTTTATGTACTTGAGAAACACTTTTCTGTAGTTCTCCACAGCCTTGAAGTCATTCAGACTTGTGAAATGGGCCAATTGTTTTTGACTGTCAAGTCACCTCCTTTATGAAAAAGTGGAATCCTTCCCAAAAAGGTGGTCTAGCTCACCAAATAGGGTCCGAGTTTCTGTTTCCAACTGCTTGCTATACTGTTTTCCCTGTGTTGAAATATTTTTCCTATTTGGCTTTTCCTATTGTCATTTGCAACCAGCCACTCCCATAACATGAAGAGATTTGATATGGCTAGACAGGGGATAATTAAAGATGCCAGATGCAACAACAAAAGGACAAGACTTTGACTCAGGCATTTGGGTGGATTTGGCACAGGGAGAAAAGGCCATCCTCTGGTGTTAGGGTGTATTAGGCATCTTTTTTGTACCTCCTGGCTTCACTTATACATTATTCTAGCTGTCACCATGGTGATCATCTATGAGGGTTCCAACATGCTTCATGCAGGTGCAACAACATGCAGACAATACCTTACCTCATGCTTTCATTGTATGGCTTTTAACTCCTGAGCTGGGATTTACTAGTGAACACTACTGTGAGACCATCTGCCTACATGTATGTACAACCTGGAAGCATGAAGGACTGGGTGGATGGGTGAATTTTTATCCATCGGGAGATAGGAGATGATGACTAAATTCATCCCCCTGGAGGCAGTGCCAAATAGTGGTTAAGGGTCCTGGAATCACACAGTTTGAGCTCAAATCCTGGTTCCACCATTTATATGCTGTGTGACCATGGACTAGTTGCTTGACCTCTCTGGGCCTCAGTTTCTTCATTGGCTGGTGTGGAAAAGAATAGTACCTACCTGAAAGGGTCAGTGTGTGGATTCCTCGAGATCACATATATAAGGCATTTAGCATAGAGCAGGGCATGGAGTAAGTACTTAGAGAAAGTTGGTTAATAATGATCTATTCACTACATCACTGTCTCCCAATTTGCCCTCATAAATTTGGAAAAAAAAATATCTCTCTGTTTCTACCCAGGAATGGGATGGAGTTTATACAACTTCTTAAACAATTTAACTGGATTAAGCAGAGTCTCACTTAGTTGAGATCAGCTCAGTAACACATCCTTGAATTAGCTTTCCTTGCTTTCTTTTCTTTCGGGAAATCTATTCAGTAGTGTATTTTATTTTATTTTATTTTATTTTATTTTATTTTATTTTATTTTATTTTATTTTTTCAGTGTTACAAGATTTATTGTTCATGCACCACACCCAGTGCTCCATGCAATACGTGCCCTCCTCAATACCCACCACCAGGCTCGCCCAACCCCCCACCCCCACCCCTCCTAAACCCTCACTTTGTTGCTCAGAGTCCACAGTCTCTTATTCATTATCCATGTTCCTCTTTCTTACTCTCTGAAATTGTGCTCACTGTATAACATCTGCCCCTAATTACTCTGCCTCAAATTTAGGTAGTGCTATGAGACAAGACCTTATAGGTAGACAATCATCACTCAGGAATTTTGACAGCAGAATGTTACACTCCAGGGGCACCTGAGTGACTCAGTCAGTTAAGCATCTGCCTTTAGTTCATGTCATGATCCCAGGGTCTTAGGATCGAGCCTCATGTTGGGCTCCCTGCTCAGTGGGGAACCTGCTTCTCCTTCTCTCTCTGCAGCTCCTCCAGCTTGTTCTCTCTCTCAAATAAATAGATAAATAAAATCTTAAAAAAAAAAAAAAAGAAAAAGAAAAAGAACGGTGTACTCCAGGTCAGGTAGGGTTCTAGTCTCTGGAAGGAGAAGGGAACAGTGCTTGCAAAAGTAAGGCTGTTCTTGAGTCCTAGAAAGCCTAGACTACTAGACAGCTGACCGTGACTCAAAGAACTAATTGGAAAAAGGTAATGGAGGTTAATTGGGACACACTGTCAAATATGGAATAGAACTTGATTGTCCTGATATTGAATTGCCAATGTATTTAGAGTTTCCTATATACTCCTTGCTTAAGTTCAGGATTGAAATTAGGGTGGGGCTAAATATGTGGACAGATAGGCAAAGTAATCCCCGCTATGTGGAAAGAAGAGCTTCACAGACCAAAGACTGGGAATGACATAGAAATTGACAGGAAAGGCAGCATTTCCATGTTTGATGATCCCCTGGTGGATGGGATGAAACGAGTAATATACTCCTCATGCAGACCCCATGTTTCTTGGTTTAGCATTTCACTTTATGACCCATATGAATTTCTTCACCTGTTTGATTAGAATACTTGAACGTGCCACCAAAATGAATGGCAATCAATTTGCATTACAATTTACTCTAAGCACAATCTTAGATGTACCATGGAAACTACACTGGATTTATAGTCAAGACACCTGAGTGTAAGTTGTGCCCTTTAGTAAATCATTTGACTTCTCTGAATCTCTTTTCATTCTGAAAGTGGAGCTAATGTTTGCCTTATCTATCTCATAGGTTTGCTGTGAGTATGAAACATGATAATACATGTGAAAATAATATATAAGTTGCTGAGTGTTATGTAAATACTAGTTACTATTACAAGAAAGTATCTCTAGTACTGAGGGAAATAGAGCTCCTTACATTATTTGCCTTAAGTTTTGCTTATGATACAAATGCAGTAATGTTGGTTTCAGGGTGGACAAATTTCATATATTTATGTTAGGTTACTGGGCCAATGCTTTGTCCTTTCCAGCCTACTGCCAAAAATATAGCCCTCAAGCTCTTGTCTATGCAGCAGATTCCTCATTACCCTCTGGGAAAGTCCCAGTTTAGATGTCATTTTGCAAACAAGATTGTTAAGGATAAAGAAAAGCATCACTGAATAATTGGGATGTAAGTACAGAATCCTGAATGGTCTAAGGCAGAAATCTATTTTCTGTGGAAAACTTTATTCTTTATTCTCAATGTTATAGCAAAGCATAAGAAGTATGAAATAAAATATCTAAATGTTTAAGGGCTTTTTTTAAATTTTTTTAATTTTTTTTAAAGATTTTATTTATTTGACAGAGAGAAACACAGCGAGAGAGGGAACACAAGCAGAGGGAATGGTAGTGGGAGAAGCAGGCTCCTCGCAGAGCAGGGAGCCCGATGCGGGGCTCGATCCCAGGACTCCAGGATCACGACCTGAGCCGAAGGCAGCCGCTCAACGACTGAGCCACCCAGGCGCCCCTGTTTAAGGGCTTTTGTGTGATTTTATGAACATAAATTTTTCTCTCCCCTAATCCTCATTAAACTGTTACCTGATATCCACACTACCATATCAGTATCCTCTAGATGGGATTGCCCACACTCCTAATACTCCAAGGTGTGGTCTACATACTGGTAGCACTGGAATCACCTGGAAGCTTGACAGAAATCTAGAAATCCAGAATTTCAGATTATAACCCTGACCTATTGAATCAGAATTTGCATTTCATCAAGATTCCCCATATGATTCACGAAGTTTGAAAACCAGGCATCTATGTTAACCTGCCCTCTTAAGTCAGCCCACTTAAATCTTCTTAACCCCTTAGGTTTTATTCCTGTGCTTCACTCTGCTTTGATCTGGGTCCTTACAGCAATCCCTGACTCTAGCCCTTTAGACAAGTCTTTCCTTGTACTATATGTGTGCCCCCCACATGTCTGAAATTCCGCTTTTCCTAATGTATGTTGACTTACCAACCAACTTGATGTCCCTGTTGCTTTCA
The DNA here is from genome assembly GCA_028646535.1 of Procyon lotor. Classification (NCBI taxonomy): domain Eukaryota; kingdom Metazoa; phylum Chordata; class Mammalia; order Carnivora; family Procyonidae; genus Procyon; species Procyon lotor. The sequence goes on from CM053612.1 coordinate 16,109,497, forward strand.
ACATGCAAATATGTACTGTATATACCGCAGCTCTACCTCTTTGGAACACAATCTCATACCCGTACCCATTCAACTCGGCCAGTACTGGGTGAGCTAGACCAATTCTATAGGAAAGAAGGGAATAGGAGTAAGCCAATTTAGCAGTACCATAGAGGTTACCTGCAATAGATGGGATATGTACATCTGAAACCTGTTAAATTTTTTATTCCTCTAGTCTTAGATTTTCAGCAGTCATCTGGTCCTTTTGAGTATAAGTCCCTGAAAGATATGCAGGATCTCTCTTTACCTTTTGCACTTTCATTTCTGTTTATGTGCGGGGAAATGCTAGGGTAGACAAAACAAAGAAATAGCTGATGTAGAAGTCATCCTGATCTGGTTCTGGAAATGACAAACCCATTGCAGCAAACATATCAAGATAAATGGCATCCCATGCAGAATGTGGAGTGTGCCTTCCTGCTGTATCTTTTTCTCCCCATCAGGTGAACACCATGGCTACCTAGTTGCTTCAGGGCTACTACGTGAAATTTGTTGCTCTTAGTGGGTTAGCATTTGTGGCTAGTATTTGTGGCTATCCCTTCTCTGGGAAGAGGCAGTTTGTAAGCAAGGACATACTGTTTCATTTGTATTTAAAAGAACAGTTTCCCTCCTTATGTGGTACCACAGAAACTAGACTCTCCTCTCTATCCCAAGTTCTAGCACCCATTTTTCCTTGGTTATGATTATAATTAGTGAAAAATAAGTTCATGCACTAGAGAGCCATCCTCAGGACCCATATTCTTAAAGATGAAACTGTCATGGAAAAGAGTCCTTTGACAATAACTGACTTCCATTAGATTGAGTCTGAGATAGGTTCATATTTTTTTCAATTCTGTTTTGTGGACAATTGTGAAAGAGGAAAGGACTGGTGACTCTTTGAAAAGGATGCTGGACAAGATACCTGCAGCTCTCAGATGGTTATCCTTCCTTTGACCACCTTCATTAGGGCATCTTTCAACATCCTTGTTTTTCAGAGTGTAAATGAGTGGGTTCGGCATGGCTGTTACTGGCCCATACAACACTGAAATGGTCTTATCCTCATCCTGGGATGATTGAGAGTGTGGGGCACATGTACATGAAGATTGCTGTCCCATAGTAAATGAAGACCACAGTCAAGTGGACACCATAGGTAGAAAGAGCCTTGAGTCTGGCCTCTGCATGGTGGATCTTCAGGATGGCCACAGCAATATGGAAACTGCTTCTTGTGAAATTACATGCAATCCTCGCCTGGCATAACGACTATCCTGTAGCTGAATTAGAACTCAAAGAACCAGTGTGAATCATAGGAAAGAGTACTGAAGTAAGGGCATTTTAGTTTTGATTTGACCATTTACTTGCTGTGTAATCTAAGGAAGCTGCGGTTTCATTATCTATAGGTTAAAGAAAACATACATACATTTCCTACCCCACAGAACTGTGAATTCTTAATAAGATAATGGGTTGGGAAATGCTGTGAAAATTATAAATATATGCAGACAAAAGTGATGATTGTTTCTGAAAGAAGGACTACAACTAAGATTCCCCCTAATTTAACCTTATTGTTGCTTTCAAGATATAAGGGAATATAGGAATTCAGGAGTTGCATTTATAAGCACCTTTCCTTCCCCTCTAATGCTAGAAATAATATTCAGCCAGAGAAGAGCCTTAGAAGTGGTTTAAGTATTGGAACAGATGTCCCACCATCTCTAAATTCCTGTCAATAAGCCCTTATAAGAGCAACTGAATAGCCCATTCAAGCTAAGGCTTCAGCATTTGAGAAGAACAAGGAGGATAATTTAAAGAAGTGCAGTGTTAAGTGATGTCCTTAATTGATTCAACTCCCACATATCAGTAAGGGGCCATATATAAGTCAAAAGTAACTTTGAAAACTTTAATGGAGTTGTTTGTGAACCAAAAAAGATGATTTTAAAGTGTTCAGCCCATCCTTTTCTTTGTGAACTTAACAACACCTTTTTTTAAGAAGACACTTAACACTTCCTTATATTACTTGCTACACAAAAACTAGTTTTAATATACATTATTCTAAGTTGTTTTCAGATCTAGAAATGTGCTCTGAATACATAGATCTCCTGAACACTGATGCATACATATATCTATATTTACATTTACATAGATTTAAAAAAGTAAGGCCAATCTATTCAACCACTTGGTGAAACTAAGGATATTAAGCACAAAATTTATATTTAGTTTCTAGTTCAGGGCCATCACGGAGAGACAACAGAAAGTGAGAGGTAAGAATGAGAGATGGAGAGAAAAGACAGTGTCAGTTTCAAGAATGAGATACAGAATAGAATAATTGTGTTGTGGCAAATGAGGGTAAAATGAGGACTGGAATAAAGTGAAAGGGAGGGCATATTTCAGATGAGTAGGAGGACAGGTTTTCTGTCTAGATAACTAAAGTTACCTAATATGACAGAGGCAGTGGTTTTACAAATTAGTGAGCTCACTCACACACTGATGCAACATTCAGTTTCAGCCTGGTCAGCATTACAGTAGACAGATTTCCTGTATTGGACCACAGGCTGAATTGGGCCCAGTATACAACTGGAGCATCTATGATATCATAATTATGAGGAAAAAGACATGGCAGAGAGAAACAAGAGTCCAGAGAAGGCAGAGGGAGAGAAGAGACATCTAGGAGAAAGATCTAGGGAGTAAAACTAGGGGACTATGAAGGAAGAGAAAAAGCAAAGAGATAGAGAGAGAAGGAATCATGTTTATCAAAAGGGAGACAAGGCATTGCTTCTCTTGCACAGCAGAACCAGGATGCCTCAAGAATGCAGCCCCAGATACAACCCAGACTTAAAATGGGGACACTGGGCTCCAGAAAGCACCAATGATCTGCCTAAGTTGCTTTCCAACCAATCACGAGGAGGGAACTATCTATGCATAAACAGAGCCTCCCCTCTGTTTAGGGAGACAAGACTAACTATTCTCTGTTGTTGCTCTGTCTTCCTTCCGCTCAAATTGTAGCCCCACTAAAGCTTTACCTATGCCTTTGATCCTGGGGTCCAGCCTCATTTTTATGGTTATTGGGCTCAAGAATCTGAATCTGGTAACATACACATACAATGGAATATTATTCAACTTAAAAAAGAAGGAAATCCTGCTAGTTGTGACCACATGAATAAACCTGGAAAACCATTTACCATGCTAATGGACATCAAAAGAAAGCTGAGGTGGCGATCCTTATATCAGATAAATTAGATTTTAAGCCAAAGACTATAATAAGAGATGAGGAAGGACACTATATCATACTTAAAGAGTCTGTCCAACAGGAAGATCAAACAATTTTAAATATCTATGCCCCTAACATAGCCAATTATAAACCAAATTAATAACAAAATCAAAGAAACACATTAACAATAATACCATAATAGTAGGGGACTTTAACACCCCCTCACTGAAGTGGACAGATCCTCTAAGCAAAAGATCAAGAAGAAAATAAAGGCTTTAAAAAAAAAAATAAAGGCTTTAAAGGACACACGGGATCAGATGGACATCACAGATATATTCAGAACATTCCATCCCAAAGCAACAGAATACACAGTTTTCTCTAGTGCAAATGGAACATTCTCCAGGACAGATCACATCCTGGGTTACAAATCAGATCTCAGCCAGTACCAAAAGATTGAGATCATTCCCTGCATATTTTCAGACCACAGTGCTTTGAAACTAGAACTCAACCACAAGAAGAAAGTTGGAAAAAACTCAAATACATGGAGGCTAAAGAGCATCCTACTAAAGAATGAATGGGTCAACCAGGAAATTAAAGAAGAATTAAAAAAAAATTCATGGACATTGGGGAAGGTATGTGCTATGGTAAGTGCTGTGAAATGTGTAAGCCTGACGGTTCACGGACATGTACCCTGGGGTAAATAATACATTATATGTTAATGAAAAAAATAATTAACTAAAATGAAATGAAATGAAATGAAAATGAAAACACAACTGGTCAAAATCTTTGGGATACAGCAAAGCGGTCCTGAGAGGAAAGTGTATAGCAATACAAGCCTTTCTCAAGAAACAAGAAAGATCTCAAATACACAACCTAACCCTACACCTAAAGGAGCTGGAGAAAGAACAGCAAAGAAAGCCTAAACCCAGCAGAAGAAGAGAAATAATGAAGATCAGAGCAGAAATCAATGAAAGAGAAACCAAATGAACAGTAGAACAGATCAATGAAACTAGGAGCTGGTTCTTTGAAAGAATTAGTAAGATTTCACTCAGCATAATCTCTTCCAGGATTTTGGGCGCCGGGTGGCTCAGTCGTTATGTGTCTGCCTTCGGCTCAGGTTACGATCCCAGGGTTCTGGGATCGAGCCCTGCATTGGGCTCCCTGCTCTGCGGGAAGCCTGCTTCTCCCGCTACTATTCCCTCTGCTTGTGTTCCCTCTCTCACTGTGTTTCTCTCTGTCAAATAAATAAAATCTTTAAAAAAAAAAAATCTCTTCCAGGATTTTGATAGATTCTTGTCTCATGTTGAGGTCTTTTATCCATTTTGAGTTTATCTTTGTTTTTTTTTTTTTTTTTAAGATTTTATTTATTTATTTGACAGAGAGAGAGAGTGATCACAAGTAGACAGAGAGGCAGGCAGAGAGAAAGGGGGAAGCAGGCTCCCTGCTGAGCAGAAAGCCCCATGCAGGGCTCGATCCCAGGACCCTGAGATCATGACCCGAGCCAAAGCAGAGGCCTAACCCACTGAGCCACCTAGGGGCCCCATGAATTTATCTTTGTGTATAATGTAAGAGAATGGTCAAGTTTCATTCTTCGATGCATAGCTGTCCAATTTTCCTAGCACCATTTATTGAAGAGATTTTCTTTTTTCCACTGGATGTTTTTTCCTGCTTTGTTGAAGATTAGTTGACCATAGAGTTGCAGGCCCATATCTGGCATCTTTACTCTGTTCCACTGGTCTATGTGTCTGTTTTTGTGCCAGTACCATGCTGTCTTAGGACTGGAGGAGATAATGCTGAGTGGAATAAGTCAAGCAGAGAGAATCAATTATCTTATGGTTTCACTTACTTATGGAGCATAAGGAATAACATGGATGACATTACAAGGAAAGGAAAAGTGAATTGGGGGAAATTGGAAGCGGAAGTGAACCATGAGAGACTGTAGACTCTTAGATACAAACTGTGGATTTTGGAAGGGAGGGGGGCTGGGAGGATGGGTGAGCCTGGTGGTGGGTATTGAGAAGGGCACGTATTACATGGAGCATTGGATGTGGTGCATAAACAATGAATCTTGGGACACTGAAAATTAAAATTAAATTAAAAAATAAGAATAAAAAATAAAAAAGATTCTAAAAAAGGAATTGATAAGGTGAGAAGTTGTTTGCAAAAAGAAAAAAGAAAAAAATGGAGAGAATATGCTGGAGACTAGAACAAAGCCATGTGCTAGATTTAGGGTTTATTTTGATCTGTTAGAAGAAACTGTATCCCAAAATTTTAAAGAAAGGAAAACTTATATGTATATAAAAAATAGGGTTAAATACAATGACAGAATAGAATATGACCATAACAAGGAAATTTTAAAAAGTTTTTTAAAAAGGTATTCATAAGATGATATAGTTTAAAAAGGTTAAAATAGGAAAGAGGAAAAATTTAAAAAATAGAATAAGAAAAAAATAAAATTAAAAAAATTTACCTTTGAAAGACTAAAGAATCATGGGAAAAAAAGGCATAAATTCTATGAGCTGCTTGCTGGGTTCCGCAGTTCTCATTGATAGGTGAACTTGGTCTTGACTGGTTGTTTTTGCTGATCTTTTGCAGGAGGGGCTTATTACAGTGATTCTCAAATATCTTTGCCCGAGGCAGAATTGAGCTGTCCTTGCCAGGGGTGGGGCTAAGTAATCTGCTCCATGTTGCTCCTGGTAGCTTTTGTGCCCTGAATGCTTTCCATACAGCTTTGGGGAATGGGAATGAAAACAGTGGCCTCCCAACCTGTGGCCCCAGAGGAGCCAAGAGCTCAGGGCCTCACTCACTGTGCCCTCAGAGAAAAGCAGTCAATCCCTCTGTCTCCCTGGTCTCCGGCCGCACTCTGTACTCACCTGGCCTGTGACCGAGTGTTTCTATCTCTGGCACACAGCCCCGTTTGGGGTCTCCGAACCCTGCAGATTCCTGCAGCATGCTCCTGTGCTGCTCCTCCCAGAGGAGGAAGGGGGGATCTCCCCAAATCTGCCACTTGTGCAGTCCCTACTCAAGGAGCCATGGCCTGACTGTGCTGGGAAATCATGGTTTGTGGCAACTGCAAGCAGAGAGCCCCCTCCTCAGCTCTGTCTTTGCTGTGGGCTTCCCCGGTCCGATACTTGGGAGCTCTGCCACACTCGGACAACCCTGGTCTTTCTGTGACCCCAAGGGACCTGAGACTACACTGTCCCCGCAAGGGCTCCATCACCAGCTTAGCCTCTGGAGTGACGTCCCTCAGTGGAGCAGACTTCTTAAAGTTCTGATTTTGTGCTCCGCCGCTCTACAGCTTGCCAGGAGTCAGCTCCTCCCCACTGTGATCTATCTTTCTGTATATTGCCTCAGATTCACTTCTCCACACATCCTACCTTCCAGAAAGTGGTCACTTTTCTGTTCCTAGAATTGCTGCTATTCTTCTCTTCGATCTCTGTTGAGTTTGTAGGTGTTCAGAATGGCTTGATAACTGTCTAGCTGAATTCTTGGGACCCAATGAAATTTAGATCTCCTCCTCCTTTTCCATCTTGCTCCTCCCCACCCCGTATCTTTCTTTAGCTGAAAAATCACATGTCCATTTGCACCCCCAAGCCTTAGACTGCTGGAAATCAAAATTTAAAAAATTGAAATATACTTGTCAGTGCCTTATTTTAAAACTATCATTTTTGGCGACTAGGTGGCTCAGTCATTAAGCGTCTGCCTTCGGCTCAGGTCATGACCCCAGGGTCCTGGGATCGAGCCCCGCATCGGGCTCCCTGCTCAGCAGGAAGCCTGCTTCTCTCGCTACCATTCCCTCTGCTTGTGTTCCCTGTCTTGCTGTGTTTCTCACTGTCAAATAAATAAAATCTTTTAAAAAAAAATAAAACTATCATTTTTATGTCCACCTTGTAATGACGCCTGAATTTCCCCAATAAACCAGTCTGGGAACCCTAGTCATCATCATTCCTCTTGCCTTAAATTTCTTATATTAGTCACTATGGAATGATTGCCACTGCATTATGTCTTGTGGCTCCTCTGCTCCTTCCCTGTTACAGATTCCCTTGTCAAAGTCTTCTCTATATCTTTCACATGGAATCCTGCAATAGGTTCCAAAATAGATTTTACCCTTTTCTATATGTGCACCCCAATGTTTATAACAGAATTATCAACAACAGCCAAATTATAGCAACAGCCCAAGTGTCCATCAACTGCTGAATGAATAAAGAATATGTGGTATATATATAAATGGCATATTACTCAGCCATCAAAAGAATGAAATCTGGCCATTTGCAATGACATGGATGGAGCTAGAGTATTATGCTAAGTGAAATAAGTCAGTCAGAGAAAGACAAATATCATATGATTTCATTCATATGTGGAATTTAAGAAACAAAATGAACTAGCAAAGGGGAAAAGAGAGAGGCAAACTAAGAAACAGCGTCTTAACTACAGAGAACAAACTGATAGTTACCAGATGGATGGGTGAAACGGGATGGGGATTAAGGACTGCCCTTGTTGTGATGAGCACTGGGTGATGTATGAAAGTGTTGAATCACTCAATTATACACCTGAAACTAATATTATACGTACATTAACGTATACTGGAATTTAAATTACGTACTGGAATTACGTAACTGGAATTTAAAAAACTAAAAAAAAAAAAAAGTTTTACCTTTTTCATCGTCCCTAGACACATTTTTCCAGAATAATCTTATGTTTTGATTATATCACTCCCTTATCCAAAACCCTTTCATTGCTCTCTATGATGTATGTACCCAAAGTCCCATACACATCTGTTTACTTACTTATTTATTTTTTAAGGGAAGAAGCAATTAATTAATTTTTTTCCCACAGAACAATACATAGATAATAGCTCATTGCATGTAAAAAGTATAGTCAAGTTGCAAAAATGATGTATAATTGTAACATTCTTTTATTTTTCTCTTATTTAGAATGACCAACCATCCTCATTTGCCGGGGATTGAGAGGTTTCCTGGGATGCAGGATTTCCAGTGCAAAAACCCAGAAAATCACAGGCAAACTAGGATGAGTTGGCCTCTTTGGATTTGACATACTCAGCATTATCCAGACATGCCACTTTCTGTGACTTTGCTCACATCCCACAGACCAGAATGGCTACACATCCATATTCTCTCCATTAAAATTCTAGCCATTTATTTCTCAATGTCTTTGAAGAAGTCTTTCTCCCAAGTCAGAATTATTATTTTCCTCTGGTAATCTCACAGTAGTCTGTGAGACTTTTTTCCTCCTCTGTTATAACACATAAAACTTTCTTCAATAAATTGTAGTTGAGTATATATAGTATGCATTGATCTGGTTCTCTTTGTAAACTCTTTGAGGGCAGGAACCATGTATCATTTATCTCCCTACCTGGCATAATGCTTTATCTACAATGGGGATAAATAAAAACTTGTTTGATGAAAATTGGGGGTCAAAGAGAAAGGTGAGGGTAAGGAAATAAAGAAATGTGAGTAGAAAGGGTTATAGAGTGTGGAAGAGACAGGAAATGGGAGAATCTCAAGTATGTCTGGCTCTTTTCTCCTGCAATGATATTCCCCCTAAACATTTTCCCTAATAACCATCCAAAAACAACCAGTAATCTACTTTAGTCATTGGTTTAAAAAAAAAAAGTAATTGGTTTTCGTCAGCATCTTACTGATTACCTAGTCTTGTTTACTGTTTACCTCTGCTGGAAACACTATTTACCTACTTCTTTCTACCACCCAACATTATACAACTGTCTATTCCCTATTTTCAGAAGCTCCTACCCCCATATCACTTTTAGCTTGTCACTTTTTATCCTCCCCTGGTAAACATCCTCTATCCCTAGATAGAGGGATACCCCTAAAACTTTCACCAGTACTGACATAGGGAAGTTTGTACTTCATCGTTTTTGCTACTATCATCTGTCCCCACCCACTCATAAGTTATTTTTGGGCCATGTGATAATAGGATATTCTCTAAGATTACACTTGCAGAGTGGAGTGTTGGGGTAAAAACACCTAAAAATAGGAAATTAGTTCTTCCATTTTAATATCCTTAGTCTCTGCATATCGCTTTTAATTTGGGGAAGTAAGTGGGGGTTATGGGGGCGCTTGCATTGAGAACACTTGGTTTTAGATAGCTACTGTGACCTTGATCTACCTCATACGTCATGGTCCCCGCTTACTGAACTAAACTTTTCTTTAAGTAATTTAAATGGAACAAATAGATATTGAGCATCTGTGAAATATGTGACACTGTGCTACCTACTTGTTCTTACAGGACTCTGCGCATACTTCCATTAGAGCATTCTGTGTATTAAATTGCAGCTGTTGGTTTAGAGTTTGTTTTCTTCACTAAACTGAGACTGAGAATATGTTTTTTCAAGTGTATCCAGTGCTCAGTACAGTGTCAAGGACAAAAGGGGTGCCCAAGAAATGTAGGAAGGATAAATGTATAGGCACTTTAAAATAAAAGCAGAAATAAATGAAAGACATGGTTCTTCTTCTGGAAGAGGTCATCAACATGCAGGTAGAAAGAGAGAAAAGCTCTGAATACAAATAACTGTAAGCAAGTTAGACAAATAAGTCTTGCCATTCTGTGTTATAGAACCCAGTAAAAAAATGCGTGATTCATTTTGACCAGGAGATCTTGAGTCTATTTAAATTTGAACTCAGTGAAACCTTGGGGGATGACTTAATAATGGCTTATGACAGGTTTATCTTTGGTCCTAATTTTCCCATATTGTCTTCAAGTCAGGCCATGATTTTGTCTTAGAAATTCATGATTTAATGACCGGTTTCATTTTTATGTCAACCAAAATTTTTTCTCACCATGGAATAGAGGGACTAATACTAAAAATCAAAGTAGGTTTGTTGTTTTTGTTGGGAGAGGGAGAGGAAAAATGAGAAGGAAGAGGCATGTTAACCAAATTTTCTAAGTCTAACACTGATATGGATATTCTGACAGGTATGGGTCAACTTTCAGGAACACCATGATGGAATACTAGAGCTGAGAGTTATCTCAGATAATTGAATTATGAGGTACAATGTCATGTTTAAGGGTAAGGGCTCTGCAGACAGACGTGGTTTTGAACCTTGGTCCTGCCACTTCTATGTAACCTTGGCCAAATCATCTAACTTCTCTGAACTTTATTTTTGTAATCTGTAAAGTAATTTTTATGTTAGAGCGATCTTATAAATATTAAATGAAATGATGCATAAAACATTATCCTTAGTATACAGTAAGCATTCAGTAAATTTATTTCTATTCTTCTGTTATTACAGGAGCCTGAATATGATGCTCAAGTAACACAGGCATTGACTAAAAGTTGGGCAAAATGGCCTTTTAGTTTGTTCCAGGCCTGAGACACTGAGTTTGTAATTCTTTGGCTGGGGGGAAAGTAAACTTTACTCACCGATGCCTGTGCTGATCAGATAACCTCAAAGCCCAGACACACTGCATAATTCTCCGACAGCAATAACTCAGCTGGCAGTTCCCAGGCAGAGATGCGGGAGAAAGTCCAATATCCGGGAAGCGCTAGGATCTACAACTTCCTGTGGCCTGCCTAGTGAAATCTGACCAGATAGGAACAGTTAATAAGAAGTTCTTGAGATAGAAAATCTTCCTTTATCTCTGAATGTGGATATATTGATGTTAAATACCTGAATGGATGAGGTTAATTTGAATAATCTTTTATTGTTGCAAGAAATACGGAACAGTGTTCAGGAAAACTTGAAAAACTCTTCATACTTACGGCATGAACTGAAAGAAGTGTTTCATTATTCTGAAAAATGACGACCTCACTGTTTTGTGTGAGGGTAGAAGCTTTTAAGGGCTGGACCCCGAGGCACCCCATTGTGGTGCCTAGGAGGAAATCAAGACTCATTCTGGACCTACCTTCTGTAACACTTTGCCAGTCATGCCAGATTCCCATCAAGGCTGAACAGTTTGTCTTAAGATCCCTAAATATTTCCAACTGCGATTAATGGTTTGAAAAAAAAAAACATGCATTGCAATGAAAGCATTTAATGGCTATAAATTCAATTGCCAAGAAGTTCTTCTGTTTTGAGTATTCAAAGGACAGGATCCCTTGGCAATGACTTATTATTTCCCTTGCCTGCACTACAATGATTACAGAGACTGTCCAGGTAAGTATTTTGATAACTAGATTCTCCTGGTGATCCTCCCTCCTTTCTTATCTTGAAACAATTTTATAACTGTGATCATATGCCCCTTTTCTCCTGTCATCATGCAGGGGTGAATTTACTACAACTTCTCAGAAGCTGTATTCATGGCTCAAACTCCCTTTGTAAGGAAACCCAAGCTACGGGCCTGATAGAGATTTAGCAAGAAAGCAGCATAGCTTAGTATTTGAGTGACAGCTCTGTTGTCAGGTGATCCTGAGTTGAATTCCCAGCTCTGCCACTTACTAATTGTGTCACTTCTGTGCAGCTCAGTTTCTTCATCTGGAAAAAGGATATTATTATTGTCATACTTATCTAATAGGGTTGTTTGAGGATAAAATAAAACAATACACAGTGGTGCCTGATTAAAATGTATTAAATTTTAATTTAATTTATTTTAAAATTTAATTTAATTTAAAAGTAAATTAAAATCAGTAAATAGTAGCTACTATTATTACTGAGAAGCAGATTTCTTCATCAGTTTCACAAGATGAAAGGATGTAGTGGAAATGGTTGACTGTGAATATAAGTACTTTATGAAGTATGAGGTAGTTTGGAGAGTATACCATCGATTTTTTTTGTTGAGTTGGCATATCCTAGTATTAGAGGTATTTGTGGAGGGCTGAAACTGTAGTCCTTTAGGACCTCTGCAACACCTGGGACTTTAGCTGGATTAGGGTATGCTTGGACAATAGCAATTTTGAACACCAAAATCCTTGATCGTTAAACAAAGTAGGTAAAAAATTAACCGTTAGTTATATTACGAGACAGGATAAACACTGGGGTATAATACTTGTGCCTGTCTTACTGTTTTACTTCTCCAGAAAAAGGTTGGCAGGTCCTTATTTGGCTTTTGCATCAGACGTAAACCCAACAAGGTGGTGGAAATGCATTTAAAATTCTTGCTTTTGAGATATGGCTTGGATAAGTTGGAAAGTAAAGTGGAGGCATTCTGTGGAGAACTCCCACTCTCTTGGGAGTTGGAAACGCATCTGAGAGCTGCACTTGAAGAGAGAAGGGAAGCTGGAAGACACAGTGGACTGGCTTTTCATATACCTGGGATTGGACTGAAGTGGGATTGGATTCATTATATCGAAGTGCTAAGAGTATGGAATTGTCCATTTTTGTTGTTGGAGTGTCAGTTGCCTACTATGACGATGTTTGCTGAGACAGTGAGATCTAGGTAGGTCCTTAGGCACCTGCGTGAACTCGACACAAAACTGGGGAAACCATTTGCCTCTGCCTCTCTAAGACTTAGGTTTTCTTTCTTTCCTTTTTTTTTTTTTTAAGATTTACTTATTTATTTTTACAGAAAGAGAGCACGCATGTGAGCACAAAGCGGGGAGGGGGAGTGGGAGAAGGAGACTGCCCTGAACACGCAGCCCGATGTGGGGCTCGATCTCGCAACTCAGATCATGACCTGAGCCAAAACCAAGAGTTAGATGCCTTAACCAACTGCACAACCCAGGGCCCCCTTTCTTCTTCTTCTTTTTTAAATCAAAGTGAAATTTATATATGGTGAGATATGCATATTTTAAGTGTGAAACTGATGAATTATGAAAATGTATATACTTATGTAACCACAACCTCAGTCAAGATATGGAATATTCCTACAACCCCCCCAAATTCTTTTGTATTCCCTTTCAGCCAATCTTTACTGCAACTGGCAACCACTGTTCCATTTTCCATTTCTCCCCGATTACCTTTGCCAGCTCTTAAACAAAAACATACAACAATGTGCTTGTTTTTTGTATCTAGCTTCTTGTACTTAACATTTTTGAGATTTATCCATGTTGTTGCATGAATGTATTAGTTGTTTCTTATTACTGAGGAAAGTCCCTGGTATGAATATACCACAGTTGGTTTGCCTGTTCTTATACTGATAAAATTTGATTTGTTTCTGATTTGGGGCTACGTTGAATAATGCTGCTATAAACAGTTATGTAAAAGTCATTTTGTGAACATATGTTCTCAGTTCTCTTTGGCAAATATCTAGGAGTCTAGTGGCTGGGTCAGATAAATATAGCTTTAATTTTTTTAAGTTTTCAGATGTTTTTTGAAATTGTTTGTAAAATTTTACCAGCCCATCAGCAATATATAAGAGTTCCTGTTGCTTTACATCCTTGCCAAAAATTGGTGTTGTTGGTATTTTTTATTTTGGCCATTCTGGTGGGTGTGTGGTAGTTTCTCATTGGATTTTTTTGTTTGTTTTTATTAGGTTTCTATTGTTTTATAATAGATCATAAGTTTTTGATGTAGTGTTCAACGATTCATTAGTTGCGTATAACACCCAGTGCTCATCACAACACATGCCCTCTTTATGTCTCATTGGTTTTTTAAAAACTATTTTGAAATTACTATTTTTAACTTTTTGAGGAACCTCTATACTGTTTTCCACAGTGGCTGTACTAATTTACATTCCCACCAACAATATCGCAAGGGTATTTACCCAAAGAAAATGAACACACAAAGTCAAAAAGATATATACACTCTGATGTTTATTGCAGTATTATTTAGAGTAGCCAAGATATGGAAACAACCTAAGTATCCACCGATAGACAAATGAATAAGGAAGATGTGGTATATATACACAATATTACATAGCCATAAATATTTACTAAATGAAATAAGTCAGACTGAGAAAGACAAATACCACACGATTTCACTCCTAGGTAGAATCTTTAAAAATGGGGGTGCCTGGGTGGTTCAGTGGGTTAAGCATCTGCCTTCAGCTCAGGTCATGATCTCAGGGTCCTGGGATCCAGCCCTCAAAGGGCTCCCTGCTTCTTCTCCCTCTGCCCCTCCTCCTTGCTTGTCCCTCTCTCTCTCTCAAATAAATAAGTAAAATCTTTAAAAGATAAATAAATGAATAAACAAGCAAACAAACAAAAAGCAGAATCAGACCTGTAAATAGAGAGGACAAATTGAAGGTTGCCAGAGGTGTGAGGGGTGGGGAGGGGATGGGCAAAATGGATGAAGGGGAGTGCATGCTTCCTGTTATGGAATGAGTAAGTCAGGAGGATGAAAGGCGCAGCGTAAAGAATACAGTCAATGATATTGTAGTAGCATCGAATGGTGACAGATGGTGGCTACACCTGTAAGCATAGCGTAACATATAGAGGTGAATCACTATGTTGTACACCTGAAACCAATGTAACAGTGTGTCAATTAAACTCAGATAAAAAAATTAATAAAATAATTTGAAGCAACTTTAGAGAAAAGTTATACAGTCCAGGCAGTTCTCACACAGTTTCACCTTAAGATTGCCTTCTTATTGTGGTTTTAACTGGCAACTTCCCTAATGACATATAATGCTGGGTGAGTTTCCTAAGGCTACCGGCAATTCAGCCTTCTTTTGTGAAGTGTATGCTCGAATATTTTGCCTGTGTTTGTTGGCTTGTGTTTTTGTTATTGATTTTTAGGAGCTTCATGTATATTCTAAATATAATATTTTATCAGATTAGAAACATTGTGAATATTTTCTCCTAGTTGGTGGTTTGCCTTTTCATTTCCTTAATGGTATTTTTGAAGAACAGAAGTTTTAAATTTTGATGAAGTTCAATTTATCCATTTTTAAGTGATTAGTGCTTTCTGTGATCTGTCCAGGAGATCTTACCAGTGTCATAAAAATATTTTATATTTTCTTCTAGAAGCTTTATAGTTTTAGCATTTAATGGGTCTGTGATCCACTTTTTATACATATCTATATTAGTATCTATATTCATTTTTAGGGCTGTTATAACAAACTTCAACAACCTGAGCGGCTTAAAATAAGATAAATTTATTATCTCACGGTTCCAAAAGTCAGAAACCTAAAATCAAGGTGTCAACAGGCTCCAGGCAAAAAATCCTTTTTTACTTCTTCTGGTCTTTTGTGGCTCCAGTCATTCATTCCCTGGTTTATCACAGCATAACTCTGCTTTCTGCCTCCCTCTCCACGTGGTCTTTTTCTCCGTGTATCGTTTGATTTCTCCTCTTCTTGTAAGGACGTCAGTTACTGGACGTAGAGACTTTTCTAATTCCAGTATGGTATTGTCCTGAGATCCTTCAATTACGTCTGCAAAAAACCTTCTCCAAATAAGGTTACATTCTGAGCTTGGAGGTGGGCAAAAATTTGTGTGGGAGGATATTATTCAACCCACTACAATATCCAGTTGTGCCACCGTGTATTGAAAAGACTACCTTTTTGTCATTGAATTACCTTGCAATCTTTGTCAAAATTTAATAGCCTTTATAAGTGTGGCTCCAGGTGTGGACTCTGTATTCTGATTCATTGTTCCATTTATTTATGTTTAAAGCAATGCCACTCACTCTAAATATAGCTTTAGAGCAAGTCTTAAAATCAGGTGCTGTGAGTCATCCTTACTTTATTTTCGTTTTCAAAGTTGTTTGGCTATTCTAGGTCCTTTGTTTTTGATATGTGTTTTATTTTATTTTTATTCAAGTATAATTAACATAGTGTTATATTAGTTTCAGGTATATAATATGATTCAACAATGCTATACATTACTCAGTGCTCATCAAGATCAGTGTACTCTTAAACTTCCATTTCACCCTATTTTTGATATATATCTCAGCAATTTCTACAAAAATTCCTCTGGGATTTTGGCTGGATTATGTAGAATATACAGATGAGTACAGAGAGAATTAGCATCTCATAGAAATGAAATTGATTTTTGAATGTAGACTGTAGTCAGTGAACCTTAATAAAATTACTTACTGCTATTGGCTTTTTACTTTCACAAATGCCATAGAATTTGCTACTTACAAGACTTTGCTGTTTGCGAATAAAGACAGTTTTCCAGTCTGATGTCCTTTATTTTTGTTTTCTTACCATATTTTTACCAGCAAGAGCCTGAAGTGCAACATTGAATTTAAGAGGTCAGAGTGGACGCCTTTAACGGGGTCTTAAGCTCAGGTGGAGATGATTCAGTTTTCACCTGAATGATACTAACAGTTGGTTTGTGTTGTTTATTTATATTTTTGGTAGATACTGTTAATCAGGTTGAGGATGCTCCCTTCCATTTCTAGTTTGCCAAGAGTTTTTATTATTAACAGGTGTTGAATTTGATCAAATTCTTTTTCTGCATTTGTTAAAATGACATATGGCATTTCTTTATTCTATTTATATAGTTCATAGCATTGATTTAATTTTTTGAATACTGAATCTACCTTGCAGTCTTGCAGTAAACACATACTCATAATATAGTACCCTTTCAGTATATTCAATTGTATTCAATTTGCTATTTTTTTGGAGTAATTCTGTATCTATGTTCTTGGGGGATATTGATCTCTTGTTTTTCCTTGTAGTGTCACTGATTTTATTATCAATGTAATAATCATAAAAATACTTTTAAAGTATTTTGTTTTCTTCTATTTTCTGAAAGAGTTTGTGTAGCATTGATTGCTTTCCCCCTTAAATGTTTGGTTGAATTTGCAAAAACAAAGAAATTGATCCTGGGTTTTTTTTTTTCTCTTTTCAGCTTTACTGAGATATAATGGACATATGGTTAAGGTGTGCAGAGCGTTGACTTGATATGCTTATACATTGCAATATGATTATTACTGTAGCATTAACTAACACTTCCGTCAGGTCACATAGTTACCATCTTATTTGTGGTCATGGAGTTTTTTGTTTTTTGTTGTTGGAAAATTTTAAACCACTAGCTCAATTGTTTTAATTGGTATAAAGCTATTCAGATCAATTTCTTCTTGGGTTAATTTTGTTAATTTGTATCTTTGTACATTTCATCTAAATTATCAGATTTCTTTGTGTGGAATCTCCTTTTTCTTTTTTATTATTTTAGAGCCATAATGAACCATAGATATTTGTCAATTTTATTGATGTTTTTAAAAATTGGCTTTTGGTTTACAAATTTACCTCTAAGCACTGCTTTAGTGGCTCCTGCAAATTCTGATAAGTTGTATTTTAATTATGATGCCATTTAAAATATATTCTTACTTCATTTGTGTTTTTTCTATGACTCTTGGCTTATTTAGAATTATGTTTCTTAATTTCCAAATATTCGGGTCCTTCCTAGGTATCTTATTATTATAATTATTGATAAGTATTATTATTGATAAGTTTAATTCTGTCGGTGCCAGAAAACACACTATATGATTTTAATCTTTTAAAATGTATTGTTTTATACCAAAGCACACACAGAATTCTAGTGAAAAGAATGTGCATTATACATTTATATAGATTAGTGTTCTATAAATATCAATTAGGTCAAGGTATTTATAGTCCTGTACAGATCTTTTATTTGTTTGCTAACTGTTTTTGTCTAGTTGTCTTATTTCATTGAAAAAGGAGTGTCAAAATTTCCATCCATGATTGTGAAATTGCCTATTTCTCCCTTCTATTTTGTCAAATTTTACTTCAGGTATTTTGAAATTCCACTATTAGGCACATATGTTATTTATGATTATTTATTCCTGATTGAGTTGTTATTATGAAATATCTTTCTTTATCTCTGTTAACACTTTTTGTCTTGAAATCTATTTTATCTGGTATTATTATAGCCACTCTGGTTTTCTTGTCATTATTTTTGCATTTATATGCTTTTATGACCATTTACTTTGACCTATCTTTGTCTATATATTTAAAGTGCTTTTCTAATAAAATATATTTGGGTTTTGCTTCTTCTATTCTGAAAAATCTCTGCAATTTAATTTGAACTTAAGTTTAATACTTAAGTGTTTAATTTAATTATTGATATTGACATGTAACACATTTTATTATTTCATTGTACTTTGTCACCTTTTAAAAATTCTTTTCCCTTTGGTCCTCTTTTAATAACTTTTTTGGGATTATTCAAGTATTTTAGAATTCCATTTTTAATTTTGTTATTGTTTTTTTAGCTATGTTTCTTTTATTATTTTTAGTGTTTTTTCTAGTGTGTAGACTCCACCTTTTTGAATAATTTGTATTACTCTGTCTCCAATTTTGTTAACCACTTTTTTCTACCACTCCAAGCCATTGGATTTTTGCTTCAAGTGGCATACTTTTCAGTTCTAGAATTTCCATTTGATTATTTTTCATAGTTTCAAATTCCATATTGGGATACCCATTTGTCTACTTATTTTGGCCACTTTTTCTTTTAAGTCTTTGAACATTTTTTAGGGGGTGCTTTATGAAAATGTTTATTTCTCTGTACTATATGAAAATCTCTTCACACTTCAACAACTAGGAATATTTTAAAAGCTCATGTAGTAAACATAACACTTTACACTTACAGTTTAAATCACAGTTCTTAGGAATAGTGTAAACTCCTTGAACATATTTTTGATAGCTTTTAAAAATTATCCTACCTGCTAATTCAACATCTGGAGGATTATGGTATCTATTTGTACTCACTTTTTTCTTTTCTTTTTTTAAAGATTGTATTTATTTTTTTGTCAGACAAAAAGAGACAGACACAGAGAATATGAGTGGGGGTAGGGGCAGAGGGAGAAGCAGGCTCCCTGCTGAGCTACGAGCCTGATGTGGGACTTGATCCCAGAACCCTGGGATCACGACCTGTGCCAAAGGCAGATGCTTACCCAACTGAGACACCCAGGCATCACTCTACTCATATTTTTTTCTTATAAATTTGTATTACATTTTTCTCTTTATTCACATATCTAGCAATATTTTATTGCATAGTGGATACTACTGATGATATTTTATAGAGATTTTTGATTGTCTTATTTTCCTCCTAAGCACATTTTGATTTTTGTTCTGACAAAATATAAGCCAATCATCTTGAACTTTTGGAGCCTTCATTTTACTTTGTTAGTTGGAGTTTGATTCTGGATTACCCTTAGTCTTGGGGTAAATCATTAATCCTTGGACATAGTCTTTATCCCTGAGGCATGGTCCTTTGAGAGTTTTAGTAGAAAGCCCAAGATATTTACAAATGTTTTCTAACTTGGTGGAATTCAGTCTCCAGAGACTTTCTCCCTTCTGGTAAGCAACTGCTAAAATCTCTGTTCCAATTTTTCAGCTTTATTTCTGCTGCCTTCTGTCAGTTTTCTTATTATTTTTTCTGTAAATGCACAGTTCAGGGGTAATTTAAGTATTTTATGGGAATTTGTACATAAAAATTGGGACTCACCCCTCCATGACACTCCTATTTTAGGGATTTTCCTTCAATTTCTAGCCACCCTGGCAAGGCACAACTCTGTCTTCTGATACCTCAAGCCAGATTCCAAATTGGTTCTTTTTCAAAAAATTCAAAAGAAAAAAATAATCTTTGTGTGACATATAGGATAAAAAGTGCAGATGCATTTATAAACAAAAGCAAGAATGTACGGTTATCTGTAGTTTCTAATATAACACATATCTCAGTCTCTGGGGATGGGTCTGTGTAAGATTGGGAAGAACTACTTATTTTCTCAGTAACTTATTTATAAAATGGAAAGTAATATCTATCCGAATTTTACTTCATAGAAAATGCCAGTTTTCTGGTCAGTCCTCTGTTCTCATTTTACTTGGCTTATCAACAGCATTTGGCAGAGCTGATCATTCTCCTCTTGATACCTTTTGCTTTTTTTGTTTTCTAGGATGAAGCACTCCTCTGATTTGCTATAACTCACTGGCCACTTTTTTGCAGGTTATTTTCTTTCTTTCTTTCTTTCTTTCTTTCTTTCTTTCTTTCTTTCTTTCTTTCTTTCAGATTAATTATTTCTTTGAGAGATAGAGCGAGCAAGCATGAGCCGGGGGGAGGAGCAGAAGGAGAGAAGCAGACTTCCTGCTGAGCGTGGAGGCCAACACAAGACTCCACCCCAGGACCCCAAGATCATGATATGAGCCAAAATCAAGAGCTGGCCACTTACCCTATAAGCTACCCAGGCACACCTCTGCAGATTCTTTTCTTTATGACTTCTCAAGGATGGATTTCCTCAGGTCTCAGTTCTTGGATTTTTTTTTTTGTCTTCTGCAGCTACTTATCTCCTGGTGATCTCATCCAGTCCCATGGGTTTAAATATACTCTATATGTCGACAATTTCCGTATTTACTTTTCCAGTTCACATCTCTCCCCTGAACTCCCCTGAACTCTCCTCTCAAATTGTCTCTTTTTCTGTTTAATGGGCATTTCAAAATTAACATGTGAAAAACTGAAACTTTGCTCTCTACACTTACTTCCTCTCTCCAAAATATTCCCTAGTATCCTTTGTTTCCATTACCCCCATCTTCAGTTGTTTAGAGACTCACTTTAGATTCAAAAACACAAAATGTATTGAAAATAAGTGTTGGGAAAATGTATACACCATGCTAAAAGTACCCAAAATAGAGCTGCTAAACCTAAACTAATATTGGACAAAGTAGAGTTTAAAACAAACATTATTACTATGGACAAAGAAGAGTATTTTGTAGTGATGAAAGTATCAACCCAATTTACCCTAAAGATATAAATGTAGTGATCTGAAGGGGCATGTGGACCCCAATGTTCATAGCAGCAATGTCCACAATAGCCAAACTATGGAAAGAGCTTAGATGTCCATTGGCAGATGAATGGATAAAGAAGATGTGGTATATATATATACAATGGAATATCATGCAGCCATCAAAAAAAAAAAAAGAAATCTTGCCATTTACAATGATGTGGGTGGAACTGGAGGGTATTATGCTAAGTGAAATAAGTCAGTCAGAGAAACAATTATCATATGATCTCACTAATATGTAGAATTTGAGAAATAAGGCAGAGGATCATAGGGGGAGAGAGGAAAAAGTGAAACAAGATGAAACCAGAGAAGGAGATAAGCCATAAGAGACTCTTAATCTCAGGAAACAAACTGAGAGTTGCTGGAGTGGAGGGGGGTGAGAAGGATGGGGGATCTGGGTGATGGACATTGGGGAAGGTATGAGCTATGGTGAGTGCTGTGAATTGTGTAAGACTGATGAATCACACACCTGTACCCCTGAAACTAATAATACATTATAGGTTAATAAAAAAATTTAAAAAATAAAAATAAAAAAAGAAATACACTTAAAAAAATACACTTATGAGATATCCAAATTAGAAAACTATTTCCTTAGTTCTTAGTCTGAACTTGAAATTGGCTTCATCTTTGCTTTGACATACAAAAAAAATTGTGATGAAAATTGATTTGTTTCCCTCAAAATATCTTAAAGAGTAGTATATGCTGTCCCATTTTTAATAACAGTTAAGCAGGGAATTTTTTCTCTCTCTCAGAGTATTAACATGATAGATGACAGTAATGATCTAAAGAGATTCCTAATTAAATAAAAGTTTTATAAGGCCAGTATGCACAATAAACCAAGAAAAGATAAAGAAATGTCAATTAAGATATTTCAATTTACATCTTTCTGTTCTATATCTACCCTTCTGGACTCAGAGATACTTTTTAACTCCAAGAGCTATCAAAAGGCATACTTTACAGTTTCTAAGGGAAATTATCCTTAAAAAGGGATGAGGGTAGATTATGAAATAAACAAAACAAACATCGAGCTCTACAAAAAATAAAATATGGTAATAGGCTTGAAAACTCAACCCCTAGGAATAGAAGAGTGGTGGCAGGAAGGGATGATTTGAAACTCCCAAGGGAACTTTGAAAGAGTTTGAGAAAGGGAACGGAGTTAGCTGAAAGCAGAACTAGCTCATTTATACTGAAACAGAGAACCAAGACTGAGGTGGGGAAGGAGGGCAGCCCTGGGGTGGGGGAGGGGCGGGAGGCAGGCCTGACAAGTCCTTTTTAAGAATTTAAACACTCTATAATTCACCCTTTGCTTATTTTTCCTAATCATTGTATGTGTTTGTATCAAGAGTAAAAGTATTTTCCCCCCAAATATGCTTATTTTATTTTTTCAGTGTTACAAGATTAATTGTTCAGGCACCACACCCAGGGCTCCATGCACTACGTGCCCTCCTCAATACTCACCACCAGGCTCGCCCAACCCCCCCCCCAAAGCCTCAGTTTGTAAAAGTATTTTAAATGTGAAAAAATAAAGAAAGTGTCAACTCTCAAGGAGAAATAACAATTATGCACATATATACATCTAACAACAAAGTCAAAATATACATAAAGTGAAAATTGAAGACTTCAAGGGAGGAATGGACAGTTCAACAAAAATAGTTGGATAGGGGCACCTGGGTGGCTCAGTCGTTAGGCGTCTGCCTTCGGCCCAGGTCAGATCCCAGAGTCGTGGGATCGAGCCCCGCATCGGGCTCTCTGCTCTGCAGGAAGCCTGCTTCTCCCGCTACCATTCCCTCTGCTTGTGTTCCCTCTCTCGCTGTGTTTCTCTCTGTCAAATAAATAAAATCTTTAAAAAAAAAAAAATAGTTGGATACTTCCACAGTCCATTTTCAATAATTGATAGAACTAGACAGAAGATGAACAAGAAAATAAAAGGCTTGAACAACACCATAAACTAACTGGATCTATCAAGATCTTACTGAACAATGTACTCAACAATGAAAGAGTAAACATTTCTGTCAAGTGCACATAAAACATTTCCAAGACAGATCATATACTAAGGAATGCAACAATTTGGAGGGGAGGGGGTGGGGGTTTGGACGAGCCTGGTGGTGGGTATTGAGGAGGGCACGTACTGCATGGAGCACTGGGTGTGGTGCATGAACAATGAATCTTGGAACACTGAAAAAAATAAAATAAAAAAATAAAAAATTAAATTAAATTAAAAAAAAGAAATATTTAAAGTCAGTAACCTAAGCTTTCACATTATGAAACTGGAAAGTGAAGGTAAAACTAAACTCAAAACAAGCGTTGAGAAACAATAAAGGCTAGAATGAAAATAAATGAAATAGAGAAGAGAAAAATAATAGAAAAATTCACTGAAACCAAATGTTTATACTTTGGAAAGATCCAAAAGTCTATAAACTCTTACCTTGATTGACCAGAAAGGAAGAAAGAAAAAAGTAAGAAAGAAAGAAAACTCAAATTTCGAAAATCAGAAATGGAATTATGGAATTTGGAACATCACTGCCAACCTTAGAAACCTAAGAATAATTTTAAGGGAATACTATTAATAATTGTATGCCAAAAAATTAACAAACTAAATGAAACGAAAACAGATTTCAAAAAACACACAAACTACCTCAAGAAGAAAGAGAAAAATCTGAATAAACAAGTGAAGTGATTGAATAGTCAAAAATCTTTCCACAGAGTAAAAGTCATACCCATATGGATTCACTGCATAATTCTTCCAAACATTTGAAGAATAATCAACAGCAATCCTTTACAAACTGTTCCAAAAATAGAAGAGAAAGGAATGCTTCCCACCATTCAATGTGGCTAATATTACCCTGAAATAAAAACCAGACAGAAATCACAAGAAAACTACGAACTTGTATCTCTTTTGAATATAGTTCCAAAATCCTTAAAATATACTAACATACCAAATTCAGCATTATATAAAAAACAATTATTTACCACCATTAACTGATATTTATCCCAGAAATGCAAGGTTGCCTTGATATCTGAAAATCACTGCAATGCACTACATTAATTCGTTAAAAGACAACAACCACATGGTTATCTAAACAGATACAGTTAAATAATTTGACAAAATCTAATACCCTTTCCTGATAAAACATCATTAGGAACAAAATGTGTTGTTCCTTAGCCTGATAAAGGACATTATCAAAACTAGGAACAAAAGTGTTGTTCCTTAGCCTGATAAAGGACATTAATGAAAGCCATGCAGCTAACATTGTAATTAGTGGGGAAAAACTGAAAGCTTTCTCCCTAAGGTCCTGGAAGATGACCAGGATTTCTACTTTTACGACTTCTATTCAACACTGTATTGTAATTTTTGCCAGGAAAATTAGGGAAGAAAAAGAAAAAAAAATTTCAGCCAGATTGGAAAAGAAGTATAGCTTTCCCTATTCATAGAGTCATGATCTTGTATATAGGAAATTCTAAGAAATCCACAGAAAAAAACTATTAGAACTAGTAAGCCCTTTCAACAAATTTTCAAAATATAAGATTACTATGTGAAGTCGATGTTACTTCTATACACGAGCAATAAACAATTAAAAATGAAATTAAGAAAATAATTCCAATTAAATAGCATAAAAAGAATAAAATATTTAGGAATAAATTTAACAAAAGAATTGCAAGACTCGTCCAATGAAAACTACAAAAAATATTGAAATACAGAAGACCTATCAACATGGTACCATACCAACAAAACAACAGATTAAAAAATGATATGATTATCTCAATGGATGCAAAAAAAGCATTTGACAAAATCCAATATCTTTTCATGATAAAAACTATCAGCAAACTGTATGTAGAGGGAAGTTACCTCAACATAATAAAGGCCATATATGAAAACCCCACAGTTAACATCACATTCGATGGTGAAAAGGTGAAGATTAGGAACAAGCTAACAATGTCCAGTCTCATCATTTTTATTCAACCTTGTACTGGAATTCCTGGCCACAGCACTCAGACAAGAAAAAGAAATAAAAGGCATTCAAACTGGTCAGGAAGAAGTAAAACTTTCATTATTTGTAGATTACATAATACTATAATTAAAACCCCTTAAAGACTCCACCAAAACAACTATTAGAAGTAAAGCTACAGGTTACAAAATTAATTAATGCAAAGAAATCAGTTGTGAATCTATACACTAATAACAAAGTGACAGAAAAAGAAATTGAGCAAACAATTCGATTTATGACTGCACCAAAAAGAATAAGATACCTAGGAATAAACTTATCCAAGGAGGTGAAAGAATTGTACTCTGAAAACTATAAAACATTGATGAAAGAAATTGAAGACAACACAAATGGAAAGATATCTCATGCTTGCTGACTAGAAGAATTAATAATGTTAAAATTTCCATTCTACCCAAAGCAATCTCCAGATTCATTCCAATTCCTATTAGAATACCAACAGCATTCTTCA
Source organism: Procyon lotor (assembly GCA_028646535.1). NCBI lineage: Eukaryota > Metazoa > Chordata > Mammalia > Carnivora > Procyonidae > Procyon > Procyon lotor. The sequence goes on from CM053612.1 coordinate 16,134,763, forward strand.
CAGAACTAGAACAAATAATCCTAAAATTTTTATGGAATCACAAAGGACCTCGAATATACAAAGCAATCTTTAGAAAGAAGAATGAAGCTGGAGGTACCACAGTCCCACAGATATTTTGCAGATATCAAAATATACTGCAAAGCTGTAGCAATGAAATAGTATGTTACTGGCCCAAAAACAGGCACATAGGTCAGTGAAACAGAATAGAGATCCTAGAAATAAACCCACATTTATATGCTCAATTAATCTATGACAGAAGAGGTAGGAATACACAATGGAGAAAAGACAGTCTCTTTAACAAATGGTGTTGGAATAACACAATAAAAAAATAAATAAAATAAAAGGGGAAAAAAATGAAGAAAAAAACAAAATCCCACAAACTGTGCTGGGAAAACTGGACAGCTACATGCAATAGAATGGAACTGGACCACTTTCTTACACCATATGTAAAAATGAACTAAAAATGAATTAAAGACCTAAATGTGAGACATAAAACCATAAAATTGCTAGGAGAAAGCATAAGCAGTAATTTCGTTGACATTGGCGTGAACATTTTTCTAGATATGTCTCTTAGGCAAGGGAAACAAAAGAAAAATAAAAATAAATTTTTGGGACTATACCAAAATAAAAAGCTTTGTATAACAAAGGAAACCATCAACAAAACTAAACGACAACCTGCTGAATGGGAGAAGATATTTGTAAGTGATACGTCTGATAAAGGGTTAATATCCAAACTATATAAAGAACTTGCACAACTCAACACCCAAAACCCAAGTGATCTGATTAAAATGGTCAGGAAACCTGAGAAGACATTTTTGCAAAGAAGACATACACATGGCCAACAGACACCTGAAAACATGCTCAACATCATTAATCTTCAGGGAAAATCAAAGCCACAATGAGATACCACGTAACACCTTTCAGAATGGCTAGAATAAAAAAGATAAGAAATAAGTGTTAACAGGGAAGCAGAGAAAAAGGAACCCTTGAGTACTGTTAGTGGGTGTGTAAAGTGGTGCAGACACTGTAGAAAACAATTTTAGAAATAGGCATACTGTATGATCCAATAATTCCACTAGTGGGTATTTACCCAAAGGAAATGAAGACACTAATTCAAAGATATATATGCACCCTTATGTTTTCTGTATCATTATTTACAATAGCCAAGATAATAAAAGCAACCCAAGTGTTTATGGGTAGCTGAATGATAAAGATGTAGTGTGTGTGTGTCTGTCTATCTATCATCTATCTATCTATCTATCTATCTATCTATCTATCTATCTATCTCTCTATCTATCATCTATCTATCTATCTATCTATCTATCTATCTATCTATCTATCTATCGTGGAGTATTACTCAGCCATAAAAACAAGTGAGATCTTGCCATTTGAGACAACATGGATAGACCTGGAGGGTGTTATGGTGAGTGAAATAAGCAGACTGAGAAAGACAACTACCATATGATTTCACTCCTAGGTGGAATCTAAAAAGAAAATGAGTAAACAAACTAACAAAAAGTCGGTCAGACCTGTAAAGGCAGAGGACCAACTGATGGTTGCCAGAGGGGAGAGGGGTGGGGGGATGAGAAAATGGGTGAAGGTGAGTGGGAGATACAGGCTTCCAGTTATGGAATGAATAAGTCGTGGGAATAAAAGGCATAGCATAAGGAATAGAGTCAATGATATTGCAAAAGCATTCTGTGGTGACAGGTGGTGGCTACATTTGTGGTGAGCACAGCATAACATATAGAGAAGTTGCATCCCTATGTTGTACACCTGAAAATAATGCAACATTGTGTGTCAACTATACTCAAATAAAAAAAAATTTAAAAAGGCAGTGTGGTACTGGGATAAGGATAGACATATCGACCAATGAAGTAGAATTGAACATCTAGTAATAAACCCATATATTTATAGTTAATTTATTTTTGACACAGATGCCAAGACAATTCAGTGGGGGGGGTGGGAATGATAGTCTTTTCTACAAATGGTGTTGGGACAAGTGGATATGTACATGCAAAGACCACACACAACATATAGAAAAGTTAACTCAAGATAGAAGAAAGTCCTGGGCACCTGGGTGGCTCAGTTGGTTAAGCATCTGACTCTTAGCTCAGCTCGGGCCTTGATCTCAGAGTCTTGAGTTGGAGCCCTGCATTGGGCATGGAGCTTACTTAAAAAAAAAAAAAAAAGGACCAAATTCTAATCATCAGAGTTAAAATTTTGCAACTCTTAGAACAAACATAGGCATAAGTATTTGTGACACAAATATTTTGGTATAAATATTTGTGACATAAGCATAAATATTAGATAGTGATTTCTTAAATATGGTACCCAAATCACAAGCCACACACAAAAAAACCCAACAAACTTCACATCAAATTAAAAAGCTTTTGTGCTTCAAAGGATACTACTAACAAAGATAACCCACAGAATGGGAAAAAATATCTTCAAATTAGATAGCAAATAGGGATTGTATAAAGAGATGTAAAGAGCTCTTACAACTGAATAATAGACAACCCCATTAAAAGTGGGGAAAGGATCTGAAAACACATTTCTCCAAAGAAGATAAACAAATGGAAAAGAAGCACATAAAAAGATGCACAATGTCATTAGTTATTAAGAAAATGCAAATCAAAATTACAATGAGATACCAATTTTAGTCCACGAAGATGACTGTAATAAAGTAGGTGAACAGACTGTTGCATTGGCTAAGATGTGGAAAAATTAGAAACTTCATATATTGCTGTGCTATGGGTTCCCATATTTCTCTAGTTTTGCAGATGTATGTGTATTTACATCCTGAAGCTTATTATTTCTGAAAATACAGGGAGAAGGACTGGATGAATAGATAAAACTTGGTATATCCATATAATGGAAAATGATTCAGCCATAAAACATTAATCAACATAAGAAACCTTGAAAACATTATGCTGTTAAAGAAGCCACATATTGTATGCTTTCACTTCCATAAAATGTCTTGAATAGGAAAATTCATAGGGACAGTACTTTTTGCTTGCTGGAGGTTGGGGTTAAGGAAAAATGGGGAGTTATGGCTAATGTGTAATTTCTTTTTGGGATGACAAAAATGTTCTGGAATCAGATAATAGTGATAATTACACCTCTTAGTCAATGCACTAAATGCCATTGAATTGCACAGTTTAAAATGGAGAAATTCTAGCATGTGAATTATATCTTATTAAAGCTTTCACAAAATGCTGAAGTCCTTACAGCACTGAAAAAGTACCTATGCAATTTGATCCCTTGTTCCTGTCTGAGCTCATCTGCTGATTTTCTCCTTTTGGTTCACTCCTGTCCAGCCATATAGCTTCCTTGGTGTTCTTCAAATACATGATGCATTCTCCTGCTTTAGCTCCTTTGCCTGGAATATTATTTTCCTACATTTTCACATACTTCTCCCCTCATCTTTCAAATTCCAAATTCTCAGTTAGGACTTTTCTGATCACCTTCTTCAAAATTGAAATGCTTATCCTATCTTTCCTTATCCTTGTTACCATGCTTTTATTTTTAAGAAACATATCATATGATTTATGTTTATGGGTTCTGTTCCTGCACTATAACATAAGCCTCATAAGTATAGAGACATTTTTACTCACTGATATATCCCAGAAGCCTAGAACAATGCCTGGTACACACAATTAAGTTCTTTCTCTGTCTCTTTATCTTTCTCTGTGTGTTTTTATTAAACATACATTTGTGTGTGTTTACCCGTTGTTGTGAAAGGAAGGAAAGAAGGAAGGAAGGGATGTTATACCATCTACCCATCCCCTTGCTCACTTGGCTACACTTGTCTTCTTTCTTTAAATTTAAGACAAGCTACACTTGTCTTCTTTCTTTAAATTTAAATTCAATTTAGTTAACATATGGTGTATTATTAGTTTCAGCGGTAGAATTTAGTGATTCGTCAGTTGCGTGTAACACCCAGGGCTCATTACATCAAGTGCCGTCTTAATGCTCATCACTCCATCCCTCTACCCACCTTCCCTCCAGCAACCCTTGGTTTGTTTCCTAGAGTTAAGAGTCTCTTTTCTGTCCCTTAAACATGCCTAGTTCTTTCTTTAGAAACTTTGTATTTTTTCCTCATTCTAGTACAGCCATTTCCTCAACTCTACAAACTTCACAATAGCATTTAATGGATCTTCAGTTTCAGTTTAAATATTACTTCTGAGAAATCTTATCTTACCATCTGATTCAAAATAGATCTCACACGTCACTCCAGCTTCCTGTTTGTTTCCTCCGGAGTACTTATCATGCTCTTTAAAGTCTTTTATTTATATATGTGATAATTTGTTTAATATCTGTTTTTCTAGTAAAATGTTTAGTACCGGGGTGCCTGGGTGGCTCGGTGGGTTAAACCTCTGCCTTCGGCTCAAGTCAGGATCCCAGAGTCCTGGGATCGAGCCCCGCATCGGTCTCTCTGCTCAGCGGGGAGCCTGCTTCCCCCTCTCTCTGCCTACTTGTGATCTCTCTATGTCAAATAAATAAATAAAATCTTAAAAAAAATAAAGTGTTTATTTTATAAAATAAAGTGTTTATTTTATAAAATAAAATGTTTATTTTATTGTGTCTTTTTTTTTCTTTTTTTGGTATTAAAAATTATTATTTTTATTTTTTAAATTAACATATAATGTATTATTTGCCCCCGGGTACATGTCTGTGAATCGTCAGGCTCACACATTTCACAGCACTTACCATAGCACATACCCTCCCCAATGTCCACAACCCAGCAACCCTATCCCTACCACCCCCCAGCCTCTATTATGTCTTTTATTAGAAGACAAAGGTCAGGAACTTTGTCTTTTTCACTGTGGATTCCCAATGCTAGCAAATTACCTAATACATGGAAGATATGCAATAAGTTTTGTTTGGAATAAGTATATAAGTAAGAGGCAAAGTGTTAAATAACCTCCAAACACTTATAGCCAGAGATATGTACATGCCTGCGTATGCTTTTCATAATTCCAGGTATGGGCTTCAGACAAGTAAAACGTGATAACCTTGCCACACACAGAATAAACTGGGCATTTCAGTATACAGGTATCTCCGGTGCCAGAGTTATATAATGTTAATGATGGCAAGAATAGTAAAAATAGCTAACATTTTCATTTGCTTCCCATTTGACAATACTGTGCTAGCTGTTTTATGTGGTTTATCTTATTTGATCCTCATGGTAACCCTATGAAGTAGAGACTATTATTATTTTTATGACTATTATGATTATTATCAATTGCATAGATGAGGACAGGGGGTATCAGAGAGGTTAAAGTAACATGCCCAAAGTTGCACAGCTACAAAGTGGTCTTTTATTTTATTTTTAATTTTAAGTAGGCTCCATGCCTAACATGGGATTTGAACTCCCAACTCCAAGGTCAAGACTCACACGCTCTACAGGCAGGCATCCCTAAGAAGCGGTCTTTTAAATCTCAGAAGTCTCAATTCAAACGAGGTCTTTCTAACAATAAAGTCTGTGGGTGCTTGTCTTTATGTTTATGCGGGTTGGCAAATACTGGTATACAGGGCCTTTGACTCAAATATGTTGGGGAAAAACTTTATCTGGTGACTGTTTTAATCAAAACAACAACAAAAATATTGCAGGAATAAGTGAACAATTTTCTGTGTGCTCCTTTCCATATGATGAACATAGAAGATTTAATAGCTCTGCTTTCGTGACTTGTAGAAACTCAGGGAGCACTCCGCAGATAATTAACTTCATTTTCTCATTCCTTAGTACTGGTGTTGACAAATTCACTCAAAACTCAATGATCTATTCGTAGCTTTTGAAAAATTTTAAATTTCTTTCTTTTGAACACTTCCAAGTGTGCTCGAACTGCCACTACACAGCATGAAGCTCTTATTTCAGCTATGTCAATTTTTAAGGGGTCAGTTCAAGCTTCCAAGATGTCGCCTTGTGATTTGACACAAAATGTGTCCAAATTACATGGCCGACATGTAATCAGTGTCCACCACATGCCAAGCATTATGACAGAAGCTTAACATGCATTATCTCACCTCATGAGAAGGTGGTTTGTGGGGAGGCAGAGTTGCCCATTATCAGCTACAGGTCATAAGTGCTGCTTGGCAGAGATAAGAAGTGGAAAGATTTCCTAAGGCATATGTAGTTCCCAAGCATTTCCTGTTTATTGTAACTCAAACGTGTTTACTTAGTAATACAGGGAGATTTGAAGAAGACAATGTTCACAGTACACATTTAATAGAAAAGCACCTTACGTACGCATCTGTAGCCGATTATTTGTTCTTATAATCTCTTACACTTTCTATTCATCTGGTGTTGACTTCGTGTCAGAAATCTTCCCACACCTTGTTCTCCACTTCCAGATGTAACACATTCCCCTCTCGAGAGAGAACCCTGTCTAACTTCTTCCCGAGGTAATCAAAAGGGAAGATATTAGTTCACCTAATTTTCTCTTGCAGCTAAAAAAGGTCTTGCCTCAACCTAATAAATTTCTTTCTGTCAGCAAAAGTCACATCTCATTGCTTGCTCTTCTCTACCTCTTCTTAGTCCCTAATGAAAATGATCAAACTCTAATAATTATTAAGTGAAGTTTTGCTCTCTTTTCCCCCTCCTTTTGAGGAATCACATTTAGTTTCTCCCCTCTAGGGCTTGATTTTATCTGCTCACCATGTCTTGTTAGTTCGTTACTCAGTACCTTCCCTTTTGTTTCAGGAGTGCTTCAGGTTAAGTGAAAATTATTAGAAACGCCAGAAGTAAAACTTACAGAAGGATTTGTTCAAGGTTAAATCGGCAATGTTACAACAAAATGTGCATAACACCATAGATTCCCTTTCTAAAGACTTCTCTGTTGGGGTTACCACATTTTTATTTTTTGCATTTTCATTTACAATAGCCTTCTGTCAGCTTGTGTTGTTGACCAATTAGGTACTAATCACTTGCTTACTGAGTGAAATAGAACAGATCAAACTGGGGTTGTGCCTGTCAGGATGTATCTGGAAATTGTGGTGGATTGATTCAACATCAATCAATGTTGAAATGATTTGGGGGGCTTTGTGTGAGCCATGAGTAACCGACCGCAGCATTTTCTGTTTCCAAAGCTGGACTGGTTCACTCTTATTTTGACCCAATGACAAAGACCCTGACTCTTCAAATACAGATGACCAATGAACATGGGAGACATTCAACCTCATCTCTAATACGATAAATTCACATCAAGATAACAGCAAGAACCTATTTTTTTTTTCAGCCTGTCATATTACCATGAATTATTGTAAAATGATACAGTCATTATTGGTACAGATCTAAGCAAATGAACACTCATACAATTGGTATGGGGGTTCGAGAGTGGGCCGACAGTTTGTTTGTTTGTTTGTTTGTTGTTTGTTTGTTTTTTTAAAGATTTTATTTATTTGACAGAGAGAAACACAGCGAGAGAGGGAACACAAGCAGAGGGAATGGTAGTGGGAGAAGCAGGCTTCCCGCAGAGCAGAGAGCCCGATGCGGGGCCCGATCCCAGGCCCTGGGATCCGACCTGGGCCGAAGGCAGACGCTCAACGACTGAGCCACCCAGGCGCCCCTGTTTGTTTGTTTTTTTGGCCGACATGTAATCAGTGTCCACCACATGCCAAGCATTATGACAGAAGCTTAACATGCATTATCTCATTTCATTCTCAAAACAACTTTGTGGGATAGGCACTCTTATAATCCCCATTTCACAGATGAGAACACTGAAGCTGAGAGATGGAAAGGAACTAACCAAATCCCACACAACTGTGAGTGGCAGACTTAAATAAATGCCTGCTGGATTCTAAAACCCATGCAAGCCCCACCGAGTGTGGGGATGATAGGTAATTTTTCCTTTTCTCTACCTGTCCCTAGTATCTAAAAACAATGAACACTATAATTTGTATAATCCAAAAATATAGTACACGTTTGCTTGCTTTTGAAAGAGTTTTAAAGGAGCTTAATTTGCTGTTGGTGAGGTCCACTTTGGAAGCTGCATGTAATTATTCAGGAGTAGGTTAGGTTGACAGAGAAAATGGGGCCCTTATCTACTTGTCAAGACATGTAATTGTAGGTTCATCATAGGATGATCATTTTTGGCCCTCAGTATCTACACAGTCATCAAGGGCTTCTTGCTTCATCAGAAGACCTTCTAGGTGGACGTTCAGTAATTTTTCCCTCTACCCACTCACATTCATCACTCTGAAGCTTGGATAATGATACACCTTATACAAAAAACATTGTGAGAAGAATTGTCCGTTTTGCAACTTTGTCCTTTATAAAAGAGAATCTTAGAATATTGAAATATTTTTCATTCAGTAGAATAATGTAAAACTACATAGGATCAAAACATACTAATTATTATTTTGTTTTATAAACTCCCCCACAACATTGTCTTGTATTTTATTATTTAAATGGATAGCATTGTAAATGTTTAACATGCCTTTTTCAGTGGCAAGATGTTCTTAACACACCTATTGGAAATAGAAAAAAGAATGCATTTGAAATGAATGACCTTACTAAAATATTGTCTAGTGTTTATACCTTGTTATTTGTACAAGTCCATGTCAAGTTGTTGCTTGGATGAAACTCCTTGGGATATTCATATCCTTTTTAGGATTCTTTCCTCCTCCTCATTTTTTTAGGACATCTTTCACCTCTTTATTCCTCCAGGTATAAATGGGGGGGGTTCAACACAGGGGTTACAATGCCATAAAATGCAGAGATGAATTTACCCTGGTCCTGGGATTTCCTTGACTGAGGTTTCAGGTACATGTAGATGGCAGGTCCATAAAATATGGTGACCACAGTCAGGTGGGATCCACAGGTGGAGAAATTTTTGAGCCTGGCCTCCGCAGAGTGGATCTTTATCACAGCAACCACAATGTGAGTGTAGGCATTGAGAATGAAGTGAAAGACAAGGGCAGTGTGAAGATGCCAATGACCAGACCCAGAATAAGTCTGACGGGGCTGTCTGAGCATGTGAGTTTCAACAAGGCCTGGACCTCACAGGTAAAATGACTAATGACATTGTGTCCACAAAATGGGCAGGAATTACAATGATCGGTATTATTGCTAAAAGGAAGGCGCTGGCCCAGGTCCCCATAGCCAGTGGGGTAATGCAGGGGTAATTATGGTGTAATGCAGGGGTTTTGAGATTGCAATAACTCTATCATAAGCCATGACAGCAAGGACCAGACCCTGTGTCATCCCCAGAAAAAGAGCAATGGTCATCTGAGCGTAACGGCTAGTATAGGAAATGGTGGGGTTGTCTTTTAAACCATTGAACAACAACAAAAAAATCATCGAAGTGCTAAATTAGCAGATATCGAGGAAGGATAGGTAGCTTAGGAAAAAATACGTAGGTGTGTGAAGCTGGCCATCAACTCCAACCACGATGATGATAGGACTGTTACCCACCAATGTGATTAGGTAGACTGCTACCACGGTGAAATAAAAGGCAATCTGGGACTTGGGATGATTGGACAAACCCACTAGGATGAATTCTGTCACTTCACTGCCATTACCAGTAACAAAAATATCCATTTTCTTCTATCAGCTGAGAAAGAAAAAATTCAACTTATTTTAGGGGCACCTGGGTGGCTCAGTGGGTTAAAGCCTCTGCCTTCAGCTCAGGTCATGATCTCAGGGTTCTGGGATCGAGCCCCACATCGGGCTCTCTGCTCAGCGGGGAGCCTGTTTCCCCCTCTCTCTCTGTCTGCCTTTCTGCCTACTTGTGATCTCTCTCTATCAAATAAATAAATAAAATCTTTAAAAAAATTCAACTTATTTTAATCTAAGGAACATTTATTGATGGTCTGCTATGTCCTCAGTCTTATGTCAAATATTAGGAAAAGATGTCTACAAAAGAAAGGATACTGTTTGGAAGTTCATGTTCTAACATGGGAGATAAAACAGTCATACACATCACAGGGTTAATTTGCACAGTAGTCCATTTTAAGTCATCTATAAAATGAGGGGGGTGGACTCCACCTGAAACGCGCTTTGAATCCCCCCCTTAAAGAAAACGTGCCAATTTACTGCTCAAATATAAGTAGACTTGAATCATGAAATTGTTAATTGTTTTTTCCCTGCTATGGATATTAGCTTGAAATTTATTTTTAGCTGCTTCATATCCATGACATAAAACTGTGGCCAGTTCACTCTCATTTCTTCCTCACCCTGTACATCCAATCAATCACTGAGTCCTATTGGTCCTCCTCCTGAATATTATTTTAAATTTACTTACAAATCTCCATATCCAAAGCTGGCATTTATCTAGTCAGGGCCACCAGCCTCTAACAGACCTCCCTACCTCTATTCTTGCCTTCTCTATGGTCTATTCTCCACACAGCCACCAGAGAAGTCTTTTACAAACATACGTAATTATTACTATATCTTTCCCATGCTTAAAGCCATGCTAGGGCTTCTAATTAGCCTTGGAATAAAATCTAACCTATTTACCATGACCTACAAGACTCTAAATGATCTGACCCTAACCTTATCTCGCACTGTCTCTTCTTGTGTTTACCACGTTCCAACCATACAGTCTTTATGAAGCACACTAAGCTCATTCTGACCTCAGAGCTTTTGCACATTGTGTTCTCTCTGCTGGAAATATTCCTACCCTCTTTGACTGGTGAACTTCCAGTCATCCTTAATATCTCAGCCTAAAAGAAATTTCATTAGAAAAGCCTTCTTTAACTGCACTAAAATGAAATCAGATCTCTTTGCTGTAATCGTTCATAGCACTGTAAACTTCTCCTGCGTGGCCGTTATTACAGTTTGTATTTATATATTTGTGTAATTATTCAATTTCTGCTCCCTTACTAAATTTTCAGCTTTCAGAGAAAGAGGCCCTGACTGTCCCATGTACCGCCTTATTTTTACCACCTCACATAGTGCCTGGTGTAAACCCGCAATATATGGGCTCAAGATGGGTTTGTTGAATGAATCAAACCCAGTTATTTGGCTCTTCTGTCTTCAATGTCATGACTCAGACTACACTGAATTGGCTGGAGGAAATAAATATTTGAAGGTAAAAAGCCCATGATGAGAAACAGTACCTCACAGTATTCAGTGTCACTAATGGCCTGTTGCTCAAAAATGAACTTTAATGTGTTGTATTTTTTTAGCCCTACAATTTGCCCTTTGCACGGAGGGAAGGTGTTATGGTAAAGAGAGAAAATGGGTATTGTACTGAGGGGCACCTAGGTGGCTCAGGTCATGATCCCAGGGTCCTGGGATGGAGCTCCAGCATCAGACTCCCCGCTCAGCGAGGAGCCTGGTTCTCCCCCTCTCCTCGTGCCTGCTGCTCCCCCTACTGGTGCTCTCTCTGTGTCAAATAAATAAATAAAATCCTTAAAAAACGGGTACTATCCTGGAATCTGAAAATAAAAGTGTTTTCATACTTTTTTGTTCATCTAAATTTTTATTTACTTCATTTGATCTAATTCTATCAAGTATGAATGCTATCACAGACCAGCTCATTAATGAGGTCAAGATCCTTTTTGGATTGCCTCGAAGACTCCCATCACGTTCGAGCCACAAATCAGAATTTGGGGCATTTACAGGAGGATCTAGTTTCCGACTCGTGAGGCAGGTGTCAAGCCTCGGTGAGTGCAGGCTGTGGATCGGAAGGTCTGTCTTAGGAGCTGATTAGCAAGAGGGGTCATTCAGGCTCACTGTGTAAGGAATCTCTTCAGATCCTCTTTCTAAAACAAACTCCAGATCTCAGAAGGTACAAGACATTTATGGACAAGTAATTCAGGAAGTAGAGTAAGACTTCGTAACAGGATCCTCAGTAGAACCCAGTACAGGATGAGGGGGCTCTGAATAGAAATCAGAACCAAGGACAGACAAACTGAAAAAATACTCAGCTGCTGCTAAACTCCTAACTACAACTGTTCACTTACCATAGGCAGTGATCCTAGGAGGCCCTTGACCACTCCAAAGAGAGTTAGAATGCTCCTTTTTGTTCTATATTCTCCCAGAATTGGGATTGGAAAGCAAAATGAATCTGCAAAGGAAAAGTCTTCTTGGAGGAGAGTTATGAGGGTGAGGCAGAAGTCAGCTGATCTTGTCTTTACGCAATGGTGACACCACAACCATAATTTTCTAATAGCATTACAAGAATGGGATTTTCAGGGCACCCACTTTTTCAAAGAGCACTAAATCTTCACACTAGAATGACAACATGTTTAATCATGAAGCCTTATTTTGATTTACAATCCTCACCATTTTATAGCCCTAACGATCTCGGAACAAATGCCAGTACAAATAGCTGGGAAAAAAGAACACATTTTTGTGCTTACATGGATTTGAATAAATCTCACCAGACTGACCATATGTATTTTTTATTCAATAATTCAGTGTTTTAGACTGTGCAGGCCAAAATTTTCCTAAATTATCTAGACATATGTGGAGATACTCACACATACATTCAATGTGCTTTGAGCTTTCAGAAATATTTGGGGCACACTCCAAGGCCTTCCTTTACATGGATTTCCCAAAGAAATCCGCCTTGGTTTCATTTACCATGCAAGACTCATTCTATTTTTTAATTCTAAAATTAAGGGATGCTTGGAGCATCTTCCTTTTTTCCTAGGCTTTTCAGAAAGCTCCCAGAAGCTCAAAATATACGGAATGGGTAGTACTTACAGGTAGGAATCTCTATTATCCATACCAGACAGTGTAAAATGCTGGTTAACAGCGTGAGTTCTGGATCCAAGTTTGAATACTGGATCCACCACTGATTCACCACGTAACATTGGTAATTTGCTTAACTTCTTTATAGCTTAGTTTTCTCAGTTGTAAGATTGGGACAATTATAGTATCTATCTCAAAGGGTTTTGGGGCTATTTGCATATTAGCTATTATTATTTTTAAATAAGGCCTCACTTGGGAAGTAACCCCCAGGGCAATATGGCCACGTTGGCTGTCTTCTTTTCTGGAGGGTAGAAAATAATTCAGTGAATGAGGAGAGAAATAAGGCAATATGGTCAGATTATAGTGCGAGCCCTCTGGAGACAGAATTTGCATTTTATTTCTTTAACTCCAGGAGCTGGCTTAGTTTCTGACACATGGGAGGAACTTACAATATTTTGGAAATCAAATTAATTTTATTCACCTGAACAGCAGGGGGAGGGGGGGAAAGGCCACAAAGACAAAAACAAAGCCACTAAGGCCTCTAAGAGTTGTGTTGATATAGTCCCTTATGTGTTGCATGACCATCAGCTCACCAAAGTACTGGACTCTTTCCAGGGGAGTGACTTGCAGGTATGTCCTGAGATCCACATCAAGAGTGACGGTTCTGCGTGTATATGTTGTTTTGTTTCAGGAGAAAAATGTGGCTTCCTTCCTTCTTGCCAAGATCCATGTTCTTGAGTTGCTCTTATAATGGATTGTGTCTTGATTCTACTCAGCATTTTAGAATCCAGGGCTCCAGATGGTTAAAAATATGAACGAGAGAAGGGAAGAATATTAAACATTATCTGCTGGCACCTTCTGAGTTTATTTCACTGAAGAGACTTTAGGGACTAAGTCCCTAAATGGCAATTAAATCTCACTACTGAATTGAAGCTGTATATTCATTTGGGAGTGTTATTTCTAAGTCATTAAAATACAAGTGTCTTTTGTCCACTAATTCCAACAGCTCATTAGTGACACTGTATAACTTTTGACTAACACCATCAACTTCGCTTCTGCTTTTATGTTACCAAAGAGTAGTAGATCCACCTCTAGGGTGATTACTCAGAGTCCTGTGTTTCTTGGGAGGGTTCTTAGCACAGTGACATAAAAAGACAGTGAATAAATGGGGAAGGAGGAGTGGCCACAATGTATTGGGACTCTATAAAAGCTTTCAATTAAGGACTCAGGTAAATGAAATTCTGTAAGCCGTGTTTACTAGAGGTCTCCTCCTCCTCTTTATGTCTCTCTGACATCTCCCAGCTCCTCCCAGCCACCTTTGTTTAGAAGTTTCTGTAAAATCTTGCTTTTTCCTAAAAATTTCCTACCTTAGTTTTTAATTGCTGTAGAAACTATTGCTGTCTAAATATAAGACTGCATCCTCTCATTTACTTTATCTGTGCGTGTATCTAATTACAATAGCTTTATTTTATCGATTTCTTGCTTAGTTGTGCTCTGAATATATGATGATTTGTTTATTATCTTTTCATGTATCCTCGTTAAGTTTTTCAACTTAGGTATTAAGATTCTGTTAGAAATGAAGCATCTTTGCAAATAGTCCAGTTGAGTGCTACTCAAAATGTTTGCAAGGAGTTAAGGACAGAATTGAGAGCAAACATTTATTTTTTTTAAAGTGATTTGACATTGCTGTGACATTTTTATCATATTTTATAAACTATCAGTCTATAACAACCGGGAAATTTTTTTTTCAGAATTCTTCCCATTTCTTTCTGTTTTTCTTTTAATTTAATTTAATTTTTTCAGTGTTCCAAGATTCATTGTTCATGCACCACACCCAGTGCTCCCTGCAATACATGCCCTCCTCAATACCCACCACCGGGCTCACCGAACCCCCCACCTTCCTCCCCTCCAAAATGCTCAGTTTGTTTCTCACAGTCCCCAGTCTCTCGTGCTTTGTCTCCCCCTCTGATTTCCCTCAATTCACCCTTCTTTTCCTTCTCCCAATGTCCTCCATGTTTTTCCTTATGCTCCACATTTAAATGAAACCATATAATAATTGACTCTCTCCGCTTGACTTATTTCACTCAGCATAATCTCTTCCAGTCCCATCTATATTGATACAAAAGTTGGGTATTCATCCTTTCTGATGGAGGCATAATATTCCATTGTATATATGGACCATATCTTCTTTATCCATTCGTCTGTTGAAGGGCATCTTGGCTCTTTCCACAGTTTGGTGATTGTGGCCATTGCTGCTATGAACATTGGGGTACATGTGGCCCTTCTTTGTAATGCATCTGCTTCCTTGGAGTAAATACCCAGTAGTGCGATGGCAGGGTCATAGGGTAGCTCTATTTTTAATTTCTTCAGGAATCTCCACACTGTTTTCCAAAGTGATTGGACCAACTTGCATTCCCACAGCAACTTCTTTCAAGACATGTCTCCAAAGGCAAAGGAAACAAAAGCAAAAATGAACTTTTGGGACTTCATTAAGATAAAAAGCTTCTGCCCAGCAAAGGTAACAGTTGACCAAAAACAAACAGGCAGCCCACGGAATGGTAGAAGATATTCACAAATGACACTGCAGACAAAGGTCTGATATCTAATATAAAAACTCCTCAAACTCAACACTCACAAAACAGATAATCACGTCAAAAATGGGCAGAAGACATAAACAGACGCTTCTCCAAAAAAGACATACGAATGGCTAACAGACACATGAAAAAATGTTCATCATCGTTAGCCATCGGGGAGATTCAAATCAAAACTACATTGAGATACTACTACCTTACACCGGTTAGAATGGCCAAAATTAACAAGACAGGAAACAACAAGTGTTGGAGAGGATGTGGAGAAAGGGGAACTCTCTTCCACTGTTGGTTGAAACAACTGGGAAATTTAAAAGATAATTGTTCTTTACCACAAATGGCCTAAGAAGTTTTTCTTTAGCACTCATTCATTTAACCAATTCTTATTGTGCATATACTCTGTGCCAGAAACTATGTTGTGGAGATAGAGATGAGTAAAAGAAACTTCTTGCTCTCTGTAAGCTTATGAACTAATTGGGAATAAACACTCCAAAATGACTAATTATAAAATAACATGAAAAGTGTTACATTTGGGCTTGAGCGAAATGTTATTAAGTGAAATAAATGGAATTAAGTCACCATCCAGGGTTAAACAGAATGGGATAAGCCCTGGGGAGGGCTTCGCTGAGGCAGTGACTGTAGATCTGGTCCTTGGAGGATGACCGAGATTTTGCGAGGCACTGCAGGCGGGAAGAACAGCACGTATAGTAACATAGATGCATAAAAAGTTTAGAGAAAGAAAGTATTGTTTCCCTGGAGTATGGGGTCTATGGAGATGAAACAGACAATGAGGATAGAGAGGTTACCAAGGGCCCTGAGTAATATTGTATATTCTATAGGCAGTAGGGAACCTATTGGAAGTTCCTAATCTTAGAGTGGGATTATAAAGAAGAGATTTTTCACTTTAGAAAAGTCACTCTGGAGACGTTAATTGGATGGCTAATTAGAGAGAGATAAGATTGGAATAGAGAAAAATAAGAGCTTGTTACCATCAACTGGTAAGGGTTGATGAGCCCATGAAGTGAGACACAAGCCTTGAGGACAAAGAAAAGGGGATGGATTTGAAAGACATTTCAGAGGAAAAATCAATGCAATTCGGTGAGTGAGTGGTTGTCAAGGGTAAGTGAGAAGAAGATGTAAAGGCTAACGCTGAGGATAATGAAAACCCCATCATGTAGCATTTGTAATGTGCTTTTAACTTTGTAACATCTAACATCTATGATCTCATTTGCTCTTTCAACCATTCTGAGGTAGGTTAAGGAACATATTTTCCCCTTGTTTGACACATGCTGTCCAGAGAGGTTAAGTGATTTACCCAGAGTTTCATAGCTCATTAATGGCAGAACCCAGACTAGGATCCAGACTTCGTGACGCCTAATCCTGCGCTTTTCCGACTCCATCATGATGTTGTACTGAAAAAGTGCTTGACCTGCTATACACATTTAAGCAGAAAAAATTACTATGTGTATTTCTCATGGAAAAAAAAGAGGAGAGAGAGAGAAGGCACACAGTGAGATGAGCACCAACTACTTTTGAGTCAGTTGAGAATTCAATAATGTTACTAGTAACTCTATAATAACAATAATAAAAAATAGACAATGTTTATTGAGGACTTACTATTCCCAGCCATAGTTCTCGGCATTTTATAGAAATCAACTGATTTAATCCTTTTAACAACTCTATGAGGTCAGTCCTATGATTATTTTCCTGTTATAGATGAAGAAACTGAGGCAGGAAGTTGCCCAAGGTCATATAGCTAGTAAATGCCAAGGTCAGATTTTTACCCTAGCCAGTCTGAAAACAGTGTTTTTTTCTCTGCTCAGCAGCAGCCTTGCCTTCTTTCTACTCCTCTTTTTCAAGGACTCCTTGAACCATCAGCTACCCATCAGAAAGAACATGTAGGTGTCAGAAGAATTGTATTTTTGTCAAAAAATTAAGTTAAATTAAGTTTTTTATTGACATGTAACATGATATTAGTTTCGGGTGGCAACGTAATGATTCAATATTGTATATACTATGAAATAATCACCATGATAAATCCTGAATTGTATTCTGGTTCTAGTCTTGTCACACTGTTGACCTTGATAACATCACAGACACTAAATCTTTTCATATGTAAATGTCGGTCTCATCATATTAATTATAACACCTATTTAACTTGTCTCATTAAATTTGGCAGATGATAATGAGATTCACCTGGGTGGCTTAGTTGATTAAGCATCTGGCTTTTGGTTTTGGCTCCGGTCATGATCTCATGGGCCATGACCTCAGGGGTGGTGAGATTGAGTCTGCACTCACTGGGGAGTCTGCTTGAGATTCTATCTCCCTCTACCTCTGCTCTCTCTCACTCTCATTAAAATCAATCAATCAGTCAATCTTTAAAAACACTTTGAAGGTAATATGAAGTAATATACATTCCAGAATAAGATAAATTAGAAAGTGTGTAAAGTGCTTTATAAACTTGAGAACTAAGAAGATCTAAATTCATGCAGTAATTTTGGTGGTGTTTGTGTCTTTCTCTCCACCTAGAGAGTGAGTTCTTTGGGGGGAGGGAACAAATATGCTTTCCCCACCACTGCATCCATGACAATGGTACCTGCTGTATAGTAGGTGTTCCATAAATATGTATTGAATTAATAATGTATATCTGGATGGATGTCAGCATGCAGACGTAACACGTAGTGTCGGAATGCACTATTGAAAAAGCAAGTAGGCACTCTAATTCCTGGCATCTTAGGCTCATGTGATCCAGACATCATGACAGCTAATATTTATTGTTCGTTTAGGCCAGGCAATTTTCTAAGTGCTTTATATGAACTGAGTCACACAATTCTTTTTTTTTTTTAAGATTATTTATTTATTTAAGGGCCGAGGGGCAGAGAGAGAGGGAGAGAACCTCAAGTAGACTCTCCACTGAGCACAGGGCCGACCTGGGGCTCAATCCCATGTCCCTGAGATCATGACCTGAGCTGAAATCAAGAGCTAGATGCTCCACCAATTAAGTCACCCAGGTCCCCCATATTCATACAATTCTCATAACCAAGGTATGAAGTCATATTCCAAACCACTCCATCATTTCTTTACGAAGATTTTATTTATTTGAGAGAGAGTGGGACAGAGAGACAGAGCATGAGTGGGAGTGGGGACGGAGAGAGTGGGAGAAGCGGACTCCCTTTTGAGCAGGACCACTGAGCCCAACTCAGGGCTTGATTCCAGGACCCCAAGATAGTAACCTGAGCCAATGACAGACACTTAGCCAACTGAGCTCCCAGGTGCCCCCAAAACTATCCCCCTCTTTTTCAGCTCTCACTTCTATTGTAAAACTTAGGAACTACATTTCCCACGCTCCCTTGACAGGAACATTCGGTTCTGGATTTCACCCATAAAAGGTACTCACAGGAAGTTAGGCAAGCATAAGAGAAGTAGACACCACCATTGGTCCTCCTGACATTGTGTTTAGGTGTCAAACGAAGATTTAGGTGGCTTCCGAGCATTGTGCTGTGAAACGTTAACTTTGGTGTGGTCGTTAGTAGCAGTTTCCTCATACCCCTAAAGCTTCCCAAGATTTTCGCAATTCCTCCAAAAGTCTGAGGGTGTCGGCAATGTTCCCTTACCAACGTTCCCTCTCACAGCCCTTCCAAAGGCTTTGTAGGTGTCTACTTCTCTTTATTAAATCCCTCCCTGCTTGAAAGAGCTAGAGGAGTTTCTGCCTACGTGATCAAACACTGAACACCTCAGGTAGGTCCTACTATTAGCCCACTTAGGTAAAGGGATTGAAGCGTAGAAACTGACTTCAAGGAAGAAGTGGCAGAATGTAGATCTGAATCCAACAAGGTTGGCTCTGGGGCCTGTGCTCTAAATAGTTAGACATTACTGTCTTTCCTCAACTGAAATTCCAAATCCTATGAATGGGACATGGTATCTTTTTCTTAAATCCCTATCAGAAAATATTATTTGGAACCTGTTTTTTTTTTTTTTTTTTTAAGATTTTTATGTATTCGACAGAGAGAAACACAGAGAGAGAGGGAACACAAGCAGGGGGAGCAGAAGAGGGATAAGCAGGCCTCCCGCCGAGCAGGGAGTCTGATCCCAGGACCCTGGGATCATGACCTGAGCCGAAGAGCAGCCGCTTAATGACTGAGCTATGCCTGGAACCTGTTTTTCAGTTTGTAAATTTCTCCTCAATTTCTGGCAGAATTATCTTAGTTTCAAACCAATCTTTATTTGCTTTCCAGGCTGAAACAAAGTAATCTTCACTATCCAGCTGCTTGGGATGTGGGATGCACAGTTGAATGTTTCTCACAGTGCCTGTGATTGATCAAGTGAAGAAGTGATATTCAACCTTAGGGGTTTTTAACAATCCAGAATTGATTTCGTTTCCCAACATCCTCATAGAGTTCATTTTATATATAAAATGAATTAATATCTACGTTGAATTAGATGGCCTTTGGGGTTTAGATACCTAAAAACAGAATGCTAGTGCTGAAGGGCCACACTTATGGTAACTAGCTGCTATGAGTGCCTACTTCTTTAGTCAAAGCTAACATTTAAAGTCAGGCAGATAGATCTATATATATTGATCTGGAGGAATGTTTGTGATATATTGCCAAGTGGAAAAAGCAAGCTGCAGAGTAAATTGATAATATGATTCCATTTTTTTAAGAAGAGAAAGAAAATCTATATAAAATAACACCTAGATGCAGAATTCTAGAAGTGGAAAGGTCTTTGTGTAGCAAAACACAGCCTTCCTATTTTATTGATGAGCAAGTTTGAGGGCCAGAGACTGGTTATAAGTAGGGTCACACAGCTAGTTAGTAGCAGAATCAATCCCACAGCCCCCATCTCCAGATTCCACTATGTCCCTCTGCCTGTAGGTTGTGCCCTACCAGCAGGTCAATAAAGAGACAAAGCACCTAGTGACAGAACTACTATTTTATGGTAGGGGCACCATTAGTGAAAATATCATTCCCATTTTAAGCTATAAACCAACCTGTGATAGAGTGTGGAGTATTTCTCCCCTCAAAGGCAGAGGCATTAAAATGAATACCTTTTTTGGTGGGAAATTTTCCATTTTATTTTGTATTTTTTTTTTAAAGATTTTTATTTATTTATTTGACAGAGAGAGATCACAAGTAGGCAGAGAGGCAGGCAGAGAGAGAAGGGGAAGCAGGCTCCCTGCTGAGCAGAGAGCCCGATGCAGGGCTCGATCCCAGGATCCTGAGATCATGACCTGAGTTGAAGGCAGAGGCTTTAACCCACTGAGCCACCCAGGCGCCCTTATTTTGTATTTTTGAAAAATTTAAAATTTGAGTACAGTTGACATACAATGTTACATCAATTTCAGGTGTACGACATAGTGATTCAACACCACTATACATTATGCTATACTTGCGGTAAATATAGCATATGCGGCACCATCTGTCACCGTTCATCATTATTATATCATTGACTACATTCCCTATGTTGTGCCTTTTATTCCTGTGATTTATTCATTCCGTAACCGGAAGCCTGTGTCTTCTACTCCCCTTCACGCATTTTGCCCGTCTCCCACCCTCTTCTCTCTGGAAACAATCGCTTTTATTATGTATGTATGTATGTATGTATTCATTTATTTATTTATATTTATAGGTCTGATTCTGCTTTTTGTTTGTTTATTCATAAAATGAGTACTTTTTTTTAAAAATGAGTACTCTTAACATATCTCCTAATTTCTGAATTTCTCTCTACCTGAAAGCTCTATTTTTTCCTCTAAAATTTTTATTAGTTTCATCACTGTAACTATGTCACAATGTTAATTTGAAATGCTTATTTCAATAGTAAGAAACTTTTCGTGTAAAGTATGAAACTTGCCCTAGTACCTAGCACAGTGTCTGGCTGAAAGTAGAAAGTTAATATTTATTGAATGACTAAATTAAACATTGGGATCACTTGGCTTTTTCTTAAATATTTTTTCCTTAGTATTAAAACATGGTTTCAGTGGCTAGGAATACCGTAAACTTTAAAAAATGTATAATGGATGGAGTCTGAATGAGTGTTGCAGTTATTTGAAAATTAGTCTATTTCGGCAAGTGGTTTATTTGTTCTGTGTTCCTCTTCATTTAGCGAGTACACATATGAGACAGGCCCTGTATATGTCTGGTACTGTCTTTGTAGCACCACACAGGGGCACAGCAACTCCCAGCAGTCAGGGTCTGAGGGATCCACTGAACATCAGGCCAACTGGGAGACGGGTTCTTCACGTTTGGTGGAATTACCCAAAGTGAGACCGGGAAACAGGGTATCTGGGTCTTAGGCCTAAATCTGTTTCTGGAAAGTTTTATGATCACGGGAAATTTATATACCGCCCACTAAGCCTCTGAACTCATCTAAAACTGAGAGATCAGCAGTAGATTGTTGTTTGCTAAAGCTTTTTCTTTTCTTTTTGAAATTCCATTTTCAAATGAAATTGTACACAGAAAACTTCACTTCCGTTGACAGGATCTCAGGCAAACAACTGAACCCATAGGACTGTGAGAACTGAAGTTTAATCTTTTTTTTTTTTTTTTAGATTTTATTTATTTATTTGACAGAGAGAGAGATCACAAGCAGGCAGAGAGGCAGGCAGAGAGAGAGGAGAGAAGGGGAAGCAGGCTCCCTGCTGAGCAGAGACCCCAATGCGGGGCTCGATCCCAGGACCCTGAGATCATGACCTGAACCGAAGGCGGAGGCTTTAACCCACTGAGCCACCCAGGCGCCCCGAGAACTGAAGTTTAAAAGCCAGGGCGCCTGGGTGGCTCAGTGGGTTCAGTCTCTGCCTTCGGCTCAGGTCATGATCCAGTCCTGCATTGGGCTCCCTGCTCAGTGGGGAATCTGCTTCTCCTCCTGACCCTCCCCAGCTCATGCTTGCTCTTACTCTCCCTCTCTCTCTCAAAAATAAATAAATAAAAAATCTTTTAAAAATAAAGTTTAAAAGCCACTGCATTACATCTGATAAGGAGGAATGGATTTTTTTAAATGTGGTAAATTTGTGCAGTGAAATATTTAGCAATAAAAAGGAACAAACTACTGACACAGCAACAATGTGGATGATTTCAAAAGCATGCTCAGTAAGAAAAGCCACACACAAAAGAGTACATACACATATGATTCCAGTAGCAGTCAATTCTAGAAAATAAAAACTAACATATAGTGAAAGAAATCAGATCAACGGTTGCCAGAGTTTAGAGTGGGGGGGAGGGGTAGCCTATGATAAGGCACAAGGAAACTTTTGGAGATGATGGACTTGTGTGCTGATTCAGTGGACATCTGTTAAAATTCATAAAATTGCACACTGTAACTGGATAAAGTTTATCATACAGAAATTATACCACTATAAAGTTGGTTCAAAATCACTGCATTAAATAATCTTTAAAGTCTCTAGTATGGGCACAAGTGAATAGGATCTGAAATCAGCCAGGCCTAGATTTAAATATTGGCTCTGCTCTGTGCTGGCTCTGTGACCATGGGCAAAGCACTTAACCTCTAAAAGTCTCAGTTTCCTCATCTCTAATACTATTTCACTGAACTATTGTGAAAATTATATGGGATAATGGATGTAGAGAGCTTAGCTCAGTGTCTGGTATACAGTAAGTGCTCAATAAATGTTAGTTGCATTTATAATCCTATAATTCTAAATAATTTTCTAGACAATATTGACAAAGTTCAGAGGTGGTAACGTGATTTAAATTCTAATTTTGATTTCACTACCAATTATATATGACTTTATAGAAGTCTCAACTCCTTCTCTGGGCCTCTGTTTTCTCATGACTAACATAGGGGGATTATGGTGTCTTTCTTACCAATTTCATAAGATTACATTAGGAATATAAAATAAAATAACATACTTGAAAGAAGTTTAGAAAAAGAGCAAGAAAAGGGGAAAACCACTCCACACAAGGGTAGGAAATAGTTAGGATGCCATTTTCTCATGATTCTGAGGTGAAGTACGGCAAGCCAATTGTGCTTTCACAACAGGGCTTGCCTCCAATAAAGTTGTAGAGTTTCTGACGTTTGTCTTCTGATCTTTTATTACACTATCCTTTGTCCTATTTTTCCAATTCAGTTATGCCTCCTGTTAGCAGTCAGGGGATTCTCTTGCTGCTTATATCTCTTCCGTTAGTGAGGAAATGATTCTGATAAGCTGATTTACCTAAAGTTAAGTGACCTAATGGGTGACCACTAACGTGTTATATGTAAAACAGAGTAAAAATAATGCCTCTAATGGAAATTCAAGCCTTTGTAGGGGTCATATTTTGGGGCGGGGGCACTTCCTGAAGCTTCTCAAATAATAACCATCTGGTCTACCAAAGGTAAAGTCAGAGCCTCTAAATAATTTTTTACCATCAGTGAGGATTAGCTGATGTCTCTAAACTAATAATGAGTCATGGAACACCACATCAAAATCTAACAAAGTACTCTATGGTGACTAACATAAACAAACAAACAAACAAACAAATAAATATATATAAGTTTAGAAATAAAGAGGGCTCATGTCCTTTTTGCCATAACTTTCCTCATTGCCCCCCTAACATCCTTGTTCCTCAGGCTATATATTAGGGGGTTCAGCATGGGTGTCAAAGCCCCATAAAACACTGATATAAACTTGTTCTGGTCAGGGGATGACTTGGACTGAGGTTTCATATACATGGAGATGGCTGTCCCATAGAAGATTGTCACCACAGTCAAATGAGAGCCACAGGTGGAAAAGGCCTTGAGCCTACCCTGGGCGGAGCGAATCTTTAGAACAGTTGTGGCAATTCGGACATAGGAGAGAAGAACAAATCCAAAGGGTAGGAGCAGGGTGAAGATGCCTGTGGTGAGGATCATAAGCTCATTGAGGCTGCTATCAGAACAGGCCAACTTAAGGAGAGAAAGAATCTCACAAACAAAATGGTTGATGATGTTAGCTCCACAGAAGTGAAGCTGCAGGGATAAGACAAGCACGGTAGTGAGCACAAGTGATGCTCCCCATGAGGCAGCAGCCAGCCAGGCACACACTGGGCCATTCATGATTGCGGAATAGCGCAGGGGATTGCTGATCGCGACCACACGGTCATAGGCCATGACAGCCAGTAGGAGGCACTCTGTTGTGGCCAAGAGCAAGGAGACACTCATTTGGGTCAAACATTGTGGGTAGGAGAGGTAGGGATGGGTGGAGAAACAATGCACCAAGGCCTGGGGCATGGAAGCAGTTCCGTAGCAAAGGTCTAAGAAAGACAGATTAGTAAGGAAGAAGTACATTGGAGTGTGGAGGTGGGGGTCAAAGTAGATAAGAAAGATGAAAAGTCCGTTCCCCAACAACGTACTCAGGTAAGTTATCAGCACCAATGTGAAAAATGTGACTCTCCACTCAGGATAGTTAGAGATTCCAATAAGGAGAAACTCCAACACTGCTGTGGCATTATCTATGGCCATTCTTCCTATTTGCCACCATTCATTGCATGGGTGTCAATGTGGCTGCTTTGTTGTACCTGTAAGAGTAAGAATAAAGGGGGGGGGGCTGGTGTGAGAATGGTGGACATAGTTAGGTGTACAGGATCATTCTTTGTCCTTTTCAAAAGATAGGGAACACAAATGAGATATCTATTTTGGGGGGGTTATCAAAACAGCTGATTCAGTCTGTCTCCTTTTTATTAACACATAATGTATTACTTGCCCCAGGGGTGCAGGTCTGTGAGTCATCAGTCTTACACATTTCACAGCGCTCCCCATAGCACATACCCTCCCCAGTGTCCACAGCCCAGCTACCCTATCCCTCCCTCCCCCCCAGCAACCCTCAGTTTGTTTCCTGAGATTAAGAGTCTCTTATGGTTTGTCTCCCTCCCTGGTCCCATCTTGTTTCATTTTTCCCTCCCTGCCCCCCGTGACTCCCCACCCTGCCTCTCAAATTCCTCATATCAGAGAGATGCTATGATAATTATCTTTCTCTGACTGACTTATTTCGCTTAGCAGAGTACCCTCTAGTTCCATCCACGTTGTTGCAAGTGGCAAGATTTTGGGCTTTTTGATAGCTGCATAGTACTCCATTGTGTGTGTATATGTATATATAAATATACGTGTATATATATGTATATATTTATATATACATATACATACCACATCTTCTTTATCCATTTATCTGTTGATGGACATCTATAATGAGAACAGAGACAAAGCTAGAAATTTCCTCCTTCCCTAGGAAAATAGCAAATTCCTCATCCTTTTGAGAATGGTTATATGAAAAGCTCTCCATCCCTCCTCCGCCAGATAACCTTGGGTTATTATTTTTTTTTCAAGTAAGGAGAGAAGAAAGGGACGCCATCTTCCTGCTTCTCTTACTTGTTCACCATTTTCCAAAACAGCTTTGGTCAGCTTAAGTGACTAATCTCCAGCAAGAGGGTACCTTCTGACACGTTTAGCTAAAATACTGCTTATTCTTCTGTCTGTTGGTCACTCCTAAATTGTTCATGCCTCTATTTTCCTATTGCACTAGTATCTACCACAGTGCTTGTCACAGAGTGCTGCAAAGTACTTTATTAATCTGAACTGGTATTATGTAAATGAAATATCTCATGGAATCCTTGAAGTTTGTGAAAACCTGATAATATCCCTGGTTGGATTTATGTTGCCAGCTTCTCCTGTTTTTTCGTGCTGTTGTTGCTGAGCACCAGTTAAGAGTGTGAAAATCTAATGTGATGTTTCTAAAAGTGTGGGTGGTAAGAAGAGGGGTTGAATGACCAGCCTATCTGAAAAGGTTTACTCTTTCCACCTCATCACTCTCTTTCCCCTCGGTTTATGCTTTTCTTATGGCACATTCCAATATTTGAGATTATATTAATAATTTTATGGCTTGTTTATTATTTGTCTCCCACTCAACTGTAAGTTTACTGAGGACAGGGACCTTGTCTGCTTTATTTACTGGTGTACGTGGTATGGTGCCGGGGCACCATAGGGACCTGATACTGTATGAATGAATAAATAAATAAGTCTATAAATAAATAAATAATATCTGTTATTGTCCAAATATTGTCCAGAATCTAACTACTCCTCTTGCCACCTGCACCGCTGTCCTTTATTCCAAATCATCACTATTATTCACCTGAATTTTGTCAGTGATTTTTTTTATTAGTTTCACTGTTTCTGGCCTTGCCCCCATTCAGTTCAGTTAAATTGTAAGTCTAATTCAGTTAAATTTTAAGTCCGATCAGGTCATTTTTCCATTAAAAAATTTCAGCAGTTTCCCATTTTAACCTAATTGAATCCCAATCCCCTTATTATGACCTATCAAGCCCTACGTGGTTTGCTTCCCGGTTACCTCTCTGACCTCAGTTCCTGTTACTCTTTTCCTTGCTTACTTTGTTCTAGTCACTCTGGCCTCCTCATTGTTCCTTAAACATTCACAGCACATCCCTTTCTTAGAGCTTTTGCTTTCTTTGATCTTGTTTCTCCGTATATATGAAGCCCAGATCCCTGCCTGGCTTATCATCTCACTTCCCTCAGGTCTTTACACACAACGAATCTTTTTAGTGAGTCCCTCTTTGACCACCCTGTCTCAAGGTTCATTTCTAGCCCCTGAAATTTCATACCCCACTTTCCTACATTATTCTCCTACATTTCCTACATGATTCTCCTTAGAATCATTATTTCCAGCACATGGTTTATTTTATCTATTAATTATGTTTGTTGATTGTCTCTTTTAACTAGAATGTACCCTCAAGCTAAATGAAGTCAGGGAGTTTTGTCCATTTAGCTCACTGCTGTATGCCCAAAATTTAGAATAGTGCCTAAGACATTGAGGGTGCTCAAGAATTACTTGATGAATGAATGTGTGAATGGAGCTCCTCGCCTGTTCCACATTGAAAGACAACCTCTCTTCTTCTATGTGCTTCTTCCCCTAACATTGTTGTTTATATACCAAACACCCTTTAATGTTTATGTGCTTCTTCATGAAACTAATTCTTCCTTCTCTTTCTAATGCCTTCCTTGAAGTTTCTGCTATTCACTGGCTATGTTCCTGGATAAGCTCCTTCTCCTCACTGGCCTAAATATGCATTTGCAACACAGTTAGACTAAGTGATTTGTAAGAACCCATCTAGTTTTAACAGGCTAGGATTCTCATTTTCCTCAGCTAAAATGAAGACAAAACAAAACAAACCTTAATTCTCCCCACAACGTGAGGAATCTACTATGTTTTCCTCCATTGTTGGAAAAGCATGCGGACTAGAGGAGGAGTTTGATAAGGGGTGGAATTTCTCTAACCATCTCTGAAATGGGAGACTCATCTATCTTTAAAAGTCTTTTTTTTTTTTTCCCAAAAAATGTTTATTTTATTTTTTCAGTGTTACAAGATTTATTGTTCATGCACTACACCCAGTGCTCCATGCAATACGTGCCCTCCTCAATACCCACCACCAGGCTCGCCCAGCGCCCCCCTCAACCCCACCTGAACCCTCAGTTTGTTGCTCAGAGTCCACAGTCTCTTATGGTTCATCTCCCCCTCTGGTTTCCCCCCATTCACCTTTCGATTCCATAGCTCTTCCCTGTCCTGGCCTCCAAGAACCCATCCCTGTGTCTCATTCTGTACTTTGTCAGCCTCTCAGGCTAAGTACACATGAATGATAAATCTAAGGATATAAAAGTGTATGCCACTTAGGAATTGGCAAACACATGCAAGGGGTGGGGAGGCTGATGACCTGCCTTTGCAGGAGTGTCTTCAGAGCTTGAGAAACCTAACGCTGGTTCTGTTTTCATTTATTATGGGACCCTGAGGAAGAGGTTTTCCCTTGGATTGCCTCTACCTTGCAAGTGAAAATTGTGATAATCATTTCCATAGTGGGAAAATGAAGAAAGATGAGAGTCACAACGAAGACTTTCACGCTTTAAGTTAGTACAGTCATGCCCTAAATTTCCTTGAATGGTCTATATTTAATTCTCAATTATCTATTCATGCACCATCCACAGTAGAAGATCTAGAAAGATGATGGGCAGGCTGCAGTTGGGAGGATGAACTGGTTTTGATTAGAAGTGGACAGCTGATTCTTATGCCATTTAAAGGTCTCTGTTGCTCCTAGAACTGTTTAAAACACATTGTTTTTGCTGTTAAATATTAAGCATTGATAAATACATGTTTACTCTCTTTTATATGAATGTATCAATCCTAATGGGCTGGAGGATGTATTCTATTTCTCTAGTATTGATGGAAGGTTTATAAAGAATTTATCCCTCAGTCTTCCAAAAACCCAGTAGAATAAATTGATGAGCCATTTGACTAAAAATTGGTGATTAGTCTAGGGCCCTGGGAAGACTTGTTTTTAGATGGTGTTAAGCTAGCTGATAGATATTGGGATTGAACCCATGACCTTGCCTCCATTAGTACTGTGTTTGGACCCAGAGAACTTAAAATCGATGACAGTTTCCCTCTCACCCTTAAAGGCTACTCAGCCTCTTAATTGAGGGGGCTATTTTTCATTAGTCTGAGCCCTGCCCTCCAAAGACAATGTTGATTATTTCACCCTAGAAATATCATTAAAAGATTCCTGGCAAACTGGACGCAGAATATTTCCCATCTGAGTCTTGTCACCTGCAATTATTTATACAGCCTAACTTTCCTTTCAACTAATGGCTGCCCCTTGACTTGCCGGAGTTTGCCCATGTCTCATAAATGGTTAGAGGAAAAAAAAAATTGGGGAGGGGAGGGAAGAAACTGGAGACTTTTCTCGTTATTGACTCACCATTGGAGGTCCTTTTCAAGTACCAGTAGTTGGAGAAGAATGAGATTGCCCAAAAGAATAATTTTCAACATTGTCAGATTTGGAATAGTGATGATCTTTCTGCAAACTTTCATGGTGGGATTTCAAAAGCCTTCCCAGCTTCTCCAACTCCCAAATGCCTGGAAACCTCTGAAGAAAGAAAATTCTTTTGGATTAGGTCAAATCGCAACTGTCAAGCAGTTTGATATGCAGCCCTTGGTAATGGTATCTAATTACATTATTTAATTTCTTGGGCAAACATTTATTTCACTGACATTTGACCCACTTATATCCTTGTTCGGTCTCTCTCAGAAAAAGTGTAACATAAGGAGGATTAAGGTCATTTGAATGTTTTTCGTCAAGACCCTTAGGTTATTTCAATTTTCAATCTGCTAGGTTAGACATTTTCCCCCTCTTGGCAATACTTATCTTTCTATTATCTTATCCTGATGAACTGGAACACAATTAAACCAAATTGCCACTTTCTTTAAAAAAGAAGGAAATGATGGCAAAACATGCTGCACCCAGGGCTTTAAACTAAATTGGATAACTTCCAGGAGATGTTCCGGGCTCCGTACGTACCCTACCCAGTTTCCTGCTCTTTCCCCACTACATATTTTCAGTGCCAGAGAGTGAAAATATGCAACCTGAAGACTCCAAGGACTCGTGCATCCCTCTGTCAGCAAAAAGATCTACTGACAATCACTTTACTCACTAAAACTGGAAAATAGACCCAGCCCACATCTGAAGCATCATACTGGAGTTAAAGCCCAAAAGCCTTTTGGTTACCCCTTACTTATCCAGAAAATGAAACTACCAGAACTTGCATTTCCTTGAGCAGTTTAGTTTAGAAATTACGCTGTTTCTCCTCTTCTCTTCATCTAGGTTCAAAATTCATCGATCTATATGTTTATCTGGAAGCTGTTTTCAGAGCTCTATCTCTGGGAGCATACTTTGCTCTGAACTAAATCTATAAATCTACATCCTCGGCCTACTCATGTTGTCTGGGGTCCAATTCTCTTCCAGATTCAATTCCAAATGCAGGGAGCAAGTTGATGAGCTGCTCAGTAACTTAAATAAGTTGAGGTTCCAAAGTGCTACCAGATCATTTATCTCACGCGTAGAGTTCAAAGTTTCTGATCTTCGCCAGAAAGAAATAATTAACTTCTGAGAGCTTCAGGGACCTCATCCCAAACAGGCAATTAAATTTTGCCAAACCAGAGCTGTTTGAAAAAAATGTGGCATTTTGTGTAGGGAAAACAAATAAAGAAAAGAGAAAGGAGACTTTTGAGACCATGGGACTTTTGTATACCACTGCTGGGCTTTCCACAGAACTAAGAAATAATTCCTTTTTATTTTGGTCCATAGTCCCTTCACATTCTCTCTGTATTAAATTGGTGTCGTGACAGAGCCTGCAGCTGGTGGAGAAATGTCTACCAGGGGACAGCTAGGATAGAGAGTGCACCACAGAGAATGCACGTGTTATTGATTCCCACATTGAAATAGCCCTTATGTTTGCCTTTTCATTCCCACTCCCACCACCTCAGCCTGCTCAAACAGCCTCCACGGGCTCTTTTTTGCTACTGTATCAAGTCTGTATTCCTTTATATGGCACACAAGGTCAGTTATGGCAGTCCCTCATCTATCATGTAACATTTATTTTTTTATTTACCCATTGATATATTTATTCAACAAATATTTAATGAACACTCACCCTATGTCAGGCAATGTGGCTGGCATTAAGGAGACATGGTGCAAAAAATTGCCAGGTATGGCTCCCACTTTCATGGAACTTCCGTTCTGGCGGGAGAAACTGACACCGCCCAAACAAATGAGAATGTGTATATGCACCGGTGGTAAGTGCTATGCAAACTATACAGTGATATATGTTATTGATTCCCACATCCACTTCTGTCTCCCAAGTCTTCACCAAGTTGTCTCCACCTCAATCAGGTTAGTTCCTTCACTGCTCTATGAATTCCTTCATGCTCACCCCCACTCCTTCTGCACTGATCATTCTGATATTCTACCAACTTGGAAAGCAAAGTCCTATCTAACCCATCGTTCAACACTCAGCTTAGTTCTTCTGTTATCTACTTTGTTATCTGGTTGTCTCTGTTACCTGACTCTTCAACTATGGCACAGGTTACCTGAGGACAGACTATTGTTTTTCTACCTCTGTTAACACTTTTTATGGTAGTAGATCCAATATAGGGTAGTGGGAAGCAGACTGACGAAGTGGTTTAGGCTGTGTACTCAGAAACTTAACTAGTTCTGTGAACTGGTTCAAGTAATCCAAAGAATCTGAGCTGAATTTCTCATTTTTAGGAAATGAATAAATACATGTAAAATACTTAGAATAGTCCCTGGCACATGGTAATAATAAATACTCAACAAATACTAGCATGTTAGCTATTTTTACTTTTCCAAATGTGTTCACATAAATTGGTACTTATATTTTATAGATGGGAGAATTGTGGTCTAAAGCAATGAATTGACTAAAGGTCACAGAATTAATTAGAGACAGAAATGGATAGAAAATGCAGGGTTACTTCCATATCACTGACTTTTGAGAAATCATCCCTATGGTGTTTTGCTTGATTTTTACTTTGAGGGCAAAGGTCTCAGGTCTGGTACTCAGTAAGATTTTGTCTAGGTCCTAGGGTAACATAGCGTGACATGATATCGGTACCACATTAAGACACTTGTTTTTAGCTGAGGCTTGTTTCACTGCCAATTAGAAAACAGTAATGGCTAGGATATGGGCTCAATTCCCATGACAGTGCTTAACTTTTGTCAGCCTCATGACCTTTAAATGTATCCCCAGTGTGGCATTCTCAGATTGGCCGGGAGCGAAGACCCAAGGAGAGAATAGACATCCTACAAGTTGTCTGACGTTGGGAGGCTTACTTTAACTTTCTGGGTCCCAATTTCTCTTGCTTATCAGACCATTTCTGGAGCCTGTTACAGTTATGACACCCTTAATTTTAGAGAAACTTTTCCTGTTAAAAGCATTTTTTGATAGTAGGTCATAAATATCTTTCTTGTATATGGAAGACAACTAAGGAACTTATCCTAAGGCCTAGTAAAAGGGTTGCAGGAAAGATCTGGATTAAGGCAAAAAGGAAAGCATTTGTGGGTTCCGCTGGTTAGTATAGGGATGTATTCTGACAGTCAAATGAAGGTTGTAGAATGCTGACGAGCAGGAATTACTTCAGGCAAAGGGGAAGAGACAGGGGTTGGGAACTGAGCTGGCGGCAATACATTTCTTTGCTTCGGAAAGATTGTGACTAGTAGAAGACCTCTTTAGTAGCTGCTTCTGGTGTACTCTTGAAATCCTTAATCAGAGGACAAGCAAAACAGAGAGTGTGTAGTGGATTATAAAGGGCTGACTGTAGTATAGGCAATTCCTCATCACAGTCCTTGGGTGCCTCTCTGGAGTTATGTACAAATCTATAATTCTAATTTAGCAAGTGACATCTCTGCCTTCTCCCTTTTCCTTATGTTATAGGGCAGGCCTGAGCCATGTCTTAGGAGCCATGAATTACCAGACAAAAAAGGGAAATGAGGTTTTGGAGAGGACTGACCGGCCAAACATCTCCTAAGCATCTTTAAGCAGAAGACTAAGGAAATTTGTTTCCCCGTTGAGAGATGATGAGGCCATCTTAAACTGGAAAAGTGTTCTTTCCACCTGTGATGCTTTGGGTTGGTCCCAGACAAACAGAATATTTCTAATAGGTTTGTGTCTTAGAGATCCTCTCAGGCCCTTGGGGCATGATTAGTCTCAGTGCGCTCCTCGAAGTTGAGCAATTAAAAACTATTTCTTACAAACACCCAAAGATGCCACATTGGGCATTGTTAAGAAGTTGGCAGACTTGGCAGTCAACTTTACCCAAAACTTCCAACTCCATAATGACATACTAATTGTAAGCAATGGGGAAAATATACAATGTTTTCTCAAGAAGAGAGTGGAGAAACTTTGAAGAAGTTTCTCGAAACTTCTTTGAAGAAGTTTTCGAAAAAACAACAATAAAAAGTTCTGTACAGATAGAAGCCAAGCAGTGGGATTTACTTTAAAGAACGTCTTAGGACTTTGACACAAGAGAGTTGTACTGAATGTGTTCATTTAAATGACACCCATTTTAGAATATGAGACTTTATCATAAATAACCCCAATACAAAAATGTGAATCACTTGTGGGGAGACCTGAGTGTTTGTCTTGGCTCTGTCACAAACTTGCCTTCTCATTGTAATAAGTTTATTAACCTCTTCCCATTTGGGAAAGAGTGAACAATAATCCCTGCCCTAGGTACCGCATATGGGAGTTCTGAGGACCAAATGACACGCTGATTGCAAAAGACACTTGAAGATAAAGACGTTCCCTGTTCATAGAATTACTTTAAACTTGTGATCTGAATGGAATGAGAGCAGGCCTATAGATCTCAGGATTAGATCTGAATTTCAGGTAGGACACACTGGCCTTATTTGATTTGGTGGGGGAGAAATACACATCCGTAGATATAGAGATTAGCTCATTTCATTTCACAACACCTTAATTTTATAGATTAAGAAAGAGGCCTAAGGAGGGATGAAATAACATATGAAAAGTGATAAGCATG
Source organism: Procyon lotor (assembly GCA_028646535.1). NCBI lineage: Eukaryota > Metazoa > Chordata > Mammalia > Carnivora > Procyonidae > Procyon > Procyon lotor. Next base: position 16,168,361 of record CM053612.1, read on the forward strand.
GTGCCCAGAACATAATAACCAATCAATAAGTAGCAATTGGTATTATGGACATTTTTCATTATACAGTCATTTGATGTATTCAGGTCAGAAACATTATAGGCTCCTCAGGAGGAACATGATGATGAAATTATTGGTTTAGCATAGCTGGTAGGGAATGGGGCAGTATGCTCTATGCAGAAGTCAAGTTTCTAGAAAATTCATATTACTCGATCTACTGATTGATTCATTCATTTTTTTCATGAAAATTTAAGTCACTTGATCTATTAGTTGTCTGATTGTTTCATTCATTCATGTATTCACTTATTAAATAAACATATAGACTAAGCACTATGGTTTCAGACACCAGCTATCATAGAGAAAAGAGGGACTGGTCAAGTCTACTGGGGATGACAGGATGTCAGGAAAGTTTAATTCAGAAGGCAAAGTTTGAGCTGAATCTTTTTTCCCTTTTTTTAAAGTATAATTTTACATGCTGTTATATTATTTTCAAGTGTACAGTACGATAATTCAACAATTCTATACATTACTCAGGGCTTATCAAGATAAGTATACTCTTAATGCCTTTCATCCGGTTCCCTGATTCCCCACCCAACTCCCCTCCAGCAACCACCAGTTTGTTCTCTGCCTTTAAGAGTCCACTATTTTTGGTTTGTCTTTTCTTTTCCTTATTGATTTGTTTTGTTTCTTAAATTCCGCAATGAATGGAATGAATGAGCTGGGTCTTTAAATAAGTAGAGGCTTGTCAGGAAGCATGTTGGAAAGGAAAAAGGAAAAGCAGAGAGAAAAAGAAGCATGTACGGCCCAGAGATGTGAAACTTACTTCCTAGTTTGGGAAACAAAAAAGCAGCTTAGCATGGCCGGGGCAGACCCTGAAAGAAAAAATAGGGCAAGCAATTACATTACAGAGTTGGGCAGGGGTGAGGTAACGAAAGGCACTGTTCGCCGAGCTGAGGATTTGGACTTCGTTCTGAAGGTAGTGGAAAAGCCTCTGAAGAGTTTAAAGAGCATCTGGTTGGTTTTGGTTTTAGAAAGATCATCCTTCCCAGCATGTGGAGGATGGAATGGGAGCAAGTGTGGAGACAGCAAGAGTCATTGGAAGGTTGCCCAAATGGTCCAGATAAGGCTTAAATCAAGGCTTCAGTTGTACCTTAATCTGTGAAACGGAATAATAATAATTCATAGGGTTTTGTGAAGATTAAAGGGGTTAATATTTGTTCTTAGAACGGTGCCTGCTACTTAGGAAGCAGTGTATGTTTCTGCTAAACAACAAAAAGAATTTAAGCTTCTTTTTAAAAAAAAAGATTTTATTTTTTATTTATTTGGCAGAGAGAGAGAGAGAGAGAGAGATCACAAGTAGGCAGAGAGAGAAGGGGAAGCAGGCTCCCCACTGAGCAGAAAGTCCGACATGGGGCGTGATCCCAGGACCCTGAGATCATGACCTGAGCCGAAACCAGAGGCTTTAACCCACTGAGCCACCCAGGCACCCCAAGAATATAAGCTTCTTAAAAGCAGAATTTTGACTATCTAATGTACTAATTTTCTACCTGATCTATATCCTTCTATGTATAAATAAATAAATATTATTTGTTTTTTCTGCCTCTCTCTAACTTCTATATTTTGGCTCCAAAGAAAGGGATATTCCCAGAGTTTGTGTAGAATTTTACCCTTTCTTTCAACAAAGTTCTAGGACTGAGTTTTTTTTTTTTCTTTCTAAACGTGTTTATTGGGATGTAACTCACTACCATACAATTCACCCATTTAAAATGTAAAATTCAGTGTTTTTTAGTATATTCATAGATACGTGCAACTATCACCACGTTTAATTGGAGAATATTTGCATCACCTCAGGAAAAAAACCCCATATTCTTAATCTATCCCCTCACCTACTTCCCAGCCCTGCCCTAAGGCAACCAATAATCGCCTTTTTGTCTCCGTAGATTTACCCATTCTGGACTTTCACACGAGTGGAATCGTACACTATGTTGATTTCTGTGCCTGTCTTCTTTCACATAGTGCAATGTTTTTGAGGTTCATCCAAGTTGCAGCATATATCACTACTTCAGTCTTTCATATGGCCTAGTAATAAATGGATATAATACATTTTGTTCACTGATGGACATTTGGGTTGTTTCCACCTGTAGAATATTATGAATAATGCTGCTATAAACAACAGTGTATAAATTTTTGTGACATGTGACATATGTTTTCATGGAAGTAGAATCATTATGTCGTGTGGTATAATTCCATGTATTATCATTTGAGGACCTACAGGACTGTTTTTCAATGTGATTGTGTCATGTTACATTCTCATCAGCAGTGTATGAGGGTTCTGATCTCTCCACATCCTTACCCACACTTTTTATTATCTGACATTTTGATTTTGGTCACCCTAGTGAGTGTGAAGTGGTCTCTTGCTCTTGTTTTAGTTTTTAATATTTTCTTGAAATATTACAGAAATTTATTTTTCACAGTTCTGGAGGCTGGAAAGTCCGAGATCAAAGTGCAGTATGGTTGGGGGAAGCTTTTTCTTCCTGGTTCGTACCCTGTACCTTCTTGCTGTGTCTTTATATGCTGGAAGGGGCTAAGGATCTCTCTGGAGCCTTTCTTATAAGGCCCTAATCCCATTTGTGAGGGCTCTACCCTCACGACCTAAGCGCCTTCCAAGTCACCACCTCCTAATACTGTCATGTTTGGGGATTAGGATTTCAACATATGAATTTTAAGGAAGCATATTCAGACCACAGAAAGCTTCTACATTTAGGTGTTTGATCCATTTTGAGTTCCTTTTTGTATGTCGTATGAAGTGAGGGTTCAACTACATTTGCTTGGACATCCAGTTTTCCCAGCACCATTTGTTGAAAAGACTATATTTTCACCCATTTATTAGTCCTGACACCCTCGTTAAAAAAATAGTTGATCACAGATGCTTGGGTTTATTTTTGGACTCTTGATTCGATTTCATTTATCTATAATGTGTATCTTTGTGTCAGTAATACTCTGTTTTGATTACCATTGCTTTGTAGGAAGTCTTGAAATCAGGAAAATGTGTGTCTTCTATTCTGTTCTTTTTAAAATTGTTTTGGCTATTCTGAATTCCTCAAAATTCCATTTGAATTTTAGGATCAGTTTGTAAATTTCTACAAAGAAGTCAGCTGGGATTCTGATGGGGATTGTATTGAATATGTACGTAAGTTTGGGGAGTATTGTCATACCAACAATGCTAAGTCTTCTGATCATTGAGCATCGGGTGTTTTCCCACTTATTTAAATCTTCTTTAATGTAAAACAAATTACAATGTTGTGTAGTTTTCAGAGTATAAGTTTTGCACATTCTTTGTTGCATATTGCTAGGTATCTTATTACTCTTTCTGATGCTATTATCAATGGAATTGTCTTATTTTTTAAAATTTCAGTATAGTTTACACGTGTTACATTAATTTCAGGAGTACAACATAATGATTCAACAAGTCTATATATTATGCTTTGCTCACCACAAGTGCAGCTACTATCTGTCATCTCATAATGCTATTACAATACCATTGACTATATTCCCTTATGTGTACCTTTTATTCTTGTGACTTATTAATTCTGTAACTGAAAGTCTGTATCTCCCTCTCACTTTGACCCATTTTAAAGAATATTATTTTCTTAATTTCATTTTCAGATTGTTTATTGCAAGTGATTTTCGTATATCTATTTTGTAGCCTCCAATCTTGCTGAACTTGTTGATTTGTTCCAATATTTTTCTCAGTGATTTTTTTTTTAGGATTTTCTATATATAATAAGATCATGCCATCTAAGAATAAAGATGATTTTACTTATTCTTTTCAAGTCTGTATACCTTTAATTTCTTTTAGTTGCCTAATTGCCTTGTGTAGAACCTCCATTATGGTATTAAATGGAAGTGGCAAGAGTGTACATCCTTGTCTTGTTCTTGATTTAAGGAGAAAGCATTCACCCTATTCCCATTAAGTATGATGTCCTCTGTGGATTTTTCATAGATTCCTTTATCAGTCTGAGAAAGTTTCCTTTTATTCCTAGTTTGTTGTGTTTTTATCATGGAATGGAACATTAGGCTTTCAATAAAAGAATATTATGGGCTTTTAATGATATTCCTATCATTGTTGCCATTTACACATAGATTAGATGACTACATGATTTTTTTTTCTTTGGGACATTAGATAACATAATTCTTTAATCTTCTAATAATGAACTTTGAGGGACAGTGCCAAATTCTAATTTTATTAAAGATAATATGTCAAATGCTACTGAAATCATTTGGCCCCTAGTTGGACACTGACAGACATTTTTGACTTGTAAATCTTTTCATTACAATATTTGCTCCAGTGCATTTTGGCCCATGCTAGACCCCAGCAAAGCTTATGCTGGTGTGATTAAACATTTCTGTGAATGTTCTCATCAGTTCCTTATCCTCCATTCTTGCTGGGAAATGGGAGCAGGGACAAATTGGGTTAGGTGTTAAGTGCCTCAAATTGATTTAATCTCTCTGTTCCAGGAAGCCTGGGAACATTTTCATACACTGTCCTGCTTGACAGAATTTCCAGAAAGAAGTGAGGGGCCAATGTTATCATTCCTAAAATGCAGATAGAGATGGGTTAAGGAACTTAGTCACCCTGTCCATCATTTTATCACAGAGTTCTCATCACTCCAAATGTAAAGAAAAGAAGCACCTAAGCTAAAACTTCTCAAAAAATTGGGCTATGTCTTAATCAGTTTGGGTTGCTATAACCATAGACTGGGTGGTTTAAATAAGGGATATTTATTTCTCACAGTTCTAGATGCTGGGAAATGCAAGGTCAATGTGGCAACTGAGTTGGTTCCTGGAGAGGGTCCCCTTTCTGGCCCTCATACTGATTCCTTCTTGCTGTATCTTCACATGAGGCAGAGAGATAGATCATCTCTCTGTCTCTTACAAGGGCACTAATTCCATCATGAGGGTAGAACCCTCATGACATAATTACTTCTGAAAGTCTCCACTTCCACATGTCATCACATTAGGGATTATAACTTCAACATATGACTTTTGAGGGGACACAAGCTGAAAGTTTGAAAAGAAATAGATCTGTAATTAACATGTTATTGCTCTCGAAGATGCTGTTATGGCTAATGTGTGAGAGGGGTTGGGGAAAAGGGACTCCAGTTTTCCTTTAAATAACTTTAATTCCACAGTTGTCATATAATCATAAGAACACTAGCAAAAGGACAACTATTATTTGCATAACCTCATGTAGTTTACAGAGCATTTTATATTTACCAAAATGCCCTCAATATCAAATCCATAAAACATCCATTTTATAGTGTACTGGGAGGGGCATTTTGAGATGTGGCTTATAGGAAATAATAGAAATTTCCATATTAGAGAGAGACATAAAAGGTTCTGATGTTTGCCCACAACATTTTTAGATTTCTATAATAGCCCTTAAGTATTTTCTAGTTGGGAATTATGCTTAGTGTCCAGACACTTGTCATTGTTTTTGTTTTAATAAGTTTTTACCAACTCCCAGAAAAACAATCAAACTGCCGTTTAGGTGAGCCATAGTTTTGCCTTCTGAGGATGTAGACCTTGGCCTCTGCCAGGCATCTTCGTGAAAATTGAAAAGACTATTTTTCCTTCCTATTTTGATTCCCCCTCAAGTCCATCTGAGGTTTATGACTTTTGATGGGAAAAGACTAGGTCTAAAGCAGCTATAACTTCCTCGAATGGCTGTAACATTGGGTAAAAGTCAGCAGGATTTGGCCTCACATTTGAATCAAACAGAGTCAAGGGCTCAGGCAGAAGGCATGAACAAGTTACCAGTTTTTACTTTTTCCGATAATGGTTTTGTCTGGAAAAGCTATTTTTATGAATATGAGTTGGCCAGATTTGACAATATATTGTATAGACTGTGGTCACAAATTAGTATTTTCAAATCGAGATGAAATAGTTCCCTCAGGAAATATACTTTTCTGGTCATTTACGGATTTAGACTCTGGCGTTTGCGGGCTTTTCATTCACTCTCTCACACATTCATTCATTTCACTTACTCATTCATAGAAGCATTTATCGAGTGCCTGCTGTTTTCTCAGCCTGGTTCCAATTATTTCTTTGAAAGGTGGCTCATTTGGAAGGCTCCTAAAAGGACTAGCGAGTTGATTGGTATTTCTAAGTACAGTCTGAATGTGTGAAGTCTGGAGGTTGTTGGAAAGGGCTTGAGAAAGAGGCTCATCACTCCTGCCATTTCCTCTGCTGAGAACTCGCAGGGAGCATCCTGAAAACTAAGGGCCAGGGCAAATGCCCCCTGTGAGGCCCTGTCTTTCCTCTCACAAATTCACAGTATATGCCCGGGATGGGCTTCCCACTGGTCCTGTTTGCTTATCCACATGGAGCC
>CM053612.1:16175248-16194907 GCA_028646535.1 Procyon lotor
TTGGCCAAGTTTATAATACACCAATTCTGACTGCAGTATTGACACGTGGCACTGGCATTTGCAGATGGGGTATGTAAAATCATTTCCTTAACAAAGCCTTAATTTTTTATGGTTATTTCCTAGGGGGGAAATCAATTAAATCTTATTTTAAGGAAAAAAAGATTTTGCCATGTACTGAAGAGTAATAGTCATTTATCATTCAACTAATATTTATCGAATGCCTACAGTACCTGCGCGCATGAAGGAACAAAGGTATCCTAAAATGGGAAATTTTTAAAAATGATACAATAACATGAAACTAACATTGAAAACCTGTCTTTTTTATGATTCAAGGTACATGAGCAGTCAAGAGCTGTTTGTTTAAATTTTCACAGGCTGAAACTTTCACAGTAGAGAGGCAGAGCAGATGATGTGTGTGTAGGGGGTGAGTGGGAGGGCAGAGCGCAGCTCTGTAAGCAGGAGCTGAAGCACGCAGCAGAAAATGATCATATTGACGCGTTCCTCCTCCCTCTCCCACCTTCCATGATGGAATAATAATAGGGATCTGTTCCATGTGTATTGTATCACCCTTCAGAGTTTACAGAGTGCTTTCACATTCATTATCTTATTTGATCCTCATGCCAACCCAAAAAGAGAGGCTCAGTGGATATTGTTTTTTTCCATTTTCAAGATGAGAAAATATGGGGCTGGGGGAGGTTAAGTGGCTTTTCCATGGAAAGACGATACAAATTAGTGCCAGGACTAGAACTCAAGTCTTTTGTCACTGAAAGCAGTGTTCTTTCCATAACCTGCATTCATCCCAGCATTTTCTCCTCTAATCTCCCTATTTAGAGACCTAAGTTATTGAATGTTCCCCTGGGCAGGCTGCTGTGCTGAGCAGTAGCAGCAGCAGTAGTCAACTCCAACAGTTAGGGTAGAGCAATGAGGAGTGAATTATTACCACAAGTAAAAAATGCTCCTTTCATCTGCTCTGGTCAAACTGTGTGTGAGAGTGTGTGTGCATGTGTGCGTACGTGTGTGGTCTGAGGGATGGTTAGAGAGTGGAGCACTGAAGATTATATTTTAGCCAGTCTTTCTAGAGTTCACTTCTGTTGATCTAAAATGGTAGTAGTGTACACGTACGTTTGGCGTATGTGATTGTCAGATCACATGTGAAATGTCAGATACACATACACTCACAGTGTCACCTCCACTTCCATTTGGTGAAACAGAGAGAAAAAAATAATGAATACAGAGGTAGACATGCTCATGAAAGACTGAATAAAGTAGAATTAAGTGAGCACCTGATATGTACCTAGTGCTTTACTTAAAAGATTTCATTTAATCTTTGCTATTGCCCCATGACATAAGTCGTATAGGGTCCTTCTTTTACAGATTAGTAAGCTAAAGCTTAGGCAGGTTAAATTCTAAGTCACAGAACCAGTGATATCCTGTGCTAGGATTCAAATAGGTCCATATGGCTCCGGGATTGGGCATCTTAACCACTACACCAAATAAAGAACCTGTGTTTTCCGATGAATTGAATCACACATGTCTTGTCTTGTCTTTTCTTGTCTTGTCTTGTCTTTCTTTTCCTTTGTCTTGTCTTTTCTCTTCATTTATTTATTTGAGGGGGGAGAGACAGAGAGGGAGAGGGAGAATCCTCAAGTAGACTCCCCACTGAGTGGGAAGCCCGACACACTTGACTGGCTCAATCCCAGGACCCTGAGATCATGACCTCAATCAAGAGTTGTTTGTCTGACCGACTGAGCCACCAAGTTGCCTCATGCATGTTTTTCTTTTTAATCAAAGTTGGGAGAGCCCTCCGAGGTCTGCTTGTCCAATCTTTCACCAAATACAGGAATCCCTTCTAGAAACGCCTCACTGATGATCATCCAGTGAGCCACAGGGACTCCAACTTAGAGTCTATAAATGGAGATGGATCTGCATGGACTTATCCCTTCTCTTGTCTGGTGCCTCATCCAGGGCAAGATTCAGGCATTTGCATGAGCCAGTAAGCCAGCATTAGAGATACCCTGTGACTACAATAGAGAGGGAGAGAGAGTTCATGCACGGAGCCTTAGCGCCATCTGACTCCAGCGATTTTGTGACCTGGCCCTTTGCTCAGATGGATCTGACCAACAAATCTTTGTGGAATTCATAGTTTTGCACAGCTGCATTATCTTTGCCCCAAACATGGTTAAAGGAATCAGTAAACTGATGATCAGCCAGGAGCTGCATGAATCCTTTTGTTGCTCTTTCACGGGATCCAAACGATACCTTCAGATTTGAGTTAGATTTCTGATGGCCAGTAAGGGGCATTCTGATTCTGCAACAATCTCTGGTGAAGAACTGATCAAGGTCCCAGAAAACCCTCTACTGTTCAAGCAGAGTAGTAAGTATTGACGACTTTCACTGTTTCAGAAATAATGTCACAATTACTGAAGGGGGAGAGTTGTCTGTCAAGATGAATCAGTTGGAATATTTACCCTATTGTTACTTCATCTGCAATAATTCACTGGGCTTGATCTGGAAAATTGAAGGAGAGTGAGATGGAATTCCTTTATTCTGAGTTTGTAGTCCCGTATCAGCGAAAACATTTCTTGATGACACCTGTTTTCTTCCCCCTCCCTCATTCATTTCTTCAACAAATATTAAGTGCCTTCTGCATCCTAGACCTTTGCTCTCCTGCTTATCTGTATTCCTTTTACTTTCTGACTTTTCTTCACTTACTTTTCTCCTTCCCTTTTTTCTTCTCATCTTCACTGTCTCGATGTTAGGTTTGGGAAATGGCAATATTATTTGGGAAGACATTTAAAGTGAGAATATAGATAAGGGGAAGGGTTGGAGAGTGTTGTGGATTGATGTGTTTCGAATGGGACAACTGTTTTACCCATATCATCCAGTTTCCCCTTATTTCCTCACTTAACGCACGTCTAAAGAGCTCTTAACTAGTTGAGAATAATATCCAGCTTGTGTTGATGGAGAAGTCATCCACGGTGACTGACTTCATCCTTCTCGGCATGACAGACAACGCTCAGCCTGGAGTCCTGCTATTTGGAGTCTTCCTTATCATTTATATTGTCACTGTGTTGGGGAATCTAGGCCTGGTAATCCTGATCAGAGTCAATCCTCGCCTCCATACTCCCATGTACTTGTTTCTCTCTAACCTGTCCCTTCTTGATGTCTGTTTCTCTTCCATCACAATCCCAAAGACTTGAGCAAATTCGTTATCTAAATTGCAAGCTGTTTCTTTCCTTGGATGCATAACTCAAATGGGCCTGTTCATAATCTTTGCCTCTGCTGAATGCAACCTTTTGGCTTCTATGGCCTCTGATCGCTATACTGCTATCTGTCACCCACTGCTCTACCATGCCACCAAGTCTAAAGTCCGTTGTCTCCTCATGGTAGCAGGATGCTACTTTAAGGGGTTAGTTAACATGATTTCTGTGACAGCTTCCATCACACAACTATCATTCTGTCAACCACGTGTCCTTCCCCACTGCTTCTGTGACATCCTTCCACCATTGGCACTGGCTTGCTCAGACCCCTGGGTCACCCAGATACTGGTTGTTGGCTCTGGGAGATTCACCTTGGTCACCTCCATTGTGCTGATCCTTGTCCCTTACGTGCTTGTCCTCATGACGATCCTGGGAATTCCTTCAGCTTCTGGCAGACAGAAAGCTTTCTCTATGTGCGCTTCCCACATGACTGCTGTTAGCCTACACTGTGGAACAACTATGTTGTTACTTGTAGCCCTCTCGACATGGATCCCAGGCAGGAAATCAGATGGTTTCACTGTTTTATACAATGGTGATCCCCATGTTAAATCCTCTTATCTACAGTTTGAGAAACCAGGAAGTGAAAGTTGCTTTATGGAAAATATTGAATCAGAGTCCCTAATCTTCCATTCTGTGTCTCAAGAATGTAACATGTTCTATGAAGACTTGCTTACAGTTCTATTCACATTGTTTTCCTTGCCTGCAAATGAAGCCTTGTTAAGAACAAGTGAATTGCTCTGGCTAAGTGTTTAGAAGTAGTTGTTTAGATAAACAGCAACACAATAAGAAATTATATGGACAAGGGGCACCTGGGTGGCTCAGTGAGTTAAAGCCTCCGCCTTCAGCTTGGGTCATGATCTCAGGGTCCTGGGATTGAGCCCCGCATCAGGCTCTCTGCTCAGCAGGGAGCCTGCTTCCCCCTCTCTCTCTGCCTGCCTCTCTGCCTACTTGTGATCTCTCTTTCTCTATCAAATAAAGGGAAAAAATTAAAAAAAAAAAGAAATTATATGGACAAAATAATGTGTATTTTCTGAAGCAACTGTCTGATAAGAACTGTTTTAAAACAGGGAAATATATATGTGGGTATGAATATGTCAATCTGAGTTGTGAACTGGTGTAACACTAGTCATAAGTTTAAATAATTCCATGATAACAAGGTTAGAAAATAGTGTAATTTGACTATAAACTATAGAAGAAAACATAAATGGCAAGTGAGATGCAAATACTTTTGCTTTAGTATTCATGTGCTTATGTGGAAGATTTACTTGATATCCCTTAGGCTGAATTAAGTTCAGTCCATATCTTCCATAATCATTCAGAAGACTCCTGGATGTGTGTTTTTCCAAATGCTGCACCATCACTACCACTGTGAGGCTATAAAATGTGAGCCTATATATTAATTCACATGTGTAATTATTGAGATTTATAAGAGTAAATCTTAAAAGATAGTAATGCTCAGCTGAACAACAGCTTGAGTTTGCTAATTAGAGTAGGATTTGAAAGATTCTTTGTAAGGGACAATTGGACCATTGATTAGTGGAAACTCTAGGCCTAAATTATACCAATGGTTTTTTGTGTGTGAAACACTAAATGGACTATTTGTATGAAAATTATAAACAAGCTAGGCCTATTGGTATTCCTGAATATATGGCCAACAGGCAACACAAGTGTGAGTAAAACCCCAATTAATTTATTAGTCCATGGCTAGCCCTCAGAATTTGAAAAGATGCATAAAAATTGTGGATATTACTATCTTGTCTAAATATATTGAACAACAGGCTATCTGTTAAAAGCATATCATCCTATACCTGAAGACTATGAACTCATTATCTTACTTTTATAGTTGAGGAAACCAAGGTTTAGAGAAGAGAAACTGACCAAGATCAAACAACCAGTTAGGGGAAAACGATCAAATTGGCTCCAGCTGCAAGGAAAAACAGAAAGTAGTGTTTATTTATATCTAGGTCAGACACAATATTAGGGCCCCAAGATAGTTTTGTTTCTGCTTCTATTCCCCCAAAACTTTCTACCCTTAGCCATCTTCCAGAAACTCCTCAGCCCCAGTTGTGAGGCAGGGTGGTTTACTACCAAATAAAACTAATCCCCTTAGAGCTCCAGATCCTTATACCCAACTACCAGATGGAACCTCCCCTTGAAAGTTCCTCAGGCGCTTCAAACTTAATGTTCGAAAACTGAACTCTTCTAAACTTGCTCTTCCTTTCCCCTCGTTCCCTATATAAGTGAATGACACAACCCAGTTTCTTAAGCCCAAAACCTAAAGTTAGTCTTGGACACTTTCTCCCCCTTCAACTCCTTATATTCAATCGATTACCAAATCCTGCCAATTTTACCTCCCAAATGCCTTTTGAAGTAGTTTCTTCTTCACTGACTCTGTCCTAGATTATGATACACTCCTTTCTTGCCTAGATTAGCAAAATAATCTTTTATCTTTTCCCTCTGAATCTGCCCTGGATCCTATTAAATCTACTCTTTACATAACAACTACAGTAGTTTAAATGTACATCCAACCAGATCAGTCTTCTACTCTCCACACGGCTTAAAACTTTTCCTTGTCTTTCTTTGTCTATAAGTTCCAAACTGTTATATTGGGCATGCAAATCTCTCCATATCTTGTCTGTCCAAGTCCTATCCAGTTTTTAAAGTCCAAGCTTAAATCTCATCTTTTCTGCATAGCTTTTCCTGATGTTTCAGATGGAAGTAAGGATTCGTACTGTTTTCCCATTGCACTTGGCACCTCTATTGTAACATTATGACACTTGGCCTTATGATAAAATCCTCTGAATTTTTCAGAATTTCTGTTTTGCTCACATACACTGAAAACTTTCAGAAGGATGGAGCCATATTTGGTTAATTTTTCATCTCCCAACCAAGGTCTAGCATAGAGTCTGATACCTAGTAAAGGTTTGAAAAACATTAGTAGAGCTGAAATTCATTCATAATTAACCTTTTTACTTATTCGGTTCATTTTTTCCACCAAGTATTGTTATATCCTATTGTGTAATGGAAGAAAGGTAGAAAATCCTACCTCCTGGAGCATGGACTTCTAGTTGAATCTCCTGGGTTTTGGAGGTTTCTGGTTGACATTCAATCCACAATAGAGACCTGAATCTCTTCTTTATTGTTATTTCAGCTCTATACACCCAGGTGCTTGCCCTCCAAACACTTGTCCTCCCTGGATTTCTGTCCTTCTCTGGTAATGGGTCCAACCAAGCGTGTGACAGATGCTTCTTGGAAGAAAGACCATCCTCTTTGTAGGCTTTGAGGTTAAAGAGTCTCAGAATCAGAAATCAGAGGTAGAAGGGCTCACAAAGATCATTGAGAATGAGGGGTTTTAATTTTTTAAACATTGAAGTTATTTCTTTAAGTGAATTCCAATGCAGAACAAAACTATATAAAACATCAAAGTAGGACAGGCTTAGCTGAAATCAGTGTGAGTTGCCTACAACTCCATTGCCAAGCGCTCACCTCTCCCTCTGTGAAGCACCTCTGAGAACCTGAACAACAGTCTGGAAACACTAGGTTAATCAAAACTCCTCTTTTCACATATGAAGAATCAGTATCCCCAAGGGAGAGCAACATTCTGGAAATCACTGTTTGTCAGTGGCAGAGGCAGATTTAGAATTCAGGTCTCCTGATTCATATCCCAGAATATCATCTCTCACCACATTTTCTTAGGCCCCTCTCACGATATGAGATAGTTAACACAGCTGAGAGGGTAGGATGAAATGGGCCTCAAGACTAGACTGAACAGCACACATTGACTTAACATCTATCTCCTTGGCAAGCAGCAATGTCTCCTACCCTATGAATAGCTCCAGCAAGACTAGAGAGAGCTACAACCTCATCGTCTTTCATAATTTTTACGTGAGAGGTGGTGGACCCAGGGGATACCAAAATACTAGATAGACAGTCCTTACAGTCAGGACTGGCCAAATAATTTGTAGGTCCAGGGCCAAATGTAAATGTGAAGTCCTGTATTCAAACAGCAAAGAGGAGTGCCATTTAAGGTATTCAAATATAAAGTTTTCCCCTTTCTATTGCAGTCTCTCTCTCAATCTGTCATGATGCTTCAATTTGCTTTTTAATATCACACCCTCTCAGGGACAGAGATACCTGTGGGACAACTGCAGCCCTACACAGGTGCCCAGTGACTCTACCCTGTGATTCAATGCACATGTGTATGATCCCCTGGCCAGTTTCCTCCTCCCACAAACTGCTGGACAGATGCATTGTACTTTGGTCAAGAGTGAATAAGTCAAGCTAGGCATATCCCCTTCCCATGGGCCAGCTGCTCCAATCCACAGTGGACAGGTGGTCACCATGGGTATGGTGACCTCTATACCAGGATGCACTAGGTACCTGGATCAGGGTGGGCAATGGATCAGTCCTACTGAGTCATATGCAAATGCACCATGGCAGTACTACCCTGGGGTCAGGATGGCTAGTACTGCAAACAACCTTGAAATGTTGTAGGACACGCTGTCTAATCCCAGTCCTCCCAAGGCTCTTGCTCAGGCCCCTGAGAGCCTGGTTTGTAGCAGCCACAGTAGGACAGAGATGAAGGCTGGGTTGGTTCCTAGGCATTAGGGGGCAAGGGAATGAGTAGCCAGGAATCTGTCTCAGGGAGGTAGAGAGGCAATGAAAGCTCTCGGTGCATAGTCAATTGTTTTATCACATTTTGGATTTCATTTACAAAGCACAAGTTCAAATTATTAAAAATTTAATATAGTGACATTAAACTGCAAGTACAGGGCAATTCTGAACAAAGTCCTTGTACCATTGCACTGATCACATGTCCCTGAAGCCAGTTCTCCTTACAGAAAGGGATTTCTTTCACCTTTATCAGGCAGTATAGTACAGTGGTTAAGAGTACCAGCTCTGGGGCGCCTGGGTGGCTCAGTCGTTAAGCGTCTGCCTTCGGCCCAGGTCAGATCCCAGGGTCCTGGGATCGAGCCCCGCATCGGGCTCTCTGCGCGGTAGGGAGCCTGCTTCTCCCGCTACCATTCCCTCTGCTTGTGTTCCCTCTCTCGCTGTGTTTCTCTCTGTCAAATAAATAAAATCTTTAAAAAAAAAAAAAAAAAAAAGAGTACCAGCTCTGAATCAGACTGCCGTACTTTGAGACCCACCTTTCTCACTTCTGAACCCTTTGACCATAGACAAGTTACTTAACTCCCTGTATCTCAGTTTCTTCACCTATACAATGGGGATGATAAGATTATCTATCTCCCCAGGTTGTTGCGAGGTTTATATGAGGCGATACTTGCCCATTTGTCAGAATGGTGTTCAGACATAGTATATACCAAATAACTTTTTTAATTATCATTTTTTGCTCCTAGGATCTCCAGGTATTCTTGCAGAGACCTGGTCAGGGGCAGTCTTAGAAGCTGGAACTAGCTGGGGCCCATCTCACATTGCACGAGTAGAGTTCAGGGATCCAGAGCATTCAGCAGGGACAGCAGAAGAGGCTGAATCTATTTTGTACAATTCTAAGAACAAGGGTAGGCTGGGATTAATGGAGAATAGAAATCAGCTAGTCCACCAATAAATATTTTATGAGTGCACATGGTGTGTACAAACTCATTCTAGGCAGTATAGCCCCCATAGAGAAGAGAATGGGGAGAGAGGGGGGAGATGCCAAAGGAAATAAAAGCCCTTTCTCTTGGCGAGCATAAAATATAGGCATCAGAGAAGAAAATGTTTTAGCACTTAAAGAAAAAGTCAAATAGAAATGGGTTTTACTCTATGATATGTTCCTGAAAAGTGATATGTAAAATGAATTTCAAACTCAGTAAGGTCCCACTGACATGTTTTAGCATTAGAGATAAGTTCCTACTTAAAAAAATGTAACCTCATTTGAAACCAACAATAAAGGTGTTGATTTCTCTTCAGTAAGAATTGCCACCTTTCCCACATATGCTGGTTGACCCTGATAACTAATTGAGTTATCTAAAATTACTTTTTCCTGCTTATAAAAGAATTACATGCTCATTATTGAGAAATTAGAAAATATGAAGAAGTTAAAGAAATACATATCAGCACCTGGAGATAACCACTAACACTTCGGTGTATATCCTTTCAGTCTTATGCTTTTTAATACATACGTATGTGTCTATGTGCATGTGTGTATAGCTGTATTTGTAGTAAAATAATAATATAATACTGTTCTACCATATTCTTTTCACTTAAAACTATATTAGAAAAATACACATGTCAAAAAGCATTCTTCCTCAAGTCTAATGGTTCCACAAATACTCCCGTGTATGGATGAACTCTCATGACTGTTTTTTTTAACAAGTTTTTATTTAAATTCTAGTTAGTTAACATACAGTGCAATATTCTTTTTATGTATATAATATAATGATTCAACACTTCCATACATCACCTAGTGCTCATCACAACAAGTACCCTCCTTAATCCCCATCACCTATTTCACCCATCTGTCCACCACCTCCCCTCTGGTAACTATCAGTTTGCTTTCTGTGGTTAAGAGTCTGTTTTTAGGTTTGCCTCTCTCTTTTTTCTCTAAGCTCATTTGCTTTGTTTTTTTTGTTTTGTTTTGTTTTAAGATTTTATTTAACAGAGAGAAACACAGCGAGAGAGGGGACACAAGCAGAGGGAATGGTACCGGGAGAAGCAGGCTTCCTGCCGAGCAGGGAACCTGATGCGGGGCTCGATCCCAGGACCCTGGGATCATGACCTGAGCTGAAGGCAGCCGCTTAACGACTGAGCCACCCAGGCGTCCCTGCTTTGTTTTTTAAATTCCACGTGTTATGTGGTATTTATCTTCCTCTGACTGACTTATTTTGCTTAGCATTATAGTCTCTAGCTCCATCCATAATCATTGCAAATGGCAAGATTTCATTATTTTTATGGCTGAGTAATATTCATATATATGTGTGTATATTGGGGTGTATATACCCCTTTGAATTGATACTTTTGTATTCTCCAGGTAAATACCTCAAAGAATCATGTGTTAGTTCTACTTTTAAGTTTTTGAGGAACCTCCATCCTGTTTTCCACAGTGGCTGCAACAGTTTGCATCCCCACCAACAGTGCAAGAGGGTTCCCCCTTTCTCTGAATCCTTGCCAACACCTGGTATTTCTTGTGTTTTTGATTTTAGCCATTCTGACGGGTGTGAGGTGATATCTCATTGTAGTTTTGATTTGCATTTCCCTGAGAATAAGTGATATTGAACATCTTTTCACATGTCTGTTTGCCATCTGGATGTCTTCTTTGGGAAATTTTCTGTTCATCTTTTCTGCCCATTTTTAATTAGATTATTCCTTTTTTGGATGCTGAGTTTTATAAGTTCTTTATATATTTTGAATACTAGCCCTCCGTCAGGTATGCCATTTGCTAATATCTTCTCCCATTTGGAAGGTTGCCTTTTAGTTTTGTCGATTGTTTCCTTCACTGTGCGGAAGCTTTTTACTTTGATGTAGTCCCAGTACTTTATTTTTGATTTTGTTTCCCTTCCTGCAGGAGACATATCTAGAAAGAAGTTGCTGTTGCCCGATGTCAAAGAGGTTACTGTCTGTGTTCTCCTCTAGGATTTTTATGGTTTCAGGTTAACAAAGAACTTTGAAAGGACTGATAGAAAGAACATATAGCTAACAATAGCTTCTATTAATGTGCTTAAGCAAGAAATAAAATACACAATTTGGAATCTGATTGGATTTTGTTAAATGCATAAATAGGAGACCAGACTAAATGAAGTTACCAGGAAGAATTACCTTCTATGATCAAATCTTATGTGAAACTTTCATTTAAATAGGTAGAAAAAAGAAAGGACTGATATTCTGAAAGAATTTACCAGACATTTCCCCTCAGCTTTTGGAGTGTAATGTGCATGATATCTTGGTGTAGAGCACTAAAACTAGCCTGTGCCAACACAGTGAGTGTTCATCCCATAGATGGAGGTGAGAAAGCAGATAAGAGTCTTAGTTCTGGGGGCGCCTGGGTGGCTCAGTGGGTTAAAGCCTCCGCCTTTGGCTCAGGTCGTGATCGCAGGGTCCTGGGATCGAGCCCCGCATTGGGCTCTCTGCTCAGCAGGGAGCCTGCTTCCCCCCCCCCTCTCTCTCTGCCTGCCTCTCTGCCTACTTGTGATCTCTCTCTCTCTGTCAAATAAATAAATAAAATCTTAAAAAAAAAAAAAGTCTTAGTTCTGTAACCTAGGCTGAGAACAATCACGTGGGAAGCCAGGGTAAGAAGGGCTCGTGCTTGCCCTGGAACCAACAGCCTTCTGAGGATGATAAGGATGACGAATGTTTGTGGATGTAGTGCAGGGAATTAAAGGCTTTCAAGTCACAGAGAAGGAGGAAAGCTTACCAGCTCAACCAAAGGAGGAGTATCACAAAAGTGGTCGGTAGTGGAAGTTGCAGAACAGAAGGCGGAATGTACAGGCTGGTAAAGACACTGGAGTTGATGGTCCCCCTGGTGCTTGGAAAGCATGTTGGACAGGACCCTGGCCATGTGCACAGTGAATGGAGAAATCTAAGCAGGACAGAGAGATAAATGGGGACGACCCCAATGAAGATGACCAGCCAGTTTCCCTACTACAGCAATAGTACAGAGGAGTGTGAGTAGTCCAAAGAAAAGGGCAAAAATAAAGGTAAATCTGAGGAGTATCAGTTATCCTTAGAAGGAACTTTGCCGGCACACTGGAATTTCTTTCCATAACTCCCAAAAGTCATTTGGGACAGAACTCCTAAGATACAAACTCAGGGATCTGATTCATACTCTGGTTCAGCCCTCTAGTTTCAGCTCCTAATAATACTCTGGGTTGTCACAAAATCAGGATAGACAATTTAAAGTTATCCCAAGGGTTAAGACCAATTCACATCATTTAAAATTCATTTAAAGCAATGTTTAATTAGCATAATATTTAATTTTTCTTTAATTAGTTTTAAGAACCCACATACTGCTTTGGGGAATTAGTAAAATTAGAAAAAATTAGTGTGTCATAACATGGAACATGCTGGGGATCATTAGTCTAAACCATCTGGATAAGTGGCTGTTTCCATTCTACTTAATAATTACTAGCATTGAAAACCCCACATTTACCCACCCTCCCTGACACCCACCCCCAATAGGTATCCTCTTGAGTGTTGGGAGTTCTTTGGTTTGTCCAACAACATATACTTATTTTTAACTTGATCTTCTGATCAAGCCAAAGGCAATATAGCCTCAGTTTCCTCGTATATAACCCAGAGATAATCAGTTTCTTTCTTTCTGGATTGTTGTGGGAGCTCAATAAGATAATGTTACACAAAAAGGTATTTCATGAAAAAAAAATTGCCACTGCTAGTAAAACTTACACTTAAGGAAATTGCCAGGCAATAGGTCTTTATTTACGCAGTGGAGTAAACAAGAAGCCATAACAATGACCACTAACAGGAGAAAACTTTGGGAAACTTTGCAACTCAGTTTTATGAAAAAGATCTAGTAGGTAGAGGAATTAAAATATTTCTTAACTGGAGGATATGACCTACATTTCCTTACTCACAAGACAGATACCACGTGTAATATCTCCCAACATTAAGCCTATGATGTTCTAGTCTCAGGCTCCAGGAATACAAGCAAGGCATTTTCCAAAGCATATAGCTTATGTGAGTGGGAATTATCAAGCAGGGAGAAGGAGGATCTTGGATGAGATGCTGCTACTCCTTTGTACTTGATTGGAGGTGATAGTAGCAAGGTAGTAGCAGATGGGAGAGCATATCTTCAAACCAGGAAAAAGAATGAATCATCCTTTCTTCAAAGGTCATATATGATTTCCCATGCTCAGTGGCTAAACGGGGACTTTGTTATTTCTGCTTCAATAGAGAAAGGATGATCTCATTTGTCATTTTCTTATCTTTTTTTCTCTAACATCACTTTTCCCTCATTTCTATCTTCTGTTTCTCATATAGAAATAATATAGTGGAAAGAGCAGGGGTTTTGAATCTAGACATGCTTAATATGTAAACTTCTTGAAGTCTTGGTTTTTTTTTTAAGCTACCCACCTTCCTATCCTTTTTGTCTGTTTCCTGATCCCTTCACCACTTCCCTTTCTCATCAGTTTCCTTTGTGTCAAGGTCCATGTCAATTCCTTTAACAATCAGTTTATTGGCAAGGATGTGGAGAAATTGGAAACTTCATAAACTGCTGGTGCGAATTGAATATGGTGTAGTGACTGTGAAAAACCGTTTCTCAATAGGTTAAACATAGAATTACCGTATGATCCAGCATTTGCACTTCTAAGTCATACAGAAAAATGAAAATATATGTCCACACAAAAACTTGTAAGTGTAGTTTCATAAACATTATCTATGATAGGCAAAAAGACAAAACATCCAAGTCTCCATCAGTGGATAATAAATCAAAAAAATGTGTATTGATGCATGCTACAGTATAGATGAATCCTGAAAGCTTCATACTAAATGAAAGGAGCCAGATTCAAAAGGCTGCATACTGTACAATTCCACTTATATGAAATGTCCACAATAGGTCAATCTATAGAGACAGAAAGTAGATTCATCATTGCCAGAGGCTGGGAGGTGGGAGAGACGGAATTGGGATTGACATATGTATACAAGTTTTCTTTTTGGGGTGCTGTGAATGTACTGAAAGTATATTGTGGTGATAGTTGCACAACTGTGAATATACTTAAAATCAATAAACTGTACACTTTAAATGAGTGCATTATATGACATTTGAGTTATACCTCCATAAATTTGTTAAAATAATAAGAACTGTCACTTTGTCACTCTTAGCAGTCGGTGACGATATATATCAATCACTGTGACTGGAATAATAATTCCATTACATGTAGTGAAAAGAAGGGCCACATGGACCCCAATGTTCATAGCAGCAATGGCCACAATCGCCAAACTGTGGAAAGAACCAAGATGCCCTTCAACAGACGAATGGATAAAGAAGATATGGTCCATATATACAATGGAATGTTATGCCATCATCAAAAAGGATGAATACCCAACTTTTGTATTAATATGGACGGGACTGGAGGAGATTATGCTGAGTGAAATAAGTCAAGCAGAGAAAGTCTATTATCATTTGGTTTCACTTATGTGTGTAGCATAAGGAAAAACATGGAGGACATTGTGAGAAGGAAAGGAAGAGTGAATTGGGGGAAATCGGAGGGGGAGATGAAGCATGAGAGACTGTGGACTCTGAGAAACAAATTGAGAGTTTTGGAGGGGAAGGGAGTGGGGGGTTGGGTGAGCCTGGTTGTGGGTACTGAGGAGGGCACGTATTGCATGGAGCACTGGGTGTGGTGCATGAACGAGAATCTTGGAACTCTGAAAAAATAAAATAAAAATTTAAAAAATAGAATAAAAAACTATGGTTGGATGAGCATTTCAGAAGGATAGATATCTAAACAAAATTACTTTCTAGTTTGTTGGTAGGAAAGAATCTCTTAATATCATGAACCAAATTCAGGTATGTATGAGTTCATAGTCTGCACTCCTAATCTCTTATACTCTTAAGTCTAACTTTTAATAAGCACAATTATCAAATAAATCATTAAAATTAATATAGAAAGCAATCAGTATAATTTACTGCATTAACAGAAAAAAATTTACCACATTAACAGAAAGTGAAAAGGCACTTGCTGTGATGAACACTGGGTGTTGTATGTCAGTGATGAATCGCTAAATTCTGCTCCAGAATCGAATGTTACACTTTATGTTAACTACCTGGAATTTAAATAAAAACTTGGGGAAAAAAAAGAGAGAGAAAAGAAAAGGCAATCCATAGAATGGGAGAAAAAAATTGCAAATTGTATGTCTGATAATGGTCTCATTTAAATATCCAGAATATATAAAGATATATGAGGTGTATCACTCTACACCAACTAGGTTGGTTATAATTAAACAGACATATAATAGTGAGTAATGGTAAGAATGTGGAGACATTGGAATTCTCATACCTTGCTAATGGGATATAAAATGGTTCCATCACTTTGGAAAACAGTCTGGCAGTCTCTCAAAAGTTTCAACAGAATTATGATATAAACCAGGAATTCTACTCCTAGGTATATATCTAAGATAATTCAAAACATACTTCTGCACATAAACTTGTACATGAAAGTTCATAGCAGCTTTATTCATGGGCATAATAGCCAAAATGCAGAAATGGTCCAAATGTCCATCCAATGATGGGTAGATAAACAAAATGTGACATATCCATATAAGAGAATATTATTTGGCAATAAAAAATGAAGTATTGATATGTGCCACAGCATAGATGAATCTTGAAATCATTATACTAAACAAAAGAAGCCAGTCACAGAAGACCATGTATTTTTATGATTCCATTAAAATGAAATGTCCAGAATAGGTAAATCTATAGAGACAAAAACTATATTAGTGGTGTTCAGGGGCTCGAGAGAACAGAATCGGGGGTAACTGCTAATGGCTACAAGGATTTTGAGGAGGGATGATGAAAATATTCTAAAAACTGTGATGATGGTTGCATAACTCTGATAATATAGTAAAAATCATTGAATTGTACAATTTAAATAGCTGAGTTGTATCTAAATATGTGAATTTTATCTATATAAGGCTATTATTTGGGGGGCACCTTGGTGGTTCAGTTGGTTAAGCATCTCTGTTTGGCTCAGATCATGATCCCAGGATCCTGGGATTGAGCCCCGGTGTTGGGGGCAGGGGGGACTTGTTCAGCAGGGAGTCTCCTTTTCCCTTTCCCTTGGCCCCTGCCCCGACTCATGCTCACATGTACACCCTCTCTCTCTCTGAAATAAATAAATAAAATCTCAAAAACAAATAAGGTGGCTATTTTCAAAAAGGATCAGTTTCGGGGCTCCTGGGTGGCTCAGTCATTAAGCATCTGCCTTCAGCTCAGGTCATGATCCCAGAGTGTTGGGATCGAGCCCCGCATGGGGCTCCCTGCTCAGCGGGAAGCCTGCTTCTCCCGCCCCCACTCCCTCTGCTTGTGTTCCCTCTCTCGCTGTGTTTCTCTCTGTCAAATAAATAAAATCTTTAAAAAAAAAAAAAAAGGGATCAGTTTCTCTAGTTCTGACTAGGTGTTATTACAGTGTCCTTTTAGAAGTCACAGAAAGACTCCCTGAGATTGACATTTCTCACCAGAAAGAAAAAATGGAATGTTTGCTTCATAAAAGTGAGTTCCACTTTTAAACAAATTCTATCTTTGCTTCATATGCTACAAAGTAAATTTAAAAATTATTTTTAAATACCACATGCATATGATAAAGAATTTTTAAATGGTAGCACAGTTAAACATTTCTCTCATCCACCTGTCTCTAGTCCTCCATTTTTCCTTCAAAGAGGTAACTAACTGTTCTTATGCATTTTTGTTCAGCCTCCTATGTATAAATACATAAAAACATGCTTTTGGAAAAACATAAAAAGTAGTTCACTTTACACACAGTTCTGCACCTTAATTTTTTCACTTAAAATTATACTTTGGAGAATGTTCTTTATCAGCTATTGCAGTTATCTATTCAGGCATAGGAGAAAACTTCAAAAGAGTGAGATAAAATAATAACAATAACTTATTATGATCATGGATCTGGGGCTGACTGGACTCCAATAGGCAGTCTGTACTCAGGATCTCTTATATGGTTGCTATCAGATGGCGATTTGGGGTGGAATAGTTTTCTATCTCAAAGGCTTCACCACTTCTAAGTCTGGCACTGAGGGACAAGGACTAATTCCTCCTCAGGTATATGTCCTTCCCTCTCTGTCTGTCCGTGTCTGTGTCTATGTCCCTCTTTCTTCACTCTTCTCCTCCTTCTTGCCACTCCTCCCCATTATGTTGGTTTCATGGTAGCCAGACTTCAGGCATGGTGTCTAAATGCTCCTAGAGCAATTGTTTTAAGGGAAACCAGCAGAAGCTACATGATCTTTTCTAACCTAGCTTCTGAAGTCATGCACCATCATTTCTTCTTTTTTTTAAAATTTTTTATTATGTTATGTTAGTCACCATACAGTACATCATTAGTTTTTGATGTAGTGTTCCAAGATTCATTGTTTGCATGTAACACCCAGTGCTCCATGCAATCCGTGCCCTCCTTAATACCCCATCACCAGACCAACCCATTCCCCTACACTTCTGTCCTCTAAAACCCTCAGTTTGTTTCTCAGAGTCCACAGTCTCTCATGGTTGTCTCCTCCTCCCATTTCCCCCTCTTCATTTTTCCCTTCCTTCTCTTAATGTCCTCCATGCTGTTCCTATGTTCCACAAGTAAATGACACCATACGATAATTGACTTTCTCTGCTTGACTTATTTCACTCAGTATAATCTCCTCCAGTCCCATCCAGGTTGATGCAAAAGTTGGGTATTCATCCTTTCTGATGGCTGAGTAATATTCCATTGTATATATGGACTACATCTCTTTATCCATTCATCTGTTGAAGGGCATCTTGGCTCTTTCCACAGTTTGGCAATGCTATGAACATTGGGGTGCACGTGGCCCTTCTTTTCACTACATCTGTACCTTTGGGGTAAAAATATCCAGTAGATGCACCATCATTTCTGCTGCATTCTATTCATCAAAGCAGTCTCCAAATCCCAACTAGGTTGAAACAGTAGTAGCACACATTTTGAGTCTTTTGTCTGGAATGACAAGAATTTTTTTTTTTAAAGATTTTATTTATTTGACAGAGAGAAACACAGCGAGAGAGGGAACACAAGCAGAGGGAATGGTAGTGGGAGAAGCAGGCTTCCCGCAGAGCAGAGAGCCCGATGCAGGGCTCGATCCCATGACCCTGGGATCATGACCTAAGCCGAAGGCAGACGCTCAACGGCTGAGCCACCCAGGCGCCCCAGGAATGACAAGAATTTTTGAACATGCATTCAATCCACCACATCAAATGATACAGCAATATTTTATTCTTTGATTGATGACTGCATAGTATTTTGTAGTATGAATGCACAATAATAGAATCAGTCCCCTATTAATAGATACTTGTTTTCCATCTTTTGCTACTGCAATAATGTGCAATAAATACCGTTGCATGTAAACCTTTGAAAATATGTGTAGTATATCTGCAAGATTAATTCATCAAACCAGAGTTGCTGGACAAAAAAAAAAAAGTCACTTCAAAGAATGTACACCTCCACCAACAATATATGCGGGTGATTTTTCACATGTTTTTGTCCATGTAATGTATTATCAAGCCTCTTAATCTTGATTTTACAGTTCTCATATTTAAGGAAATTTTTGGTTTTCTGTGAATTGTTGTTTTCTTTTTCCCATTTTTAAATTAGGTTGTTTTTCCTTTTCTCATGGACTGATAGAAACTTCTTAAATGTCAAGGAAGTTAGCCCTGGTGATAGGTGTTGCAAATATTTCCCCCAGTTTTATATTTTAAAGTTTGATTACAGTAGAGTTTTTCTGTATATAAATATTATACATTTTTGTGTTGTTTTATTATACAAATATAAAATGTTTAAAATTATAATTTTATTATGTTATAATATTGTTATTTTTAAAATAAGTTTTTGTTTCATTGATTTTCTGTAATGTTTTTTCTGTTTTCAATTTTATTGGTTTTTGCTTGTATCTTTACTATTTTTATCTTTATGTATGCTTTGGATTTATTTTATTCTTCTGTTTTTAGTTTCTTGTGGTGAGAGCTTATATTATTAATTTGAGACTTTTCCATTGTGTAAAAATAAACATTTATGCTATAAATTTCCACCTCGTACTGAATTAGCTGCCTCTTACAAATTTTGATATGGTCTATTTTATTTCATTCATTTCAATGTACCTCTTTGACCAATGAATTATTTAGAATGGTATTGTTTAGTTTTCCAGTGTTTGGAGAATTTTCTGTTATTTTTTATGATTTTTTTCTATATGGATTCCATTATGGTTAAAGAACATATCTGTGATTTCAATTATTTTAAATTTGTTGATATCACTTTTATGGCCCATGATATGGTCTATTTTGGTGAATGTCTGTTGGGTAGAGTATTCTATAAATGTCAGAGTGCTATTCAGGTAATCTATATCCTTAGTGATTTTCTGCCTGCCTGCTCTATCAATTACGGACAGAAGTGTTGAAGTCTCCAGCTATACTTGTGGATCTATTTCTCCTTTCTATTCTACAGCTTTTGCTTTGCATATTTTGCGCCTCTTTATTTGGTGTGTATATATGTGGGGTTATTATGTTTGGTGAATGGCCTTTTTATCATTATGTAATGTCACTCTCTGTCACGGGTAACTTTCTTAGCTCTGAAGTTATAATAACAGCATCACTGCTTTCTTTTCATTCATTTTAGCATAGTGTAACTTTTTCCATCTTTTTACTTTCAACCTACCTTATACTGTGATAGTTGAAAGAAGTTTCTTATAAATGCCATACAGTTGGGTCATTTTTTTTTTT
>CM053612.1:16195407-16211998 GCA_028646535.1 Procyon lotor
GAGGAACAACAGAACTCTTATGAAAGAAACTGAAGAAGACACAAAATGGTGGAAAAGCATTCCATGCTCTTGGATCAGAAGAATAACCATTGTTAAAATGTCTATACTGCCCAGAGCAATCTATACTTTCAATGCCATCCCAATCAAAATCCCACCGATTTTTTTCAAAGGGCTGGAATGAACAATCCTAAAATTTGTATGGAACCAGAAAAGACCCCAAATTGCTAAGGAAATGCTGAAAAAGAAAAACAAAGCTGGGGGCATCACGTTGCCTGATTTCAAGCATTACTACAAAGCGGTGATCACCAAGACAGCATAGTACTGGCCCAAAAACAGACACATAGACCAGTGGAACAGAATAGAGAGCCCAGATATGGACCCGCAATTCTATGGCCAAATAATCTTTGACAAAAGAGGAAAAAATATCCAGTGGAAAAAAGACAGTCTCCTCAATAAATGGTGCTGGGAAAATTGGACAGCTATGCATAGAAGAATGAAATTCGACCATTCTCTTACATTATACACGAAGATAAACTCGAAATGGATGAAAGACCTCAACGTGAGGCGGGACTCTATCAAAATGCTAGAGGAGAACATCGGCAGTAACTTCTTCGATATAGGGCACAGCAACTTCTTTCAGGACGTGTCTCCAAAGGCAAAGAAAACAAAAGCGAAATAAAAGTATTTTTTAAAAATCACAGTGAATTTACCCATGAAACAATTTGGGTCTGGGGCTTTTAGGGGGAGAATTGATCTTTGACAATTTTCTGTCTTATGTGGTAATTGGTTTGGTTATGTATTTTATTTTTGCGCTGTGGGAGTTAATTTTGGTAATTTTTATTGTTGCGGAAAATAGAATTCAAAATTCCAAGCTTTCAAGTGTGTGTGGAGCACAAAAGGATTCCGAGGAATGCTGTCAGGGTCAGCTCCATAAGCTCCCAACTCAATTCCCGGGCTGTTTATAGATCCTTCAGAGGAGCCAACTAAATCTCTTACCTGCAAGCTCTGTTTCACTCTTTTCTGAACTGTTGCTGCTTCGAGCAGAAATCCTAGCAGCAATTTCAGCTCTTGCATTTCAGATTCGCTTTCCTCTCCAGCCTCCTGTTATAAATTAGTCTTATAACCTGGTGCCCCAAGTCCCTATGTTGACTCTCTACCACTTGTCCACCTTCTCTGGCAATGCATCAGCACCTTGGAGTGCGCGGGCTTTTTCTGGCCTCTTATGGATTCCTTTGCCTAGATTTGCGGAGGTGGAGCTGTATACGGACACCCACCTCCTGCTAACTTCATTTATTATCCTGAGCCACTCCTTGTTCTCCTCTGGTTCAACCCATTTCCTAGGCCTCCTCTGTGACACCTCTTTTCATTTACTACCAGGGGATCATCTTTGGAGTCTTCTCCACATCCTTCCAATTGTTAAGTGATACCCCCTGGAGGCATGAAACATGACAGTAACCATCCCTTCCTCTCCCCAAGGAACTCTTTTGGGCTCTCAAAAGTTTTCACTTCAGTCCCAATAAGTGAATCATTATTTTATACCAGCATAAGCAAGGGTCCTGCCTGATGATTTTTGCAAGGTAAGAGGATAATTCTTTCCATCCACAAATTTCTCTTTTTTTCTGTTCCCACCTTTCATGCGAATTTATGATTCCAGAGGTCTGTGCTAGACAGGTGTTTCTTCGGGTTTACATGCACAAATTTCCCTTTCAACAGAAGGGGCCTTAGCAACTAGCAACAGAGAAGAGCAATTTAAGAAAATGCTGCTAAAATGCAGAGGCTAAAACAGATTGAGTTCTCTGCAGTTGACCACCAATATATCTGCCTGTCCAGGGATGCTTGAGGAAATGTAGCATTTTATTTGGGCTTGTTCATAGCAAGGATTCTGAGATCATTGCCTTAATAGAAGACACAAACCCAAGGGAATGACTATAAACTTCTTTAGCAAAAGAATTTCTACCAAATGTTTTCTGTAAGAGATAGCATCGCTTGCAAAGCAAAGTACTTTTTAAAAAAATATTTATTTGTCATAGAAAGAGAGCACAAGCAAGGGCAGTGGCAGGCAGAGGGAGAAACAGGCTCCCCACAGAGCAAGGAGCCCAATGAGGAACTTGATCCCAGGACCCTGGGATCATGACCTGAGCTGAAGGCAGATGCTTAACCCACTGAGCCACCCAGGCACCCCAGCAAGGTACTTTTTAAACAGAAAACTTGAAAATGTTTTAAACAGTTCTTGTTTCAATGTTTCCAATTCCCCCAGTGGGTTCAGGCTGTAACGTGAGAAGATCTGAGATCAGTGGAATAGAGGAGATCTTTGGGCTATTAGGGTTATTAATGGAGGTCAGGAAAGCGGCCTGAAGAGACGGTAGGTTCCATGTTACATGGGGAGTGAAGAGGGGTGGTCCGGCAGATGTCTGTATTGAGCATACATTGAGGTCCTGGGGACGGGATTTCTGTTACAGGTAACTTTTGCTGATTCGTTTCTGGAGTCTTTTAAAAGCCCACAATTCTTGATTTTATATTTCAAGAATTCAAAAGGAGTAAAATATCAATGAAGGCTGATAAAATTGAGAAAAATTCTTACGTGAGGTGGAACTGCCAGTGCTGGAGGATAATCCAGTCCAGGGTCTTGTCTGAATCAGAAAAAACTGGAGGAATTTTAAAAATTAACATATAATGTATGACTTGCCCCAGGGGTACAGGTCTGTGAACCATCAGGCTTACACATTTCACAGCACTCCCCATAGCACATACCATCCCCAATGTCCATCACTCAGCCACCCTATCCCTTCCCCCAACCCCCCAGCCACCCTCAGTTAGTTTCCTGAGATTAAGAGTCTCTTACGGTTTGTCTCTCTCCCGTTCCCACCTTGTTTCATTTTCTTCCCTCCCTGCCCTCAACAAACCCGGCCCTGCCTCTCAAATTCCTCATATTAGAGAGTTCATATGATCTTTCTCTGATTGATTTATGTCGCTTAGCATAATACCCTCTAGTTCCATCCACATCGTTGCAAATGGTAAGATTTCATCCTTTTGAAGGCTGTATAGTATTCCATTGTGTGTGTATGCGTATATATACACACACACATACACCACATATTATATATATGTATATACATCATGTATATGTGTGTGTGTGTGTGTGTGTGTATATATATATACCACATCTTCTTTAGTCATTCATCTGTTGATAGACATCTAGGTTCTTTCCATAGTTTGGCTATTGTGGACATCGCTGCTATAAACATTCGGGTGCACATGCCCCTTTGGAGCACTACATTTGTATCTTTTGTTTTTTTAAGATTTTATTTATTTATTTGACAGAGAGAGAGAGAGATCAGAAGTAGGCAGAGAGGCAAACAGAGAGAGAAGGGGAAGCAGGCTCCCCGCTGAGCAGAGAGCCCGATGTGGGGCTCGATCCCAGGACCCTGAGATCATGACCCGAGCCGAAAGCAGAGGCTTTAACCCACGAGCCACCCAGGCGCCCCAGTACATTTGTATCTTTAGGGTAAATACCCAGCAGAGCGATTGCTGGGTCGTAGGGTAGCTCTATTTTCAACTTTTTGAGGAACCTCCATACTGTTTTCCAGAGTGGCTGCACCAGCTTGCATCGCCACCAACAGTGTAGGAGGGTTCCCCTTTCTCTGCATCCTCGCCAACATCTGTCGTTTCCTGACTTGTTAATTTTAGCCATTCTGACTGGTGCGAGGTGGTCTCACTGTGGTTTTGATTTGTAGTTCCCTGATGCCGAGTGATCAAACGAGGAATTTTTTAAGGTACAGATTCACGAGCCTTCCTCCTCTACAATGTACTCTTCCCCTCCCTCCAGGTAACCTAGGAGGAACCTAAATTTAGATCCACTTTTAAATCTGCGTGTTTGTGAGAAGCTTGGGTTTTAAAATGGACTCAATGCCTGGGTCACAGCAGGAGGGTCATAGGTGCTCACTGGCTGTCCGAGATGGGCTGGAGGTGGAGTCGAGGCCTGAGCAGGAGGCTGTGATCTAAGGAGAATGATGTGAAGGTAGGAAATACCGCATGTGTACAGATCCGTGCGTCTAGTGGAGCTATATCCATCCATGGGAAAGGAAAATGTCTGTGATGTCTGAAGAGCATTTTCAGGATCTAGTTCCCCAGATGTGGTACGGCAGCCCAAAGCCTACACCTGCAGGTCAGTGATCTTCATGAAACCTGTTTACAGGATGAGCTTTCAAGCACGCCTCTATCTGAAATACAGAAGGCCTTATCTACCCTGGACCTTTTGGGCTCAGTTCTCGATGCGTTCTCTGGCATTGAAAGGTGGGGTTGCCCTGATTCCTAGCTCCGATAGCTCTGGCTGGGGACTGCCAGACATGTACCTTGGCTCACCTGATGCCTTTTTTTTAGCTTTGGATGCTCAGAGTGAAAGGTGCTTCATCCAGCAGGCATTTGAATATGTGAATCTGGAGCTAAGAAGATCTTTACGTCACCCTGGTGAATTTGGACAATTACTGTATCAAATTATCTCATGAATAGAGAGGGGTGCCGTGTTGCTGCTAGGTTTCATCCTGTCCTCCTGTCCTTCTGGTCAGAATCCTCTCTGGAATTCTTTCCCTTACCTTCTCATGGCTCTCTATCATGCAGCAGGTCTCTTGTGCAGATATTTCAACAGCACGAGTCAGCAGGGAGAGAGTTAATCCCACTTGCTGTGGTCTCTAAATATTATTTTATATGCTTCCTGTAGGCCTGGTGCTCTCACCTCCTGCTGTTAATCACAAGTTTTATTATTGTCTCACTTAGCCAATATGCAAAGCACTCACTCTTCCGTCCCCAGACACACGTCGCTGTCCCTAGTTCAGGGCCTCTCACGAAGCTGGTGCTCAGCGGTTGAATAATTTCATGACTTCAGTGCTACGGGGGCCACTTGTAAAGGCCACGTTTTCGTTTTCTCAGAAAAACAAACTGCAATTTAGATATACCAGCACTAGGTGGAACTAGTCTGTTAGAGCTACTTGAGGTCAAGTACAAAAATTTGAGCTCTGGGCATGGTGCAGATAAAGAAGTACACTGTTTAGATTTCTTCTGGAATCGTAAATAAATATCTTTCTTAAAACAGTTGAACTCCAATTGAGACAGCAAAGTGGATAATTCTTTTCAATGCAATAGATACCCCAGGTAGAGTCTGTTACTTTCTTTATTGATCTCTTCCTTTCCCTTCATCAGCTCAACTGGAATCTTAACTTAAAGTCAGAGTCTCTCCCAACAGGTACTTTCCATTCAGACTCGGAGCTGCTTTGACGTCAAAACCCCCCACAAGCTTATCCCTCAATGGCTAGCAAAGACCAAACTGTTGATCTCAGCCACAGGCCGTCTATTCACTTTGCCTCCACTGTTTGAGCTAATTATAAGGAACAAGCTCTTTGCCCACTAAGGAAGAAAAATAAGCTTCACAGAGGTGTGATGGTGTTGAAAGGGTACAAACTACCCCCTTCCCTAGTCTCTTTTCCTTAAATCAGAAAAAGATACTATCTTACTTGACACCTTCTAGATTCCCTCCTCCCATCAGTGTCTCTGAACCCGCTGGGGGTTGCCGGCTTAATTTCCACAATAGCTACAGTTAATTAGTATCCCAGGGTAACTGACTTCCCTTAGCAACAGAGGTAACAATGGCTTCGGCTCACAAATTACCTTAGCTACGGTTTTCTTCTACTGAAAAACATATTCGACAATATTCAAACACGGGTTTCAAACAAAAAGTAATCTGATGTCAGCTCATCAACAAATATTTATCAAGCTCCTTTTCTGTGCAAATCACAGCTCTGGCCACTGGCTATATGAAGTTGAATCAGCTATGGTCCTTTCTCTTGGGGAACTCAAAAGGAAATTGGAAAGAAAAGATGGCACTAAAATAAGTCTACTACAAGATAGTATTAAATGTGTGGCTTGGTTTGAAGACCTGAGGGTATCTGAGGAAAGTGAAGGTCTCTCGGGCTGGGGAAGGTGGGTCCTGAGATTGAAAGTCCAACTATGGAGACTGACAGACTTGAAATCAAACCCTAATTTTGCCACCAGCTGTGTGGATGTCTGGCAAGTTACTCAAACTTTCTGAGCTTCAGTTGCCTTTTCTATAAACGGGGAAGACAGAAGCCCACCTCAAAAGGCTAATGTAAAGGTTAGAAATTACACAGATAGAGCACTTAGTACACTGCCTGATCAACCGTCCCTCTTTTCATTGGTAACTCAGTCTCAAAGGCTCAATAGGCTTTAGCTAGGTGAAGAAGAAAAGGATGGAATTTCCATTTGGAAAGAAGTACATCAAAGTACCTAGAGCAACTGGGACAGACTGGGAAGGGAAGGCAACGGAAATTAGTTTAGAGTGAGAGGCTGGGAATAAGGGGCAATTGGATTGGAAAGAGAGCTGAGATTTTGTCACAAGGACTCTCGGTTAAAATGTCAGAGCTGGAGGAGACCTTTAGAAATAATCTGATCGTCCAGGCTCTTCATTTGATTGGTGATGTAACTTTCCTTTCGTTGTTTCTCAGTCAGAGGACTTTTTTCACTTTGAAATAAAATTTTGTTTTTAATTTAAATGCAAAAGTGAATGGTTTCAAACTTCCAGGAAGTTCCCTCTCAGGACAGCTATTGCTACGAGGACAAGTATACCCTTCTCATAGGCATTGACAGAGAAAGACTCCTTGACCTGGACTAGGCCATGAGCCTGACTGGAGAAAAAGGGGTTAAGAAGAGGAGATGAAAAGAGTGGGTTGTTGCTCCTTCAGTTTCCCAAGAAATCCCAGGCTTGCATGACCCGCAAAGCCATCTTTGCCTTCTATCTAAATCAAGGAGAATGTCTGATGGTTCTTGATTATCATCTTGTTATAGTTGTCACTGTAAATGATGATAAATATCTGCACTCCATTCTATAGATAAAGAAAATGAGGCCTAGCATTGTCTGTAATTGGTGTAGAGCCTATGCAGGCGAAAGTGACTAGGGATCATCTATGAGATGTTCAGACTTCTGCTTCTGGGAAGCGTTGTTCTTCATCACCCTTCCCTGGACATCTCTTGGATATCATACATTCTTACCAGTTGCCTTCCTACTCCCACAGATCATCAACAATCATCCAAAAATCCTGGGGCCAGGCACAATGTTTGGGCTTTTTTCCCACATCTAACCATTCCACAGCATGTAACAAGTCCTTGACAAATTTCCAATGAGAAAAAGACTAGCAGAAACCAAATGTCCTCCATCTGTGACTTGATGTGGCCAAGCATAGGCTCATTTCAAAGGATACACCTTAGAACAGTCATGAGGTTCAACCCCCCCACTCTAAGTCTATCTGGTCTTTTTTTCCTCCCGTAGTTAAGACAATCTTCTTAGAATCTTATTATTTATGAGCAAAGGCAAACATCATTATTACAATTCGGTTCCTTACAGAAGGAATCCCATTGATACATATAGTTATATATTTGAGGTTTTTTGTTTCATACTGAGCATACCACCATTAGGCTATTATATTTATCTGATTTTTCCCCATATTTGTGAGACTATAGAACTCATCACCTTTTATTTTTATTTTTTAAAGATTTTATTTAGTTATTTGACTCAGAGAGAGAGCACAAGCAGGGGGAGAGGCACGCAGAGGCAGAGGGAGAAGTAGGTTCTCTGTTGAGCAGAGAGCCCCACGAGGATTCAATCCCAGGACCCTGGGATCATGACTTGAGCTGAAAGCAGATACTTAACTGACTGAGCCTCTCAGGCACCGCCCCCCTCATCAGCCTTTAAAGAGAAATCAAATACCAAACAAAATTCCACATTCTAAGGATGCCTGTGTGGCTCAGTCCTTTAAGTATCTGACTCCTGATTTTGGCTCAGATCATGATCTCACCGTTGTGAGATTAAGCCCTGCCTCTGGCTCCACACTGGGCATAGAACCTGCCTGGGATTCTCTCTCTCCCTCTCCTTCTGCACCTCCCCCCTCCCCCTCTGAAAAAAAATCTGGCCCTCTAGAAAAGTATCAACAGAAACAATGTTCCAAATACATATAAATCTTAATATCTGGGTATCTATGAATAAATTGACATTTATTGAGTATCTACAAAGTGCCATACACATTGCCTATATACTTCATTTAACTTCCAATCCCTGTGAAGGAAGGATTATCATACCCATTTCATCAGTGAGGAGACTCGGGGTCAAAGATGGTAAGCCATTTACCACACATTTACAGTACCGAGCTACTAAGAGGCAGATCTGGGGCTTTAATCCAGGTCTTCTCGCTCCAGAGCCAATGCTTTTCTTAAAATACAACACAATAAGTACAGGAGCTTGATCCAAAAGTAAAGTCATTTTTTAGAAAAGAACTTGGTAAGCAAATATTCGTGAATTAGAGAATATCCAAATTTCAGATCCAAATCACTTGGCCACTTAAAAAACAAAAGACTTAATTAATCATAAAGAATTCCACTTAAACTTATTATCTAAAGTGATTAATAAGGATGACATTTCCCCGCCAACTCCAAATGGTAAAATCAATTGGGGAACTTTCTCAATAATTTGAACTCAAAACACTAATCTTAAGGGGAAGCCTATATATCAAAAGTCTTTGTAGTATGACACATGTAATAGACTCCCAATTTTCAATTTCTATTAAACTGATTTTTCTTTTAAAACGGAGCCGGAAAGCCAAAAGCCCTTCAAATCCATTGAGCCTCTTGCATCTTATTTAAGAAGTTTCATTTTTCAAGCCAAAGCCCAGAAGACAAAACAAGCTCATTTAATTCACACCTCAGAATTGTAATTGCTCTGCTCAAGCCGATGTCTCAGTGCCTGTATTAAAGGCTTCCCACTGACCAGAAAGTGTTAATTCATCAATCCATGGAACTTTCTTTTGTACTTTTAAGCTACTGCTCATCTTCCTCTTGGGTAGGGTTTCCTATAGAACAGAATATGTCCAGGGGCGCCTGGGTGGCTCAGTTGGCTAAGCATCTGCCTTCGGCTTAGATCATGATCCTAGGGTCCTGAGATTGAGCCCCTGTTTCTCCCTTTCTCTCTGCTTGTGTTCTCTTGTGTTCTCTCTGCATCAAATAAATAAAATCTTAAAAAAAAAGAAAAAAGAAAAAGAAAATGCATTATTTGTTTTTGCCGGCTGATGTGCATGTGTGAACGCTTCTCAAAATAAAGGTTCTACACTCTCAATCTTGAGACAACAGCAATCACTTTAACAATGTATCTTTTAGGTCCCAAGAGAGACTGTGGACTCTGAGCAACAAACTGAGGGTTTTGGCTTGGAGGGGGTAAGGGGTTGGGCGAGCCCGGCTTGGAGGGGGTAAGGGGTTGGGCGAGCCCGGTGGTGGGTATTGAGGAGGGCACGTATTGTGTGGAGCACTGGGTGTGGTCCATGAACAATTAATCTTGTAACACCGAAAAAATGAAAGTATTTGGGAAAGAAAAAAAAAAAGGAAAAAAATGTATCTTTTAACTTAAAATATATATGCTTATATATAATTTGTCATTATATATGTAGTTTAGTGTGAGACTAGCCAAGACAATTTATTTTTTTTTTAAGATTTTATTTATTTACTTGAGAGAAAGAGGACAGAGGGAGAGGGAGAGGCAGACTAACCACCTTAACCGACTAAGCCACCCAAGTGCCCCTAGACAGGACAAACTAAAAGAGAAAAATAGGAGGCTGGAGGTAGAGGGAGTGTGAGGAAAACTTTCATATGCCATCTATTAAAAGGCATTATAAATCTATACTGATTTAAAAAGTTTGGCTCTGGTACGTGTATGGTATGAGTAAATAAATTAATGCCATGGAATCGAGATTGCCCAATTCATTACGAAATAAATTCTAGAAGTATCAAGGGGTCAAATGGAAGAGGTGATTGTAAAGGTACCAGGAGAAAACGTGGAAAAATTATATGCAATCTTGAAGTGGGAAAGGCCTTTCTAAGGAAGATGTAAAGCCTAGAAAACAAAAAGAAAACGTTTGATAAATCTGACTACATACAAAATGAAAAAAATTTTGGCATGGAAATACAACAAACCAAGTTGAAAAGCAATTTAAAAAACATCTTCAATGCATCCGACTCACAATGGATTGTTAGTTAATATGTAAAGATCTCTCACAAATCAATAGATAAGAAAAGGCATAAATAGAAAAATGAATAAAGGCCATAAATGCACAGTTTACTAAAAAGACAACTACTCATAGCCAATTGTACTATTCATTATCTTTTTTATGAAAGTAAGACAAAGAGAAAGAAGAGAACAGCATTCTCTTCAGAGAACAGAAAAAGATGTTTAACCTCATAATTAAGGCAATGTAAACGAAAACAGTAGTGAAACATTGTTTTCCTCCATCAGGTTGTAAAAGATCGAAAGTTAAATAACACCTGGTGTTGGTGAGAATAAAAAGATGGGCATTTGTAGCTTATACACAGGATTATAAATTGGTGCAAACTCCTTGGAGGACGTAATTTTGCAATATATATGAATATGAAAATCGTATTTATTTTTGACTCAAAAACTCCCATATTAGAAATTTATTTTATGAAAATAGTCGCACAAGTATGCCAGAGTATGCATATACAACATTCGCCACAACATTGTATCATAAAAAATTGGGATTGAGCTAAAGGTCTATTATTGGAGGATGGGATAAATAAAGAGTGTATACTCATATGTTGAAATAATATTCAGTCAAGAAATAAAAGCAATTTACATGTACTAAAATGGAATACTTTCTAAGTTTAACTTGCTGAAATTAAAGAAAAAGTAAAACAGAGTACGTGGCATCCTTCTTTTTATGATTAACAAAGATGTATATATGTCCATATGTTTGTATGTGCAGGGGTAGACTGTCCTTCATTTTTTTAAAAAAGATTTTATTTATTTATTTGACAGAGAGAGAGAGATCACAAGCAGTCAGAGAGGCAGGCAGAGAGAGGGGGGGAAGCAGGCTCCCCGCTGAGCAGAGAGCCCGATGCGGGGCTCGATCCCAGGACCCTGAGATCATGACCTGAGCCGAAGGCAGAGGCTTTAACCCACTGAGCCACCCAGGCGCCCCGTGTCTCCCATTGTTGTATACACTTTGTACTCTTCAAAACTTTTTGTATAAAGTGCATATATTACTTTTTCAATAAAATCCCAAATCTATTAAAGATACCTATTTGGGTCCCTTTTTTTTTTTTTTTTAAGAGCTTGCTTATCTCATCTCTCATTTCTTCTCTGGTTCTTATCTCAAAGTCTATTTGCCAGTTATCACTATTGTCCTAGGCTAATCGGTGACTTGCTCCATTTCATAACAAGTCCAGCAATCAGCAATTCAATTTCCTTGTACCAGAAAGGCCCTTACTTGATGTTAGCATCCAGGAAAGTAATTTTCCCCAAACTCAAAAATCCCAGGGCGCAGAATGTACTCCTCAAACGTTGAAGTTTATACTGCATTTCTTAGATGGTAGCAATCAATTACTCCCATGACTCTTGGGCTCTTCACTGACTCTCCAGCAGGTGCTGCTCTCCTCAGTACCTTCATCAAGGTTGTTACCCATTACTGAAATGCTCTCCCTGGCTTAGCTGATGTTACAAATTTTACCCATTGCTCAAGACTCAAGCTCCACTTTTTCATGACTGAAAAAGGTTGATTTTCATGATTACATCAGCCTTGCTAAGAACGCTGTTCTCTTCTTTCTCTTTCTGTCTTACTTTCATAAAAAAGATAATGAATAGTCCAAACAACACTTTTATAAAACATTTTCTTAAATATAACCAACATATAGGAATTAACTATATGATGGCATCTAAATGGCACTGTTTGGGGAGTTAAACAGAACAGGGTTCAAATTTTTTTTCTCCAACTTTTATAGACCTTGGGGAAAATTACTTAAACTTTTTCTGTCTCACTTTCTCCGTTTTAAAACTGTGGATAAAGATGCTCAATGTCACTCATCGTCAATTAAATGCAGATCAAGGCTGCAATGAGATACCGCCTCACCCCTGTCAGAATGGCTAGAATCAAAGACAAGAAATAGCAAGTGTTGGTGAAGTTGTGCAAAAAAAGAACACTCAAGCACTGTTGGTGGGAATGTAAATTGGAATAGCCACTGTAGAAGAGTATGGAGAGCCCTCAAAAAAAATTAAAAATAGAGAAAGCATATGATCCAGTAATTCGACTACTGGGTATTTACCCAAAGAAAATGAAAGCACTGATTTGAAAACATGCAGTCACCCCTATGTTTATTGCAGCATTGTTTATAACAGCCAAGATATGGAAGCAACTCAAGTGTCCCTCAAGAAATGAATGGATAAAAGAAGATGTGGTACATATATATATATATATGCAATGGAATATTCCTCAGACATAAAAAAGGATGAGATCTTGCCATTTGCAAGAACGTAGATGGACTTAGTATTATGCTAAGTGAACTAAGTCAGACAAATACCATATAATTTATCTTATATGTGGATTTTAGAAAATAAATAAACAAAAAGGCAGAAGCATACTCATAAATACAGAGAACAAACTGATGGTTGCCAGAGGGGAGGGAGGTGGGGAATGTACAAAATGGGTGAAGGGGAGTACGAGGTATAGGTTTCCAGTTCTGGAATGAGTTAAGTCACAGGCATGAAAGGTACAGCATAGGGAATGTAGTCAGTGGTATTGTGGTGGCGTTTTATGGTGACAGATGCTTAGCTGCACTTTTGAGCATCGCATAACGTATAGACTTGTCAAATCACTATGAAACTAGTGTAACATGGTGCATTATCCACACTTCAATAAAAATTTCTAATTGAAAAATTGTAGATAATAATATCTACCATATAGGGACATCATTGGTATGAAATGTAAAGTGACTTGCCCTATAACTGGTACATCATAGATAATCAATCAATTACTCTTAGCCTAGGAGCATCCTCTTCTCTGACACATTTCCTTTACCATCACTGAGAAAAGACCAACAAACTTGGGGTTAATAAACCCCAGAATGAAATTTAAAATATATGCTGTGGATCTCTTTACTTTCCCGGTTTTTGTTTTGGTCTCTTATCTTATTTCTTCTCTCTTTATTATCTCGAGGCCTCTTTGTGTTCTGACTCTACCACTCATCATTTGTGTGAAACCAGGCTAGTTGCTGAATTTTGTATATGCCCAGTTTTCCCACCGTAAACAGGGCTGATAACGCTGTCCTTATAGGGTTGTTGGGAAATTTCAATGAGATTATATATGTGAATGTAGAAAATATAAAGTGGTAAAGTGCTATAACAATTTGAAGTGTTCTCATTAGTTTGAAGTGTTCTTATTAAATGTTCATGTAGAGTGAGATTCTAAAGTGAACAAATCGTTTGGAGTCCCAGTGATTTATTTCGAACCTCAGATTAATGTGTTATTTCTAGTTGGTTCACAAGCCATATTTCCAGCTGTCACCCATCAACACTTTGACCAGACTCTTCTTGGTTGCCTGTCTGTATGGAATTAGTTAGTCTTCCTAGCACAGTCTAGTTTTCTCCAGGCAAAACCCCTTCTTCCCAAGGGCAGAGATCCCCTCACTCAGTATTTTAAACTAACAAGCCTCCCTTTAAAAAATCTATCTCGCTCTCGTTTTTCTGTCTTAGAAGTGTTGAAACATTTTTAAAATTCGTTCATTCATTCATTTAACTCAGTTTATAAATATGTATTGGGCACCTACTGTATGCCAGATCTAGTGTTTAAGCTTTGCAGATACAAAGGTAAGTAAGGCACATTCCCAACCATCAATAATTTCACATTTGAGTAGGGGAGAGATGTGTAAACAAATGCTTGCAATTCATTTTTTTCATAAGTAACAGTAAAATTTTTCACCAGCTGCAGAGCCAATAGGTTCAGGAAAAACTTCCTGAAAGAAGTGTCATTTACATTTTGAAGGATGAATAATATTTCAACAGATAACGAAGGGAAGGCTATTCTATGCAGAAGATACAGTGCACGAGGATGGAACAAAGTTATGAAGCAGCACAGCTTATTTAGAGAACATATTACAAGATTATGAAGAGTGACATGAAAAGTGTTAGGCGATGAATCCCAGGCTAGATCACGGAAGTCACTGTAGCCATGCAAACAGGCAAACAGGCTTGGGATCACGAGAGGATGGGGTTCCAAATAGAGGAGAGGCATAATACTCTACAGCAGAGGTTGTCAATTCTCATCATGCATCAGAATCATCTGGGGATTTTCAAAAAGGCACAAAGATGGGGATCGTGTTTCATAATTTTGCTGTGTTGGGCGTGTAACATCAGTAAGTAACCAATTAACTACATACGTACATATAATATGTGTTTCTGTCTTAGTCAATTCCAGCTGCTGTAAAAAGACACCATAAACTGGGTGTCTGAAACAATGGAAGATGAGGGCGCCAGCATTGTTGGGTTCTGGCAAGAGCCCTCTTCCTGGTTTGTATACCACGTGGTGGAAAGCAAACGGAAAGAGAGCAAGCTCTCCTGTTTCTTCTTATAAAAGGCACTAATTCCATCCATGATAACTTTGTTCTCATGACCTAATGGCCTCCCAGAGGCTCCACTCCTAATACCATCACACTGGGTGTTAGATTTCAACATATGATTTGGGGGGAGTCACAAACATTCAGCGTATTTGTCTATATATCCATATCTCTATAAAGAGGGAGGGAGGGAGAAAGCAAATGTGGTAAAATGTTAGCCAAGAGTGACTGTAGGTGAAGAGTAGATGGGCATTTATTGTAATTCTGTAAAGGCTTGAAATTTTCGACATAAAGAGTTGGTAATTGCCCTGAATTGTATACATAGAAAGGGTTAAAGTGGCAAATATTAAGTTATATATATACTCCACAATAAAAAATTTAAGCAAAAACATACAGCTTACATGGATGGGGACAAAGACAAATAATCAAACAGACAACACAGGATTGGGTAAAGGAAAACAGGAGTAAATGGATAGGAGCCGAAAAGGTGAATAATAAAATCATGACAGTAACAGTTATCAAGAGAATGGAATGATGAGTGGAAATTAATAATTCCATAGTTCTTCTTGGAAACTCAGAATATCAACAATACATATACACTGTGATTTGTCTTGACAGCAATTGGTGTGAAATGCCCTCTGGTTTTTCACTTGCTCATAGGCTGAAGTGAGGCAAGGGTAGGACACAGTTGCTAAATAAGATCATACAAGTTGAGCTCTCAAGAATAGAATATAAATGTCTAAGAATAGAGGCTTGTGTCCAACAGTTCT
This sequence comes from Procyon lotor, assembly GCA_028646535.1. Lineage (NCBI taxonomy): Eukaryota > Metazoa > Chordata > Mammalia > Carnivora > Procyonidae > Procyon > Procyon lotor. Next base: position 16,210,629 of record CM053612.1, read on the forward strand.
TTATATATGCCAAGCCAAACATTGTGTTAACTGAAAAAGAGAAACATGTCTACCGGCAAGCCATCAATATGGGGAACGCGTTAAAGACTCATTTCACCTGAGACGTGGGTGGGTGTGTTGTGTCTCATCAGTGGTCTGCTTAAGAAGGGTTGCCCAGAGAAGATGAAACAGGTGGGCAGGTAAATAATCTGTGTTGCTTACCCGGAAACCAAGAAGATAAGAGTTAAAGCCTGAATAATCCATAGGGTTCTCAAGAACCAGGCCCAAAAGGTTAACAATGCAAAGTTCTCAAGCGCCTGGGTAGCAGCTGTGAGGCAGGCCCGCTGCAGCTGCTGCTCAGGTTTTGGCCCTACAGCCCTCTCCCTGGTTCTGCCACTGTCTGCCAAAGCCTGGGTAGGACCCTGAGAATCTAGGGTAGGGCCCTGAGAATCTAGAGGTTAAAAGACATAAAAGAGACTTGAGAACTCCTTTCAAAATCTGTTGGGCTGAATGGCAATTATTACTATGCCCAGTTTACAGAGGAGGAAACTAGAGCTTAAAAATTTAGGCAACTGGCCCATAGTCACATTGCTAAAGAATGGCAGAAATAGAATTCAAGCCCAGGTTATCATTCATTCATGACTTTATGTAATACTTCCTGGCATCTGCTTATGGCAAACACTAGGTCTACAAAGGTATACAATACACAGTCCTTGCCCTCAAGATGCTTATATATACCTTAAAACAATGTAATCAGGATTAGAGTATTTCATGTTACATTATATATTCATGTGCTGGAGAATTGTAGCTTAAGTGGAGCTGGAGTGTAAGGTACATGGAGAGAATGATGGGAAGTTCATCTGAAAACTTATTTGGGTCTAGATTGTATTGGTCTGAAAATGTTATGCCCAATTGGGTGGACTATTTATACTATATACAGTGGATAATTCTAAGCATTTCCAAAACAGAGGAATGACATGGTTAACTCCATTTAGCAAGATAGTTCTAGGAGCAGGTGGAGAATGGATTTGGGGGAGTTGGGAAGAAAAATAATTAAACTCACCATTACAATAGCCCGCATAAAAGAAGATTATGGCTAGAACTAAAGCAATAATAGTAGAGAAAGGCAAAGATGTGGATAAATAGATGTGAGAGCTTTTTGAAAGTTTGAATCAGTAAAATTTTGTGACTGATTATACATGGGGTGGGGTAAACACAAGGAAGCCAATAATGATACTGAATTGGTAAAATATTAGACATGGTAATGAGGGACACAGGAAGAAGGCTGGTAGAAGGTTGAAGGAGGTAGAAGATATTTGGTTTGGGACACATTGATCTTAAGATGACTCTATGATATTCAGGAGAGAATGTCCAGTAAACAGCTAGAAACA